>OZ014525.1:30868235-31529747 GCA_963966055.1 Lathyrus aphaca
CATTCTTATCAAATCACCATTTCACATTTCCACCTACTTTCCTTTCTAATCATCTCAAGAGAACTTCAAGTCTCCAGCTACTTAATTCATCATTAAACAAAATTCCAATTATTCCGAGTCCAACTATGAATTTTTCTTATTACATTTCAATCCAAGCACAACTTCATACTTCCCTCTTAATTTCCAACTAATACTCTCATATAATAACTTGCATCAACAAAACAAATAATACTCAAGCACTCGGCTTGACTTCAACCAATACGATGTACATACTATACTAGTTGGCATGACACAATTATCCATCAATTATGATTACGTCTGCTATAAACAATAGATTAAGGGTGATCAGTTCCTCAATTTGTCAATAGACATTCGGCAATCATAACCAATTCAACTTTTTCTAAATACTCATCATTTAAAAATGTATCATTTCACTCATTTTATTTCATTAAATTAAAGTTCATCTCGTTAGCTTTCCGACACTTCGAACGGGGACCAAAACAGACTTACGGTTCAAAAGATACGGGTTTTTAAACATTTTTCCAAAACTGACTCAGTGTTAACCGGTTAACCAAAGCGTTAACCGGTTAACCAGTCTAAATTTCACGTAAAACACTATTTTTCATTGGTTAATCGGTTAACCATTTGGTTAACCGGTTAACCATGTTGCAGAAGCTCAAAAACCCCAAAATTCCACTACGGGTTCCATATCAAGTCACCCCAAAATCATTCCAAAGTGTTAATCAATCACACTAACATCAATACAACAATTTACATAATAAATTATATGATTCTAACATGTTTTAATCACTCCAATTCATCATAATTTTACTCATGAACTCAACCTAAATCAAAATCTCCAAACTTCACAAAACTCATACAAATCCAATCTACTCATACACCAATTCCTATATAATTACAATAGATTATGAAAACTCCCCATACCTTAGAGAATTTCGCCGCTTTACACGCTTCTCTGGGGTTCTCCACAGCTTCTGACTCTGAGCTTCTCCTTTCTTCAGAGCACTTCCCAAACACGATAGGAAACAACCAAATGAGAAACTCATCGTACTCTCTCTTTTACAAAACTATTCCAGTTTATGTTTTTCCCAACTTAACCTTACTCTTTCCTCATAAAGACCATCTTGCCCTTTTCCTCAATATTTTTATTAAATAATACTAATATAATAATACACTAATTATTCTTATTATATAAAAGTACTCTTCATATTCCCAATTGACCAACATAACCTCCATAACCCCACTTTTATTATTATCTAATAATAAACAATAATTTCGAATAATACTACATGATTATTCTTATTATTAATATTATTAAAATAATATCACCACAATGCATCTGGCCACATAACCACTTATTTTCCAAAATTATCATATATCCTCAATTAAGCAACAATTTCTCATAATCGAATTTGGGGTGTTACAATGTACATATACATTGCTGTTATATTTGTTTTACAAAATTAATGTCAATCCTAAAAATACAGAACTTACAATATCTGAATGGTACAAGTAATATTGGTTGGTTTTTTAGAAAATCCATAGATTACAAGTTACTAGGTTATTGTGATGATGACTATGATGGATATAGACTAGAAAATAGAGCACTATTGGAAGCTTCCAGTTTCTAGGTTACAATTTCATTTCTTTGAAAGAGGCAATCAATAATAGAATTATCAATAGCAGAGGCTGAATACATTGTAACATCTAGTTGCAACAATCATATTATATAAATGAAAAGTCATCTATAAGATTATCAACTATATGAGAGTAACATTCATATTCTTTGTGATAATATTTCAGCAATTTGTTTACCAAAGAATCCTATTTTACACTTCAAAGGTAAAACACATTGAAATAAAACATCACTTTAAGAGATTATGTTGAGAAGGGTATGATTAATTTAAAATTTATAGATACATACCATCAATGGGCTGGCATCTTTACAAAACACATTGTTGAAGATAGATTTGTTTTTATTCTGAAAAATATGAATATGAAACTTTGTTTAGAATAAAACATATTTTCAATTTGTGTTGACTATGAAAAGTAAAATATGACTCTAAGATATATTGGTTCTGAACCAGTTAGCCCTCTAAAGTTAAGAGGCTCTCTGGGTAAGAATGTCCAAAGTCAAAACCCTTCTAGAATTTTCTGTCTTATGGACTCTGAGTTCTTATATTAATGGTGGTAATAAAGCACATTTGCATGGCTCTAAAGTAAGATAAATGTCCTACGCTTAAGTAATTTGAAAGTTTGATGTGACCCATTTACCTAATATTTATTAGTTCAAGATAAAATCTCTTCACTTAACTTCCCTTGTTAGTTTGTGTGTGGTTTTAAAATGTTTATTTCCTTTTTCAAAATATTTTTACTTTGTGTTGTTTCAAATGTCTTGTTTTTTTTAACTTAATAGGAAATTATCAATGTATTGCAATAGAAACTGATATTGGTGTGTGTTATCTTGTAGTTTTGTCATTTAACGGTCTGGATCGGTTGATCGACTAGTTTGTATTGTGTTTTTTTGGCAATAATATATATCTTTATTCCAAAAAAAAGTCTCTCTTTTTGTCTTTTTTAATGTTCTGTAATTATAGCTTATGACAAGTGTGCCTTGTTGTGTGTCTTAGTTTAAATGTTATTATTGCAGTATGCATTTGTATCTGTTAAGTCTGTTTCATGTAGGCTTCTACCTATTCCCTTGTTAATTGTAATTACTCACTCTTTCCCTCTCTATTTAAACTCCTCTTTAACTCTTTTATTTTCATCTCACCTTGAAATTGCTAAAATCACTTTCTAAAAGTTTCAACTTCCTTCATCTTCTTTAAAAAAATCTCAAGATGTCTTCAGTCTATGGAGTAGCTTGCCCACTTACCATTGCTTCTGAAAATTTTGTTGACATTAATGAATTTTAGAATCATGGTATTAATCTTCTATGTCATATTTTTTCTCAGGAGTGGGAGAATTAATTTAACATGCTAAATGGACCCATCTATCATGTTCCCACCCGAGAATTTTGGATAAATGTATCCCTCTTGCAACTTACACAAGATTCTTCATGCATCAAGTCTAATATTTTTGGAATTCCCATCACTCTTACTCATGCTCTTATTGCTAAAGCAATCTTATGCAAGGAGGTTGGGGTTCATATGGACATGTACCCAATAACAAGTCCATTCATTGGTAATATTTCAACTAAGATCATTTCCACCAAGAACAACCTGGCAAGTGTCTTCTCTCTTCTTCCCAAGGAAATATCTGACATCAAATGTTAGTTTCAAATTTTCATCCACAAGAAGATGTGTTAAAAACACTCACCTATGTTGACAAACATCTTATCTTCTCCATATTATCGAGGACTAAGGTTAACCTTCCCCTCACAATCTTCAACTTCTTTAGGAAGAAGATTATTGCCTCTCACGAGGGAAAATCTTATCTCATTCCTTTTGGGATAGTTCTTTCTGAACTTTTTCTTCAAGAAGGTATTATTGAGAATGTGCGGGAAGTTGGGTTAATCGAGGCTCTAGAGACTCAATGGAGTCTGAAAGCTCAAAGTATTGGAGAGAACTCTAGTGTTGGACTATCTCCCCTATAGTTTCTCCTTTCCATGTTTTTCTTTTATTCTTATTTTCTGGTTTTTTTAATCTTCTTTTCTATTTTCCTTCTTATCAATGAAATAGTTGTTGTTTTTTTCTCTTATTTTTACTCTTTGTTTTGCATTTACTTTCAGTTGTGTTTTTTTAATCTTTTTGATTGATGATAAAGAAGGAGAAAATGAATATGATTTTGATATATCTTGTAACACTAATAAAACTCAAACATTGCTAAAATCAATTTGGACAACAATATTGTTTTTTTATGTCTCAACTCAGAGGGAGCTTATAAATCTCACTATGAAAAAACTAAGAAAAATATGATAAGAACTCATGGGGAGCTTACAAACCTCACTCTAAAGAAATTCTGATTTTGATAAATATAAAACTCAGAGGGAGCTTACAAATATATGTCTGAATTTTTATAAATATGATTATCCAAAGTAAAAATTGTTCATCAAAATACATGGATTTTTCATCATCAAAAAGGGGGGATTATTGGAACAAGTTTGATTCTACAACTTTCCTTGAGTTTCGATGATAATAAGTGTAGAGAAAATTTTGTACTGTAACTATTTTGTTGGGTGTGCAGAAAATAGAAATAAGATTTTGACTCTAAAGACGTTTAGATTCTGAACCAAATGATACATTGAAAGCATGTTTACAAAGAGCTCAACTCTGACATGTTAGGTCAACTCTGAAGTGTCAGGTAAATTCTAATATATAAAGTCAATGTTTCTGAATAGAAATCATCTAGATAGACTCTGATAAAGGTTATGACTACTAGCTTTTGAAAGCCTCAGAACCCAACTCTCCAAAAGACTCTTATAGTTTCACTAAGTTCTGAAGACAAATTTAACTATACTCAAGTTTCATCAACATGTATAAGAAGCCTCTGACTATAAGAGTTAAATCAAAAGGTCAACTATTGATTGATATGAGAGAAGTACACAATCAAATATACTTTTCGATATAAAGTATTGCACTTTATACCACGAAAGTTTCTCATGTCCCATCATCCTCACCAACTCTCTGCTGCAAGCATCATTCTAATGTGTTAATTTTAAGTGATCTTTATACAACGATTACATTGAGGATATTTTTACTTCACCTCCAACGAATTGATTTTTCCTATATAAAGAGGTCTTTGAAGATTGAGAAAAAAATGCATGAATTGATTTATACATCAAATGCATACACTCAAAAAGGATACATGAATAAAGAAAGATAAAAGAAGTGTTTCTCACACTTATACACTAAGAAGATATTTCTTTGAATATTTTTGTTAAGTATAATACTTGATTTAAGCTTGTGCATCAGTTTGTTGAAGCATCTTATAAACACAAAATCAACATATCTCAACCTTTAGTTAATTTCCTTAAGAGATTAAGTGTAGTCAGAATTCTCAAGAAATCATTGAAAGTTAGTCTTTGAGTTGTTTTCCTTGAGAGACTAAGGTATAGTCAGAATTTCTCACGAAATCTTAGATTGTATGTCTTTGAGTTTGTGGTAATCAGATTGAGTATTATATTAAATCTTTATTGAAGGCGAAATCACTCAGACGAGTGGATTGAACGTAACTTCATTAACAACAAACCAAAATAAAAATACATGTATTTTTATCTTTATCATTATCCTTCCTGTTTGTCGTACCTCGAAAAATACGATCCTAAAGCAAACAACAAAGTCGCCACCTAATTCTATTTATTCTAACTAAAGAAGAGGGAGATAAAGACACAACCTAAATGGGATAAGAAATGGTCAACGAAACCACTAATTTAAGTTCGGGAGTCAGTTACGCAAAGGGAAGGTGTTAAGCACCCCTCACGTCCGTTGTACTCAACGGGAACCTCTTAGTCTAATTTGCGCTTAAATGTTAATTTGTATTATTGTCTTCTTCTAATGATTAAAGTTTGTTGATATTGCTTTTAAAGAAATATTTTAATTATCATTTTCTATGGGGAAAGGTTAAATTTTTTTATTATTGTGCTCACGAAGGATTAAAATCCCCGTGTCTACGTATTCCCTTGTGCAATGGGAAAGTCAGAGCTTCGTAGTTCATGCGATTACGGTTTGTGATTTTTATTGAACGATTGTTTGAAAATGCTTTCTAACTGCTAAGCGTTGGCTTTTACTCGCGGTGGAGGATGAAGCATTAGCTTGTTCGCGAGATAGAAAGACTTAAAAAATGTTTGTTTAGAGAAAAGATGTTTGATCTTTATTAAAGTGTTTTAAACGAGAGGGCGAATGAACTACAACGCGTGGGGCTAGCCCATGAGTGATTGCATTCAAGAACCTGTGGAGTGCTGGACTCCAGAGTTCAGTTACTCACTGATTAATTATGAAAATGATTTATATTGGTTGGTAAGTTTTAAATTGTATTTGAAAAGAAAGAGACAAGTCGTCATCTTTAAGGGAGATATCTCACTTATTCTACCACAAACATTTGAGGAGGAGAAATCGAAAGAAGCTTTAAACTTGGATACGATGATCGACAAGCAATGCCACATTCTTTCTTTGAGAAATAAAATCGGAAGAAGCTTTAAACTTGGATACGAGGATCGACAAGCAATGCCACATTCTTCCTTTGAGAATAATTGTTTAAGATTTGATTTGTGTTTGTGGAGATAGAAAAGATATTCTTCCTATGGGGATGAACCATGTCTAATCCTTTAAGGTTGTTGAATTGTTTTGAATACGAAAGAGCGAATGAATTACAACCTGAAGGGTAGCCTTAGGAGTAATTCAATTCAAGAACCCGAGGAATGCTAGATTCCTGAGTTCAGTTCTTCGTATAATTAATTTAAAAGTTTCAGTCTTTATCATTATCCTTGTCTGTTATTGAAAGGTCCCTCTCTCTTTGCTGTGTATCCACCCTTTTTTTATTTCTTTCCCAAAAACAAAGGTCAAAAGGTCACTTTTTATGTGCAGGTTTTTATAAACACAGATTTGTGTAAATTTGGAGCAATGTGTTAGCAGACTTGGGGTTTTCTTCCAAAATGGTTTGACTGGCTTTTTCAAAAGACAAAAATACAAATTTATAACATATATTTTTTTGATTAAATAAACAAATACATTAAACTAAAC
The DNA here is from genome assembly GCA_963966055.1 of Lathyrus aphaca. Lineage (NCBI taxonomy): Eukaryota > Viridiplantae > Streptophyta > Magnoliopsida > Fabales > Fabaceae > Lathyrus > Lathyrus aphaca. The sequence goes on from OZ014525.1 coordinate 30,874,937, forward strand.
TATAAATATATAAAAAAAGCTAATTAAAAAGAATAACTAGAATAAACATAATTAATTAATCTAAATATACTGTAAATTCAAAAATGTTAAATTAAAAATTTAAAAACTAGACTAAATTGAATTGAGTTAAAATAAAAGACCAATAAAAACTAACTATGTAAAACAATTACAAATTTCACTAATAAAATTATATTTAATTAAAACTATACTAAAGTTAAATTAGGCTAGCTAAAGTAAATAATTTCAAGATGAGACAAATATATTAACAAATTTAAAAATTATGAATAAAATAAATAAAGTAAAATAAATAAATAAAATAAAAACAAAATGAAACGATACATTATTAGAGATTAATTATATGTTTAACTAATGAATGTAAAAATGATCGATTTTCGATATGTCGACGAAAACGCGTCAAATGAACAAAAATTTTTAGAAAAAATCTGGTCAAAATTTAGGGTATCACATTATTTAAGATATTGAATTACAAAAGTTTTTAATATTCAGAAATCCAATTCAAATCTCTATTTCTTTTTTTTCTTGCACCTATTATCAAACTTTAAAGTGAAACTTGTTTAAAATGAAGAGAGAGTATGATATTATCTAATCTACCTCATCAAAGAGATCATGAGTAACCATAGTAATTCCAAAAAGCATTTCGGTTAAAAGGTTGTAGGCATAGATTATGTAATGGAAAGAATATAAAATTTGGCTTATTTTTGTCATACTTATTTCTTCTTTAGAAAAGGTGAAAGCTATGAGTAGCTACTAAATGATTAATCCGCATGACAAAATGACCAAACTCCAAAGTGAGAAAAGAATCTTGGCCATTTTACACCATCATTCATATAAACCAATTCCAAGTTTATTAAATTATTGTATACTTTGAAACTTTATCTAATTTTTGTTATGAATAACTTCTGAAGATAGCAAACGAATACAACTTTCTTTTTTGCATTATGATGGTTGAAGAAAAGAGAAAGTGAGTGCCAAAAAAAGATAGACAATCTTTACTATATAGTCTTATAAGAAAGTCTCAAATGAACATAATGGGGATGGCTTTCTTTATGCACGCCAGCTCTAGTTCTAGGCAGGCACAATAGGGATGAGGATTGATTGCATGAAGTCCTCAAGTCTGAAGTTTCATTATGAATATCCACAAACAAAAGAAATAATATATAAATATTAATACTATGTTTTCTTGGAGGAAGAAAAATAGGGTTTGTGGAAGAGTAATAATGACAAAATCTAAGCAACTTCAAATACTAATTAATAACTTCTTGTGGCATATGTGAAGTTTCACCTATTAATGATCATGTATTACATGATGTTTACAATCCCAATAGCATAAGGAGAGTACTATCCATTTTCTTCTTCTTTTACTCATATTGAGGATATTGCATGACCGAAAACTTTGTGTGATGATCCAAAAGGAGTACAAATGATCTTAGCATCAATCATCCTAAATGTCTCCACTACTTCAAGTATTCATATTTTCATATTGAGATAAGAGTATTAGTTCACTTTTTTTTCTTTCTTTTCTTACATATATCTTAAACATACTCTCAACAACAACATAGACTACAAATAGTCATCACATAATTTTAAACATATTTTAGATTAGTTTTATGTGCTTTTACTTTTAACCATTATTGCTTTTAAGTTTTAATAAAGATTTTGTAGAATTATAGAAAAGACATATTCATGCATTACTCTTTATAACTTGACAAATTATTTGGCGTTTTCACTACCTAAATTATAATTTATAAATTAAAGGAGATGAACGCGACACATAATTTCTTCTTTCAATAAGACCATTGTGTTGACGAATATATAGAGCAGTCGCCCCATGCTCAATTTCATTCTCCTCACAGAACTTTCTGAACTATGTAGAGTTATATTCACTTCCACCATCAATTTTAAAAACTTTCAGCTTCTGATCACTCTGGTTTTTAGCCTTCACCTTGAACTTCTGAAACTCATGATTTTTTCGATTTCGAGCATGTAATTATCAAGAAATTTTTTTTATTGTTAAAACGACGTTGTTTTGTTTGAGAAAAAAAGCATTTAATCTATCGAATTTCTAAAATTATTGATTCATCGATTTTTACCGATTTTTGTCGATTCTAGGCGGCTCTCATTTGTTTAATAGGTTTTTTAATCCAACAATCAAATCAGATTGATGACTCTTCTGATTTCCGATTCGACTACCGATCCAATTCAGTCTTTAAAATCCGGTCACCACCTCTCGAATTTTTGTCTCACTTTTATATTTTTTTTAATCTCTCATTTAGTAGACAATTATAAGTATTACTCTAAACAATGTTATTTATTATTTTTAATATAATTTAATTCATATTTCTTTTTCATATTTAACTACACTAATATGTAATGTTTGAATCCACCTTTGGCTAACACTACCAAAATTTAGTTTACTACACTAATATGTAATGTTTGAATCCACCTTTGGCTAACACTACCAAAATTTAGTTTTAGCCTTATATGTGGAAGTTTATGTTTTTTCTGAGTGTCCTACTTTTATGCATAACATGTTGCTAAATGATACTAGAGATATTGGAGTATTTAATTTGTCATTCCTAGCATCTTCAATTTAGAGCGTTTTTATCATTATTAAAAAAAAAATTATTTATTTATTTTTATCGGAAATTTGTAATATGTTTCAGAAAATTTTGAATTTTGAATTTTTTTATTAGAAATTTCAAAAAAAATCGATAAAAATTTATAACTTCTGAAAATAAATATGAAGAATACCGGAAATTCCTTTTTCTATCGAAAATTTCAAAATTTTCTATACAGCACCGAAAACTCCGGTAGTGTAAAAAATAAATTTTTGAAATTTTTGATATTCTTTATATTTTTTTTGAAAATTTATATTTTTTATCGAAAATTTCGAAATTTCCAATAAAATAATATTTCCTACAAAATTTTGTTTTAATTTTTATTCAAAGACATTTTTGAAATAATGAAACTATGGGGATGTCATATTAAATTGGGGGATAACAAGTTAAAATCTGAGATATTGACGTGAGTTGTTTGGATACCTAGTTTCTTTGGGCTTTAGCCCTTTTGAAGCACCAAAAATAACAAATTTTGGAAGAGTTTACCCTACACCCCCACACTTAATCCCATACTCCCACAGAAATTTTTTTTGGACCAAATTTCCCTCATATAAATAGTTAATAAATCAAATTTACTTTCCATTTTTACCATTCGTCCGAAGTAAGTCTATAAGTAAGTCTTCCGGAATGGAAATTTGTGTACCGGAAGAGTTTGTTAAAGTCTTCCGGTACCGGAAGACTTTATGAATGTCTTCCGGAATGGTTGAAATGACTACCGAAAGACTTCATCAAAGTCTTCCGGAATGATGTTTTTTAAATTGACTACCGAAAGACTTTGATGAAGTCTTCCGGAATTGTTTTGTGTGTGTACCGGAAGACTTGAAGAAAGTCTTCCGGAAATTTTTTTATTTTTTTAAATTTTTTTATTTTTTTTAATTAAATAATTGTTTTTTTGTTTTTTTTTAATGGTGCGATCACGCGGCAGAGATGGGAGGATACCAGTTCGATCGATGAGACGGGGCGATACGAGTAGGACACGCACAGATGATGCTGGTACATCTGCAGCTGCAGCTGACCCTGTGGGGTATCCTGGTGGTCCGTACGATACCAGTATTTTGGTTTCGTACGAGCATCATGTGGCGAGACGTGTATGGTTTGGTGAGGTAAGGAAATTATAATTATTTAGTTTTGAATAATAACCGAAATTATTAGTAGGTATTATCTAATTTGTTTAATTTTATTTGATTTCAGGAGAGAGGGGCAAAGAAGGAATTGAAGGTGGCGGGACATGGGTTGAAGTTGACCCAGATGGTTCCACAGCAGCTTCCACCGGAGATTGAGGGTATTATATCTAAGTCTGGTTTATCTTCCTTACAGAGATCGAGTTTGAAGAAGATTGATGCAAACTTGGTTTCTGCATTTGTGGAGAGATGGCATATAGAGACATCTTCATTTCACCTGTCGTTCGGTGAAATGACGATTACTCTAGATGATGTGGCATGTCTGCTTCATTTGCCTATCAGGGGGGTATTCTGGAACCCTCAACCCATCAGCGAGGAGCTAGCCATTGAGTGGGCGGTTGACTATCTTGGAGTGTCATCGAGAGTGGCACTTTTCCAGGTTCGTGAGTGCAGAGGTTCGTACTTCAAGATAGAGTGGTTATATGATCGATTCGTAGAGCATCGAGCAGCTTCATCATGGGCATTTGCGACCAGATGTTATTTGATGGTGTTAGTGGGCTGCACCATCTTTGCGGATAAGTCATTTACACTCGTGGAGGCGCGATACTTGGCATTATTTAGGGACCTGGATGCGTTGTCCAACTATAGTTGGGCAACAGCTGCATTGGTGACATTGTATAGGTTTCTTGGAGATGCGTCTATGTTTAGTTGCAAACAGCTTGGTGGTTATCCGACTCTCCTACAGGTATATATTTAAATTCAGTTTATTATGTTAAAGTTATATATTTAAATTTAGTTTATTGATTTTCTTATGTTAAAGTTATATATTTAAATTTAGTTTATTGATTTTCTTTTAAGTCTAATTTTAATTATTATGTTATATTTAATTATTATGTTATTGTTTTTTTAACAGTGCTGGATTCACGAGTATTTTCCTACACTTGGGAAAAAAGGAGAGAATTGGATACCTGCTCAGAACTGTGGTCTCCCGCGAGCGATGAGGTGGACGTACAAACAGGGGGCGTTAAAGGTGGATGAGTTGCGACCCATTATGGATGAGCTGACACCGACTGATGTCATATGGAGGCCGTTCGAGGATCATAGAGTTCATCGTCGTTTTGATGAGATTTCTCTATTCAGAGGTTGTTTGAGGTGGGGAGATACTATTGTTCCATACATGTCTGACAGGTGTCTTTGACAGTTTGGATACCGTCAGTACATTCCACCTGCACCCATTGATCCTAGGATGGCTGGTGATATTGATATTGAGTGGATTAGTTACACCCAGAGCGTTGGCCAGGTGATTCGTTCTGCTGCACTAGCGACTATCCCATTTGAGGTAGAGGATGGATACCTTGAGTGGTATTATCGTGTTTCGCATCCTCGATTGGTACCTCCTACCTATGATGAGCCGCCAGTTGCATCTATTCCTGATTACGATGCGGGACCATCTGATCCTGCATGGGGTTCTGTGTCTACCTTGATTCATCGCTACCTTCAGCAGAATGCAGCTGAAGAGGATGATCCACATTTTGCTGATCTGTTTGCAGCTTTACGTATTGCTCGTTCACAGTGATGTATAGTTATGTTTATGTCATATTATTTTTTAGACTTTGTTTCTTAATATATTGACAGTTGAACTGATATTTATGTTATATGTTATTTGTAGTTTTTCGACAAAAAAATTGAAATTAAAATTTAATTCATGAATGTGAAATTAAAAATGAATAACATAGTGAAATTAAAACATATAATATAATTCATGAATAAAAATGAATAACATAGTTTATAATTCATAATGTGTTTGTAATATAGGCGTAAGTTGTTGCCAATGTTGTAGACGTGCAGCAAATCCTACCATCCACGATGTTGCTGCTGGAGAACGAAAGTTCCTCCAATCTGTTGTCACTGGTGGCAATGGAAATCCTTCTTTCATGTTAACCTATATTCAAAATTAAACAATACATTATTTAATGTTACTCAAATAATTTACTAATAATATCAAATTATAACAATGTTTACCTGAATCCAATGATTTGAGTTTACAAATCCAATGCAATAAAATGAGACATTCGGTGAGAATGTAGTTGTCATAGGGAAGAAAGTCAAACATTCGACTCCTAGACAGACAAGTACCACGTTATACCGATTCGCAATCACGTAACCCATATCTGGTAGAGTCAACCATTTATTTATTGGTTGAGAACCACTTCCCTCTATCTTCAAAGAATCTCTCACTTCAGCTAACCGATCAGCAAATAAATTGGCATATAAAGCTGATCTTTCATTATGTATAATTTCCAATTCTAATTCCCGACGAACCATTGGCCAACCATCTTCAGCATAACCCCGCAATGAAGCAATCACTCTAAATCCACAATTACCATCTGACATTACGTTGACAACGTCATCAATAAATTTCCTAATATGATAAGGAAATTGAAGGATGAACCGTTTAGATGATTGTGAAGTTTGTGCTAATTTTAACTTCTTTTTCACAGGTTGTGATGGTTGAGATGGTTGAGATTTCTTTTTTGAATTTTGTGACGGTTGAGATTGTCGTTGTGAAGATTGTGATGCTTGATCAACATATTCATGATAAGAAGGATCCCTGTAAACATCATACCCTTCAAGTTTTTTGTCTTTTTTCTTGACTCCACCTTTTGTCTTTATTTTTTCAGGTGGTGCTAACAAAGAAGTCGTTGTGGGAAATGCAAGTTCATAAACCCTACTATGTAATGCCCTTCTTCCAACAACATCATGTGACCTATACCTTTTCCATAACTCATCCATTGCAGATTTCATACCCACATCTGATTCCTCATCTAAGACTTCTTCCAACTTAATTTCCATACTTAGTTTCCTCCAATGTACATGCACAGCCTCAATTGGTATCGGAATACCACTAATTCTATACCCTGCCAACTCACACGCGCAAGGTAATCCATAGGTTGTTCTAAGAGTACATCGACATTTGTCTTTGTTAGTTCCAATATAATCAACTCTAGTTAACTCTTCAGCAACGCGCCTCAATGCAGCTTGCGACACTGAAGTACGTAAATATGTGTAAAATGGACCCGAATAGACATGTGCAACTTCATACACACTCTTTTGAAAAGAAGCTCGAATGTTGCTAATTTGTATCTTTAAGTTGTCATTCATGGCCTCCCAACATTTGACCATGTCACCAATACTGTTACCCAACATCTGCTTTAACTTCCAATGAGCAGACTCAACCCTATAATAATACATATTTAAACTAAGTAAGAAAAATACAAAATTCACAAAAAGTATATTTTGGGATCTAAATCAAAACATACCGATTAGTCGTCGTGTTACCCATATGTAGGACTCGATTAATCCATGCGCAAACAAACCTTTGTCTATGTGGTGTCAACCATGTGTCGTTCACGTACTCAAAAAATTTAGGACAATCAACACACTCTTGCTCAAGTTCTTTTAAATGTTGAGCATACTCAACCTCATCACTAGCCCATACAACATTCGTCCATAATTTGCCAATTGACTCCTGCATATCAGGATCCACTAATAGTTTCCTTTTTGCACCAACATTTTTGTTAATGTGAAACTGACATAGCAAATTATTTGTCCTTGGAAACACAGTCTCAATGGCTTTCATCAAAGCAAGATCTCTATCTGTCATCATAACTTGTGGAAATAAATCTTTCTTCACAAACAATTGTTTAAGCTTATCTAACACCCAACAAAACGTCTCAGTCTGCTCAGACTCAATATACGCAAATGCGACAGCAAAAGTCAACTCGGTTGATGTCATGCCAACAATTTCAAACAAAGGTTGTCTGTATTTGTTTGTCTTATAAGTGTTATCCATAACTAACACAATAGGAAACATATTCAACAACTTAACTGAATCTGGATGTGCCCAAAATATATCTTTAATAACTTCAGAGTCATCTCTTTTTCTACTCCAATAAACATAACCTGCAGCCTCGATAAGCTTAAACAAATGTTGTATCTCACTTCTAGGACCTCTTATCTCTTTTTCCATCATACTCTTTTGCTTGTATATTTGTGTGATACGAGTGACACAATCTGGATCTCGCTCGTACAAGGAATGCAATATATTTCTGGGTGCAACCTTTCTCTTTGTTAAATCAGCAACATGTTGCTTCTGATCCGCTGTCAACCTACCAACAAATGAGTGACCTTCTAATCTATCGGGTAAATCATGGTTATGAACGCCACATTTTACATCAATCTTCCATCCAGATCCATCTTTTGTCGGAGTTGACCTGATCTTAAATGGACATCCGCATTTTTTGGTCGCACTTTCTATTCCACTACGAATATCCTTGTATTTCCCACCTTTATCGCAACCAAATATTATTTTGTTCTTTCTTCCTCTCTTGCCTGTTTGTGTATCTGAACGAGTGATGACGACCGTCACTTTATTTCGTAATCCGGTGTCTTTGACCCATCTTATCACCTCTTCTCGTGTACCAAATCTCTCTGTCGTTGTAAATACATCTGATGTATTCACACATATCGGTTTTTTTTTCGTATAAAGGTACTGCATCTACAAAATAAAAATATTTTTAAAAAAAAAGAATTAAAAAAACTAAAAGAATTAAAAAATAAATTCAAACCGGAAGACTTTATGAAAGTCTTCCGGTATTGTACTCTTACAATACCGGAACACTTACATAAAGTCTTCCGGTACACATATTCATTGATACCGGAAGACTTAATAAAAGTCTTCCGTACCAGAACACTTTTATTAAGTCTTCCGGTGAGCAAACATCACAATACCGGAAGACTTACATAAAGTCTTCCGGTATGTTAATTAACGTACCGGAACTCATCTCCAAAGTCTTCCGGAACGTCTATTTTGGGACAAATTTTTACTTTAATCTGACGGTCTGACACAAATGGTAAAAAAGAAAAATAATAAAATAATAATATAATAAAATATAATAAGGTTAAAATGGGCATTTTGAAAAAATTGTGGGGGTACAGGTATAGGTGTGGGGGTATATGGTAAAGTCTTCCAAATTTTGAGACACTTGTAGTATTCTTTGTTATTTTTGGATATATTTGAAATATTTGTAACCGTAAGAAATAAAATAAAAGTTAGTGAGAGATATAGATCGAAGAAGTGGGCTGTATTAAAAAGCATATGTTCAATTCAAATAGCACAAATCAATCCATGCAAAATAACAAAAAATTGAGTGTGTTGGAATAAAATATTTTAGTGATGGAAAGAATTTTTTTAAAATAATTTAAAATGATTAGATTAAAATTTATTATTTGAATAAAAAATTTAGAGAATTATTAAAATATGTAAATCTATAAAGTATATTTTTTGAGTTAAATTTAAAGAATTTCAAATGATATTAAAAGATAAAGAATTCTAAATTATTTATTCACTCTATATAATATAAATAATAATTGTTTATTATTTGTTTTTCAAATTTTATAAGATGATCCTTGTATTTTATAAAAAATTCAAATTCATCTTTAAAATTTTTAAAAAATTATAAATAAATCTTTAATAATTTTCAAATTTAACAATAAATTATTTTAATAATTCATCCAAATAAAAGAATTTAAAAATAAATTTATTTCAATAAAATCATTTCAATTGACAATAATAAAGTGGTGTTCAATGCACCTTATATAATTTTAAAAAATGGTATAAAAATCCTAAAATGGCCCTATGCCACGTTCAGAAGTTATTTATTGAAATATGTGTGAAAGTTAAATTTTAGATATTGGGATTTCATGTAAAATTTCCTACGGAATTTCTTGTGAATTTATTCCAAAATTTCTTATAACTTTTTGTTGAATTAAAAAGATAATATATTAATTCAAAATGGTTGTAGAATCAAGGTGATTCAAGGATCCAATCATAAAAAAAACCAATTACGTCATCAAGGATGCCATATGTTTTCTAAATTTCCTAAAATGTCAACTCCTATAAACTATATTATCTATAATATTAGGTACTACACTATTAAGATTCACTTTATTACCAAAAACGATATCATTCTAAAACCTCCATATATGGTAAACCGTTTCAGCTATCGTCATATGCAATAAATCAGCTTTCCACCCTTTCCCATTTGAGGTTCTAACAACCCAACTCAATTCATCTCTCCAATTCGTAGGACTATGGGAGATGTCCAACCAATTAGTGATGACATTCCAAATAGGGCAAGTTTTACGAAAAGTAAACATGATGATCAAGAGATTCCTCAGCATCTTCACAAATAACACATTTACTATCAACAATAAAATTGAACTTCATATGATCCTTGGTAGCCAATCTACCATGGCAAGCAAGCCAAAGGCATAAAGTGACACGGGGAATATCTTTGTTGTATTTGACCAATTTCCTTCAATTTACCCTAGAACCATCATCAACCAACTCCTTATAGATTTTGCTTGCAATAAATTTATGGTGAAGGAGAACTGCATTCCAAGCATTGTGAATAGTCCCAATACACTCACGAAGTTGCAAGATACTTTTCATGATCCAAGATGTGTGGAGGCGGACAACATATTCCATAACAGATGAATGAAATATAGATTTTATTCTACAGTAGTCTCTAAAGTAATCTATTTCTTATAGATTTTAATTTTTGGATAAACCTTTTAATATTTTTTGAGTGAAATCATATAAACAACATGATATAGAGTGTATTTGGAAGTTAACTTTCAGACAAGAGATTTTGTCATTTATATTATTCATGAGAAATACATTAATCTATTTTGGAGTACATTAATATATTTGGGAGTTAGTTTTTAGAAAATTTAAGAAATAAGAGTGTGTTTGGATAAAACATTTTAATGAGAGAAAGTAATTTTTCAAGGGAATTTAAAATGACTTGATCAAAATTCATTGTTTGAATAAAAAAATATGGAGAATTGTTAAAATGATATAAATTTAAGAAGTATTTTGTTCAAGTTAAATTTAAGAATTTCAAATGACACCAAAAAGTAAGGAATTTCAAATTGCTTCATCACTCTTTATAATACAAACATTAAATTATTTATTATTAATTTTTAAAATTTTGCAAGACGGTCCTCATATTTTATGAAAATTTCAAATTTATCCTAAAAAATTCAAAAATTGCAAATAAGTCCCTTTTTTCAAAAATTACAAATTAGTCCTTCAAATTTTTAAAAATTACAAATTTGTCCCTATTTTTCATATTTAAAATTTGGTCCAAAAATTTTAAAATTTATGAAAATGACCCCCAAAAATTTTATAATGAATCACTTTAATATTCTATCCAAATAATAGAATTTAAAAATAAATGGATTTCAATTGAATCATTTAAATTACTTAAAATTTAGAATTCCTTAAAAATTCTCAATTACCCCATCCAAACACACCCTAAGTGTTTTGAAAAACTACATTTGTTTAGAAAAACATATTAAAATATCATACTTTTTTATTTTAAATATGTAACTCTTCAAAATCCTTTTTTTTTAACTCTTTAAAAATCAATTCTTAAACATATCTTCGGGATGTAAAACACGTTACTACAATATTTTTTTTAGGCAAAATACCTAAATTGGTCCCTTAATTCTACCTCTGGGTTCAATTTGGTCCCTTAAGTTTAAAAAGTGTCAAAAATGTCCCTTAAGTATTTAAAAGGTTCCACGTTAGTCTTTCTGTCACCTACTGTTAGTCAAAGTCAAACGTTTTGGACACGTGGTGCTGTAATTTGTTTATTCATCTACCATGTTGGATATGAATAATTTAAAAAAAAAGAAACACATTGCATTATCTCACTAATTTCTCAGAAAAGGAAAAAAAGGTTCAGCATAGAGAAACAAAAACAAATCTATTTTTCTTCTTCTAGGTTTAGCATAGAGAAACAAAAACAAATATATTCTTCTTCTACTCTTCGTGTGAGGCACAGTGGTACTGTTAACAATAAATGAACGACGCTGAACACTTTCTCATGAAATGCAAGTCGCCGGAAAATAAGCTTTTGTTACCTTCTCCACGATGAGTTTTTTCCTGCTCCTTCACACTTTCAACGAATCGCTCCGACAACAACTTAAACAATAAAATCAATTTTCACGGAGGCATCTTCTCTCGTGCCAGCTTGCGTGGTAATTCTGAATCGATTTTGCTATAATGTCTTGCGATTGTTACAAAGGCTTTGCTCGGTGTGAATTGTATGTGAATGAAGGTTTATGTTGAAATTGCTTTGTTGAAGGTAATGTTGAGTTTATAGTTCAATTTGCAGGTTAGATATGGTTATGGAGTTGAGAAAATCTAGATATGTCGTGAATTTGGTGAAGAAATCTAGATATGCCGTGAATCAATTTGGGGAAGAAACTCTAACAACACAAAACCTAACCCAGGAGGCGTTAACAATGAAGAAGATGAAATATGTCATGTCATGCTGCCACATAAGCATAAATAAACGTCTGTTTGGGCCACTTGACGGACAAGACCAATTTGGAACCATTTAAATAATTAAGGGACCTTTTTGATATTTTTTAAACTTAAGGGATCAAATTGGACCCAGTGGTAGAGTTAAATGACTAATTTGGGTATTCTGCATTTTTTTTTTAATTTTAGTAAAAATGGTTTTTTTTAATTCATTAAATAAATAATATATATGGATATTTACTTCATATTGTCATACCCTAATTTTTGAACCTAATATTTTTCGCATCTCGTCTGCATTTCGCATACAAACAAGATCACGCACTGGTTCGCTTATCCTTCTCAGGTGCAGGTCTATGCTTCGCAGGGGATCACCATGTTTAATTGCCGTTATTTGTTTATATTTACTAACTTCTAACCAAAATACCAAAAAATGTTGCAGTTTGTTTTTTTTTCTTCTCTCTGTGTTGGAGGATTTAAAAGTCAGGGCGGTGATTTCAATTCAGAGGCGTTTGTTCAGTCACGATTTGATTCAAATGGACATTTGACCTAATCTTGGTCAAACTATCAGAAGATTGTTTCAATTGCAAGTTGTGTGTGCCAGTGAATTTTCCTCAGACAGTGCGTATTCAAAGTTCAATATTGTGTTATGTGCGAAGTCATCAGTTATCAGACAGTGTTTGGTGTGAAGTTCGGTTTGTTCATCAGTTTATCAGTGATTCATCTGTGGATTTATTTTCCTCAGTACGGATTCAGATAATCAAGGCAATTTTCAGATGATCCAAGTGATTGTGGTATAAGTGGCAAGTTGTGCAGTGGTTCAGAGTTGGTTGTGTTCATCTTATCAGTGGTTTGTGAAAAAAATCAGGAGTTGGTTGTGGGCTTAAAAAAAATCACTGTTTCATATCCATTATCCTTTTTCTTGGTTAAACCATTTATATCCTTTTATTATTCAATTTCATAACCATCATCTATTCAATAATCACCTGTTAAATTTTGTTTTTTTTTCTCGATTATTCAATTATCCAAGTTACCATTTTTTTTCTTCCAATCATCATTTTTTTTACTATTCATTTCATTATCCAAAAATCATTTCTTTTATCCAATTACTCCCATTTAATTTCTTATTCTTATAAATCCATATACATTTTTTGAGAACCATCACATTTAACATGAAAATGTTACACAAAAAGAAAAAAGTCAATAAGCCCATTATATTTTTTCTCTCAAGCCCATTTATGAAAAAAAGAGTGAAACAAAAAAATTGCCCAGCCATTTACTTCATAAAACTTCCTTAACTTTTCCACGTGACACTTCCCAACAGCCCAAACGCATCAAGCCGCATCACACTTTCAGCCAAGCAACTTCAAGCCGTACGCAAGCAGACCAAACTCCTTTTCCAGCAGTAAAAAACATCACAAGCCAACGTCACTTCAAGCCATTTACTTCATCCAGCTCACACCAGCTACACACACCGAAATGCACACGGATTCAACGCAACAACAACAAGACTTCAGTTTCCCAAGCTGCAAGCCAACACGCACAAGAACATCACTCTTCATAAGCCATTCCGCAGCACCGCACGAACTAGAAACTCAAGCAACGTCATCATCCGTACAGACAGCCAAACACTAGCAGCAAGTCGAAGCTCATCAGCAACAATAGCTCAAATACCAAGCCAAGGCAAGACGCAAAACGCAGTAAGTCAAAACGCAGATAGAAAAGGCATGAAACACAAGTAGCAAAGAAAAACACAGGATGCAATCACGTTGAACTCACACTACAAAACGCGTACGACATCAACGATTTCGTGAACAAAACGCAACAGCTTCACAACTCATATCCGCTAGCACACTCCAAAATGCAAGGCAATACAAGCATGACTAAAGCATGAACCAAAACGCATCAATAATTGATCAAAACAGCAACTGCACTTTTCTCCCTTTCTGCTATAAAAGGAGCACACCATTCACTCCAATGGCAAGCTTGGAAAGCCTAGAAAAACCCTGACAAATCAAAAATCCAAAGCTTCACATTCATTTTTATTTCATCTGCCAAAACCTTATTTCATTCCAATTTCAAGAATTTCAATTCAAAAACAAACAAAATATGCAGAGAAACTCAATCCCACCTTCATAAGCTTCGTCAATCTCTTCAATATATCCACACTTCCTCACAAATCTCGCAACAACATTTCTTGATACTTCTGCAAGGATTCAATGGCGCGATTTAGTTTTGGGAAATGAGAAGATGAATAGTGACCGATCTTGTTTCGGCGAAGAAGAAGATGAAATCTCCGCGTTTGGTGTGAAGGAGGAAGAAGAGAGCTGCGTTTTCTTTGCAAGGCCGCTGATTTTTCTCTCTCCCTTTGAACAGTTGCCGCCGCACGGTTTTGAAAAGAGAATAGGTACGGGAAAGGAAATTTCACCATTGGAGAGAGGAACGTGTTCTTGTGGCTCTAATTTTATTTTGATTTTCTTTTTTCCATTTTAATAAAAAATCTGTTTATGGTTGTTGTTGATTGGGCCTTTGTGCCTTGGATCCAATCCTTACTATTCGCCACATATTATCCTGCGTATTCCCTCCTTATAATTTTCTATTCTTATTTTTTTGGTTTTAATTTTTCTTTTTTTTTCTTATAAAGAAATGAATTAGATTTGGATAGAATTTACTAATTTCTTTTAGAAAATTTTATTTGAAAAAAGTCATTATAATTTTTTTGTTAAGTTTTCTTTATGGTTGATTTTATCCTTTGTAGTAATTGGCAATTTTATTTCGATTTTAATTTGTTGTTTTTTAGTGGATTACAATTGTTTAGATCCACTTCTTTTTCATCTTATTTTTTTCTTTTTGGTCGATGAGATCTCCGATTCGCGATTATTGGTTTTCGGAGATGTTTAATCTTCATTATTTCAAATCTCTGGATGAATGATCATTTGGATCATTCTCCATACTTTGGAATCGTGATAGATTGCCTTCGATAATTCAATGTGAAATCTCGATTAAGATTAGACCATTACATTTTCTTTTCGTGCGACATGTTTTCGGAGAATGATTCATCATATCATTTCTCTAACATGTATTAGCACAAATATTTTCCACCTTAATTGGTGGTGGCCGGCCTCATTTGTAGAGTAATTACTCCGTAAATTACTCGGCGATTGCTTAACATAGACCTAAACTTGTCCCGATTCGGAATAAGATCCATTTGGATCCGGTTGCCTCGATTTTGGTTCTCTTTTTTGTGGTTGTGTTTGATTAAGTTCATCATACCATTTCTATGTAAATATTATAATAATATTAATATACTAACCATTTAAATTCAATCTCTCGCACCTTATCCTCTTTATTTCAATCTCTCGTTCCTTATCTCTCTTATTATGCTTTTATATCATTCATCATATTTTTTATGTTTATATTGTTATGCTTGTGATTTTTCCTTTGTCCATTTGGACACAAAAACATTAATAAAGGATTAAACATCGAAAAGATTTGTGACTTTAATTTCGGACTATGGTTACTATCCTTAGCATTGGACTTGGAGTTTCGGACTTAGATTTTAGGATCTATCCCGTTGTTTCAAAGAATGTTCACCATACGGTTTGATCGTTCTTCCTTTAGCTTTTATTTTCAAGTCTTAGGATAGTCCCTTCATCTCTTCCCACTTCTTCAATTTTCAAATCTTCTCCCTATTTTCAAATCTTCTTTGTTTTCAAACTTCAAACATTTTCGCAATCAAACCTTGACTTAGGTCATGCGTTTTTACATTTTCATTTTATTTCTTAATAAATGCTAAACCACATAAGCATATCGAAACTTTCTTCTCAAAAACTTTAAAACTTTCAAAACTCATTCAATTGTTTTTGTGCCCTCGTGCACGTTTCTTTTCTTTCCACTTTCATGTTTAGATATGATTCATTCTTTCTAGCGGAATTATTCGCTAAAGAATGACGACTTATCTTTACATTTTAAAATCAATTCAACTCATTGCTTCTTTTCACAATTTGTACCACGAACTACGGGGTTTTGATCTCGCATTGCACTTTGTGGGTACGTAGGCATGAGACGTTCGTCTCTTCAAACACAAAAATCTTAAAAAACATTCTTCTTCTCATCACTTCAATCTTTTTTCAAGCAAACCATTTCAAACCAAAAAAGCAGTAAATATTTCAAAGGGCTCCCGTGGAGTACCACGGACATTTTGGGTGCGTAAAACCTTCCCAATTTGTAACCTATCCCCTTACCCGTTCTCTGTTTGTTTCTTTTAGCTTTTGCTTTTAGATTCATTAGGTTTTATTCGTTCTTTTTACCTTTTCCATTTGGAATAAAATAAAAGCGCGGTGGCGACTTTGTTTACCTTGAGTTAAGTTAATCAATAGCTTACACTCATGATTTTACCGCTACAGAAAAGTGGCGACTCTGCTGGGGAGTCAATCTCTAAGTGGTTTCGGCCTACTTTGATTTATTTACTGCTTTAGTTTGATTTGTTTTTTACTTGGTTGTTCTGTTTCGGTTTTGGTGATCCTTTGTGAGGGAGATAGATTCTATCCCGGATCTGAGTGGAACTTATGATAGGACGGCGATATTCGAAGCGATACGCGATGGAGTAGTCCAAAGCGATATCAATTTGATAATCTCCACTCGGTTAGGCTCTCTTGGACTATCAATGTCATGACGAGTAATCATACGTGGCATTATTTTCCGACCTTGAGCTGATCATACTGAGGACCGTAGAACCCTTAACCAATCTAAGCCAATTTAGGAACGTAGTGCGAAAACTATCTGGGTGTAAACCTAAGGTGGTTGTCACGCGATACTACACTCGGACGAGGTCTATTTTAAGAATTTTATCGGTTGGGGAGTAATCCAACGTACCGATGATATTCTAAAGATGGCTGTTAACTTCGGGAACCTCTGTTAGCACCCTTCTGGTTTTTTGCAGGTACAATGAAGACAAACCTTAGTACATGCCTGTGTGGGTTGTTGTTCTGTTACCATGACTCCATGCTAGTGATTTGAACCTTTGAACCTGTGTGCTTTGCGTGATCTTGTTTGTGGTTGTTGCATTTACATATTCATCATGATCATCATCACAACCATTTTTCAAGGAAGACAATTCCGGCTATTGCAAATATTGGAAAAAAAGTAAATATTCCTTTTTATCAAGATTTTTCATGACTGTATTCTCAATGTCAATCTTGTTTGCAATAATCGAGTTGTTTTTCTGAAAATGGAAGTGAACATTGCATATCATTGCATTCTCGCATATTCTTGCGTTCATCCGAGTTGTGTGGGAACTCATCCCGGTTGTTTCTTTCCTCGGTTGTCTGTTGATCTGTCAAGCTGACTCCTCATCACAGATACGGTACTAGAGTTGCTAACAGATTGAGAGCTATCAGATTGAGAATGGAACACCAAGAACAACATAACATGGAAGTCCGGATGGAGATTGATGAGTTGAAGGCCGGTATGACCAGGCTCACTGAAATGATTCAAGTTTTGATTGCTCGAGGTGAACCACCTCAAAGGACTGTTATCTCTGAAGTTTTTACTACTGTTGTTGATCCTCCTGTTATTCAGCAACCGGTTTCTACTTGGCCAGAATATGGGTTACCTCCGGATTATGTGCCAGTTTCTGCAACTGCTCAAGTGGGTGGTCCATCTGTTATTCCAGTCTTTTCAGCTCCGACTTTTGTTGAACCTCAACCTGTTGTGCACACTACTGCTCAGACTAATTATCAGAATTCTCCTTTCTTGTACCAAGCTGCTGGTCCACAAGCTGAAAGTCAGGGTGAACCTGGATATATGGATGAAGTTAGAGAACAATGTTTGACTCTTGAGAAGAGGGTAAGAGGTCTAGAAGGAAAAGATGTCTTTGGTTCTGCTGCAATAGACATGTGTTTGGTTTCTGACTTGGTTCTTCCTGATAAGTTCAAGGTTCCTGTATTCGAGAAATACAATGGTCATACTTGTCCAAAGATTCATCTGCTGATGCATTGTCGCAAAATGGTTGCGCATGCCAAGGATGACAAGCTGCTTATTCATTGTTTTCAAGATAGTCTGAGTGGTGCTTCTATGAAATGGTATGTGGGACTTGAGAAGAGTCACATTCGAAGCTGGAAGGATTTATCTGATGCTTTTGTAAGGCAGTATAAGTATAATCTGGACATGGCTCCTGACCGTCGTCAACTTCAAAACATGTCACAGAAAGAGAAAGAATCGTTCAAAGAGTACGCTCAGCATTGGAGAGAGCTAGCAACTCAAGTGGAGCCATCTTTGCCTGAAAAGGAATTAACTGGTTTGTTCATGGACACTCTTCAACCGTTCTCTTGGGAGAAAATGGTAGGAAGTGTTTCATCTGGTTTTTCTGATCTAGTCACTATTGGAGAACGACTAGAGGAAGGTATCAAGAAGGGTAAGATTACCAATTCTGAATCTCCTAATGCTGCAAGAAAGTCTTTTGGGAATCTTCACAAAAGAAGAGATGGTGATGCTTATGCTGTTTCAACTGAGAGAAGGCCTTATCGCCCGCAACAACGATATGTTCAACCATATGTAGCTGCAATTGCTCCTGTTGTCAAAACTCAACCTGCTCAAACTCAAGCTCAAGTTCAAGCTCAACCAACTCAAGCTCAAGTTCATATTCGAGCTCAAGCTCAGGCTCCTCCTCCTGCTGCTGGACAAAATCAGTATCGCAATAGGCCAAACTTTGATCATATTCCGATGCCTTACACTGAATTGTTTCCTTCCTTGATTAAGAGTGGTTTAATTACTACTAGGCCTCCGCCTCCTGTTCCAAATCCTCTTCCGGTTGGTTATAGATCGGATCTTCGCTGTGAGTTTCATCAAGGTGGAACTGGTCATGACTTGGAACATTGCTTTGCACTGAAGGCTAAAGTGTAAGAACTTATCAGGAACAATATCCTTTACTTTAATGATACAAATCCTAATGTTGTCAACAATCCTTTGCCGAGGCTTGGGAAGTGAATCTTCTAGAAGACTTCAATTGTCAATTTTTCTTCAAGGCCAGAATATCAGACGGGACAGCTCATCCTTGTTGCTGATGGATCACTAGGCCATTGTTTCTTTATGTTTGCAATTTTATTCAATTGTATTGACTTGTTTGCTTTTAAATTTGTTTGTACTTTCATGTTGGTTTTAATGGAATGAGCATTGCTTTGTTCTGATTCAATTTCATTTACTATTTGCATCTTTATGCTTTATATCTCAAAGTTCATTTATCTTTTCTCAAAGCTTTTACAATGATTGTAGGGAGGATGATGAAAACGAGATACCCATAATTGTTGTTGGTATGCTTTCAATTGAGACTTGGTTGATGATATACATGCATTTTTTCAAATCCCAAACACTGGAGAAATAAGGAAGTTAATCTTTTGTCAACCCCTTTGAGCCTTGAAGTTGGAGTTTTCTTTCTATTCGAAAAAAACCGCAATTTTAACCTGGGGATGGGTAGTTCTCAATTAATTTGAATGTGCATTCAAGTACAAGAGAATCATTCAAGACACATTTCGATAAAGGTTGCAATCTCAAGCTTCCCTTCATACACATCAAAGAAGTGTTGAAGATGTTTCTCAATTCAAAAGTCAATAATGGTTCATCGTAAACATTAAGCCACGCAGTCATTATCTTTCAAAAAAATGGTATTAAAAAAAAATTATTATTGAAAAAAAAATCAAAGCCCGCTAAGTCAAAACCTATGAAGGAGACTTAGGCAAAAAAAAACTGGGGCATCCCGCTGACTGTAAGTTCAAATGACACAGTTCAGGCAAAAGTTAGGGACAATAAAAAGAACGATTTGTCAAGAGGTTATCAAAATCCTCAGCAAAAGTAAGATTGAGTGAACCGAAGTCCTCACCAGAAGTAACAAAAGGAAGGATGTGACTGCTATCTCAAAATCCTTTGGCTTATGAACCATCTTCATCTGTACAATCCCAAATTGTTTGGAACTTGAATGCATATGCTGAATTAATTGAATGTAGGACTGGAGTTCATCACGAAGTTGGGTTGGGTACAAATAAACTTTGAGCCTATATCCTTTGTTTCATAAACCGTGAACCAGACCACGTTACAACCTTCAAAAGTCCTAATTGAATCCAGGTTTCTTTTGAAAAGCATACTACAACAAGGTTGCGTACACTGACTCCCAAGTTCGTTACCAATCATTTTGTTTCTTAACTTTTTCTTTATCTTTCATGTTGTCTCAACCGCCGTGTTTTGACAATGTTTTCATTTACTTTACATCAATAAATTTCATTCCAAAGATGATTTTTGATTTCAAAACTTTGCATTAAAATTACCAGGTTTGTACAAACATTTTTTTTTGCAGATAAACTTTCCTCATCAAGGAATTTTCAAACGGTTGAGAATCTTGGTCAGTGATCTTATCAGGGGCAAGATCTTCTCAGTTCCTATGATTCAAGTTTTGTTGCTCAGTGCAAGTTATTCTCCGATATAGTTAATCAGAAGATTCTCTGCAAGTTTCATATTGGGTTATTTTCTCAAGGGCTGAAGCCATGATCAGTTTATTCTTCTCAACAGTTACCTCAAAGATGTGATTACTTTCTCCAGCAGTAGTCAAGGACTGAATCCATTATCAGTTTACCTTCATGAGTCATTGAACTTGGGGCAACTTTCTTCAAGAATCTCCAAGCAGCTTTGCATGACTTTCTTTTAAAAGATTTTCAGCTTGATACAATTCACAGGTGTGACAGAGATTTGTTCAGCAGTAACACCTCTAATTTCCGAACAGAATGGCAGTGATCTCTGTGTTGAGGAATCAGTCTCCCATCTTTCCACTCCTCTAAGAGTCTAAACTGGTTGTCAACATTTTTCTCTCATTTTATCTCCTTGGGTGTGTTATTCCCCAGTCTTGTTTATGTTTGCATATTTGAGTGTTTTAGTCCTCATTATGCGTTTTCTCGGGGGTGTTATTCCCCAGTTTTGTCTACATTTGCATATTTGAGTGTTTTAGTCCTCATTATGTGTGTTCTTGGGTGGTTTAGTCCCCATTTTCGTAAATGTCCGCATACTGAGTGTTTTAGTCCTCATATGCATTTCTCGAGGTCTTGTTGTTTTCAACTTCTTACTTTTTGGTCAAAATCCAACTCACTTGGCATTTATCTTTGTCTCTCCATAACTTTTCATATACCTGTTGTTTCTCTCAGATATTACACCCTTTTTATCCGATTGCCATTCTCAGATGTCCATAGTGAAGTCATCATTGATTTGATGTATTGTCCTGGACTTTTTCCATCTCATTCAGTTTTGTTCCTGAATATTGTGATTCGCATTTTATCTGATTGCTATTCTTGGATGTTGTGATCATTTCCCTTCCGATTGCCATTCTCGAATGTCCATAGTGAAGTCATCATTGATTTGATGTACTGTCCCAGACCTTTTTCCATTTCATTCAGTTCTGTTCCTGAATGTTGTGATTCACTTTTTATCTGATTGCTATTCTCAGATGTTGTGATCACCCTTTTCCGATTGCCATTCTCGGATATCCCTATTAAAGTCAGTAATGTCATCCCTGGATGTTTCTGATGTATCTTTTTCGGGACTTTTCTCACTTCATTCAGTGCCATTCCTGGATGTCGTGATTCTTTCTGTCCAATTGCCATTCTTGGACATTTTCACCTCAGCTAAGCCATGTTATGGTCTCTAGCATGCTGTTTTTCCCGTCGGAGTCTTATGCTCCTTATCCCCAGCGTGTATTTTTTTTTTCATGTGTCGTCTTATCCCTCACGGATTTCTATGCATTTCATATGTTTTCATATACATTTCATATCATCTCATAATTTCCTCATAACATTTCATGTGCTTTCATAACATTTCGTATCATTCGCATATCATCTTCATATCGTTCGTTTCATTTCATTCCAGTTTTTGGCATCTTAGGATCAAAAATTGGGTTTTTTGATATTTAAGTATCTTCCATCTTGTCGAAACGAAGATTTCAATCTTCATTATCTCTGGATTGAAGAAACTTAAATAGGGGCATCTGTCATACCCTAATTTTTGACCCTAAGATTTTTCGCATCTCGTCTGCATTTCGCATACAAACAAGATCACGCACTGGTTCGCTTATCCTTCTCAGGTGCAGGTCTATGCTTCGCAGGGGATCACCATGTTTAATTGCCGTTATTTGTTTATATTTACTAACTTCTAACCAAAATACCAAAAAATGTTGCAGTTTGTTTTTTTTCTTCTCTCTGTGTTGCAGGATTTAAAAGTCAGGGCGGTGATTTCAATTCAGAGGCGTTTGTTCAGTCACGATTTGATTCAAATGGACGTTTGACCTAATCTTGGTCAAACTATCAGAAGATTGTTTCAATTGCAAGTTGTGTGTGCCAGTGAATTTTCCTCAGACAGTGCGTATTCAAAGTTCAATACTGTGTTATGTGCGAAGTCATCAGTTATCAGACAGTGTTTGGTGTGAAGTTCGGTTTTTTCATCAGTTTATCAGTGATTCATCTGTGGATTTATTTTCCTCAGTACGGATTCAGATAATCAAGGCAATTTTCAGATGATCCAAGTGATTGTGGTATAAGAGGCAAGTTGTGCAGTGGTTCAGAATTGGCTGTGTTCATCTTATCAGTGGTTTGTGAAAAAAATCAGGAGTTGGTTGTGGGCTTAAAAAAAAATCACTGTTTCATATCCATTATCCTTTTTCTTGGTTAAACCATTTATATCCTTTTATTATTCAATTTCATAACCATCATCTATTCAATAATCACCTGTTAAATTTTGTTTTTTTTTCTCGATTATTCAATTATCCAAGTTACCATTTTTTTTCTTCCAATCATCATTTTTTTTATTATTCATTTCATTATCCAAAAATCATTTATTTTATCCAATTACTCCCATTTAATTTCTTATTCTTATAAATCCATATACATTTTTTTAGAACCATCACATTTAACATAAAAATGTTACACAAAAAGAAAAAAGTCAATAAACCCATTATATTTTTTCTCTCAAGCCCATTTGTGAAAAAAAGAGTGAAACAAAAAAATTGCCCAGCCATTTACTTCATAAAACTTCCTCAACTTTTCCACGTGACACTTCCCAACAGCCCAAACGCATCAAGCCGCATCACACTTTCAGCCAAGCAACTTCAAGCTGTACGCAAGCCAACCAAACTCCTTTTCCAGCAGCAAAAAACATCACAAGCCAACGTCACTTCAAGCCATTTACTTCATCCAGCTCACACCAGCTACACACACCGAAATGCACACGGATTCAACGTAACAACAACAAGACTTCAGTTTCCCAAGCTGCAAGCCAACACACACAAGAACATCACTCTTCATAAGCCATTCCGCATCACCGCACAAACTAGAAACTCAAGCAACGTCATCATCCGTACAGACAGCCGAACACAGGCAGCAAGCCGAAGCTCATCAGCAACAACAACTCAAATACCAAGCCAACGCAAGACGCAAAACGTAGTAAGTCAAAACGCAGATAGAAAAGGCATGAAACGCAAGTAGCAAAGAAAAACACAGGATGCAATCACGTTGAACTCACACTACAAAACGCGTACGACATCAACGATTTCGTGAACAAAACGCAGCAGCTTCACAACTCATATCCGCTAGCACACTCCAAAACGCAAGGCAATACAAGCATGACTAAAGCATGAACCAAAACGCATCAATAATTGATCAAAACGGAAGCTGCACTTTTCTCCCTTTCTGCTATAAAAGGAGCACACCATTCACTCCAATGGCAAGCTTGGAAAGCCTAGAAAAACCCTGACAAATCAAAAACCCAAAGCTTCACATTCATTTTTATTTCATCTGCCAAAACCTTATTTCATTCCAATTTCAAGAATTTCAATTCAAAAACAAACAAAATATGCAGAGAAACTCAATCCCACCTTCATAAGCTTCGTCAATCTCTTCAATATATCCACACTTCCTCACAAATCTCGCAACAACATTTCTTGATACTTCCGCAAGGATTCAATGGCGCGATTTAGTTTTGGGAAATGAGAAGATGAATAGTGACCGATCTTGTTTCGGCGAAGAAGAAGATGAAATCTCCGCGTTTGGTGTGAAGGAGGAAGAAGAGAGCTGCGTTTTCTTTGCAAGGCCGCTGATTTTTCTCTCTCCCTTTGAACAGTTGCCGCCGCACGGTTTTGAAAAGAGAATAGGTACAGGAAAGGAAATTTCACCATTGGAGAGAGGAACGTGTTCTTGTGGCTCTAATTTTATTTTGATTTTCTTTTTTCCATTTTAATAAAAAATATGTTTATGGTTGTTGTTGATTGGGCCTTTGTGCCTTGGATCCAATCCTTGCTATTCGCCACATATTATCCTGCGTATCCCCTCCTTATAAATTTCTATTCTTATTTTTTTGGTTTTAATTTTTCTTTTTTTTTTCTTATAAAGAAATGAATTAGATTTTGATAGAATTTACTAATTTCTTTTAGAAAATTTTATTTTAAAAAAGTCATTATAATTTTTTTGTTATGTTTTCTTTATGGTTGATTTTATCCTTTGTAGTAATTGGCAATTTTATTTCGATTTTAATTTGTTGTTTTTTTAGTGGATTACAATTGTTTAGATCCACTTCTTTTTCATCTTATTTTTTTCTTTTTGGTCGATGAGATCTCCGATTCGCGATTATTGGTTTTCGGAGATGTTTAATCTTCATTATTTCAAATCTCTGGATGAATGATCATTTGGATCATTCTCCATACTTTGGAATCGTGACAGATTGCCTTCGATAATGCAATGTGAAATCTCGATTAAGATTAGACCATTACCTTTTCTTTTCGTGCGACATGTTTTCGGAGAATGATTCATCATATCATTTCTCTAACATGTATTAGCACAAATATTTTCCACCTTAATTGGTGGTGGCCGACCTCATTTGTAGGGTAATTACTCCGTAAATTACTCGGCGATTGCTTAACATAGACCTAAACTTGTCCCGATTCGGAATAAGATCCATTTGGATCCGGTTGCCTCGATTTTGGTTCCCTTTTTTGTGGTTGTGTTTGATTAAGTTCATCATACCATTTCTATGTAAATATTATAATAATATTAATATACTAACCATTTAAATTCAATCTCTCGCACCTTATCCTCTTTATTTCAATCTCTCATTCCTTATCTCTCTTATTATGCTTGTATATCATTCATCATATTGTTTATGTTTATATTGTTATGCTTGTGATTTTTCCTTTGTCCATTTGGACACAAAAACATGAATAAAGGATTAAACATCGAAAAGATTTGTGATTTTAATTTCGGACTATGGTTACTATCCTTAGCATTGGACTTGGAGTTTCGGACTTAGATTTTATGATCTATCCCTTTGCTCAAGTTATTATGGATTTGAAGACTTTGACTCCGATTAAATTCATTTGTTCATGAAGATGGAAATCCCGTTGTTTCAAAGAATGTTCACCATACGGTTTGACCGTTCTTCCTTTAGCTTTTATTTTCAAGTCTTAGGATAGTCCCTTCATCTCTTCCCACTTCTTCAATTTTCAAATCTTCTCCCTATTTTCAAATCTTCTTTGTTTTCAAACTTCAAACATTTTCGCAATCAAACCTTGACTTAGGTCATGCGTTTTTACCTTTTCATTTTATTTCTTAATAAATGCTAAACCACATAAGCATATCGAAACTTTCTTCTCAAAAACTTTAAAACTTTCAAAACTCATTCAATTGTTTTTGTGCCCTCGTGCACGTTTCTTTTCTTTCCACTTTCATGTTTAGATATGATTCATTCTTTCTAGCGGAATTATTCGCTAAAGAATGACGACTTATCTTTACATTTTAAGATCAATTCAACTCATTGCTTCTTTTCACAATTTGTACCACAAACTACGGGGTTTTGATCTCGCATTGCACTTTGTGGGTACGTAGGCATGAGACGTTCGTCTCTTCAAACACAAAAATCTTAAAAAACATTCTTCTTCTCATCTCTTTAATCTTTTTTCAAGCAAACCATTTCAAACCAAAAAAGCAGTAAATATTTCAAAGGGCTCCTGTGGAGTACCACAAACATTTTGGGTGCGTAAAACATTCCCAATTTGTAACCTATCCCCTTACCTGTTCTCTGTTTGTTTCTTTTAACTTTTGCTTTTAGATTCATTAGGTTTTATTCGTTCTTTTTACCTTTTCCATTTGGAATAAAATAAAAACGCGGTGGCGACTCTGTTTACCTTGAGTTAAGTTAATCAATAGCTTACACTCATGATTTTACCGCTACACATATATATTAATTATTTCAACAAACCTTAATTGTATTATGGAAATCTCAACAAACAAATCAACAAAATCAACCCAACCAAAAGAAACACCAACGTAAGATAAAAAAATCCGCTAAATTATCTCCAACAAATTTTGGGATTAATACACCAATCCGACTAAGATGTATATCTCCCTTTTCTAATAAAGGTATTGAATCAATCCCAAAACATAATATTAATCAAATTCATAACAATCCAAAGTTCTAAGAATGTTATCCTAAAATTGAAAAGATATAAATCCTATGAATACTATGACATTTGAAATAAGCATGTAGTGAAAGAGAAAAATTAGCAACATATTGGTGACATAAAGAGGGAGACATAAGGAATCTAGCTTACTACATTCCATTTCCTTTGCCACTTAACAATGTATCGTTGTGCTTGGATTCATATTATTATGCGTCCAAAAGTTGTAAACCTAGCCTGCTAAGGTCAATTTTCATGTATTATTTCATATTTATCCAATCCATTATCCTTCATAGAAAGAAGTACTTTAAGATTTCTTTTAAGCTAACAAGAATCCAATAATGTCCATACAATATTTTTCATAAAGTGTTATATTCTTCACTTTATAACTAATACGGCACGGGTATCTATCGGTAGGAGTGGAAATATATTAGATCGATCTACATTAATCTATAATCTAACTTATTAAATATCAGATCATATCAGATTTTTTATAATAAAAATACTAGATTTAGACTTTTATAAATGTCTATTCAATTAAATACGTCAGACTTTGACTATTAAAAAAAGTTTATGAAACCTTATAGGTCGACCTATATATATATATATATATATATATATATATATATATATATATATATATATATATATATATATATATATATATATATATATATATATATATATATATATATATATATATATATATATATAAGTTTTTTTAAGTATTATGGAATAATTGAGAACCTTAATGAAAAAAAGCTTGTAAATAGACTTTCAGGTAAGACCATACATTTAAAAATGGTAGGTCAAGTCAAAAAATGAAACCTATAATAGATCATAATTCAGACTCAGATCTTTTAAGTTTATCGTAGGTCAGACTCAGATCTTTTAACATAACCAAAAAATAGATTTACATTTTAATATAATTTCAATTAAATAAAATATTTTTATTAATAAAATTGTCGACAAGCAAAATTAAACCCTGTATTTATAATGTATTTATAATGTGATTTTAAGAATATATAAGTAAATTAAATAGAAATGATTTAGAAAAACATATTTATTAATATTGTAATGAAAAAAATATTTAATAGTATTAATTTAATTCTAAAATATATTTTTTAATTAAAATTTGATATATATATATATATATATATATATATATATATATATATATATATATATATATATATATATATATATATATATATATATATATATATATATATATATATATATATATATATATATATATATATATATATATATATATACATACTTACTCATTTAATTATATTTAATACACATATTTTTTCTCAAAATCATATTTATTTATCTTTAATGCATAATAAAATTTATTGAATCCAGATTTCTGCCTATGATCCTTAAATTCAAAAATAAACAAAAATGTTAAATTACTTACAGGGGTCCCTTAAATTATTTAATTGTAACAATGTGGTCCTTTATGTTTTTTTTTGTTGCTACAAGTAGGTATTTTAAATTATTTTAAAATATCAAATTAGTCTCTTAAGTTTTTTTTATCGTTTTGGTCCTTTTTTTTTTAAATTCCATTAAAATAAATTGCAAACTTTTCGCGCTGACCACGAATATGCAATCAAATTTATTAAAAAAGTTACCGTTCATGAGAATCAAGAAAAAATGGACGAAATACATAATGAAAAAAATCGTCGATCCGACCAAAATACACAATCAAACGCAAAACTAATTACATATTCATGATTAGTGCGAAACATCAGTTCAAATGGTATATGCGTTTGCAATTTATTTTAACGGAATTTTTAAAAAAGGACCAAAGCATTTCAAAAAAAACTTAAGTGACTAACTTGTTATTTTAAAATAACTTAAAGGGCCTATTTATAGCAACAAAAAAAACATAAATGATCACATTATTACAATTAAATAACTTAAAAGGACTCTGTAAGTAATTTAGCCTAAAAAATATTCAATGTTTTATTAATTGAATCATTCATATGAATTTCTTTTACAAATAATTCAATTATTTTAGAATCAATATAATACATGTTACCATAAAAAATCGATATAATATAATACTAAAAGATTTTCATAGTTAAAAAATTATTAGATTTACCTTTTTATTTTATGTTAAGGAATTTTAATTAATTAATCTATCTTGATGTATTTGATTTGGCAATTTAAAAATATAGTCAAGTTAATCAAATAATTTAAAACGTTTTAATCATTTATTTCTATTAAAAGATAATTAATTTATTCAGAACTAAATTACTATAGAAAACATTATAACTTCAATTTATTGAAAAAATAATAATGGTTGGCACAAAAATTATAATTTATTAAAATTTTACATAAATATAATTTTAATATATAAACTTCAAATAGTAATATAATTTTAATTTATAACATAATTTAATTGTATAAATTCAATTAGTAATATAATTTATAACATAAATATTAAAATCAGTAGTACATTTTTTAATTTTTCTTATTTAATTAATTTTTTTTATGAATGTATAAATAACAAAGAAAACTATTCATTTAAACATATGTGAATGAGTAGTAATATTTTACTTTGTCAATAAATATTATAAATTCCTTACATCATTTTATTTATTTACACTAATTTATAAAAATATTATTTTTAATAATTATTTTTCTTTTTGATAAAGATGAATATACTTATAATTATATATATATATATATATATATATATATATATATATATATATATATATATATATATATATATATATATATATATATATATATATATATATATATATATATATATATATATATATATATTCTGGACTGGGCCACGAAGATATATAGGGGCACGACCCAATACATGTCGGTCAAGAGCCCATATGCTCGAGCAGGAGAACCTCTTGGATAAATCACCTGCTGATACGACGGGCATACACTGAAGACGGGCAGAGAGCATGTATGTCAGCTCATCTGCCACGTCGCCCAACTGTCCTTTGTTATCTCCTGAAAGATAGGGGCAGTTGGACCAAGGGGCAGACCTTTTGTCTAGGTCTTCACGCTTCTTACGCGTCCCTTTGCAGCTCCTCCATGGGCCTAGCCAGATTAAGCCCATTGAGGGGCCTTGGCCCAGCGCTGGGGGCACATTATAAATACCCTTTCTTAACAAGGGAGCAGGTATTCTCACTCATTCTGAACAAAACCTTACTATTCTGTACCTCTTATGACTTAAGCATTGGAGTGCTTTGCATGTACACCCCCTCCCTCACTTCATTCTCTGGCCCGTTCATCAAGTCACTGGAAGGCTCTTCTGATCAGGTGAGATCAGTGGTGTCTTCTATGGGAAACTAGCTCCCCCTTCTTCCACAACAGAAGATCAAAGCTCAAACACCGTCCTTCCAGCATGTCCGGAGAACAACCTAACGAACGCAGGCGTCCCCTCGTCGACTATACAATGGACGACAGCCTGCAGTTCCATGAAGCAGACGCCCGAGATGGCCGCCCGGCCACCCCGTCTCCTGAACCCTAGAACATGTCGTTCGGACTCAAGAACGCCAGAGCCACATACCAGCGCATGATGAACAAAGTCTTCAAGGGAGAAATAGGGGATATGCTCGAGGTATACATGGACGACATGATCATCAAGTCACACGAGGAGGTCGAACACGCTCGACACCTACACAAAGTCTTCGAGCAGGCGAGACGGTGTAAAATGAGGTTTAACCCTGAAAAATGCACGTTCAGCGTCCGGGCAGGAAAATTCCTGGGTTTCTACCTCACCGAGAGGGGTATCGAGGCCAACCCCGACAAATGCCGGGCGTTCTCGGAATTTCCAACCCCGAAGACCAAAAAATCAATCCAATCCCTCAACGGGGTGCTCGCCTCACTCTCCCGTTTCATCGCCAAATCCGCCCAGCATGCACTGCCCTTCTTCAGACTCCTTCGTAAGGAGGCCAGCTTCGAATGGACCGACGAATACGAACGGGCACTACTCCATTTGAAGAAGGTCCTCTCTGAGCCCTCGGTCCTATCACGACCATTGGAAAGAGAGACCTTATACCTGTATCTGTCCGTGGCAACCGAGGCCGTCAGTGCCGTCCTAATAAGAGAAACTGACGAAGGACAAAAACCCATCTATTTTACGAGCAAAGCGCTTCAGGGCCCCGAACTCAGATACCAACAAATTGAAAAGGTCGCCCTGGCTCTCATAAATGCGGCGAGGAGGCTACGACACTACTTCCTCGCGCACACAGTCAAAGTAAGAACCGATCAGCCAATCAAACAGCTTCTCGGACGACCAGATATGGCCGGCAGAATGCTCAAATGGTCGTTGGAACTCTCCGAATTCGATATACAATATGATAACAGAAAGGCCTTAGAAGCCCAAGCACTGGCCGACTTTGTCGCGGAAATGACCCACAGCCCGACACCGACGGATGACGCCCATAAATGGACGATCTTCGTCGACGGCGCCTCCAGTACGACGGGCAGTGGAGCTGGAATCATCCTCGAGAATGAGGACGGGATCTTGATCGAGGTCTCACTAGCACTAGCCTTCCCGACATCAAACAACCAAGCCGAATATGAGGCTTTCATCGCCGGTCTGAGATTGGCCAAAGACCTAGGAGCGAAGGAAGTAAAAATATCAACAGACTCCTAGCTCGTGGCATCACAAGTACAAGGAGAGTACCAGACCAAGAACGACAACCTCGTCGAGTACCTAGCCTTGGTCAAGGAAAGACTCGAAAAATTCGAGAAGTGGGAAGTACAGCACGTACGAGCACAACACACGGGCCGACATCTTATCAAAGCTAGCTAGCACGAGAAAGAAGGGCGGAAACAAATCTGTAATTCAAGAGATCCTTCCTCGACCTAGTATCGAAAAACCACCTCCTCCACTCGAGGTCAACGTGATCGGGGATACTCATTGTTGGATGACACCCATCTATAATTACCTAACGAATGGCGAGCTCCCCGCCGACCCAAAAGAGGCGGCCACCACCAAACGTAGGGCATGCTC
Organism: Lathyrus aphaca; assembly: GCA_963966055.1. NCBI lineage: Eukaryota > Viridiplantae > Streptophyta > Magnoliopsida > Fabales > Fabaceae > Lathyrus > Lathyrus aphaca. The sequence continues at coordinate 30,906,570 of OZ014525.1, forward strand.
GTACATTCTCCTCGAAGGGAAACTTTATCGTAGGGGGTTTTCCATCCCATTACTCAAATGCGTCGAGGAAGAGAAAATCCCCGACATACTTGGAGAAATACATCGAGGAATAAACGCCCAACACCCCGGCGGACGATCACTTGCACGAAAAGCTCTTCGAGCAGGCTACTACTGGCCGACCATGCAACACGACTCCAAGGAACACGTCAAAAAATGCGACAAGTGCCAACAGCACGCTGACATGCACCTTGCACCTCCGAACGTACTAAAAACACTCTCTTCTCCATGGCCCTTCGCATGGTGGGGCATGGATATCCTCGGGCCTTTTGTGACCGGATCGTACCAGAATAAATACCTCATCGTAGGGGTAGATTATTTTACCAAATGGATCGAAGTAGAGGCGCTGGCTAAAATAACAGCGCAGAACATTCTTTGATTCTTTAAACGAAATATCCTCGCTCGGTTCGGCGTGCCTCAGGTCCTCATCACGGACAACGGAACGCAATTCACTGACGGGGGATTCCAAGACTTCGTGGCGAGCTTAGGTACTAAGCAGCATTTCACATCCGTCGAGCACCCTCAAACCAACGGGCAAGCGGAAGCGGCTAACAGGGTAATCCTGCGCGGACTGAAACGCATGCTCGGCGAGGCGAAGAGGGCGTGGGTCGAGTAATTACATAGCGTCCTATGGGCTTACCGTACAACACCTCACTCCACAACCGGGGAGACCCCATTCCGACTAACATACGGCACCGAGGCAGTCATCCCAGTAGAAATAAGAGAACCAACGAGACGCATAGAAGAACCCATAGATGAAGAAATGAACGACGAAGCACTCAGAGCCGAGCTGGACCTCGTCGACGAGATCCGCTCCGAAGCAGCCCTTCGAGAAATATCCCTCAAGCAAAAAATAGCCTTACGCCACGACGCGGAGGTCATAAAAAGAGAGTTTCACGTGGGCAGCCTGGTCCTCAGAAGAAACCAAAAAAACCCAAGAGAGGGTAAACTGGCCGCCAACTGGGAAGGCCCCTACCGCGTCCGCGATAAGACGAGCAACGGGGCCTACTATTTAGAAAACCTACAAGGCGAAGAACTCGCTCGACCATGGAACGCAGAGAAACTTAGACAATATTACAGCTGAATATGTCACGGGGAGACGTGGGAGGTACGACCATGCTCTTCGTCTCCAAAACAACAGAGAGGAATCGCGCGACCCGGGGACGAACTGACCCCTCCAGCGAACACAACCCTCCCCGAAGGTTGGGACCTCGATCGAGCACCAACGTCGAAGTACCAAGACCGGAAGGGCACCCAGCTCGCGATGGGAAAGCCCAAGCCTTCGGAGCCGAAGTTCCAAACCACGAACTCGGTTTTCGATCTGAACGGGCACGATGCCCCACTACCTCGTCGGTTCCCTAAACCGAGGAGACTAACATGATCGAGCATAAAATAGTTCATGAATACAAGAAACAAACCATAATAAAAGAAAAACCGAGCAGGATGAATAATCAAAAACAAAACATTCATTCATTAAAACGGCCAAAGCCAAAGATAAGTACGCCCGAAGGCCAAAATACAAACAAAAAGGCACGCAGGCCATACAAAAAGGCACGCAGGCCATACAAACGAGCACGCATGCCATATGAACAAAACAAATTAGAATTCCTAAGACTCCGCCCGGAGCTCCTCCTCAACATTCTCTTCCTCTCCTTCATCCTCCCCCAGCTCTTCCTCAGCTTCAAACGGGCACACAATCTCCCCTCCTGGACACAGTAATTATGGGTTGACCCCTCCGTCACCAACTCAGGATTTAAAACCCTCAGTTGCTCGACGTCATTGTCAAAACCCTCCTTAAATACAGCCACGAGGTCCTGATTGAGAGATCGAATGTGCCCCACCAACTTACCTCGGGAACCGAGAGCGAGCTCTTCGTCAGTCTCATCAGCTAACGGACGGACCTTGTCCTCGAGCGAAGCAAGCTGAGCACGCAATCCAGCATTCTCCTCAGCCACTTTCTGATGCCCAGCTGCTTGTTCCTCCAAACTCGCCTTGGCCGCCTTCAGTATATCTCGCTCCTCCTTGACCTCCTTCAACTATTTCTTCATCCCCTCCTGAAGCTCGTGTTCCTCCTTATAGTCCGACAAGTCCTTGGACAGCTTGTCCTTTTCAGACCGGACCCGCAGGAGGGCATCTTCCAAAGAGGTAGTGGACACGGAGGTGTCGGTCAGGACCATAGCCGTTTCCATCATCCTGATGACGGCGGCCAAGTCCCTGGCCAATTCCTTGTGCCGCACACCAGCCTCCTGGTTCAGGATAGTCCTTGCCTCGTGCGCCGACACAGCAATGGCATCCTCGGTCTTGAAAAAGGCCCGCTCTACATAACAGGGGGGCAATAAGTAACTTCCAGGGCCACCCGGACTGCCGTTCCCCGCTAAGGTCGACCTTGAGAGTGTCCCCTCCGGGCGCTTCAACTTGTGGAGAGGAGAGGTTGATGGAGGCGGGTTGTCTGGTATGTTGATCATAGATGCACGGGGAGGGGAGGAGAGCACTGGACTCGCTGTATTCAAGGTCTCAGCCCCGGAATCTCCAGCTATCTCTTGGACACGAGGCGCAGTCTTCTTTTTCTTCTTTGAAGCCCTGTCTGGGGCACCTGCCTGGTTGGCCAGCTTGAGGACCCGATCACGAGCAGTGGGCATAGCACCTACAAAACGAGGAAATATACGTCAGCGGGCGAAAACATAAACAAAAAGACATAAGAATAAAAGGAACACCCACCCAACAATTTCATGGCTTTCTCCTCGGTTCTACACTCGAGCAAAGCCTTGGTGTTAATAAGACGGGCCTCGCAGATCGGCATCCCGGCCTCGTCAACATAAGGCACACCCTTTCGATCCGTCCAGACCGCCAGGTTGAAGCTCTGCACGTACTCAACCAGCTTCTTATAAGCGAGCCTATCCTCGACACCCAGCATCGAGAACTTAATCCTATAGTGGCTGGTGGTGAGATCGAAATGGTTGCGCTGTCACCTCAGCGGTATCTTCGACATCAATTTCTCCTCCCCATCTGCATCCCGTTTGTAGTAATAAAGGGAATGCAGAGCAGTACGGGTGATCGGTCTCACTACATACCACCGACCATTGAAATGACGGGCAGAATCTACGTGTTGGTGTAAGCCCTAGAGGCCAATACTTTTTGGTACTTGTATCGGATTATTCGTTTAATAATAAAAGGCATTTCTTTATTATGTTTGTCTTTCAGAATAATAAAGTCCCTAGAATAGTTAGTCTGTTTAATGAAATGTTAAGTGTGACTTAATCATGAGATCCCATTAAACATAAAGACATTATTCTTAAAATATCCGTAGTCAAGCTTTATTGCAAAGTGGGATAACATTAAAGCATTGAGACTATTATGAAGATAGACTGATGATCACATCTCATGGATCATGGATAAAGGGTTATCAAGTCTTGACATAGGTATAAATATTAGGAGTAATATTTATACCGGATTGACCCGCTATGAGAATACTACATAGTATGTTATGCAAAGTGTCATAAGTTATTCTCATGGTGATAATGGTGTATTACCACCCTTCGACCTGAAACCACTATGGACCCTAGATGTAGAGTCGGGTGCTTTATTGCTGATCAAACATTATCCGTAACTGGATGATCATAAAGACAGTTGATGGGCACTCCACGAAGCATGCTGAGGGACATGAGTGTCCTAGATGGAATTTGCCAATCCTGCATAACAGGAGAAATGTGTAAGGGCCCAATATTGAACTGGACAAGGATGACACAGTGTATGCCTTGTGTTCAATATAGACATAGGGGCAAAAGGGTAATTGTACAAACATATATTATCACGAAAAAGGTTTTGTCAGATCACATGACATTTTCGTGACTTGGGTAGCAGTGATGTGTTGCTAGATACCGCTCACTGTTTATTATGTTAAATATATAATTTAATATAATTACCAACGTTACGAAATCCTACAGGGTCACACACATAAGGACAGTTTGATGAGAGATAGAGAAATCAAAGGAACACCGTAAGGTACGGTGCACTTAAGTGAAAAATAGAAATTCGGATAATATAATAATAATTATTGTTATTTTATAATGGTTATAAAATAATAATAAAATAAATATATTTATTATAATAATAGTTATTATAATAATATATAATATTATATGGATCATGTGAATTGGGCTTTTAGCCCGCAGCCCACAAGAGAGTCTATAAAAGGAACCCTTGTGATGAAGCTTTTACTTGATGCAATTTCGTTTTTGATTCTCACTCAAATAATTTCGTTCGTAAGCAGCTAGCACTGTGACCGGAAGCTGTTCGTGTGGACTGAGTAGAGGCGTTGCACTTCATCAACGCTTGTGATCGCTGCATCAAAGATCTGAATCGCCACAAAGAGGTAACGATTCTATCACTGACCATGCTCATTCGTAAGGATCACTAAAGGAAAATTTTTGTTTTCCGCTGCGTTTAGATCGCAATTTTCCTTCAGGTTTTAGACAGCGTAATATTTTACGGTAGTGTCGGCCTCGTGGCCGCCACTAGTAATTTTAGACAGCATAATATTTTATGGTAGCGTCGGCCTCGTGGCCGCCACTAGTAATTTCAGACAACATAATATTTTGTGGTAGCGTAGGCCTCGTGGCCGCCACTATTAATTTTAGACAGCATAATATTTTATGGTAGCATCGGCCTCGTGGCCGCCACTAGTAATTTTAGACAGCGTATTTTTTATTATAGCGTCGGCCTCATGGCCACCACTAGTAATTTTAGACCGTATATTTTTTATGGTAGTGTCGGCCTCGTGGCCAACACTACTGGTATTAATCGTTAATGGATTGGTTTGGTTTTATTTGAAATCGTCACATTCACTTTATACCATGGCCACTCAAACCACCTATTCTGATCAAGACCTGTTTTACAATCACCACTCTAACAGACCAATGACATTCCAAAAAAGATTCATCAATCCACAATTCAGGTGATCCAAAACAAATTTACTTACAAATACATAATTTGAATACACCAACATCAATATATTAATGAGTTCCAAAATACATCAACATCAAGATACTAATGTGTTCCAAAATACACCAACATCAAAATACTAGTGAGTTCCAAAATACTGATAATCTCCTAAACGATCTACGTACTAATCATGATAACCAGCATCAACTTCCTCATCATCATCATCATCATCCTCATAATCCTCCTCCTCCTGCAACATCCAAAATAAATAGTCACGAGTCAGACACATAAAGATTCAAGTGATAAAGTCTCAGTAGAGATGACCAAATTAAAGTGCAGCAATAATACTAAGTGTCAAACCAACAAACGAATTAGTAATCACAAGAGAATTAAAAATCAAGCGAATATATTAGAAAACCAAGATGACAAGATGGCAATCAATATTCAAATAAATAGAAAATAAAACCAAGATGACAAGAACATGATCTAAACCCTGACAACCCCGCAAGGAGGCGCTGCCCCCTTGACCCCCGTCCGCTGAACGGTCAGCGGAACCACCGTCCGCTGACCGGGCAGCGGAACCCCCGGCTAAGTCTGCAAAGTGTGATCAATCAGCCGAAATTTAATTTAGTTTATTTAATTATCGGAATTTTAAACTAATAATAAAAGTGTGTTTATTATTATTTATTTGTGGTGATCAGTTATGGCCTTAGTTTATCCTTTATTATTGTTTTGGGATTTTTAAATACGGCCTGCGTGTCGTGCCTCTCTCTCAATCTCTTTATGTAACTTCTTTTCTCATCTCACTCCCTCGTATGTAAAACGAGTTTTCTTATATGTAATGTAATATTATGTTATGAAGAAAAAGGAAGTATTCAATATTAAAGGAGGATAACCTTGGAGATCATGCTTGGAGAAGCTTAGATCGTTATTAGGTTAGCTTAGGTTCTCTCATTGGCTTGAGAGAACAATTGCGTTAGGGGCCATAATTGTATCTTTTTATATGTATGTTGATGCATGTAATTGTATGTTGATGCATGTGAGAGACGTTTTGCATGTTAAGCCGGTGAGATCAAACTAATAACAAATTCCCTCAAAATTAAATATTAAGTTTATGCTTTCCAATTTTTAGCACTCATCAAGACTAGTATCGAGCATTGTAGGTTTCGCCTACGCGAGGTGCATGTTCTATATTAGTAAGGTGTGATGGGATAATTGTAATATCCAACTGCTAAAACAATGGGTCAAACTTAACTAAACAAATTATAATAAGATTATACATGTTTAGAAGCAAGAATTGGGAATGATTCATGTGATGGATCAGAATAAGGAGTTATTCACCCAATTGAAAATATTCGAGAGTTGTATGAGATACAATTGGAAGGAGTTCCTACCTAAATAACTTAGTTTTGTGTAATCAGCCTAACGCTGACTTAAAACAAAGTGAAACATGGATCTCGACCCACTAGAAAGTCTTCCAACGGGATTTTCCGAATCAAATGATGAGGGTCATTTGTTTTGAATAAAATAGTGGGAGCATATTTGATTAAAGGCCTAATTAAATATGTTGTTTTAATGATACTTATATTTTCATATTTCTCTTGTAGATTACCATGACAACAAACACATCGAACAATATTTTGCGATCCATCCTAGATAAGGAAAAATTGTCTGGGACAAATTTCCTGGATTGGCACCGTAATCTGAGGATTGTCCTCAAGCACGATAAGAAGCTGTATGTCTTGGAGACACCAGTTCCTGAGGAGGAACCTCCTAGTTCTGCATCAAAGGCAGAAAGAGATGCTTATAAGAAGCATTTCGATGATGCCAATGAAACCGCTTGCCTCATGCTTGCTACCATGAACTCTGAGTTGCAAAAGCAACACGAGAACATGTCTGCGTTCGATATGATCGGACATCTGAAAATGCTTTATCAAGAGCAAGCAAGAAATGAGAGGTTTCAGGTTTCAAAGTCCCTTTTTAACAGCAAGTTAGCTGAGGGAGCCCCTGTAAGTCCCCATGTACTCAAGATGATTGGGTATGTGGAGAACCTTGACAGATTAGGGTTTCCCCTTGGAAAGGAACTTGCGATTGATCTGATCTTGCAATCGTTGCCAGAGAGCTTCAGTCAGTTTGTCCTGAATTTCAATATGAATGACTTGGACAAAAGTCTTCCAGAACTGCTAGGCATGTTGAGAACTGCTGAGCAGAATATGAAGACAAAAGGGAAATCTATTCTGATGGTCAGTAATGGAAAGAAACAGAACAAGAGGCCCATCAAACAGGGTGGTAGAGGGAAAGGCAAGGAAGTTGCCAAACCCAAACCCACTCCTCCTGTTTTGAAGCCTAGTGGAGGAATAGCAAAGGAGGGCACTTGCTTCCATTGCGGTAAGACCGGACATTGGAAGAGAAATTGCCCAAAGTACCTGGAAGATAAGAAAAATGGAGTAGAGACTTCAAATTCAGGTATTTTTGTTATTGAAATTAATTTATCTACTTCTGCATCATGGGTATTAGATACTGGATGCGGTTCTCACATTTGTACTAATGTGCAGGGGCTAAAAAGGAGTAGAGATTTGGCAAAAGGTGAAGTTGACCTACGAGTTGGCAATGGAGCAAAGGTTGCTGCTTTAGCTGTAGGAACTTATGTTTTAACTTTACCTAGTGGTTTAATAATTCAGTTAGAGAACTGTTATTATGTACCTGCAATTAGCAGGAATATTATTTCCGTTTCTTGTTTGGACAAGTTTGGTTTTTCATTCATAATAAAGAACAATTGTTGCTCCATTTATTTGAATGATATATTCTATGCTACTGCAAAAATGAATAATGGACTATATGTCCTTGATCTTGAAATGCCAATTTATAACATTAATACTAAAAGGTTGAAACCTAATGAGTTGAATCCAACTTACCTTTGGCACTGTCGATTAGGCCACATAAATGAGAAACGCATTTCCAAACTCCATAAAGATGGACTCTTGGACTCTTTTGATTATGAATCATATGACACATGCAGATCTTGTTTAATTGGAAAGATGACAAAGTCCCCATTCACAGGAAAAGGTGAAAGGGCTAATGATCTTTTGGCACTCATACATACTGATGTATGTGGACCACTGAACATACCAGCCAGAGGAGGTTTTCAGTACTTCATCACTTTCACTGATGACTTCAGTAGATACGGATATGTGTATTTAATGAAACACAAATCTGAGTCCTTTGAAAAGTTCAAGGAATTCAAGAATGAAGTACAAAACCAACTAGGGAAGAATATTAAAGTTCTTCGATCAGATCGAGGCGGTGAATATTTAAGCCTAGAATTTGATGACCATCTAAAAGAGTATGGGATTCTATCCCAACTTACTCCTCCTGGAACACCACAATGGAATGGTGTATCTGAGAGAAGAAATCGAACCTTGTTAGACATGGTCCGATCCATGATGAGTCACGCCGATCTTCCAAACTCCTTTTGGGGACATGCATTATTAACAGCAGCTTACACACTTAACCGTGTTCCATCCAAAAAGGTTGATAAGACACCATATGAGATATGGAGTGGTAAGAAACCACATATGTCTTACATGAAGATTTGGGGTTGCGAAGTTTACGTCAAACGACAAATTTCAACCAAGCTTGAGCCCAAATCTGACAAATGCTTATTTGTGGGGTATCCTAAAGAAACAAGAGGATATTACTTCTACAATCCTTCTGAGGGCAAAGTGTTTGTCGCTCGAACTGGAGTCTTTCTGGAAAGGGATTTTATTTCCAAAGGAAACAGTGGGAGGAAAATAGAGCTTGAAGAAATTCAAGAATCACAAAACATTGAAACACCTATGGAGGAACTAGAGCAGGAAACACAAGTACTTGTGGAAGAGCAACCTGCTCAAGTAGAACAAGACCAGCGTAGGTCAAGCAGGACACGTCACCAACCTGAGAGATATGGATATCTCATAAGTGATCAGGGTGATGTATTACTCATGGATCAAGATGAGCCTGTGACCTACAAAGAGGCCATAACTGGTCCTGAGTCTGAGAAGTGGCTAGAAGCCATGAAATCTGAAATGGATTCCATGTACACAAACCAGGTTTGGACCTTGGTAGAACCTCCTATAGGAGTTAACCCTATAGGATGCAAGTGGGTCTTCAAGAAGAAGACTGACATGGATGGTAAGGTACATACCTATAAAGCAAGACTGGTTGCAAAAGGCTATAAACAAATTCTTGGGGTTGACTATGATGAAACCTTTTCACCAGTTGCAATGCTTAAATCTGTTCGGATTTTACTTGCCATCGCTGCATATCATGATTATGAAATATGGCAGATGGATGTCAAAACTGCTTTCCTTAATGGGAATCTTCTTGAGGATGTGTACATGACACAACCTGAAGGATTTGACATACCACAAGATGCCCAAAAGATATGCAAGTTACAGCGATCAATCTATGGATTGAAGCAAGCTTCCAGAAGCTGGAATCTTCGTTTTGATGAAACCGTAAAACAATATGGATTCATCAAAAATGAAGATGAACCTTGTGTCTACAAGAAGGTTAGTGGGAGCATGATCGTGTTTCTGGTATTATATGTAGATGACATATTACTTATTGGAAACGATGTCCCTACCTTGCAACAAGTGAAGACTTGGTTAGGGAATTGTTTTTCTATGAAAGACCTAGGTGAAGCAGCCTATATATTAGGAATTAGGATCTATAGAGATAGATCACAAAAACTGCTTGGCCTAAGTCAGAGTACATACATAGATAAAGTGTTGAGACGCTTTAATATGCATGATTCCAAGAAAGGATTCATACCTATGCAACATGGTCTGTGTTTATCAAAAACACAATCCCCTTCAACTAAGGAAGAAAGGGATCGCATGAATAAGATTCCATATGCATCTGCAATAGGATCTATCATGTATGCCATGTTATGTACTCGACCAGATGTCTCGTATGCATTAAGTGCAACGAGTAGGTACCAATCTGATCCCGGTGATGCTCACTGGGTAGCTGTCAAGAATATCCTTAAGTACTTGAGAAGGACTAAGGATTCATTCTTGATATATGGAGGTCAGGAAGAGCTTGATGTAATTGGTTACACTGATGCTAGCTTCCAGACAGATAACGATGATTTTAGATCACAATCTGGTTATGTGTTCTGTCTCAATGGTGGCGCTGTGAGCTGGAAAAGTTCAAAGCAGGAAACAGTTGCTGATTCTACAACTGAGGCCGAGTATATTGCTGCCTCAAATGCAGCAAAGGAAGCTGTTTGGATCAAGAAGTTCATTAGTGAACTTGGCATAGTCCCTAGCATTGTGGATCCCATTGGTTTATATTGTGATAACAATGGTGCTATCGCACAAGCTAAGGAGCCTAGATCTCACCAACGATCCAAACACATACTTAGGCGTTATCACCTCATTCGAGAGATAATCGATCGGGGAGATGTGAAGATATGCAGAGTACCTACACTTGACAATATCGCTGACCCATTAACAAAGCCTCTTGCGCAACAGAAGCATGATGGTCATACTAGATCTATGGGTATTAAGGGTATGCCTAATTGGCTCTAGTGCTAGTGGGAGATTGTTGGTGTAAGCCCTAGAGGCCAATACTTTTTGGTACTTGTATCGGATTATTCGTTTAATAATAAAAGGCATTTCTTTATTATGTTTGTCTTTCAGAATAATAAAGTCCCTAGAATAGTTAGTCTGTTTAATGAAATGTTAAGTGTGACTTAATCATGAGATCCCATTAAACATAAAGACATTATTCTTAAAATATCCGTAGTCAAGCTTTATTGCAAAGTGGGATAACATTAAAGCATTGAGACTATTATGAAGATAGACTGATGATCACATCTCATGGATCATGGATAAAGGGTTATCAAGTCTTGACATAGGTATAAATATTAGGAGTAATATTTATACCGGATTGACCCGCTATGAGAATACTACATAGTATGTTATGCAAAGTGTCATAAGTTATTCTCATGGTGATAATGGTGTATTACCACCCTTCGACCTGAAACCACTATGGACCCTAGATGTAGAGTCGGGTGCTTTATTGCTGATCAAACATTATCCGTAACTGGATGATCATAAAGACAGTTGATGGGCACTCCACGAAGCATGCTGAGGGACATGAGTGTCCTAGATGGAATTTGCCAATCCTGCATAACAGGAGAAATGTCTAAGGGCCCAATATTGAACTGGACAAGGATGACACAGTGTATGCCTTGTGTTCAATATAGACATAGGGGCAAAAGGGTAATTGTACAAACATATATTATCACGAAAAAGGTTTTGTCAGATCACATGACATTTTCGTGACTTGGGTAGCAGTGATGTGTTGCTAGATACCGCTCACTGTTTATTATGTTAAATATATAATTTAATATAATTACCAACGTTACGAAATCCTACAGGGTCACACACATAAGGACAGTTTGATGAGAGATAGAGAAATCAAAGGAACACCGTAAGGTACGGTGCACTTAAGTGAAAAATAGAAATTCGGATAATATAATAATAATTATTGTTATTTTATAATGGTTATAAAATAATAATAAAATAAATATATTTATTATAATAATAGTTATTATAATAATATATAATATTATATGGATCATGTGAATTGGGCTTTTAGCCCGCAGCCCACAAGAGAGTCTATAAAAGGAACCCTTGTGATGAAGCTTTTACTTGATGCAATTTCGTTTTTTGATTCTCTTTTCTCACTCAAATAATTCCGTTCGTAAGCAGCTAGCACTGTGACCGGAAGCTGTTCGTGTGGACTGAGTAGAGGCGTTGCACTTCATCAACGCTTGTGATCGCTGCATCAAAGATCTGAATCGCCACAAAGAGGTAACGATTCTATCACTGACCATGCTCATTCGTAAGGATCACTAAAGGAAATTTTTGTTTTCCGCTGCGTTTAGATCGCAATTTTCCTTCACTACGTACGTCTTGAACAAGCGCACAGGCTGTTTGAAAGAGACCCAGCTGTGACGCCCCCGAAGATCGGACCGTTGGAGATGGAAAACATGGAAGAAGAGAGCCCGGGTACACCCAATACCGAGGAAGCGGCAGACCAACTCAAACGCCCGCATAAAAGCAAGGGCATTGGGGTGTAACTGGGTCGGCGCCAGCCGGAGCCACTTGAAGATAGACATCTGGAAGGAATTGAAGGGCAGCCTGATCCCCGCCTCTCGGAAGGCGAACTCGTACATGGCGAACTGCTTCCCCGGGAAACAATGACATATCCGGTCCGCCTCTTTGGGAGCATGGCACTGCCAATTTTCAGGATCTTCCTGACTTCTATTTTCCACCACGGCATAAGCATGGGTCGCTTCCTCGACGAAATATGATTCCTCATCCAAGGGTTCGTCCGCAACCCAAGAGAGGTCATTTTTCCCGGACGACGAGACATGCTCAGTACCATATCGGGCGTTCCCCTCCTCAACGGACAAACGCATAAGGTCCGTATCCGCGGGCCACGGCTCGGTATCTTCTCCTCTCGGTCGTAGACGCCCGGTTGCACCTGAAACGTAGACAGAAAGAGTGAATTCGACGTCATATCAAATCCACCCTTCCACCGCAGGTTAAGTGAAAGGGTGTGGGGGCGACGTTCACGGGCATCAGTGCGAAACCTCACCCACTGCCACCAGACCCAGTTGAGAAATTTCGCACGTGTTCGACGCAGCAATGCACACTCGAACATTATCATGACCCGGGCAAAAATCTCATACATGCTTATGATAGTTTTGCCCGGCACATGAAATTTCTGCCCAGGACAGTCTAATCCTAACCCTATTTTTCACATCTACAGCTTATTTAACTACTTCAAAGTTAAATGTAACTACTCTATGCAGATGAAAACATGCATTCACAGCCATTAACGCAGGAAAACGGAAAAATGAGGGATTAAGAAGGCAAAACAGTACCTGACATAGTGAAGAGTCAAAGGGGGACGGTGGCGCTCGAGCAAACAGCGGTGGTTCAGTTAGTGTGACGGGCGGAGATGAGAAAAATCTTCAGAGCTTCCGGTGAACGTCTGAGCGAAAAAGTGTAAATGAAGTCACTCAGCCCCTTTTTATAGTCACAGGCGTGTGGATTAACGCGCTAGGCCATCATTACCTACTGCCTATGCCGCCGTTTGCACACTAAACGAAGCGACACCATTAACACTGAAACGCGTCAATCCATAAAGAATCTAGAACGACGTCGGGCAACTGTACATCTCCCTGACTCTATGGAACGTCCCTGATCTGTATGGCATCCTCGACTTCCACAAAAACATCACGAACCCGTCGGGGACCTTCGTCCTCGACACTGTTCGGAGCATCACGTGCCCGGGGAGAAAAGGACGCTACGAACAGCTCTGCTGGAACATCACGTGCCCGACCATATGCCCGCTACTTTATCCTTGACGCATGTGCCCGATTGCAATACAAGTCATCACTCCGACTCAGAGGCTCGACTTGGGGGGCTCCTGTTCTGGACTGGGCCGCGAAGATATATAGGGGCATGACCCAATACATGTCGGTCAAGAGCCCATATGCTCGAGCAGGAGAACCTCTTGGATAAATCACCTGCTGATACGACGGGCATACACTGAAGACGGGCAGAGAGCATGTCTGCCAGCTCATCTGCCACGTCACCCAACTGCCCTTTGTTATCTCCTGAAAGATAGGGGCAGTTGGACCAAGGGGCAGACCTTTTGTCTAGGTCTTCACGCTTCTTACGCGTCCCTTGGCAGCTCCTCCATGGGCCTAGCCAGATTAAGCCCATTGAGGGGCCTTGGCCCAGCGCTGGGGGCACATTATAAATACCCTTTTTTAACAAGGGAGCAGGTATTCTCACTCATTCTTAACAAAACCTTACTATTTTGTACCTCTTCTGACTTAAGCATTGGAGTGCTTTGCAGGTACACCCCCTCCCTCACTTCATTCTCTGGCCCGTTCATCAAGTCACTAGAAGGCTCTTCTGATCAGGTGAGATCAAATATATATATATATATATATATATATATATATATATATATATATATATATATATATATATATATATATATATATATATATATCAAATATTAATATTAAATTAAAAATTCACACAATAATTGTAAGAAAATTAAAATAAAGGTATTAATTATTATAAATGGTAATTTAATTATTCATTAATGACGTTATAACAAAATTAAAATATAAATGAAAAATTAATTCTCCATCATTATATATTATATCAACTTTAGTGGATAAATGAGATCTCTTTATAGTACACACACAAATTAATATATAAACAAGTATTTTTAGAGTGCACACATAAGATTTTATAAAACTCTTCTCTCCCTCTCTCCCTATTTAAATTTACCCAACATATTATAGTTTTTATTATATTCATAAGCAATACTCAAAATAATAATATATATGACAAATTTGAGTATCATTAATTTTTTATTTAAGTTATAAAGAGTATTTGTCATTACATTATATAGAGATGTTAATATATATTTTTAATACATTGGTCAAACATGAAATAAATCAAGAGCATTTTAACGATTGTTTCTTAAAAAACTGCAATTTAAAAAAAAAGTACTGTTAAAGAGTAAAATGAGAAAGATTTATTATTTAAAAACACCAAACAATTTTGAAAAACAAAATAGAATATGATACACCAAACAATGAGAAAGATTTGTTATACATGTCACACATATTTGAGCAATATTGTCATAAAGGGAGGAATCAAAATTCTTCATATGAATTGGAAATGTGGTTTCATGTTATCCTTCACAATTTCAACGTCAAAGTTTAAAGAGAAAGCAACCCAGAATTAAAATAGTAGTAATCACAATTACACGTAAACGAATAATTCAATAACTCTCCTATACTTCAGTAACGGCATGTAAATTGGAATTTTATACAATAAAATAGAATAACATACAGTTTTCATATTTGTATTTTCCATTTTGAAAAACAAAAAAAAAAAAAATGCTCTCTTTCAATGAACAGATAAATATTCACTTAAAAAATTGAAGAAAACTCATGATATGATGCACAGGTCACTTAGATACATGAAAATATTTCCAAAGCAATAGACTTTCAATGCCTTCCAAAAATATTATTCTCCAACATTCCACTTCTGTCATCATCGTCGAAGGACATAGTTGTAACGTATATAATAGTGACATAATTTACCCTACATTCATAAAAAGAATTAAAAAACACTGAAATGATGCGATTATATTTTCTTTTTCAAAATCCATGACTCGCACAAGCAAAGAATAATTAATTCTATAAACATATTACAGTAAACAGATTTTAAATCATTCACCATACATTTACTCATGTGTGTCGCATATCATCGCATGTTTCAAGTCTAATTTCGATAATAGAAAAAGGAAGAAAAACAAAGGGAAGAATGAAGAAGGATGAGTGAGAGAAAGAAATGTAGTGTTTTTAGAATGAATTGAAAGTTGTAAGAGTTTAGAATGAATTAAATAGAAACGGTTATTAAAGGGAAGGGAGAATGGTTTTGGAATGAAGTAACATAATTGTTCATGAAAATGGGGAATTTGGGGAAAGAAGTGGAATGGGAAAAGGAATTGAAACGATAAAGAAATTGAATGTGGGAGGAAAAAATGTGGAGATGGTGAGGTCATCCACTTGCCAGCTATGGGAAAGAAAAAAGTGACTTTTCTTTTTTTATATATATATATATATATATATATATATATATATATATATATATATATATATATATATATATATATATATATATATATATATATATATATATATATATATATATATATTGTTTTGGATATCTCTCAACTAAAATGAGTCTGATAAAATTGAATTGATTATAATTAAAAGCAAGTTGAAAGAGAAATAATTTATGTTTGGATATACTATCGTTAAAGTGATTTTTAATATTTAATAGGTTTAATATCTTTTTTTTTGTCCTCTAACGGTTTGGGTCCAATTTGGTCCTCTTTCTTTTAAAAGTTCGAAGTTGGTCCCTTACGCTATTAAAATGGTATCACGTTTGTCTTCTCCGTTAGAAACGTTAGATTTTCACTTAAAATGTTGCTGGCGTGGAATGATTTAGCTTATGTGTATGTGAATGAATGTCAATGTGGCACGCTAAGTAAGCTAAATGCTGACTAAGTTGTATTTCAGTCAAAAAATTTCTAAGTAATTTCAACTATACAAAGAACCCCAGCGGAGAACACAAGTGAGAAGACGAAGACGATGATCTTTTGAGGAAGACAAAGGTAATACGAAGATGAAGCAAAAATGACAGTTACTTTCCAAATTCCTTATGTTATTATTGTTTCGTTGTATAGTTCCTTTCTGAAATCTAGGGGTTTTGTCCCCCTTTTGAAATCTAGGGTTTATTTAATCTTGTAAATGATGCGATGGTTTATGATATTAGGTTGAAATTGAAGAAATAATTACTCTCAACATTCATCTTAGTGGGGAGTTTCTGGATTCTGAAAAAATGGATTATGTGGGGGATAAATGTAAAGAATTACAGGTAGATGTTGATAGGTGGTCATACTTTGAATTGATAGGTGTTTTGAAAGATTTAGGGTATACTGAGGTAGACAGTATCTACTATAAGGATCCAACTTTTGGGATTAATGTACTTAAGAATGATAAGGGTGCGTTAGAGATAGCTGACCTCTGTAAGGTACACCTGAAAGTTTATATTTACATTGAACACCCATTATCCCAACCAGAGTATGTTGATTTTCCTATAGATGAAGAACCTACAAACATGGAGGAGGAACTCATAGTTGAAGAACCTTTGATTGTGGTTAATCCAGAGAGCTATAATGTTGTTACATATCTTGTTAATCAAGTCCATAAGGATGTGAGCAATGTTGGTGAGGGTGTGAATATATGTGATGTTGAGTGTGTGAATGTAGGTGATAGTGTAAACAATGTTGGAGAGGGTGTAAACAAATAAGGTGTTTAGAATATGAATGTTGGTGAGGGTGTGAACAAAGGGGGTGATAAGAATATAAATGTTGGTGAGGGTGTGAATGTAGGTGATTTTGAGTGTGGGAATGTAGGTGATGGTGTGAACAATGTTGGTGAAGGTGTGAACAAATAGGGTGTTAAGAATATGAATGTTGGTGAGGGTGTGAACAAAGACTGGGTGATAAGAATATGAATGATGGTGAAAGTATGAACAAAAAGGGTGATGAGATTGATGTGAGGTGCATGATGGTATTGACACAAGCTCTGATGACAATAAGGATCCATTATATAATTATGATAGTGATTTGGAAGTTGCATTTAGTGATTATGATGTTAGTTTGGATTATGATAAAGAACATGTTGCCAACATGCTTGAATATGATGAAAATCATGAAGGAAGTAGTAAAAAGAAGAAAAATAAAGGGGAAGGAGATGGTTGAGAGTAGAGTGGAGTTTTATATGATAGTGAATGATAACGAGAAAATGTATCGATTATATTGCTATGTTTCATTACCGTTTTATCGCATAATCATCGTTTTAACACCCGATTCCTCGAGTTTTCCTTACCATTTTGCAAGTACATCGTATACAGAGCTAAATCATGAGCCAAGAGCAAAAGGAACGAAAACAACCATAAAAAGATGAAGAAATGAAGAAACCTGCAAAACCTGCATATTTTGTAACACTCACGGTCGTCACCTAGGTGTCACGACCGTGACACCCCAAAAGGAGAAATCACGACCGTGACATATCCCTCACGACCGTGACACTTAAAATTCAAGGGACACGAACGTGATGCCCTTGTCACGACCGTGACAAGGGAAAAATAGGTTATTTGACTGAAGCTTGGTCATAACGTTACGCTGCACATGATCTGCCTATTTTCCAGCTAACCCTCCTGTATCCACGTTCCTGGATTTTCTCAAATGCTCTACGAGGCCCAAGCAAACAAGTTCAACCACCAGCCCATTAAATCTTCTATAAATAGCTTAAATTTGATGAACAATTGACAGAGTATTATTTTATCAATTTCTTGCGGAAGCTCTGCCGAATTATTTTACAACCTTATTTTTTCAGCATTATTTTCATTGTTCTATTTTTTATTGTATCCAAACCCAACCTATAACAATTTCCAACATCAGGAAATTGTTATAAAATTTACTTGTTTCAAAGCCTTCAGAATTTTTAGTTTATTTTCGATTCCGCCAATTACTTCGAGCTTTCCGGTCTGTGGAAGAAGGAGTCTGCCATTTTATTGTTAACCAGGTTTATTTTAATTCACAATTTTATATTTATGTTGAATATTTATTTTTCTGCCATGAATATTTCATTTATCGTTTCTCTGCCTCTGTCTGGTTCAACAAGAATGAGTAGCTAATTACCTTAGGGCGGTATGTAATTAAAACAAACTAAATCGGTAAAATCAACTATAGGCTTAAAATAATTAATAGCTTAGTATTCTGGCTGATACTTTTTATTTAAAATCGACCTTTTTGTTACGAGAGTAAGGAAAGTGTATTAGGTTAGGTCAAGACCACGAGAGTGTGAGATTTTAACCAGATAGCTAAAGTTAGGCATTTAAATTAAACACAACGAGAGCGCTTTAAAATAAATTAGAATTACTAAGTTTCCAAAAATTATCTCTAAACACTTATGGGCTAGCGAGAGCAGGCATAGGGCTTTAGGGGTAAGATCTGAGATAAGACCACGAGAGTGTGAGTTAAGGGTATTTAAACTGGTAACCTCTACAGAATAGATTAAGTGAACACCTTTATAAGCCTAGGTTAGATTGACCCGCCTAAGTTAGCATAATTACATACCGACCGCCTTAGTATTATTTTATTAAAACTTAAATTTAATTCCCGCTTTTAATCTTTAAAAACAACAAAAAATCGTGACATCCCTTCGCCTTAGCTAAACTAGAAGTTCATCTAGCACTAAGTAACCATAGAGTCCCTGTGGATCGATAATCTTAAATATTACTTCGATAGGCTGTGCACTTGCAGTTAAGATACCGCTAGACACATAATTAGATACGTCTTTAGCCCATCAAGTTTTTGGCGCCGTTGCCGGGGACCTTAATTTAGTTACTAGTGCACTTTAGGTAGCATTGTCTAGACTAAGGTAACAACTATTTTATTTTCTTAATCTAAATTTCCGAGTGTATGCCAAGTACTCGCTCTCAAGGAGAAGACTTGCAACCTCTAATCCCAGAATCGGAACGCTTCTTACACGTAAGAAGACGGATATTCGATTACGAACAAAATTTCAATATTCCAGATCTTCAATTAGATCCACCTAAACCAGTCGTAACATCAAAGGACGCAGAGATGGATGAAGAACAGAATCACCCACTCAAGTATTACGCTAGTCCTTCGCAAGCTGAACCGCATTCAAGCATTGCCGCACCGGCTATCAACCGAAATGATTTCGAACTAAAACCTTCGTTGATATCAGCCATGCAACAAAATCAATTCGCCGGAAATCCTACCGAGGATCCGAACCTTCATCTTTCGATCTTTGTGCAATACGCAGATACCGTAAAAGCCAATGGAGTTACCCAAGAAGCTATTAGACTACGTTTGTTTCCTTTTTCACTTCGAGACAGAGCGAGAGCCTGGCTTCAATCTCTGCCTTCGAACTCAGTAACTAAGTGGGAGGAACTAAAGAAAGTTTTCTTGACCAGATATTTTCCACCTAGCAAGACAGCTATGCTGAGAGCTCAGATCAACGGATTTAAGCAAAGGGAAAGCGAATCACTATTCGAAGCTTGGGAACGCTATAAGGATATGCTGAGACTTTGTCCACATCACGGGTTAGTAGAATGGATGGTCATCCATACCTTCTATAATGGACTCTTGTACAATACAAGAATGACAATTGACGCTGCCGCGGGCGGTGCATTGATGGACAAAGAATATAATGATGCTTATGCCCTTATCGAAAGTATGGCTCAAAACCATTACCAATGGGGAAGCGAGAGAGTCGCAACTGAGAAACCAATAAAAGGAGGTATGTACGAAGTGAGTAGTATGGACCAAGTCAATGCAAAGTTTGACCAACTAAGCCGAAATATCGACAACTTGGCCATAACACCAACAACCACCGTGGCTGCAGTAACACCTAACTGTGAGTTATGTGGAGTTCCAGGACATGAAGTTGCTGACTGTCAACTATTGACAGGAATTCCCACTGATCAAGTGAATTATGCTCAAGGAAACCCATACTCAAACACATACAACCCAGGTTGGAAGAATCATCCGAACTTCTCCTATAAGAATAACAATGCTTTATACGCACCAGGTCAAGCACCAGTTACACCACCAGGATATCAAAAGACTGCTCCTAATGTCCCTAGAAAATTGAACCTTGAGTTGATGATGGAGAACTTTATAGCTAACCAATCTCAAACAAACAAGGACTTCTTAAACCAAAAAATTCACACTAGTGAGCAGATTAAGCAATTAGTGAGCAAAGTAGATGCATTAGCTACACATAACAAAATGCTTGAAACTCAGATTTCACAAGTAGCTCAACAACAAGCACCTACCGCTGCACCAGCTGGAGTATTTCCTGGACAACCTCAACCTAACCCGAAAGGACATGCCAATGCTGTGATATTAAGAAGTGGCAAGGAACTTGACGGACCTACTGATCCAAGACTTGACAATCCAGCCATGTACCAAAAACCGGATAAACCGACTGAAGTGGTGAATGATCCAGAAGAAAAGGAAGATGATAATCAAGAGGAAGTGGAGAAAGAAAAGCCTTATGTGCCTCCACCACCCTATAAACCACCAATTCCGTACCCTCAGAGATTAACCAATTCCAAGACGATGGGTCAGTTTAAGAAATTTGTCGAACTTCTGAAACAGTTGAATATTACTATTCCGTTTACAGAAGCTATCACCCAAATGCCCTCGTATGCTAAGTTTTTAAAAGAGATCTTATCCAATAAGAAAAAGATAGAGGATAACAGAACAGTTACACTTACTGCTGAGTGTAGCGCCATAATTCAGAATAATATGCCTCCTAAGCTAAAAGATCCAGGAAGTTTCTCTATACCCTGTGTAATAGGAAAATTCGTCATTGACAAAGCTCTATGCGATTTAGGAGCCAGTATCAGTGTTATGCCCTTAACGATTTGCAAAAGGCTAGACATGGGAGACCTAAGACCAACTAAAATGTTTGTTCAACTAGCCGATCGCTCTGTTAAATATCCTGTAGGCATACTAGAAAACGTCCCAGTGCGTATAGGACAATTCTACATCCCTACTGATTTCATAATCATGGACATCTCTGAAGACTCCACTACACCTATCATACTAGGAAGACCATTCTTAGCTACCGTCGGAGCTATAATAGACGTAAAAAGAGGAAAGCTAACCTTTGAAGTAGGTGAAGAGAAAGTTGAATTTATTTTAACACAATTCTTACAATCACCAGCTATAGAGGATACCTGCTATCTGTTGGACGTAATTGACGAATGTGTAAGAGAAATGGAACTGAAAGAAACTACCTATTCTGAAATTATGAAAATTCAAATCCCTCCGATTTTCGAAGATTATAATTGGCGTGCACCGTATCAGGATGATAGTCTAAGCGAAAGTTTAGCACTTACACCGGACCCCATGCCAAGTAAAGATAAACCTACATTAGGATTAAAAACTTTACCTAATAACCTAAGATACGAATTCTTAGACATTGAATGTAAAAGACCAGTTATAATAAATTCCAGTTTAGGAACTATCGAAACAAAGAAACTTTTAGATGTCTTGAAGAAATATCCAACTGCATTAGGATATAACATATCTGATCTCAAAGGAATATGCCCTTCAGTCTGTATGCATCGTATTCTGCTAGAAGAAGATTGCAAAACCTCCAGAGAATCTCAAAGAAGAATTAACCCAATCCTTAGCACTGTAGTGAAAGAAGAAGTTAAGAAACTACTAGATGCCGGAATAATATATCCAATCTCTGATAGTAAATGGGTTAGTCCAGTACATGTAGTGCCAAAGAAAGGAGGTATCACTGTTGTGAAAAACGCTCAAGGCGAATCGATATCGCAAAGAGTAGTGACAGGACATAGAGTGTGCATAGATTATCGTAAACTAAACAAAGCCACTCGAAAAGATCATTTCCCACTACCCTTTATAGATCAAATGCTAGAACGATTAGCCAAGCATTCATACTTCTGTTATCTTGACGGTTACTCAGGATTTTTCAAAATCCCTATCCATCCGGATGATCAAGAGAAGACTACATTCACATGCCCATATGGAACGTTCGCTTATAGACGAATGCCCTTTGGATTATGCAACGCTCCTGCAACCTTTCAAAGATGTATGATGTCAATCTTCGCAGATTTTATAGACAACATCATGGAAGTGTTCATGGACGACTTCTCTGTATGCGGGCAAAGTTTTGAAGGATGCCTATCAAATTTAGAAATGGTGTTAGAAAGATGTGTAAAAGTAAACCTCGTGCTTAACTGGGAGAAATGTCATTTTATGGTCAAAGAAGGATCGTATTAGGCCACGTTATATCCGACAAGGGAATTGAAGTAGATAAAGCTAAGATAGAAGTCATAAAAGATCTTCAACCCCCTAAAACCATTCGAGAAATATGAAGCTTTTTAGGACACGCCGGTTTCTACCGACGATTCATCAAAGATTTCTCGAAAATCACTAAACCTCTTACTGGTTTATTAATGAAAGATGCTGAGTTCATATTCAATGAAGATTGTCTTAAAGCATTCGAAACTCTAAAAACAGCCCTCATCACCGCACCAATCATGCAACCCCCTGACTGGAGATTACCTTTTGAAATCATGTGCGATGCGAGTGACTATGCTGTAGGCGCAGTTCTAGGCCAGAGGAAGGAAAAGAAACTTCATGCGATTTACTATGCCAGTAGAACCTTAGATTCTGCTCAGATGAACTACGCCACTACTGAAAAAGAACTATTAGCAGTTGTCTTTGCGCTTGACAAATTTCGTTCTTACCTAGTAGGAGCGAAAATAATCGTTTACACAGACCATGCTGCTATCCGATATCTATTAACTAAGAAAGATGCTAAACCGAGACTCTTGAGATGGATTTTACTCTTACAAGAGTTTGATCTCGAAATAAAAGATAAGAAAGGTACTGAAAACGTCGTAGCGGACCATTTATCTAGAATAGAAGGTATTAAACCTGAACAAGTGCCGATTAACGATGATTTTCCGTATGAACAGCTGATAGCACAAATAGGAAGCGACCCAGTTCAGTTAGACTTGAATGAACCAGAACCCGTGGAAACAATCCAGACAACTGTAGGACTGCCATGGTACGCTGACATTGTTAACTACCTAGCTGTAGGAGCTCTTCCACCTGATCTAACCTATCAGCAGAAAAAGAAATTCTTTCACAATCTAAAACATTATTATTGGGATGAACCATTATTGTTCAAAAGAGGATCCGATGGAATTTTTCGTCGATGTATTCCCGAAGAAGAAATAGAAGATGTCATTGCTCAATGTCATTCATCTCCTTATGGTGGACATGTAAGCACTTCCAAGACTTGTGCAAAAATCTTGCAAGCCGGCTTATTCTGGCCCAATCTATGGAAAGATGTCCACATCGCTGTTATAAATTGCGATCGGTGTCAACGCACCGGCAATATTTCAAGAAGAGATGAAATTCCTCAAAAAGGAATATTAGAAGTAGAAATCTTTGACGTCTGGGGAATAGATTTCATGGGACCATTCCCATCATCTTTCGGTAATAATTACATACTCGTAGCCGTTGATTATGTTTCAAAATGGATTGAAGCTATAGCTTCTCCTACAAACGACACACGAGTTGTAATAAAGCTTTTCAAAAATATAATCTTTCCCAGATTTGGTGTGCCTAGACTCGTCATAAGCGACGGTGGCTCGCACTTCATTTCAAAAATCTTTGACAAATTACTATCTAAGTATGGAGTAAGACACCGTGTGGCAACACCATATCACCCACAAACAAGTGGACAAGTCGAAGTCTCAAACAGAGAAATCAAACAAATCTTAGAAAAGACTGTAGCCATATCTCGGAAAGATTGGTCATCTAAACTTAATGAAGCTTTATGGGCTTATAGGACCGCTTACAAGACACCCATAGGTACTACACCTTTCAAACTAGTTTATGGAAAATCTTGTCACCTCCCGGTAGAACTAGAACACAAAGCTTATTGGGCGATCAAAACTCTCAATATAAACTATAATGCTGCAGGAGAAAAGCGAATCCTAGACATTAACGAATTAGAAGAATTAAGGCTAGATGCTTATGAGAATGCTAAGATATATAAAGAAAGAACTAAGCGATGGCATGATAAACGCCTATTTAGGAAAGAATTTAGTGTTGGAGACGTTGTACTCCTCTTTAATTCAAGACTTAGGCTCTTTCCTGGAAAATTAAAATCTAGATGGTCAGGACCCTTTGAAATAACTAAAGTATTCCCGAGTGGAGCAATAGAAATTAAGGGTAGGAATAGTGAACCATTCATAGTAAACGGACAACGTTTAAAACATTATCATAAAGTTGAAAATAGAGATTATGCAAATAGTCTAAGGCTTTTAGAGTTGTCCACTAATTCCCCTGATTAATCTACACCTAAGCATTACGTCAGGCTTTTGACGATAAAAACAGCGCTTAGTGGGAGGCAACCCATTTACTCATTTAATCATTTAATTATTTAAGTCATTTTTATCATTCTATTATTTTTGTCATTTATCGTTTTATTATTCATTTGTTTTGTCATTTTATAGTTTTATTTCAATCTTATTATTATTGCCTTTAATTTATGCATTTTATTTTATTATTTTTCCTTATTTTAATTTTAAATCACTTTTACAGATTTTCTAAAAGTCTTTTCCACTTTCCTTCTCCCCCTGATTTGTTTCCTCCATATTTGCACTGACCATGGCTAACCAACCGATAAACCATATGGAAACCAAATTTAGAGGTAGGAACCAAAGAATGAAATTTGAAGAGTTATCATAGAGGCCAATGGATTTGACCCTGTACCCGGATGATCTGACTATGGAAACCCTAGGTATACATGATAGCATCCTGTACTTGTTTAACCGACTTGGATGGGAGAATGCACTGATTCAACATAAGTTT
The DNA here is from genome assembly GCA_963966055.1 of Lathyrus aphaca. Classification (NCBI taxonomy): domain Eukaryota; kingdom Viridiplantae; phylum Streptophyta; class Magnoliopsida; order Fabales; family Fabaceae; genus Lathyrus; species Lathyrus aphaca. The sequence continues at coordinate 30,931,698 of OZ014525.1, forward strand.
GTGACTTACCGCGAGCTCACCCTTGAGTTCCTTAGCTCCTTAGTTTACCTACCCGAGCGCGGTTTTGGATTCAGGAAGGGATTTATCAGTTTCCGCCTATTTGGAATAGAATATGACTTTAACCATAAAGAACTAGCTGACTTATTAGGATTCCCTAGTGGACCCTTTGCTTTTACTACCACACAGGTAGAATTGATGGACATTGAGCTGGATTTCTTTTGGGGAACTTTAACCGGAAACTACCACCCTGAACCAAATAGCATGAACAATGATGAGATACATAACCCTGCTCTCCGTTACTTCCATAAGATCCTTGCCCACACCTTCTTTGGAAAAGAAGAAAACCTTACCGGAGTATCTAAAGATGAGATATTCATTATGTCATGTTTCACTAATGGACAGCCTGTCAATGGTGTGCCTTTCATGATGCAAACCTTCACCCGAATCCAAGAAGAACCTGAATTACCTATATTAGTAGGAGATCTTGTAACCATGATTGTTGATGCCTTAGGACTTAGATACCAATTGCACAGGTGCAACCGTTTAGGTACCATCCGTCCTATGAATCTTAACTTTTACTTCAATCGCCATATCATAAGGAATTTAGGACATCCCCCTTTCGAGTACCTAATCCGGAATGAGGTAGTAACCCTGTTCACACTACCAAACCATGCTAGAGTAAGTGTTCACAATAAGGATAACTGGCTTTATGAGTTAACCCCACCTGACTATCCATCTACTCCTGAAACACCTCAGTCTTACAAGATAAAAGATGATATAATGACTGATGTCGAAAGTGACCCTGAGACACCTCCTGGCTACCATGACATTGACCACACTGACGAAGTGATTGAAACCCCTAAAGTGAATCAAGTAGATTATGCTAACAACTTACAGAATATAATGAACACTCTTGAAGCTTACCAAACTGATATAAATAATGTTAAGGATGAGATTAAGAGCATGCGATTGGACATTATAGGTCTAACTGACATAACCTGTGAATAATTCTATCACCTGAACTCCGCAATCGAAGATTTGAAGAAACACTTTTGAAAATGCTATAGTGATCTAGTTTATTTTACTTATTGTTTTCGTTTCTAGTTAGTTTTACTTTTCGCAAACAATTTCGTACCGTATTTTCATTAATGTAATTTCATTTCAATTACCATATGCAATGCACTTCTAGTTTCCAAATTTTTCCATTTTAATCAATTTATATGTTTTCATTCTATGTACTGTTATGCTTGAATTGATTCATATTCTATAAAAATATCTCGTGTGATGCAAATTTACAAGTTCTATGTTGAAATTATTTATTATATGGTGTTTATATTTAATATGAGTGAGAAGTGATCAAAAATTATAATATAAAGTATATGAAGCGTGAGAGATAATGCTTTCTGGAAATTATTCAAGGAATTCAACCCTCACGGTCGTCACACCCCCCTAACTATCGTGACGTGCTAATTTAGCGTGTCACGGCCGTCATCTCCGTGTCATGACCGTGACAACCCTAAATATAGAATTCGTGAGAAACAGAACTGTTTCTCTTTCGAAACCTCTTCTTCTTCTTCCTCCATAACTTTCAAAACCACCCATTATCTCCCCCAACTTCCGTAACCTCCCATTACCAAATTAAAACCCATTAACATCTCCATTATCACCACACCTATCACATTCTCACCTTCCAATATTTATCCGAACCATTATTTCTCTCATTTTATCACTTTTTCACAAAAATCCAAAATCCTCATCTCTCACTCTAGTTCTTGCATGCAATGGATGCTATACAATTCAGAGAGGGTGAGAATGGAGAAAACCAGAGAGAAAGATTCATCCGATTCCAGAACCGCGGTGTGCAACCCACACGTTATATCGACACTGTCTGTTTGAGAGAACTCGGAATGCTTAACAGTGTCAAGAGCCTGCTTCAAAAAGTCGGTCTGTGGGATCTTTGCAGTCAGCCCCAGCCCACATTCGAGCTTCTGACATTCGAATTCCTAAGCTCATTCCATTATATCACCAGTACCGGTTCTCAGAGTCAACTTACCGGTTTCGCTAAATTCAGATTGCATGGCCAGGAGTTCGAACTTTCGCAAAACAGAATAGCCGAGTTGCTAGGCTTCGATCACGGGAATGAAGCTCACCTCCGCGTGCCGGATAATTTCAGTGAAACCGCTTTCACTTTATGGCACGACATAACCAACACTCGTGCCTCAGCCTTTCAGAGCCTTAATGCTACACACATCCACAACCCGGCAATCCGATATTTTCATCGAATCATTTGCAACACCATCTTTGCACGAGAGAGTAACCATAAGCTCAACTCCAAGGAGCTTCTGTTCTTGTACTGCGCTCTAAATGACGAGCCAATCAACGCTGCCCCGTTCATGCTATCTCACATCCAGGCCATTGCGCAAAGAGGCTCAACCCCATTTTTCATTGGCGGCATTGTCACCACCCTCGCCATTCAGTTGGGGCTTGGTGACTTGGTCGTAAATCAGCCTTTCAGAGACGCCGAGTTCCTCACCAAGAACTATTGCAGGTCCGCACACTTGATTGCGCAGAGAGAGGATGGCAGGTATAGCCCTGTTATCCACGGCACTATTTATCACCACATCATTCTGCCGTCCCGTGACCGCATCGATCCGTCTAGCCGAGCCAACTGGCTCTTTGTTTTACCGGATGCTGCCGGCCACGCCCCCATTCATGATGATCAGGCCGATCCTCCAGCGGATGAGATGCAGGACGCGATGGATGCAGCTGAGCCTGTCCAGGACATTCCCGAGTCATCTACCCGACAACCTCCTGCACAGGATTATACACTTGAGGAAGTCCTCCGTGCGATTCATCAGCAAAACCAGATGAACGCCGCACTAGAGCGAAGGCAGAAGGAGCAGCATGATGCTTTACTCCGCACTATTGCAACCAACCAGGCAGCTACTGATACAAAGCTCGGAGAAATTTTCAGCGAGCTAGAGGCTTTACGCATTGACATCACTGCTATTACCGGTACCGGTTCTGATCCTGAAGCGACTCCGACCAGACGCTCCCGCACCAGAAGCCGAGGCCGCGGTCATCAACAGCCTTAGTTTTAGTTTTTGCTTATGTTTATTTTTCATTTTCATAGTTTGTATTGTACCTTTACCGCTATTATATCACAACATTGAGGACAATGTCTGATATAGTGTGGGAGAGGTACCTTTCATTTTCCGCATTTTCCCTTTTCGCACTTTTTCAATTCCGTTGTATTTTCCTTTTCGTAAGTTAATGAAACGAGCGATTTTTGTGCTATTTTCTTTAGTTTCGAACTTTCCCCGTTTATTGAGCCATACCGAAAAAATCTTTAATTATTCGCATTACCCGACTTACCTACGAAATCATAATTAGGAAGCTGAGAACGATTCAACAAGACCAATACAATCTTGACACCTTAGACTTCCCACTTAAGCGATTCCGTTCCGATTATCGTTACGAGTACACCTTAAGTTTCAGTTCAAAAGTAACCCCTAGTAGTTTATACTAGCAGTCAGCACCGTCTGAACACAAACCACGTGGGGAGCCGATGAATATAAGCGTTTGATGCTTAATCTAAAATAATCCTTCATATCTCGATGCAAATGAAAAGAAATTGCACCAAAGTACACGGTCGCATATAAGAAACGAGACATATGAGAAGGAGTCCATTGCGGGTTGGTTCAGAGGTACTGGTTCTGAACTTGGTAGGGCGTGCTACGGCTCGATCCCCCACAACCTCCAAATCGGATAATGTGTGTAGGGTTACCGCACTCGTGTACCATACCCCGTGCTTAAAAAGGATCAAAGTCGCTAACCGGCTACTCCACTACGTGCGTGCTAAGGCAAAGGGCTTAATGTGATTGCGCTAGAATGAAACCGGGCGAAATAAGATCGAAAGACTCTAGGTGAAATCGAAAAGCGATTGCCGAATGTTTCGTTTAACGGGAAGTCGACGACTTAGCTTGTTGCTTGTGTCATTAGTGTATCGTTAGTGTTTTATCAAAGTATCGGTTTATCCGACAAAACGATCCCTCGTACGGTTTGTTATGTGTGTGCGTCGATAAAAACTTGTCCGACAATTTTCAACCGACTATTTGCTTGAGACAAGCAAAGGTTTAAGTTTGGGGAAGTTTGATAACGAGAAAATGTATCGATTATATTGCTATGTTTCATTATCGTTTTATCGCATAATCATCGTTTTAACACCCGATTCCTCGAGTTTTCCTTACCATTTTGCAGGTACATCGTATACAAAGCTAAATCATGAGCCAAGAGCAAAAGGAACGAAAACAACCATAAAAAGATGAAGAAATGAAGAAACCTGCAAAACCTGCATATTTTGTAACACTCACGGTCATCACCTAGGTGTCACGACCGTGACACCCCAAAAGGAGCAATCACGACCGTGACATATCCCTCACGACCGTGACACTTAAAATTTAAGGGACACGAACGTGATGCCCTTGTCACGACCGTGACAAGGGAAAAATAGGTTATTTGACTGAAGCTTGGTCATAACGTTACGCTGCACATGATCTGCCTATTTTCCAGCTAACCCTCCTGTATCCACGTTCCTGGATTTTCTCAAATGCTCTACGAGGCCCAAGCAAACAAGTCCAACCACCAGCCCATTAAATCTTCTATAAATAGCTTAAATTTGATGAACAATTGACAGAGTATTATTTTATCAATTTCTTGCGGAAGCTCTGCCGAATTATTTTACAACCTTATTTTTTCAGCATTATTTTCATTGTTCTATTTTTTATTGTATCCAAACCCAACCTATAACAATTTCCAACATCATGAAATTGTTATAAAATTTACTTGTTTCAAAGCCTTCAGAATTTTTAGTTTATTTTCGATTCCGCCAATTACTCCGAGCTTTCCGGTCTGTGGAAGAAGGAGTCTGCCATTTTATTGTTAACCAGGTTTATTTTAATTCACAATTTTATATTTATGTTGAATATTTATTTTTCTGCCATGAATATTTCGTTTATCGTTTCTCTGCCTCTGTCTGGTTCAACAAGAATGAGTAGCTAATTACCTTAGGGCGGTATGTAATTAAAACAAACTAAATCGGTAAAATCAACTATAGGCTTAAAATAATTAATAGTTTAGTATTCTGGCTGATACTTTTTATTTAAAATCGACCTTTTTGTTACGAGAGTAAGGAATGTGTATTAGGTTAGGTCAAGACCACGAGAGTGTGAGATTTTAACCAGATAGCTAAAGTTAGGCATTTAAATTAAACACAACGAGAGCGCTTTAAAATAAATTAGAATTACTAAGTTTCCAAAAATTATCTCTAAACACTTATGGGCTAGCGAGAGCAGGCATAGGGCTTTAGGGGTAAGATCTGAGATAAGACCACGAGAGTGTGAGTTAAGGGTATTTAAACTGGTAACCTCTACAGAATAGATTAAGTGAACACCTTTATAAGCCTAGGTTAGATTGACCCGCCTAAGTTAGCATAATTACATACCGACCGCCTTAGTATTATTTTATTAAAACTTAAATTTAATTCCCGCTTTTAATCTTTAAAAACAACAAAAAATCGTGACATCCCTTCGCCTTAGCTAAACTAGAAGTTCATCTAGCACTAAGTAACCATAGAGTCCCTGTGGATCGATAATCTTAAATATTACTTCGATAGGCTGTGCACTTGCAGTTAAGATACCGCTAGACACATAATTAGATACGTCTTTAGCCCATCAGTGAACAATTAGATAGTGGTTGTGATAGTGAGGATAGTGAAAAACCAAGGAAGAAGAAGTATACCATTTTCAAGTTAATGAAAGACATGTCTAACTATAAATGGGAGTTGAGAACTTATTTTAATACAAAAAATGACTTTAAGGAAGCTATTCAAACATATGTTGTTAAAAATGGTAGAGGTCTTAAGTTTTAAAAAATGACAAAAAGAGAGTGGTGCTGGTGTGTAAAGAAGGATTTCAGTGGGAGGCTTATTGTGGAAAGATGTCTGATGAAGAGACTTGGCAACTTAGAAAATTAGTTGATATGCATAATTGTTCTAGGGAATACAATGTAAAGATGATGAGTACGAAATGGCTTAGCAAGAGGTTACAAAATTCATTGAAAAATAATCCTAAGTTGAAGCTAAAGGATATAAAGGAAAAGGCTTTTAAGAAATGGAATATGGGTGTTAACAAGACAAAGGCAATTAGGGCCATATTTGCAGCTAGGGATATGGTTGATGGATCATTTTTAGTAGATTACACTAAGAAATATGATTATTGTCATGAAATTCTAAGGACAAATCTTGGTCCACTTTCAAGTTAAATGTCACACCAGTTCAAGAGGGTATTGAGGATACAAGGCCTTATTTCAAGAGGTTATATATTTGATATGTTGCTTCCAAGAAGAGTTTCGATCCGTGTAGGCCAATTTTTTATCTTGATGGATGCTTAGGGACTATGTGAAGGTCAAATTTTAGCTACAATTGGAACAGATCCTAATGATAAAATGTCACTTATTGCTTTTATTGTGGTGGAAAGGGAAACTAAAGATAATCATGGTTTTTGGAACTCCTCATTGATGAATTAGGTGGAAGGGAAGAATGTAGAACCAATACATTCATTTTTAATCAGCAAAAGGTACCACTTTATTTGTTACATTAATTTAAGTTAGATTTTACATTTATGATTAATTAGTGTATTTTGAACCTTTATATGCATTTGCAGGGTCTTCTTCCTGCAATGGATGAATTACTACCCAATGTTGAATAAAGGTTTTGTGTAAGACATTTATACAACATTTTAGGAAGAAGTATCAAGGAAAACTATTGAATGAGATCATTTGTAAGGCTGATAGGGCTACTTATCCACAAGAATGGGAAAGGGATATGAGAGGTATGAGGTAGATATATGAAGAGGCTTACAAGCACATGATACAAACTCCACCAAGATTTTGGATCAAGTCCTATTTTAGGACCACCACCAAGTCTGATTTTGTATTGAATAACATGTTAGAGGCTTTCAACAGTGTGATTGTAGAGTCAAGAGCAACACCACAAGCAACTCAAAAAAGGTTTGTAACATCATAAGCTAGCCACAAGTTGCCTTTTAGGAAACCAACACAAGCACCTATTTCAAAATGACCAATTACCAGATTTAGTACATCACAAAATGCAGTGGTCCTACCACTAGGAGGACCACTCCAACAAAAATGAACAATGCAAAGAAATCTACTTAGATTATATTGTTTATGTTATTTTGTGTAATGTTATTTTGTGTAATCCTGCTATTTTGTATAATGCTATCTTGAACAGTGTTTCTATGTAATGTTATTTTGTGTAATGTTGTTATTTTATGTCAAGTGTTATGAACAAGTATTATAGGAGCATATGTTATGAACAAGTATTAACTTTCTGTTATGAAAAAGTTTTTGTTATGTTATACAACTTATATATTGTCATCAAAGTTATGGTATAATGTTATGTTATATATTGTCATCAAAGTTATTAACAATTTATGTACAAATTATGCATATTTTCTGCATAAATTATGCTATATTGTCATCAAAGTTTTTGTTATGTTATACAACTTATGCACAAACATCAAACTATGTATGCACAAACATCAAACTTACGCGCAAACTATGTACAAATTATGCACAAATTTTGCATTAACATCAAACCTGTGCACAAATTATGTAAAGGTGATTTCAATTTAGAACATTTTTAAACAATAACTTGTAACAATAAACTTGGAACATACATGTAACAATAACATATTTCTGTCAACAACTTTTACAATAAATTTGAAACATACACCAAACCAAGAAAATAAAGTTGAAACTCTTACTAAAACATAACTGCTAAAACAAATAACAGAAAATAGCACAAAATCTTCCAGATATTCTTCCATTTGCTTGTGTTCTTCAACGCTTCCTCTAATTCCATATTGTTGAGCCTCAAAACTTCCACCATTTTTTTTGCTTTTAACATCACTTTTTAGACTTATTACATCTCTTTACATTGCAGATCAATCTTCCATTGCAGATTCCTCAAGGTTTCATCCTTTTCATCTCTAGAATCATCATAGAGCCATTAAAAAAACCACATCTAGTATTTGTGTGTCCCTGTATATTATGAGATGGAAAAATGTAGTGCATTGAAATTCTGAAGAAGAACGCAAAACGCAGATAGAAGGAAGATGTTGGGAACGAAAATTACCTTAAAATATTGACAATCCCAAAAAAAGCTTTTTGTACTTATTGACGGTTCTTGCCTTACGAAGTACAACAAGGTCTCCACAATCACATAAAAGTACCCCAAAGCTGGTATACACTTGCGAAGCAATGCAACTCCTTGAAGATAAAGACGTTTTGCGCCCAAATCTCATGTTTGGATGATGAATTTGATTTCAATTTGGTAAATTTTGGGGAAGATAGAACTAGGTCATAAATTGGGAGTGATTTTATAAATATTTCAGCAAGAAGGGAGAAAAAGGTGCTGACTAGGTAAACCATCCCTCCAACTCAGATTATATGCCAGCAAAACTAATAGTGTTAGCCTTTATTTAACGGAAAGGACCACTATGTATCATTTCAATAATGTAAGGGACAAACTTGGAACTTTTAAAAGAAAGTGGACCAAATTAGACGCAAACCTATAGTTAGATGACCAAAAAGGGTATTAAGCCTATTTAATATTGTTTGGATAATTTAAATTTAAATTATTTTTAAATATATAATTGTTAAAATTAAGTTTTAATATTTGTATTTTGGTCAAATATAAAAATACTAATAATTAGATATAATTATACCTTTAAAATAATTAAATTTAAAAAATTAAAAAGAATGAATTTAAATAAAAAGTATAAATTAATAAAATACATAAAGAATTTTAAAATAATTATATCATAATTATAAAATAAATATTATAAACATAAAATATTTTGGGATAATAACAAGATTATACTAATTAATAATATAATTATGCAATCACATTTCGCATATAAAGTAGAACAAGAAAATAATAATATATAATAATTAATCTCATATTTTCAGAAGGGATCGTCAGTGGCCTGCAACACAGCTTCTGCAATTGATGGAGAGGGGAGGGAATCAAAGTGAAGAAAGGAAAATATATAAGGTAAGAGAGAACGATTCATAATATCTGACCCTCTTGTGAAAGAGAGTGTTTATAGAGGACTTCAGCACTGGGCCAATGTCTCCATTGTGGGCTGGATTCTCAGGCCCACAATGGGAACTGCCAGGATCCTATGTGAAAGTAGGGAAAAACCAGCATGTGGTCTTCATCCTGGGTCAATTGTCCCGTAATCTTCGGAATGCGAATGACTTGCTCTTCAGAGAAGGAAAAATGACTTTGTAGAATGCGGAAGTCAGTTGGTCACGTGTCCTTTGGGGGCACGTGGGGGAGTTGTTCCAACAACTACAAGGTATTGGATTGTTTCTTTGCCTTCCATGACATAACACTAGACTGGGTCGTGCCCGACTATGGGCCAGCTCCAGGTTCAGTCCAGAACAGGAGCCCCCGCACCATTGTTCCAAGGCAAATGGGAAATGAATTAAAGTCAGTTCATGTGTCAGAGTGGAAGGTTGTTGCGTCTGGTCGACCATTATTTGGATGCAGTCGAGGACATGTCCAAACGCGTGAAATCACTTTGAATTTTGCTTCGAGGACATACTCGGGTTTATACATATGCCTGATATTATGGTCATGTTTCATTTTTCTTGGAGGTTATGCTCGTAAAGGAATTGAGTCGGTATATTGTGTTTGATACCATAACCGAATCTTCTTTGCAGGTACGTGTCCGCAAAGGAAAATGGAGTCAGCGAGCATTCTCGACGTCTTGAAGTACATAGAATTTTGGAATCTTGGGAAAACCAAACGTCTAATCCTTTCACGTGCCATGCATGGTGGCTAATTAATGCGTTATTATGGCCTAGGGAACCTAGGGTCTAGGAAATTATGACCTAGGTGACGCTTCCCGGCGTGGAAAACTTGCCCATGAAAAGGGAAAAGGGAGGCTCATTTGGAACATTTCCAAACGTATGCTCCCCTCTACTCTTGTGATTGCTCTGCTTTCCCTCGTCTTCGTCGTTGTTGCAAGAAGTTTTCCACCATTGTCGCCGCTGACGTAATCTTTTGTAACTAACCAAGTAAGTACTCCTACTTTGATTGTATGCTAGACAAAGGGTTTTTTTTGCTAGAGGTTTTAGGTAACACTTTGGAAAATGCATGAATTCCCCGACGAATATGAAGTTTTCGGCCAAAGTTCATGCGTTTTTCGATGAACGCATGAATTTTTTTACGAGTGTAACAATTTTCCAGTGAGTTTTTCGGCGTGCGCATGAATTTTCTGATGAAGATTCGTGAACATTATCTAGGTTTCGGGGAGGGGAGGACCTTCCCCGTGAAAATTAGGAATTCATGTTCCCCCAATGTGTCGGGAAGAATCTTCCTCGAAAACTTGTGATTTCCACTACATCGGGGATATATTCCCATGAATAATAGATCATGAATTGTGTCGAGGATAAGATCCTCGAGGTTCTATGTTTGCCGACAAGGGCCTTGGTCGAGGGCGTATCCTTAGGCCTCTCCTCACCCTTTCACTTGATTTGCGGTGGAAGGATGGATTTGATCTCGACATCAAAATCATTATTTTCCTCTGTTTTTTAGGTAAGATGGCTCAGTGTAATGAGAAAGCTAATATGCCCGAGGAAGACGCCGAACAAGATATGATCGCGGCGAATGTTTGATACGACTTAACTTGGGTCGAGCATGAGCCCCTAGAGATACCCTCGGGCTTTGCCATCAATTCTTCGGATACTTTTAACGTCATTGAGGACCTAGAGGAATGAACCCCCATCTTGAATGCCATTGACACCTAAGAAGAACCACCAGATATGATCGACATTCTTAGGGACGCGTTGCCCCATATACGTGTTCACTTTCAAAGAGCCAGGGAATTGAATGTCCTTCAACGATTTCCAGACGGGGTCTTTTCCTTGTTGAAATTGGGGCCCTCTCAGCTTCATCCAAATGTGTCTGCGTTCGTGCGAGCCTTTGAGCTTATGTGTGGGTACCTCGAAATTGGCACCACATTGCCACTGCTTTTTTGGGATTTCCACCTTCAACGGTCATCTGTTAACGGGAGGCACGACTGGGTATCTTTAAAGCAGTCGAGCAAGTTATTCATGACATACATGGACTTTGTTCGGTCCTTCAAAGAAATGTGGTATGTCAAGAAGCCCCTGACAGATAAGGTTGTAGAGTTTGTGTTCATTGAGGTGGCCGAGCTAGATGACGAGGGCAGGAAGGTGATAAAGCTTCGCTCGAGGTTCCCTCTTTAATGAATGAGTACTTATTTAGACAAGGTGACTGACTGCTTCATAGTGAAGTCCGACCAGTTGGGCGCCGAGGATCTGTTTTCCTATAAGAAGCCTTTGGCCTTCATTGAGATTTTCACCCCTGCCAAGTGCGTGGATAAGGACGGGAACTTTATCCTCACACCGAATTGGGAGCTTGTCTATGGTGCCCGACTGATCAACACAAAGGTGCTCCTTGAGTGCGATTCTACCGAGGAGGCTCTCAAATGTTTAGGTAGTAAGTGTTATATTGTCTTAAGTTGTTTTTTTCTTGATGAGCTAACCTATGCCTTTTCTTTTGTTGCAGATCAAATGTCGATCCTTCAGAAGCGTATGCTGAAGCTAGTGGCGTCCAGGGGACAGAAGAAGGCACCTAGGGGACGGGTCGACAACCTCATCAAGCAAGGGAGAGTCGATCTTACCCTCGACGGTTCTTCAACTTCTCCCCAGGGAAGACAATCTCCTTCTATTCAAGAGGACCTCTCTAATAAAAGAAAGCACAAAGACGATCCTGGGACCATTGACCTAACTGTACCTGCAAGGCACTCTGATGCCAAAGTGAGAATCAGAGGGAAGAAAGGAAAGTACAAAAGGTAAGAGAGGATGATTCAGAATACCTGACCCTCTTGTGAAAGAGGGTCTTTATAGAGGATTCTCAGCATCGGGCCAAGGTCTCCATTGTGGGTTGGATTCCCAGGCCCATAATGGGAGACTTCTAGGATCCTACGTGAAAGTAGGAAAAAACCAGCATGTGGTCTTCATCATGGGTCAACTTCCCCACGGTCTTCGGAAGGCGGAAGACTTGCTCTTCACAAAGGGAAAAACGACTCAGTAGAAAGTGAAGGTCAGTTGGTCGTGTGTACTCTAGGGGGCACGTGGGGGAGTTGTTCCAACCGCTACAAGGTATTATGTCATTTCTTTAGGCCTTCTATGACATAGCACTGGACTGGGCCGTGTCTGACAGTGGGTCAACTCCAGATTTAGTCTAGAACAATAATTGTTTAATAAAAAGGTGAAACCAATTAAATTTGACACAGAAACTACTAATATGAGCTTCATGCTGAATTGATTTTGAAGTATAGAATTAATTTACAATATTTGAATCCAAACATAATATTTAATGTTAAATCATGTTTTATTGATAATGATTATTTCAAGGTGCATCCAAACAAGCACGTAATCGTACTAAGGGTGTGTTTATTACAATTTTTTGAAAATTATTTTTATGATTGAACTTGTAAAAAATATAATAAAATGAGTCATGATCACATGGAATGCAAGAGAGTTTTAAGTATACTCAATCTATAGTGTATCCTTTCTACTAATTTAGGAGTTGGAGATATTTATAACCATGATCCGTTAGTCAAATTGTTAATGAAGAACAGTTTCAATCCTAAGTGTTTGACTGAAATGTATGTTATATTTGAATTGATGGAATATGATAGAATGGAACAAAATGGAATGAAATAATATTATGTTTTTATTGTTTTGATTGATAAAAAAGGATGGAATGGAGCAGAATATGATTGAATGTATTCTATCATATTCCATCTAATCCTTTAATTTACATTTCATCTGATTTGAGATGCATGCAATAGAATGAACTAATGTATTTTGTTATGTTCCGTCAAATTATAAATAAAAAAATACACAAATAATGGAATATATGTTCCATTTCGTTCCAATTCACTTCATTCCATCATGTTTCATTCCGCTTTGCTCTGTTTTATTTCATCAATCTAAACATAGTTGTAGAGATAAGAAGACTGGGCTCCCCTCTTTCATTTTCCTTTCAAAAAAATAGGAGAAACGACCTTCTCCTCTAGAGTTGTGATAATGATAGTCTTCGCTCTTATGATGTGGCATAACACGCTTCTTATGTTTGCACTAGATCATTCGCTACTAAGTTGAGCGACCCATGTTGTGGGCGAAACGGTATGGATCGGGCGTTCATGTGTTCGCAACGTGAGAATAGCCTGAAACCTCCTTGTGCCCCTTTTCTACCTTATGGGCTCAAACCCAACATGATTCGTCTCTTTTATTATATGTTTTTATGCTCTAAACAAGGACTCTCGCATGTCATCAAAAAATCAACCTAATGTAACTTTTTTCACAGTAGAAACATAATTTATAACAAGTGTAAGTAGTACTTGCCATGGTGCATGATTGAGGAGGATTCCAGTACATATTGGGAGAATTCAAGAGTCATTCATTATGATAACATCTTATCTATAAAATTGTCTAAAAATCCAATAATTCATAGAAGAAGCAAACATATAAATATTAAATTTGTCTAAGTTAGATTACTTGTTTTACTTTGTAAGGTGAGGGGTGTCACTCTATATAAATCTTTTAGAATCCTTATATCTAACCAATGTGAGATTTGGGATCTTTTCAATACACTTCATCACATCCAACACTCTTTGGGATTTGATGTGTGAATATTAATGTGAATAATTTGTGGTCCGGTCGATATGTTATAATATCATATTAGAATTTGATATAATTCATCATAACAAAACTGTTTTATAAAATAAGAGATGTCATTCCATATAAAAAATTTAGAGTCTTTATATCCAATTAACGTGGAATTTGAAAATAACCCATAAAATACTTAAATAAAAAGAGAAAACTTAGAAGAGATTGGTAACCTAAAAATCAATAAAATAGGAGACATAAGGAATCTAGCATACCACATTTATTTTCCTATGCCACTTAGGAATCTAGCATACCACATTTATTTTCCTATGCCACTTAACAATGTATCATTGTATTTGGATTCATATTATCGAAATTTAGTACGTTCAAAAGTTGTAAACCCTAGCCTGCTTTAAGTATAGCCATTGTCACAATAGCTAAAGTCCATTTTCATGTATAACTTCATTCAATTCATTATCCTTCATAGAAAGAAGTAGTTTTGAATTTCCTTTAAGCAAGCACGATTCCAATAATATCCACACAACTTCTTCTTTCTTTTATAAAGAGTGACATTTTCCATTTTACAATCATTTTCATATAATAATCATAGTCCCACTAAGGGTGTGTTTATTACAATTTTTGAAAAAAATATTTATAATATTGTACATTTTTGTTATAAAAAAAAGCTAAACAAGTTATTTTAAAAAAAACATTAAAATTTGAAACTACTTTATATTATTTTTAAGATATATTTTTAGAAATATTAGCTGTTGTTATTATATTAAATATTTAGAAAAGAATATTCTATTAATATATAAAATATGAGTTTCAACAAACTCTACTATATTTGAGAAATTTTTTATAAAAATATTTTCAAAATATATAAAAAAAGGAAAAATGAAATTTATAACAAAGAGGCCTTAAATTATGTAAATTCTATATAAATTTGGCAAGACTTTAATGAACTTTAATCAATAAAACAAACTATGGTGAAATGTGTGTTTGATAATATATTGTTAAATTTGACAAGACTTTTATGAACTTTAATCAATAAAAGAAACTATAGCGAAATGTGTGTATTAGAGAATATATTGTTAGCATTCCTCAAAATATAATTTTGTAAAAGAACAAGTTAATTTCTTCTTTGATAGTGTTAGAAAACAAGTTAACATTGATATAGCAAATAGCAAAAAGAGAAAAACTAATAACATAGGGCAATATTAAACCAAAATAAAAAATATGGATAAATATACGTCATCCTCCGTCAATGTCAATGTAGCGAATTTTGTATTTATCCCCTGGATTTTTTTTTATAATTCTTCCCTCACAAAATCAAAATTCCTCTATAAAACATCATTGAATTCAATTTTTGCTGATTATATCAAAGAATTATTCAATGTGTTATTATTTATCTTTCTGACTATATTATAAATGCTGATTGTTTTCCACGTAATATTTAAATAAAAAGAAGATTAAATAAAAATGAATATTTAATTTATATTTTAAATTTTCTTTTTAAATTTCTTTTTATTTTTATTTTTATTTTTATTTAATTTTGTATTAATTTTGTTTCATATTATTTTTATCTTTAATTTAATTATATTTTCTAAATTATTATTTTAAAAATTATTTTAATTGGATCACAAATTTACACAAACTCATTATCATATCTAGTTTTTCTAGCCCATGTATATTACTTTTATATTCCAATTGACAAAATAATGTTTGGGAGGATATTGCACAGCTAGGAGTATACAATGATGAAAATAATTGTAGTATGATGATGATATTGTTGCAGAAGCAATCGTAATTGTGTTTGGGAGCAGGGATTTTGCTATTTGCTATATCAATGTTAACACATTTGTAGTGTAACAAAATGTTTTGCTAAATTAAAAATCCTTTTGATTTATATACTCAAACACAATAGAACACATGTTAAATGTGTTGGATTTTATAATGGACTTGGGTATGTTTTAAATGACCCAATATAAATAATTTTAAGAAAAATTTAAAAATAAAATTATATAAAATATTAAAACAGTAAAGTAATTAAAAACAAAAATAATAAATAATAATTAAACATTAAAATGATTGATGGATTTACCATCTAAAAAATTAAATAAAAAATTATTCAAAAATAAAAAATATCACGTAGACTATCATCTTCCACCTATCAAGATTTCATTATAAAGTCAATATATATATTGTCTAAAGATTTCATTGTAAATTCAATATATATATTGTCTAATATGACAAGAGTAGATGACATTTAACCCCAAAAAATATATTAAAAGTTTGAAATCTAAAAAATAAAACAATTAAAAATCAAAACTCATTCAAATGGAATAAAAATACTTTTAACACACAAAAAAAAATCAATGAAAACAAATTATTAAATATATCGTTATTCTTGAGTTTAGTCGGATATATATGTCTTCAACCAATCAAATATCATAATTCAATTTCACATTTTTTTTCATTTTTTTAAATAAATTTAAATCAATGTATCCTAAAAATATTGGTATCCAACTTAAATTCATGGATACCAAAAAACTTTACCTTTTAATTTTTTGATTTTATTGGTATCCCACTATTTTCATGGATACCAAAAAATTACAATTAAACTTTTCATAAAAGCTTCAAATAAAAATTTGGTTTGAATAGTTATTCTTAAAATGTTATTTTAGATATTTCATCATTTTATCGAGAAAAAATTGGATATCAAAATTTCAAAAAATAACTTAATTTTGAAGCTATTTCAAATAGATTTTCATAAAAATCATTTTTGAGATACAACTTTTTTCAAAAATTATGATTTCGACTATATTTTGATCTTCAATAATGTATGTTTATGTTGTACGATATCAAAATTAATCTTACAATTTATAAAAAATGAATATTAAAAAATTTTAATATTTTGAAAAACGATTTTACAAAATCCATTTTTGAAAATACAAAGAAAAAATTCATTTTTTTTAAAACTAAAAAAAACTGATCCTAAAATAAATAAATAAAAAAACTTAAAATAGAGAATCAAAAGTGAAAAAATGAAAATAGAGGGATCAATATTCCGGATTTTAAAATAGGGAGATTAAAAATAGGGTTAAATATGTTTTTAGTTCCTATAAATATCTCAATTTTCATTTTTAGTCCCTATTAAGAAAATACAATATTTTAATCCTTACAAAATTATTATGCACGTAGTTTTAGTCTATTTTGTTAAACCAATGTGTATTTTTAAATGATTATTTTGCAGACGTCTTTAGAATGTTATAAAAAGTTTCTCGGGAAAAAAAACTCAAAATTTGATTTTATAAGTTGAGATTTTCATTACTTTAAGCATTAT
The DNA here is from genome assembly GCA_963966055.1 of Lathyrus aphaca. Taxonomy (NCBI): domain Eukaryota; kingdom Viridiplantae; phylum Streptophyta; class Magnoliopsida; order Fabales; family Fabaceae; genus Lathyrus; species Lathyrus aphaca. The sequence continues at coordinate 30,948,838 of OZ014525.1, forward strand.
ATTTTGAAATTTAAAAAATTCATATTTAATTCTTCTCATTTTAAAAAATTCTAAAATTTAGTAAAGAAATGTTTTATAATATTCTCAACATGGATGAAAAAAATTATTCAAAAATTTAAAATTTAAGGATAATTAAACAATTTTAAAAATTTTAAAAAACAACAAAGACTAAAATTGCATGCATACAAAAATTTTATGGACTAAAATTTATTATTTTTTTAATAAGGACTAAAAATGAAAATTGAGATATTCATGGGGACCAAAAACATATTTAACCCTTTTATATATATATATATATATATATATATATATATATATATATATATATATATATATATATATATATATATATATATATATATATATATATATAATATAGGGATCAAAATTCTAAATTTTAAAATACTCAAATAAAAAATAGAGGACTAAAATTGCAATTAAACCTTTTTTTTTTAATTTGACCTATTATATTAAACAAGTTACTAAAATTTGCCTAAAAACAATTTCATGACTATAAATCATTCTTCATTGCTTTAATTTACATCATGAAACCGGTTTATTTAGTATGTGTGTAAGCATTGCTCTAGCCTTCAATTATTACATTATGCAATTAGTAATTTTAAAGATACCTAGCATAGGTAGACCTTGTTGTGGCCAAGAATTGTTGATAATGTTATTTTCAAATGATTATTGAAAACTTCACAATCTACACAAAGCCATTGGTAGTGGTGACATGGTCAACTAATGTGTCAATTCTTGAATGCAACTTTTTAGGGTTCAATTCCTCACCTAATAGATGATGTAAACCTACTACTATTGTTTTATATAATATCATGTTATCTTACACTATTGTTTTGGATCTTCTGTTTCATTTTTTACTCAAAAAAGACAAAGATCTTGGAATAATTAGATAACGATGTAACCTCTTTAAGGAATAGTAGAATATCACACAACATTACTACTACTACCACTAACTCACTCTCTCTTTTGTTGGTGTATTTGCTTATATACTTTTTTTCCACTTTTTTTCATGTCCACTTTTTCAAGTAAGCTTGTAGCCAATTGAGTGTGGTTTTGCTTTCATGTTTTAATGATAATCATTTTGACCATTGATGATTAAGGAGGTGAATCTTCCACACGACACTATCAAGAAAAAGGTTGTCCCTAAAATTTATCACTTATAAGGAAATAAACAATTCATAAAGAAAGTGGCAATCTTTTGTTGCATGCCATGGATTAGGAGATTATATTAATTCCATTATAATGACATATATATATATATATATATATATATATGTAGTCAGAGGTCGATCTTGAATGATGGATAAAGGTGTTGATATTATTGAGAAACAAGTGTGATTTGTGTGGATAAACAAGTGTGAGTTTTAAGTCATACATTGTTTAGAAAAATAGAGGTAAAGTATTTTATAAGTGAGATGACTCATACACATATCACCTTAAGGTTTTTGATGAATATGTGATGTCTCTCTCACTTGTTTAAGTGAGTCTTTGACCTTTAAATGGGTGTTTGACCCAACATATATGTTTCCCCTCATTATAACTCATCAGATACGTGACGAAGGACAACAACTAGAGGATTTATGATGTGGTGGAATATCTGAAAATATTATGATATTGTGGATTAGTGAGACAGATGAAATGTGAATTGAAATCGACGAAGTTGTTGACGCACGACGGGGGACAACAATTAGAGGGTATATGTTATGGTGGAGTTCCTGCAAATTTTTTGAGGTTGAGACAAATGAGATGCGAGTTGAAATAGTATATAATATATTTTAGGTGAATGTTTGATTCAATGTGTATATTTTCACCTCATGATATGCATCATATACGGGACAAAGGACGACAACTAGAGGATTTATGATGTGCATCAAATACTGTGGAATACCGAGACAAATGAGATGCAAGTTGGAATAGTGTATAATATGCGACAAATGAGATGCAAGTTGAAATAATGTATAATATGCTTTTAGAGAAATGAAACTTTTTATATAGAGATATCATGGACAATAACAGAAAAGTTTGTTTCAAACATCTAACGTAAATCTCGTCTCATTGAACAAATCAACGTCTGATTGATATCTTGTCATTGTTAATCTTTATGTTTGATTGTGAGTCGTAATGGTCCTTAATCATAAGAATTAAGTAAGAATAAGAACCAGAATTCATAAATGTCTATTATGTGATGAGAACTATCAAGTAAGTATGAAAATTACAATAGTTATATAATATACTCGTCAGAAGTGATATACATGTTCCAAACTATTACAAGACTCAAACTAGTCATCATTTATTGAATTGAAATTTAAAACAAACTTGATGATGATATACATTTGCACAAATATAATCACATTCTCAAACACAATTAACAAGTCTTTAACCACATAAATTATTTTTTGTCTAGCTGTTTTGAGTCAGGTTTGAGAGGACTTATTCCCCTATTCGATAATCTCATTTCTCTAGGCATTATCGGACTATTAGGTCCTCTTGCGCCCGACCGAGGACTTTGCTCAGTTGTGAGCTCGCCAACCCGAGAATTAAAAGAGAGGCGCGGGCTAAGACGGCTCTTAGGATCATTTCTTGGTGTTGGAGTGGTGCTATTGATCTTTGGACTGTTAATAGTATGCCTAAACTCGCCACGGCTTCTAGTAATAACTTCATCGAATATCTCACCTTCTCCAATATGAGGAACACCAGCTGCTCCAAACTCCGATTGCTGTTAATCAATCAATCATAATCGTCAGATCATAAAAAATAAAATAAAAACATTCGATTTTAACCATAACTACTTCTACAGTCACACATATCAGTGATTGAGACTTGTTGGACAAGAAATCTTACCGATGCAAGGTTGAATGGTAAAGCAGTTTGCTCTTCATATTCGGCTGCATCCAAGTCTTGAAGGTGTGCACCTTTGAAAAATTTGGGAAGAAAGTATTGTCGAACCGGAACTAAGAGCATGATCATCAACGGAAACATGACTCCGGCAATAGGTACCCAAGTTAGTCCAAAACATATCAGTAGATAAATGGTTTGGAAAATTGTGAATGTCGCTATTGTCTTGAAAGGAACTGTTTCGACAAAAGTAGCATGGTAATCTTCAAGAACCCTGCACATAGATAGAATGTGATTAAACACATATTCTAGATGGATTAAATATATAGAATTTAGTTTAATAATTACTTGAATCTTCGGCTCGGTGCGGTGAAGAGTAACAAGATCCTTTCCCAAAACTGGTTTCCAGGTAAGCTTTCGATTGCCATGAAAGCGAAGTAACCCCAAAGGACTGAAGTTGGGATTTTCTTGAGAATAGGCATGGCTGCAACACATCCTCCAACCATTACCGATTGAAGCAAGTTACTGACGCGTTGTTCTTTTACCTCAACAGGTAGCAGGTCGTCTATTTCTTTCTCGACGTCAAATATAGACTCGTCAACCGGGGCGTCCACGCTTCCCATACTTGTAGCTGCTTGAATGGTTGTTTCTTTTAGTTCTTTTAGTCCTTGAACCTAATTATGTTACACAATACCGATGCATGTCATGTATTAGTATTAAGAACTCGTGCAATGCACCGGGAGGAATTCGTGAAAAGAAAGTTCCACGTCGACTTACTCGAGCGGAAGGGTCCTGGTAAATAAGAGGTGTCTGCATTTGATGGTATGCTTCTTGCATGTTACCATATAACTGTCCCAAACTAGCATTCTTACCAATACTTTTTCGAGCAGTTATCACGAGTTTGTTACGAAGCAACTGTATCAACACAACTCATTCTTAGTTTGACGTGTTCATGTTACTAAGAATTGATACCGTTTTGTCTGTACACATTTAACTCGACTTACCTGATGTTTAAGAGTTGCTAGACTTTTTGTATGCATCGGAGATTGCGGTATGACTCCATTTGCCGGAGGAATTCCAATAAGGCCGCACAATAACGTCTTCGATTAAAAGACATAAATGTTACGATTAGAACAAAATTAAGCAAGTTAAAGTTTAATGAGCTAAGAATTAACATATGAACTTTCATACCAAAAATCCCAAAAGAAGTAAATCATAATGGTAAGAAGATGGTTTTCGCAAATTGAACTCTTTCTGCTGTGAAAGCTGAGATGCAACGCTATGATCGAAGTAATAAAGCACGGCGATCATAGTTGCTGGTATAAACGCTCCGATTATGAAAACAACGGGGACTTGAACCATATCCTGTTCAGAACAAAGCCATCTAGTTAATAAAACAATGTTTCGAAGAACAAGAAGAGAGTTTGTAGGTTACATGCCTTAACAACAGTCCAATTGTCATAGGCGCCGGGCGACCACGGATTTGGACTAAAGAGGCGTCTTGGGATGCCATTTGGAACACTTGCAGTTGGCATGTAGGACACACCTGTCCAAACTAGGACCATAAGCGGCACACCGTAGTCGGCTATAAGACTACGAAGCCAACCTGTATTTAAACAAAAATGATTTTCTTAGAAAATCAAATGACTACAAGCAGTGACGGATTCAGAAATTTTATGCTATAAAGGTGATTCTCATAAGTATAAAGTAGTGAGAGTAACACATATACGAGACTTACCACTACCATAGCGCCATGATCTCGCCTTTCTGCTTTTTAATGCGGTGAGGAGAAGGCCAAATGAAAGGACCAAAGCAAACATCCCATTAGCAAACCTCCACGACGGTAAAAACTCAATCGATTTCGTATCTTCTCTCTTTGGTATGCGAAACTCATCCACGAGTCCCTAAACAACGAGTATATCATGTAAATATGCATTAAGTAACACCTTTGCAGATAGACAGACAGATAGAATAAACGACCAAGATAATTAATTGTCTTACTTTGATTGCTTGCTGCATGAAAAGCATCGCAATAAGCATGCCAAACAACTCGCCAGCGATTCGGGTAAACCTATTGATGATGGAACATGCTCCTAAGATGGCCAGTAAGAACAGTATCAATGCAGTCCATACACATACCCTACAAAATCAAGTCATAAAAAAAGAAAACAAGAAAATGGTAAGCCACATGACAGTGACAGTACAGAACAAAAATAAGAGTCTGTTTGGATTACTGGCATAAGCACTTCTGTCATACTCTCTCGGGCCCTATGATATATAGACCAGTTACAGATACATTGCATATTCAATAAATCTAAAAACTAAACTTTCTCTCATAAATAAAACCAGAGAGAATACTATTTCGACATTTATTTATCTTTCGTTAGGAACATAGCATATTCATAAGAACTTATATAATAAGCGCTTATGCTATAAACACTTAATTCAGTTTTTTATCCAAACAGGACTTAATTAAGCCAAAGTCTGAAAAACAAAAACAAAAAGGAACAAGTAATTTACCATCCAGTCCATCCAAGAAACAGATTCCTACCCAACTCAGGTCTTTCTTTAGCAAAATTGAACATGAATGTGTACATGATCACAGTAGGTTCTGCCACTCCTAAAATCAGCAAAGGTTGACCACCAATGATTGAGTGTATAATGCCACATATTGAAGTTGACACCAACGTTTGAACGGCTGTTAAAACACCCTCTGCAAATTCAAAAAAAACACATTTTAACACTGACCCATTTCCAAAGTTCACACCTTTTCCTTCATTCAAACCCAAAAAAGAAAAAAAGAAAAAAAAACATTTTTAATTTTTTTCATTTCAATACCTGTGTTTCTCTCAAGCTGTTCACCAAATGAAATAACAGGTATTGCAGAAGCAAAAAATATATATGTTGTAGGAGCCAAAATCCTGAAAACAAAAAAAAATCAAAAATTTATTAGAAAAAAAAAAAAAAAATTTATAATCCAAATTCTGAATCTTGCTTTTATGAATATACCTTACACCTGCTTTGATTCCACTTGTCCAATCTTGTTTGTAGCACATTAACCTTCCTCTTAGATCATTCTTGATACCTTCAAGAGGCACAAAAGTTTCCTCCATAGTTTCTGATTTTTTTCCCCACCAAACAAGGTTAAGGAAAAGAGTAAAAATTCCAATAAAATCAGAAAAAGTGTAATTTACATGATTTTTGGTATTGGTTTATAGCTCAACAAGGTTTTAGTCAGAAACAAAGTGTGGAGTTAGGATAGAGGAATGTGGTGTTAGAGTTAACAAGGGGGTGTGAATAGCATGAATGTTGCAGGTTAGGTTCAAAGACATATGGAGAATAAGAGAGTTTCAATGAAGTGAAATGACAGCTGTATGAAATGGTTGTGACCTTCCTAATAAGATGAATGTGTTTGCAGAGTATTTATAAGCTTAAAAAAAGGCATGAAATGATGATGGTAGATTTGATTTGGAAGTATATACTGTATAATGACACTAGCTTGTAAAATGTAAAATACAATTTAAATATATAGTATATGTAATGTGTCTTTCCAGCTTCATCATCAACAAGTTTCATTTTTTTTTTTATGCTAAAATGTCTGCATCCTCTATAATATGGACCCACTTAATAATGTGTGGGATCTTTAGTTTAAGTGTTTTTGTTATGTGTTATTAAATTGATTTTAATTATAAATAACCAAAAAAAAAAAAAAAACTCTAATCCTATTTCGAGAAGGCCGATTAAGCATTTTGTTGGGATGAAAAAATTGGTGGTTGAATCACTGAGAAATTTGTAGATTTGTAAAATCGTGGTCTTTTCATGTTTTTTATGCACAATCTGAAATGCGTATTTCTGATGATGATTGGTTTTCAAATTTATTGAGGTGTTTTTGAGAGTTAATAAAAGTTCAGTAGATTCAGTGGTTATTTGTGACATTTTGGTAGTGTTCTACATTGATATAGTGTATTTTGTGAGATTTTTTAGCTCAAATCGCGTGTGTTGTTCTGTTGTTGGTTAAATAATGTTGATAGATGTTGAAAAATAATGTCGATGTTGGTTCTAAGAAGCTCATTATTGAGTTTGTTTCTACTTTCACAAAACTCACTCACATATGTTAAATATGTAATTATTTGTTTTAAGTAAGAATGTATTCGACAATGTCGAAGTCTATATGAAGTTGTCGAAGAAGTTTACTTCGACAGAGTCTAAGAATGTGTATATTTAACATAGTCGAATCAGCTAGAATTTGATAGAGTTGGATTTAATATTTTTGTGGGATAGTTGAGTTAGTTATTTTGATATTACTTGGAATGCAAGTTATCTCATTATAAATAGAAGGGGACTCTATGTAGTTAAATAACTCATCATTTTTTTAATTACTTTAAGAGACAATTCAGTGCAGTTGCATAGTGTAATACATTCTTCTTCTTCCTCCAAATTTTATATTTCTCTTAAACCTGAATTTATCTTTTCTTTCATCTCTTCAAATTTAAGTGCAAAGTATAATAATCTTGCAGCCAAGATGTGGTTGTTTCACTCAAGCAAAGGGTGAAGAACAAGATGTGTGATCAATTAGAAAGATTGATTCTTATTCATCAAGATTCATTCGGATTATCTCCAAGATTGGGGTTTAATTCCAACATCTGATATCTAGAGCACCAACTACACGATTCTTTGGAAGCATAAAACAACGACTTCTCATCTGAATGGAAATTTTTTAGTGAATCTTCTCATCTTGAATGGAAAGAATTATGATAATTGATGTAAGCATGTGAATGTTGTCTTATGTTATCCAGACGTTTGGGATCTTGTGAAGAACAGAGTAACGCCAATTGGTGAGAATGTCATGGATGAACAAAATACTGCACACAAATATTTGAAGAAGAACGATTATAAAATTTTCGTTATAATTCATCAATGCTTTGATTTAGACAATTTTGAAAAGGTTTGTGATGTAGACTCATCAAAGGATGAATGGGACATTCTAGAGAAATCTTTTGGAGAAGTGTTAACATCAAGATCGATAGTTGCAAATATCTTGAGGTCATTGCTTCCAAAATTTAATAATGTGGTAGTAGCCATAGAATAATCAAAGGACATGCCAAGCCTGACAAAAGAATTGTTTTAAGGGACGCTTGAATCTCATGAACAAAGAATGACTGAAAGATCTGTAAGCAAGACAAAGAGTGATGTGGCTCTGTATGCATAGTCAGCTAAAGATAAGAAAATCAAAGGAAATGGAATGGAAGCAAATGTAGAAGAGGCTATAACAATTTGACTAATAGAGGAAACCACCAAAAAGTTAGTTCATCAAAATAGAGACAATCTCCATACCAAAGGAATCACATGGGTGTTGTTGCAGGTGGAGGAAGAGCTTATGGAACAAAACCTAACAAAAGTCATATTCAGTGTTATAAGTGTCAGAAGTATAAACGTTATGCAAGTCAATGTCAAGGAGGCAAGAAAGGAAACCAAGAAAGTGAATGAAGAGTTGCAAAACAAGAAGAAAATTAAGTGTTATTGATGGTCATAACAAAAGAAGAAGAAATATTCAAAGATAAATGGTATCTTGACTCAGGTTGCTCATCACACATGACTGGAATAAGAGATTGGTTCATGAAAATCAGTCCCTCGATGAATAATATGGTGAAATTTGATAATGACAGTACCTTAAGTGTTGAAGGTATTGGTGATGTTTTGATCATGAGGAAGGATGGGAAACAATTAGTGATCTTCAATGTGTTGTACATATCTGGCATGAAAAGTAATCTGCTAAGTATAGGCCATCTGATCAAGAATAATTACAAGGTGGTGATCAATGACAAGATGGTGAGAGTAATAGACTCAAGTGACAAGTTAATCTTAAAGACTCTCATGTCTTAAAATAGAACCTTCAGGATTAAACTTGATGTGTTGGAACATAGGTGTCTGGAAAATGCAACTAGTAAGGGTGAATGATTATGGCACTATAGACTTGACCATGTTAACTTCAAAGACATTGTAAATTTGAAGAGAAGAAATATGGTTTCAGGTTTACCAGAAATTGAAATTCCAAATGAAGTATGTGAAGAATGTGTGCAGGCAAAGCAACACAAGAAAAAATCACCAAAAATACAAGAAGTGTGTCAAAAGCAACCATTAAGATCATATACTCATATGTATGTGGTCCTCTTTAGGTAGATTGGACTAGATGTATTAAATACTTTGTCACGTTCGTAGATGATTTCAATTGGAAATTATGGAAATACCTAATCAATAAGAAAAAAGATGTGATTGTGGTATTTTCTAGGTTCAAAGTTATGGTGAGAGATAAAGTGGCCACAAAATCAAGACTTTGAGGACTGGGTGGTGGAGAATATGTTTCGAGAGATTTCAATGCTTTATGTGAAAGAGGGGGGTTGTCAATGAGGTGGTGCCACCCTACATTCTACAACAAAATGGTAATGCTTAAAGGAACAATAGAACTATTATGAATATGGTAAGAATTATGTTAAATGGAAAGTACTTACCAAATGAGTTATGAGGTGAGGTGGTGTCCATTGCAACTTACATACTGAATATATGTCCAACAAAAAGGCTAGAAGGTATCACACCAGAAGAAAGACGATATGTTGTCAAACCTAGCATAAGCCACTTGAAGATGTTTGGATCCATAACACATAGACATATGTTTGATCAATTGAGAAAACAACTTAATAACAAGTCAAGCCAGATGATCCTGATTGGATATCACTCAATTGGTGGATGTAAACTATTCAACCAAGTAAACAAGCAAGTTCTGATCAGTAGGGATTTGATCATAGATGAACTTATGGAATGGGACTTGATTGAAAACATCAAGAATGATTCAGTGAGAATCTTATGTGATGAACCAACTAGTGAAGCTGACTGATAAGTTCAACAAGAAGAAGTCAAAGATCAAGCAGGCACAAGCAGACCCCAAAGAACAAGAAACATGTTTGCAAGGTTACAAGAATGTGTGATCACTTCAGATGACGTGGTATATGATGGAGGTGAGATGGTACATTATTCCTTGTATGTAGATTCGGAGCCAGTTAATGTAGCTGAGGCATTGAAAGACTCAAAGTGGTTGCATGTTATGGTGGAGGAGTTAAAATCCCTAGAAGACAACAAGACATGGTTAATAGTTAAATTTCTAGAAGGTTGAATGTAATTGATGTGAATTGGGTGTACAAGGTGAAGCTCAATCCAAAAGGAGAAGTAAACAGACACAAGGAAAGACATGTAACAAAGGGATTTCTTCATAAAGAAGGAATTAGCTATGATGAGTTTTTTGTACCAATTGTTAGGACCGAAACAATCAGGTTGGTTGTTGGTCTAGAAAACATGAATAACATGCCCATTTGACAGATGGATGTGAAATGTGCATTTCTGAATGGCTCGTTATATAAAGAAGTTTATGTAGCACAACCAGTTGGTTTTGTGAAGCAATGCCAATAAGGAAAAGTATACAGACTGCATAAAGCCTTGTATGGACTCAATTGAGCTCCAAGAGCTTGGAACAAGAAGATAAATAACTTTATAAAGAAGAAAGAGTTTATAAAATACACAATGGAGCATGAAGTATATGTTAGGAGAAACAATAGTAAATTACTTATATTATGTATCTACGTAGATGAACTATTGATAACAGAAAATTCCAAGAAGGAGATCAAAGATTTCAAAAGTTACTTGAGCAAGGAATTTGAAATGTATGACCTAGGTAACATTTCATATTTCACTGGCATTGGATTCTACAAGAGTAATAGAGGATTGATGTTGCACCAAAGAAGAGATGCAAGTGAGATAATCAAAATATTTGAGATGGGAGAATTTAATGCAACTTCAACACCGACTAAAACAATGTTGCACTTGATGAAGGATCCAGAAAAAGACGAAGTCAATCCAACACAATACAAAAGACTTATTGGATCATTAAGATACCTCTGTCACACAATTCTTGATTTAGCATATAGTGTAGGCATGGTAAGTAGATCCATGCAGAAGCCAAGAACATCTCATCTTACAATCACCAATAGGATACTGAGGTACATTACAGGAACACTAGATTATGCAATTTTGTTTCCTACGTTAGATGACGAAAAATAATGCAAATTTGTGAGATATAATTACTCTAGTTGGTATGTTGATGTTGTAGATAGAAAATTTAAGTGAAAATTAGAATCACCTTACAACCAAAGTGTGGTTGTTTAACTTTAAAAAAGGGTAAAGAATAAGAGGCGTGATCATTCAAAAAGATTGGTTCAGATTATCTTTAGAATTAAGGTTTAATTCCAAAAATATCAAGCTTTATGATAATACTGAGATTATATAAAGTAAAAATATTTTATTGAAGTTGGTCTCGGAGAAATGGGAAATGATAGACATTTAAGATAAGTATATCCAAATGAATCAAAGGTAACAACAATGTTGAATATATAGGATAAACACATTTTTGGTGTTTTTGTTTCAAGGATTGAAAATATGTTCTCGGAAATGTGACATTAGAAATGAAACAATCAAATGTTTGTTTCAAATTTTTAAAAGTTATTCTCAGATATACTTTATTCTTAGTAATGAAGTTACACATTGTTTTTCTCATATATATTCACATTATTCATATTCTTAGAGAGTGGGAATCCAACATTCTTATGAGAGTAAATATTAACTAACTACAACTTCTAATTAGCACTCATATTTATTTTTATTTTCATTTTTTATAATTTATTAAATAAAATTTATAAACTTTCTTAATTATAAATTTTGTTATAGGTGAGTTGAGTCTATTACTACTCACTATAAGATTGTAAAAGAGTTATTGTTCAACTAATTCAAATTCTACCACTATGGTATATGCAATGTACTTTGTTTTGTTAGAAATGGAGGAGAGAGAGGTTTTTATCTTTTTGTATTTAAGTTCGACTTTGTAGTAAGTTTTTGATGATCTCGACTCCCATCTATTAAAAGTATATTTGGTAATTCAAGTGTTGTACCCGGTTAACACAGGGGGTGTAACCGATTACAGCATGGCAAAAGTAACTTTTGAGATGAAGAAATAGGGAATATTTCGTGGGTGGATCCGGTTAACGTCTGTACGTAACCAATTTTTATTGATAGGAAAATTAATTTTGTATTAGCTGTAACCGGATACAGGTTTGTGTTACTGGTTACAAGCCCAAGTTTTTTTGTTTTTTTAGTTATGTAATTGTGTGAATTGTGTCTCAATCACTTTTATATTGCTTATATAAATTCCTTGGAGGAAACCTCGTCAATAACTAATGAAACTTTATCACCCACAATTATCTCTCACTCAATTTCCTATTTCCCTCTCCATACTTTAATTTTCTCCATCATTCACCAATATTATGGTTCCAAGTTCCAACATTTGGCATCAAGAGCCCGGTTATGATCCACAAACACCTAATGTGCAACATGAATTATGTCTCCAATGAAATAATCTCTGCAAACCTACTCATCCTTGATGCAAAGAATTACGAAAAATGGTGCAAACAAATAAAAGTGGCGTTTGGCTACCAAGATGTTCTTGAAGTGATTAAGAACGGGGTGAATCCTGTTATCGATGGTACAACAGATGCACAACGAGAAACACATAAGGAAGATAAGAAGAAAGATTTCAAGGCATTGTTTTTATCCATCAATGTATGGATGGTGACAACTTTGAGAGAGTTGGTGATTGCGAATCGTCAAAGTAAGTGCGAGAAGTCTTAGAGAAGGCATACGCATGTGTTGAAAAAGCAAATGTGGCGAGGTTAGAAACTCACAAAAGTTAACTTGAATTGATTCAAATTGAAGAAAAGGAGATGATCAAAGATTTTACATCGATATTAACTCGATTGGTGAATCAAGTAAAGGCATGTGGAGAAAAAATCACTAAGAAGTATGTTATCACATAAATATTGTGTTCTTTAACATTGAGATTGGACAATGTGGTTGTAGAGATTGAGGAATCAAAGGATCTAGTGACGATGAGAAAAGAGGATTTACAAAGCTCTCTTGAGGCACATAAGCAAAGGATGGAGGAGAGAAATAATGATAAGGTAAAGGCGGAGATTGCTTTGAAAGCTCATTTGAACAAGAAGGAAAATGGCCCATGAAGAGTAAAGATAATTTTCATAATTTTGAAGGAAGAGAGTCATAAAATGTCAAGAAATTGAATTGTCAACAGGATGAGAGCAGCTGTAACAAAAATAGTGGTCAAGGCAACTTTATAGGTGAAAAGAAGAGGTTTGACAAAAGCAATGAGCAGTACTTAAAGGTTCAGTTATTTTGCAAGATAGTGCAATGCGAACAAGAAGGACACTCAAGGAGATGAAGCTAAGGTCGCAAGACAAGAGTTTAATGAAGAAAATACACTTTGGTCATGATTACATAAGGATAATGATGCAGCAGCAGCAACAAATTGCAGGATATCAACAACATCAATTTTAGGAATGCTGCAAAAATAGATAGTAACTTAGTATATGAAAACATTAATTGGTTACATGTAGAAGAAAATTTTATGGTGATTGTGAGAGAAGGAGTCCAGTGCAGAAAGGAATGGTATTAGGACTCAGGATGCCCTACTCATATAATAGGGAGGAAAGATTGGTTTGTTAAAATCAATCGTGCCATGAAGAACAAAGTGAAATTCGCGGATGACACCACTCTAGCGGCTGATAGGATGAGTGATATTTTGATCATGAGAAGAGATGGTAGATATTCCTTGACCAAAGATGTATTGTAAATTATAGGAATCAAATTTAACCTTCTAAGTATCGGTCAATTGCTTGAGAAGGTCTAAAAGATTCACATGGAAAACAAGGGGTTGCACGTTATGGATGCAAATGGGGTTTTGGACCTTAAAAATCCTATGGCTGGGAATAGAACCTTCAAGGTTGACTTGGAGGTTATGAAGCATAGATGTCTTTCTACAAAGACAAGTCGAGAAGAGTGGATATGGCATTATCATATTGGGCATCTCAATTTCCACTATCTCAAAGACTTTCAAGAGAATGGAAAGGTAATGAGGTTGTCATTAATCAACATGTCAGCTGAAATTTGTGAAGAATGTGTACGAGTGATGCAACATAAGGACAAATTTAGTAAGGATGTAGTTTGTAGAACCAAGAATCACTTTGAGGTGGTGTATTCGGATGTGTGTGAACCGATGCAAGTAAATTTTATTTGTGGCAATAGATAGTTTGTCACATTCATAGACGATCGTAGTAGAAATCTGTGGACATAACTAAACAAGAGAAAATACGAGGTATTTTAAGTGTTTAAGACGTTCAAGTCTATGGTTGGGAGGCAAAGCAATCACAAGCTCAAAGTGGTCAAAATAGATGGTGGAGGTGAATATGTCTTAAAAGACTTTGAGACGTTTTGTGATCAAGAAGGAATTGTACATTAGTTAGTACCACCTTATGCACTGTAGCAAAACATTGTTGTTGAAAGGAAGAATCGATCGATCATGAACATGGTAAGAAACATGTTAAAAGGGAAGAACTTGACAAAAGAGTTGTGGAGAGAAGTGGTATCCACAACTATATATTTGTTGAATATGTGTCCACAAAGAAGCTTGAGGAGGTGACATCGAAGAAAGCATGGTCGGGATTCAAACTGAATCTAAACCATTGAGAGTCTTTGTTTTCTCTAACATATTGACATGTTCTGAGGAAACTTAGAAAGAAGTTGGAGGATAAGAGAGAAATGATGATACTTGTAGGGTATCACTCTACTAGTGGTTACAAGTTGTTTGATGCAGTAAACATATGGGTTGCGATCAGTTGAGATTTCACTATCGACGAAATTAAGGATGTGTAGCAGTCTGTAACCATTTACGTAAGTTATAATCGATTACAACTTTGAAAATTTAGATTCTGCATAAATGGGAAGTGCAGAAATGCCCATTGCCGAAACCTGAATTGAAGAGAATGTGAGAAAATCAACAGGGCAAATTGGCTTGCCTTAAAAACTCCAAGATTGTGAGATATTCCAAGACAACCAAGTCAATGATGATGGTGATTTCGTCCATTTTGCCCTTACATCTGAATTCGAACCCATTAAAATAGAAGAGGCTCTAAGTGATCCAAAATGAATTTGTGCTATGGAGGAGAAGCTGAAATCTATTGAGAAGGACAAAACTTATTAGTTGGTTGATCTACTGGATGGAAATAAGTCAATTGGTGTGAGGTGGGTTTTCAAAGTGAAGATGAATCCCAAGGGTGAAATTAGAAAGCATAAGGCTCGATTAGTTGCAAAGGGATTTTTGCAAAGAATGCATATACTTTGAAGAGGTATTTGTACCACTTGCTAGGATTGAAACCATTAAGCTAGTTATTGGTATTGTGAATAAAAAAAATTGGCCCATTTATCAAATGGACGTCAAATCTGCATTTTTGAACATATCGCTTGAAGAAGAGGTATATGTAGAACACCCCCTGGTTTTATTGTGAGAAACTAAGAGCTAAAGTTTTACAAGTTGAAGAAACAAAAGAATTGATGATTTCCTAAAGGAGGTTGGCTTCAAGAGATATGTATCCGATCATGGAGTGTATGTGAAGATGGATACAAGCAGACACAAATCTATGTTGGCTCAATTGGGGTCTAGTGACCCCACTCAATTTTATTTTATTTTAAAAATAAAAAAAACCCACTCATTTAAAAAAAATTAATAATGACTTATTTTGGAATATTGACCCCACATAAATAATATCATTGCCCCCATACCAGTCATTTGATTTAAATTCTAGGGAACATAAATTTGACTAATTACTATTAATTTAATTTTATTATATTTTTGAAAAGTAAATGAAAAATTAAACAGAATGAGGAAGTTGTATAGATTTTTCTAATTATAAATCAATATTTTTACAGCAACAAATTATTTTCATTTGTACTCTTTTTTTGTTTTCTTCTTTCTTCTACACACTACTTTATTTTTTTCTTCATAAATCTCCTAATTTTAAATCTTTTTTTTTTTATCTTTATATCACAGTGGAGTAGAAGACAATATTCAAACAAGTTTCTTTCTTTATCCTTATTTTTTCGATATATTATATTTGTATTGTGATTTCATATTTTTGTCTCAATTTTTATCATGTTTTTAATTTTAACCTTATGTTTTTATTTGTAATTGTATTACAATCAAGTAACTAATTAGTGTAAACTTTTTATGTGCTACAAATGGAAAAATATTTTAAAAGAAAATCAACATTAAAGTCTCACTTATTAAAAAAATTTAACCTTCTGGAATTTTAAAAGAAATATTTTAAAAGACATTTTAACTTTATGATTTTGATTTTTATATAAAAAAAAATTTAAAATAAACTTTAACCTTATTTTAAAAGACATTAAAGAAATTTTAAAAGAAAAATATTTTAAAAGAAATTTTAATCTTATGATTTTGATTTTTGCATAAAAAAATTTATCTTGACCCCACTTATTAAAATTTCTGGATTCGTCCCTGGATATAAGTGAAGGAGTGATTATATTATGTTTATATGTAGACGACTTGTTGATTAGGGGCAACAATAAAAAGTGCATTTCTAAGTTCAAGAGTGTGCTTATGAAAGAATTTGAGATGATTGACCTTAGTCCCATGACATACTTCCTTGACATTGAGATCCACAAGTCCAAAAGGGGACTACTCATGCATTAAAGAAGGTATTCATTTGAGATATTAAAAAAGTTTAAAATGGAGCATTGTAATGTTGTCATTACTCCGACTCAACTGAGGCTACATGTGTCAAAGAATGAGGATGAGCACGATGTTGATCCAACTCAATATTGGAGAGTGATTGGATCCTTATATTTTTTGTGTGATACGCGACCAGACTTGGCGTTTAGTGTCGATATTGTGAGTAGATTTATGGGGAGACCGAAGGTGTCTCACTTGGAAGCAGTCAAGAAGATCCTAAGATATGACATGTTATGTTGGTTGCAGAATTCTCTTTCCTACCACAAATATGGTTTGAAAATGCAATTTTCTTAGTTTTTATCGATTCCAATTGATGCAGAGATTAATATGATTGAAAGTCTACATTTGGATATATCTTTATGTTCGGTAGAACACCAATCTCATGGTGTTTGAAGACGGAACTGGTAATTTCACTCTCGTCTAGTGAGGTTGAGTATGTTGTCGCTTCGTTGTGTGTGTGCCAAACTGTGTGGCTAATGAATCTATTAAAGGAGTCGGACAACAACGAGGGTGAGGTTGTTACACTCCTAGTTGGTAATGTTTTCGTGATTAATCTTGCTAAGAATCCAATTGCACATGGGAGGAGCAAGCATATTGAGATGAAGTTTCACTACTTTAGGGAACTTGTTAGTGAAGGAAAGTTAAGATTGAGATATTGTAAAAGTGAAGATCAAATGGCCCATTTGTTGACTAAGGGGGTCACAAATGATGTATTCAAGAGGTTGAAGATGAACATGGGCATGGAAGACTTGGATCACTTGAATTAAGGTGGTGTATTATAAATATTTTTGGTAATTCAAGTGATGTAATTGGTTAACACAGGGGTGTAATCGGTTACATCATGACAAAAGTCACTTATGAGCTGGAGAAATAGAGAGAACTCTGCACGTAACTAGTTACTATTGAAAGGAGAATTAATTTTGTGTCAACTGTATCCGGTTACAGGTTTTGTGTAATCAGTTACAAACCCAAGTTTTTTGTTTTTCAGTTATGTAATTGTGTGAGTTGTGTCTCATTCACTTTTATATTGCTTGTATAAATATTTTGGAGACATCCTCATCAATAACTAATGAAACTTGCTCATCCTCAATTATCTCTCTATCAATTTCCTTTTTCTAATTTTTCCCATCATTCATCAAACTCTATGGTTCCAAATTCCACATCATCTATAATATTGATGAATAATTAATTCATCTATAGCTCAATTGATATTTTTTTGTTAGGTGAGGTAAATTGTTGGTCTAGAGTTCGATCTTTGGCAACAACATCTTCTTAGTAAATAAATTGTTGATGATTTATAAATCATCAACTTTTTTATAAAAATAAAATAATCATAACCTTCAATTAAAATATTTTTTAATATAGTTTCTCTTTTAAAACCCTTTAACTTGAAACGTTAAATCAATCAAATCGTTAATTGTACAAAAATATTAATTGCATTGATGTGAGTTCGAATTCACAACATCCTATTTATCATATTTAAGAATGAAAAGCCATTAAACTATTTTAAAAAACTGCTTAACCTTTTCGAAATAACTTAACAAGATAAAATAATCATTAAAAAGTTTAAATATAAATTAGTTTTTTTTTATATGTATACACGCGTGTGTTACTTTAGACAAAGTAACTTACCTTGTCGACCTAACTAAACAAGATATTGTAAAAAATTAATGAAAAGAAAATGTTATAAAACAAGTAGTCAACCCTAGTTTATTTGATTTATTTACAACATTATCATAACCGTCATCATGTAAAAATTAATGAATTTTCCCACTCCATAATAGGTCTCGTTGAGTATATACGTATAGCAACTTATTTAGTTGACTATCTTATTAAATTTATAATTATCTTTTTTGACAAATTTTAATTATTTTTATTGATCCACCACTTTCTGCCCATTTGGCCTAGTAGATGGATCATTGTTTGCGTCGTGATGAAGAATGCTTATCCACCGGACTTGACACAACAACATTATTAGAGATTTAGGAATATAGTATAAAAAGAGTAAAGATTTATTTTAATAATTGATAAAGTAAATATATAAAATAGAAAACTAATAAATAAATGAATTAAAAACAATAGACTTTCAAATTTCTTCTACTCAAGTGTTTATGATCTCTTTAATTCTATATATGAATTACATAAACTTATGCTGCGTTTGATTTACTAAGAAATGAGAGACCGAACAAAATAATTTTTTTTATTCTATTTGATACTGAAATTTATCGTGGGAAAGCTAAATTATGGAACAATTTTTTGTCTCAACCACAAATTATCAAAAAATATCAAAATACAATTTTTCACCTCTCTATTAAATATTTTAATTTATAAATATAATATTAATATTTTAATTTATAAATATAATATTAATATTTTATTTTTTAATAAAAATAATTATAATAAAATTATATTATTTTTGTCTAATACATAGATATATTAAATAAAGTTGAGTACATTTTTTTCTCTTTATCATTTTTCTTCTCCTTCTCATTATTTAATATTTTGATTCATTAATATTAATATTTTATATATCAATGAAAATATTATAGTAAAAATTATACTATTTAATGAATAGATATATCAAACAAAATATTAAAAAAAAATATTCAGTGCATCAATCATCAAACAGAATACAGAACAAAAAATTATTTTGTACTGTTCTGTCAAGTACTTATAATAATTTTGCAAATCAAACGCTCCTCTATTGTGTATAGAATCTCAATCCTCTTAAATATCTCCAAAGACTTCTCTAAATTCAAGAACTTCAAGAAATTCTATCATTGTCACTATAAGTATGATTACTACATGTTCTCGTTATTTTCTTCTCTTACTAACAAAAATGATGAATAACTATATTTATAATACCCTAAACCCTTAACAGGCCAAATATTCAAACTCGACCGATCCGTAAACCATCCCACACTTGGGTTAACTGAATTTTTAAGATTAACCAACCCATTAACTATTAACCTAGTCAACAAATGATTGTTGACCAAATTAATCTGTTGACATCTTATTAGTCAATTAGTGTGGATAGTTGATTAACTGTTGACTTTTTTTATAAAGTCAACCACATTGAGATAAATTTTTCTCATCAATTGAGTTCTTAAGATATGATTTCATAGTTGAAATTATTAAATTTAGGTTTAAATATGTTATTCGTCCCTGTAAATATACCAAACTTCGGTTTTGGTCCTCTTAAAATTTTCGTTCAATGTTTAGTCCCCATAAAGTTTTTCATTCCCAAAATTAGTCTTTGTCGTCTATTTGAGTTAATGGACGCTGACATGGCAAGTGAATTGACAATTTTTATTTATTTTGTTAAACATTAATGTTGATTTGTTATCCACGCATGATTGAAGTCCCCATAAAAAACTTTGCCCTAATTTCATTTTAATTTCTCACGTTGACTTTCCTTTTCAAGCATTTTCAACTCTTGGTCTTCATCTTTCTTCTATGTCGCTCTCATAGGTACGGTTCGCTTTCTCTTTCACGCACCTTTTGTTACTATTTTGAACTGATTGTGTATTTAATGATATTCCTTTTTCAAGTTGCAGTTCGTGGAAGCTTGTGGTCCCAAACATCTTTTTTGGAAGCTTCTGCAAATGAGTGGTCCCTCGACAAGGAAAAACAAGGTAGGTCCACTTTCTCTCACTTAGAATCTGATTTATCATATAAATTTGTGGTAGATATAGTTGTTTAATGTAGGTTGTTGAGTGTTTTGAATGTGTTTTAGGGTTTCTTTGTGGTCCAGTATTGACTGTAATACATGTTTGTAATTGTTGGGATGAGGTTCTTTAAAGTAATATTTTTCACTAAGTGTTATTTTGTAAAAGACACTATGACAAAGCAACTAAACCTAAGCCTGGCCCTTCAGGTCCCAAAGTTTTTATGGTAAAGTTCCCAAGTCTAAGAAAATGCCACCATTCAAGCCACCTGGTATACGAACTGTCCTCTCAAGACCAACCAGCAGTGAGCCTCTGAAGTTTAAAACTCAGAGCAGGTACAAGACTACATCAGAGGGTTCAGTTGAGAAAAGGAAGTCAAACAGGCTTAGGACTTTGAAGACCAAGAATATTGTTGGCCCTGGAAAGAAGGCTAATGATCCAGTTATCATACAAGAAGAACTTTGAAGACCATGATTGTTATTTTGATTTTTGAAATGTTGTTTGTAATGTCTTTTGTAATGTTGTGACGTTGTTTCAAACTGATTATTTTGTTATGCCCTATGTTTTGGTATGTACTACATTTTGGTGTGCTCTTTGAAGCCAATAACTAATATCAAAATATGTCCTATGTGACATACTGAATTTTATTATCATAATATTTTGTTATGTTCTACTATGAATGAAATCCATTTCAATGAAATCTATGTTGGTTCATCATTATTTTGTTTCAACAAAATCAACATAGACAATTTGGTTCTAAATCAACATAGACAATTTGTTATGTTCTTACTGGTTCTATAACAATCAATATATCAACAAAGACAATTTGGTACAATCTCATTTCATTAAAATTCACTAAATTAAGTGCATTACACATCAAACACATTAGGTACATTAAACTAAAACAACATCAGTACATTCAGCATTCACATTTCATTAAAAGGAATACATTAATCATTAATGACACAACAAGAAATATGAGCTTGATTTTCCCAGCCCAAGTCTCTGCTCTCAACTTAGTTTGAAGCTTCAAATTCTTCTTCTTCGTACCGTCATACAACTCCCTAAGCAACTCAATTGTCTCTAATTCCTTCAACTTATTCCTCTCAAGTACTTCAACAACATCAACATCTGGCTCAACAAGATCGCCATCCCAAACAAAAATATTGCAAGTTTCTTCAAGCTGCCAATACAGGCATCTCCAAAAAAGCCTACCTTTGTTGCGCTCATTTTTACAGACATAAGACATCATTCGAGCATCACAAGCACAATTCCTTCCCCGTTAGGTTCGCACAGAGCAACTTGACATGTTAATTTGTTTTGAATCACTTGTCCTTAAACAAGCCATGAACGAATTGGATTTGGAGAATGAGAAAACGAAATGAAGCACGAGCAGGAAAAGAATTGAACTAAGATCAGTGAAATAGATGACAACAAAATGAAGAGAAGAAGAATGAGAGGTGAAAGTGGATTATTCTGAACATATCAATTAGGTTAAAATTGAAAGAGGGACAATGCATAAATGGTTGAGGAGGACCATCAGTGTATCATAATCTACGCGTGTATTACAGTCACATGTCTAAAATATAAAAAATCTGTCAATTCACTTGCCATGTCATCGCCTGTTAACTCAAATAGACGACAAAAATTAATTTTGGGGACAAAAAACTTTAAGGAAACGAAACATAACGAAAATTTTAGGAGGATCAAAACCAAAGTTTGATATATTTATAGGGACGAAAAACATATTTAATCTTTAGATTTATAACTTTTTCTAATTAAAAGTGTATACTTTTGTAACTTTTTTTTTGAAATTAGCGTTTATTCATTAGTATGTTTTTTTCTTAAATTTATAAATTGGTATAATTTTAATTTCTTTTTTTAGAAAACTTTTCAAAAACATGCTATACATTGCCCATGTGACCTTATAAAAATTGACAGCATTTTATAAAAATTATAAAAATTGACAGGACATGTATATATATAGAGAGGTTTATTCCGAGGTATAGCCTCCCCATATTGCAAAGTATTTAAATATAATTTGTCTTATCAATAGTCCTAGTTTTCGCTTCATGGTTGGTTAGAAACAAAAAAATGGGGTCATATGATGAAATCATTGGATTCAATAATACAGCACAACTTGGTGATGAAGCAAAATCATCGAAAGAAAATTTGGTAAAAGGACAAAAATAAAGTTCATTAGTTGATATGATAGAAAACATGTCTAAGGGGGGAGGGGGCTATTTTAAAACTTAAAAGTCTAAGGGGACATGAAATTAACTCCCTTGTTCTCTTAATATCTGTTGCCAAAAAGAAATCTTATATTATCTAATACAATTACTTTTGAATATTTTATAATGCTCAAGTTTTTAAAGGCAATGATATATTAAAAGTCTACAAAAAGAAGAGACAAGAACCATAACCCTTAAATTAACACCATTGTTTATTGCAAGGCAACTAATAGAAGAGCCATCATTTCTTTTGAAAAATGCTTAACCAGGGGAACCAAATGCAACACAATTTATTGTATTTTATCCATCAAAGAAGAAAAAAGTTGTATTGGTTTAATTTTATTAGGTTAAAAGAAAAGAATTTATGATTGTGTGATACAAACTAACTGCCTAAGTAATAGGCGAGAGCCTAAAGAGGGGTTAGAATTAGCCCGACGAAGGATTATTTCAAGGTAGTCCAAAGAAGACCCTTATCTCAAGAACGCCTTAAGAAGGATTTGAAGTATTCTAAAGAAGGGTTATCTCAAGGTCATCTAAGGAAGGGTTTGAGGTAGCCCTTAGTCACTCAAACAAAGACCTATTGAATAAGTGATTCTAAAAATAAAAGGAGGGTGAATTGAGGTATTTAAAATTTGTGATTATTTTAAGATTAATTACTAAAAACAATAGTTTGTATTTGTATAATAATAAATGGAAGGAAATAAATGTAAAGGAAAATTCATGGCTGAAATGTGTGTATGCGCGAGAGAGAGAGAGAGAGAGAGAGAGAGAGAGAGAGAGATATGTTCGACGGATCTCTTTGCCTAATATTTTCCCTAAGAAACAAACTTCTTAAGATTTCACTAATAATATTTGTTGAGCTTTTACTAGGTTAATGCCCACAAACCTTATTACAGACGAATAAGAGATTTTACAAGGAAAATTTCTCAAACCAAAAATGGAACTTCTCACAGAATAAACTCACCAACAAATATTTTTACCAACTGACATCGGAAACCAAACAAATGTCTTACCAAGATAAACTCTACAACTAAAGAAAAGAGAGTTCAAGAGAATCACATTTTTGATAACATAGATGGACACTAGTAAAACTAAAACCTCACAAATGTATTTCACTCACAAAGGCACTAAGACAACTTTTAGTGATAAAAAGAAATATAGCGAGGGAGGTTAAAATGAGAAAATAGTGATTTAAAATCAAATTATGATGTGAGAAATAGTAAGGAGGCGCCCTCCTTTTATATATATATATATATATATATATATATATATATATATATATATATATATATATATATATATATATATATATATATATATATATATATATATGAGAAAATGTAGCTTGAAAATGAAAATGATCCATGGGTTTTAAATGGTTATAATCGATAATACCATAGGTATAATCGATTGCAATGTAAAAATAGAAAGTTTTTAAATTACGACATTACTAAACGACTATCAACCCTAATAATTGATTATGAGGTCTACAATTGATACAATTAACAAGTTCGGTTGGATAATTGGTTATTACGTGTAATTTTCACTCACATTTGATTATTTGGACTTATAATTAATTAGCTACATGAGAAAAAACATTTTTTTTGGTGATTTTATAAAAAATAGAGGGTCTTGTAAACATTTTGTGAGTGTGTGAGAATTACATTAGTAACTTATGACTTACTCTAACATTTCACAATACCTTGGTCACTCAGATATTGCACTAGATGCACGACCAACCAACCAAGCAAGTTTTTACACTTTCTCTCTTTCACAACTTTGAAGCTTCAAATCATTGCTACATTATCTTTGACTTTAAGACTTCATTGAAATCTTGAATATTCTCTATGATGAGGCTTGATATAACTTCAGCATTAGGAAGATCATCACAGACAACTGGAAAGATATCAACAAGATCAAGAAAATGATCAATCACCATGATTCCACCAAACATTGGAGTCCTCATATAAACCATTTTTACCACTCAAAGGATTAAATCATCACGACTGAAGCACTTGCAAGCACATCAATCCATATTTTCCCTTTTTTATGATGACAATGTATCTCTTATGGAGGTGGAAAAAATAAGGGTGATAAACTGGAGTGGTTAAACTCTCCATGATAAATATAAAGAGTACTCCCACAAAGAGTATACTTCTCCCCCCTTTGGCATAGTAAAAAAGACAGAAGAATAAACACAAACACACAAATCATGTAATTCACATAGAGATAGATAAGAAGAAGAAAACAGAGGAGAAAAGACAATTAACATATATTAACCCATGCATGACTGATTCGATATCCCTAACTCAGTTCTTATGAAAAATAAATTTTCTTTAGGAAGGGGTTTGGTAAAAATATATGTGATTTGATTATATGAAGACACATACTCAATCACACATTCCATTTTTTTTACATGAACCCTAATAAATGGTGCATACCTCCATGTGTTTCATTTGAGAGTGAAGTATCAGATTCTTTGTGAGGATTATTGCGTTAGTTTTGTCGCATTTTATAAGGATAACACCAAGATTAACTTCGCAGTCACTTAGTTGGTGCTTTATCAAAATAATTTGTGTGCATCAACTACCCGCAAAATATATTTGCCTCAGTCATGGAAAGTGCTAGACTTGCTTGTTTCTTGCTATTCCATGAGCCAAGCGAGTTGCAAAACAAGTGACACATACCACTAGTACTCTTCCAAACTAATTTGCACCCAGAAAAATCAGATTCAAAGTACACAACTAAGACACAATCAGTCTCCTTGGGAGTAACATAAGCCCATTATCTGCTTTCTTCAATCGGCTTTCCTCCTAAATCTTTGTACAAATTGCATGAAGTATCCTTGCGTATCAATTACCTTTGACTTCTCCATATGCAACCTTTTTAGAAATTCATATGAAAGCACCTGAGGTTTGACAAAATTTTGGCTAAACATAGGAAGATTGAAGATAAATAATCTATGCATTATAAAGATGTCGAAGAAGATGTTCTAACGGTAAGATACAACATCATGGATTGTATTGCAGGGTTTAAATTAGAAACATGATGTGTTAGACAAAAAAAAAGATATACATATGAAAGCACCTGAGGTTTGACGAAATTTTGGCTAAACATAAGAAGATTGAAGATAAAGAATCTATGCAGTATAACGATGTCGAAGAAGATGTCCTAACGGTAAGATACAACATCATGGATTATATTGCAGGGTTTAAATTAGAAACAAATTTGTACGAGATTTGTTGAGGATTTAAGTTCTGGATCAAGAAAAAGATAGAAAGCCCAAGATAGGAGACTATAACTATATATATGAAGACTTATACCTAAGGTTAATTATGCCTTATGTAACAATTATAACCTAGTTCTCTTTTGTAAAAATAAGGTTTTAGGTTATTGAGAGCCATTGCCTCTTAGGGTTGTAGTTCCAATATGCAGTATGGGATGCAGAGAGGACGACATAGTTGCATGTACACTACCAGAAGACTTTAGGTAATGGTTGTTGTATTGTTCTTGGACGAAGCTTTTAAGCATGTCCAAGATAACTTGTAGGTCAAGAAATCATGACAGATTCTGTGATGGTGGAAGACAGATGCAACACAGGTTGTGAAGAATGTGAATGGTCTCTCATATCAGAGTTGTAAATGACTAGAGTTTAGTTTTGGTAAATATGTTAATTAGGGTAGTGATAAGGAGCCAAAGTTGTAAACGAGGGAGTTTAACTTTGTAATAATACTGCGATTTAATGGAGTCTTCATCCTGGATTGGTATCCCCAAAATGTAGGTTTGTTAACACCGAACTGGGTCAACTACTTATGTGTTCTTATTATTCTGCAATTTACAGTTTTCTGTAAGTATGTTCTTAACTGAGATGTCCCAACATGATGTCTTGACATCTGTTGGTATTTGGGATTCACTACTTTAAAACAACAGTTGTGTAATTCTCTTGTTTCCTAAAGTGCAGTAATCACTGTCTTAACATTAAGATAGGACATTAGAGTATCTGCATAACCAAAATTTCAATTGGTATCTGAGCAGGCATCCTGGTCTGTTTTCTAGATGAGATCCATGGAGTACTTTCTGGTGATTAAACATGAGGAGTTATTGTCTTAAGGGTTCTGCAACAACAAACAGGAGGAGTGGCTAGTTCTCTTGGATGGTGTCCAGAAATATGTCTTGACATCTTGTCTAGGGCAAGTTGAAGTTGTTCTTTAGTGATTATGTTGCATATATTCTAGTTGAATAATTGCAGCAGTATGGGATACTAGAGTATTGGTTGAAGAAAGCTCATAGTTGTCCTTACCTGGTTCTGTTCTTGTAGATGTCAATCGGTTTGAAGACACATAGCATTCCCAATTTGGGAGTAAGGAATGTTATTGTGATGATTGAGTCTTATGTGACTTGGTACATGATTGAGTGGCGTCATCATGTATGTGGAAGTCCGACTGGATAGAAGAGGTAAGATGAATTATCAAACTCATGCACTAAGGGTTTAATGATTTCTTGTTGGCTAAGTAGTTGAAGACACTTGATATGATGATCCAATCCAATCAAGGAAATTCAGCCGTATTCTTGAGTCTGTCGATTATTCTTCAGACTAGGAGGTGTTTTCTTGTAAGAATGGAAGTGAAGACACTAAAGGTGATTTATTTTCACCGTTCACAAACAACATGAAAAGAAGAAATCATATTTCTTAAGCCTAAGGATGAGTTTACAGAATTAAGGTAATTAGATTTCGTTTGGAGAGAATCTTAAAAGCTTGAGTCAATGGGGAGCCTTGATATCTTAACAACTTGCACAACAATAGAAGAAGACAATAAGAAAAGGAATATCTATGTGATATTCAAAATATGCTGGAATCAGACAAGGGTTATCACGACAATGATTAAATATCAATTGCTTAATGCAGATTTGATCATCCTTGTATTTCAAGATTGAGGATGTTATATCATATGTTCTAACATCTCTTCATCAGAGGTTTGAAGAATCATGGGAGGGATTCTACATTCGCTCAGAAGTCTCCTAGGCTTTTGACCTAGGATTACTGGCTTCGCATATTTTCCTGGAAAGTATTGAGACTTGTCTAGACGGTGATGCATTATTTATGAAAATGGATATGGAAGACTATAAAGACATCATAATATTGATGACTGCTTAGATTGGTTTATTTCTGATCTAGGTACTTTAGGGCATTCCAGAATGCTCATCATGGAGTTCAGATAGGTGGCATATCAACAACTTCGTGAAGACGACTCTAATCAAGGTTAGGTGCATCCTTGGTACAACTATGGGGGTTAGTTTCTAACTAGTTCTTCTGAAGATTCAAACAGTGGCGGATTTGAAGTCTTTGGAGAAGCACTGACAAGTATTCATCAATGTGTGAGATTGTTTAAAATAACTGAAAAATCAATAGAATGGAGGTTATCTACTTAAACTTGGTTGGTGAATCATGTCTATGAGAGCATGGAAATTTTGTTCTGTAAAGGGAGGAAGTTCTTTCAAGTGGCAGAAAAAGGATATTATTTTAACAGCTAGATGTCGAATCACAATGTTCTGACATCTAGTTTCAAGATCAGAATCTTAGTTGGTGGAGTGGCACATCAACTCAAGATAGGGTGATCTACATGAATGAACAGAGATGCTTCAAAAATATCATTCTCATGGAAGTTTGTGGGAGCTGTAGGAAGGAGAAGACGTTACATTATCCATGGCTTAGGGAGTCTAAGTGTGTATTGCTATTGAGCAAGTGGATACATGTAACTTGAAGATAAAGTTCAGTTGGTAGATTAAGATATATTTGTTAGAGTTCTGATATACGTGAAGTAGACAATATGTGGAAATTAGCTTTTTCATATGAGGATTCATGAAGGAGGTAATCAAACTGTGGCATTTGGTTGATCTCATAAGTGGATTTGAAGAATTAAGATAATTAGGAGGTGGCAGTTGGTTAGTCTTGAGGATTGTCTTGGAACAAGTAACTCTTGTGCAGAAGGGTGATAAGTTGAAGACTCAAGGAGATGTTTTTCTTCTTGAAGGTGGGTGAGAGTTTATTTCTCTCTTTCTGGAGTTCTTATTCAAGTTGGTGGTGCAGTGTTGATGGAAGTTTCTTCAGGTCTTTGGATTACTATGTTATAGTAAGTCCAATTGGTGGAGCATATCAAGAATTTTGTCTTAGTGTGTGGAAGATGTTCTAACTTGGTATTAGGACATTATTTGGGTTGGATATCCTTGGTGAAGGATGATTATTTCTTTGGTTCTGGAGTTTATTACCTACATAATTTCCTAAGGAGTGTCTACATAGTCATATGGGAGAATCATGAAGTGGAAGGCCTGTCTTGGATGGAAAATGTAGAAAAGACTGAAGTAGACCAGGTATTGATTGCTTGGAAGTATGCAAGTGTATAATCAACAATCAGTAAGGAGTATTCCAGATTATCATACGGGAGAATGATAGGAATGACTGCCTTTGAAGGAGTTGAGTGATTTTCTATTTTTGAAAATCTTATGGAAGGACTTTGTCTAGAAAGTCATGTTTTTCTAAAGCATGTGTCCAGTATCTGAAACTGATGGAATGAAAACAAAATAATTTTGATGTTGTTCCAACAATTTGTTACTATGAGGATGGCGATCCTTATGTTCCTCACAGATAGCATGATGGTTTTCATGTGTGAGTGACTGATATTTCTTGTCAGAAGGGATAATGGTGCCAAAATGAATTTGTTTTAGTAGGTGGCTGACAGAGAGTGTTGCTCTTGAAGACATTGAAGGCGCGTCTTATTTTTCTATTCATTCCTACGCAGGTGCTCAGGGGGAGCAAAAATTATCTTAGATAGAGGGAGTTTCCTCTTGATTTGAGGATCTTCAACACCAAACTTATGGTGAGCAACAAACAGATTTTTCCATCCAGGAGGGATGAAGATGTCAAGTGTCATGTCTTGAGATTGTATTGTTGCAAGTTGGGGTATACTTGACAATATAAAATATATGATTCTTATTGGATGCTTAAAGAATCATTAACCAGTCTAGGAGAATTTATTTTTCTCTGCAGATTCCTGTGAAGATACTCTGAATATGTTAACTCAGCAGAAGGACCAGTAAAAGCAAAAACATTATCTGAAATGATGTCAGGATATTGTCTTGGAACATGTTTGCATGTAACTATTTTTCCTTTGATGGTGCTCTTAAAAGAAGAAATAATCAACAATCTTGGCCGGTGCGCTATTAGTGGAGTTATTGGCTCTTTGAATTGACCAACGTTTTAATCAACGATTTGCTGCTTTCAAAGAATATTGCTCACTATAAATTGGATTGTTGTGACACTTCTTGGTCTTATATTTCCCTTCTTTCAAGTGAAGTACTTGATGGCGTTTTTTAAATTCTGGATGGGTTGTTCCCGAATTTGGAGCTGTCTTGGTTACTGTTGCCAAGTTTTGGCTAAAAAAGGGGAGAAAAATTGTGTTATGGTTATTGGGTTAATTCAAGCTATGGCAGTGCAAGAATGGTGCAAAGGAAAGATGATGTTCTATCATCTTAATCTACATTTCTATCTAATTATGTCTTGTGATCTGAGTTGTGAAGCAGGTTATGTCTTGTGACCTGAATTACATAATTCTATGTTCTCTGTGTTATGAAGGCTACAACTAATGGTTCTTTTATGGAGGAGTCTTCTGCAGATTTTTTGGATCCTTCCTGGAAGGAAACATAAATATGTTAAGCGGGAGATTTCTTCAAGCTCCAATCAATTCTCAAGATGGAGGAGTCTTGTTGAGTACATATAACAGAAGAAGATGCTTTAGCCAAAATTTGTCAAAAATGGGAGATTGAAAGCACCTGATATTTGACAAAATTTTGGCTAAACATAAGAAGATTGAAGATAAATAATCTGTGCAGTATAAAGATGTCTAAGAAGATGTCCTAACAATAATATACGACATCCTGGACTATAATGCAGGGTTTAAATTAGAAACAAATATGTATGAGATTTGTTGAGGATTTAAGTTCCGGATCAAGACAAAGATAGAAAGCCCAAGACATATATATATATATATATATATATATATATATATATATATATATATATATATATATATATATATATATATATATATATGAAGACTTAGACCTAGGGTTAATTATGCCTTATGTAACAATTGTAACCTAGTTGTATTTTGTAAAAATAAGGGTTTGGGTTTTTAGAGTCGTTGGCTCTTAGTGTTGTAGTTCCAATCTGCAGTATGCGATGCAGAGAGGACGACATAAGCGTATGTACACTACCAGAAGACTTTAGGTAATGGTTGTTTTATTATTCTTGGAAGAAGCTTTTAAGCATGTCCAAGATAACTTGTAGGTCAAGAAATCATGACATATTTTGTGATGGGAGAAGACAAATGTAACACAGATTGTGAAGGATGTGAGTCGTCTCTCATATCAGAGTTGTAAACGACTAGAATTTAGCTTTAGTAAATATGTTAATTATGGTAGTGATTAGGAACCACTATGTTGCAAATCCTGATGAAAAGGATGTTGTTGGAAAAATTAGTATCATTGGTAAAGTTGTTGATGTAGGCAAAAACGAAACTGGAGAACCAGTAGTTGCGGAGTCTGGTGTAGTGGCTATTATCGCTGCCTTGCAAGTTGTTGCTGATGCTAGGAAGTTGGTGGATACAAGTGCTCTTGTAGATCAAGGGACGAAATCAAACACCCTTGTTGTGCTTGCTGTGTTTGTTGAGAATGAAAGAGTTCTTCCATGAAAGAGTTAAATCCTCAAGATTTGAATTGCTCATAAGATAGAAACTAAGTAAATCAAAGTCAATGATACATGAAATGTTGAGAGAAATATGGTTGAAGTCCGACATCATTTTTTCAATAAAAACATTAGTTTTATATATGTGAAACAAACACATTATGATGTACAATTGTGGGTTCAAGAATTAGGATTAGCTTAAAGCCCAAAGCAGTTCTTTTAAATATTAAAATTTGTAATAATAAATAATTTTCAAATAAACTTCTAAAAAAATTAAATAACATTCATAATTGATTAATTAAAAAGGCTTATTGCATCTTTTAGTCCTTTAACTTATTTTAAGTTTTCACTTTAGTCCCTTATTTAATTAATGTTACGTATTGGTCCTTTAACAACACTTTTATTAGACAACTTAATCTTTTTCGTTAAATGTTAGTTAAAAATGTTAACTTTGACCTATGTGGCAGTCTAGTTGGTATTTTGTTATCTGACGTGACCTTTTTTTATTTATTTTGAATTTATTCTTAATTGTAATCAAATAACTTCTCTCAAAATAATACCAAATCCCTTTTTACATCTTTCTTCAAACCAACTATGTTCTGGAAACATCTCGTAGAGAATCCATTGAATGGATTCTGAAAGTCAATGCTCATAGATTATTCTCATCTCTCACTTGTTGCGAAAATTAAAGAGACCTAAGTTCCTATTTTACTAAATATGTAAGTATGTTTCATCTTATATCTTATTAGAAACAAAAAACACAAAACTTGTTTCTGATTTTTATAGTTTCATTGTGTATTGGTTGAGGAAAGATGAAAAAAAAAAGAGGAAATCAAACTTAAAACATAATCAGTTGGAGGAAAAAAAGGTGACGAAGATAACGCCAAACCCTACAAGATGAAATTCCCAGATTCTGTTTGCAATTCACTTCACTTTAATTTGTTGGTTTTGAAGGAGGCACCATATTCTTTACTCTTCTTTATTTGGGGTTACTCATTTTTTATGCTTTATTAGGGTTCAATGTCAATCTTCTATTTTAAATTTAGGGTTTTCAATAAAAGTTTTTTATTTGTTTGATTAAAGTTACGATTCACTGAAAATAAAGAATGGTGGAAATTGTGTTATTATTGTTTTCGTTATGATCTCCCTATTTTGGCCCTTCTATTTCCCTTTTGGTTCACATCTTTCATATATTTGGCCTTCGATCTATGTCGAATATGGGTACGAGATACATGGGCTTATAGAAGACTAAGATATGTGTACTTTTAAGTAATGTCTTTCATATCAGAAGTATTATAACTAACAAAAAAATATCGTTGCATATCTATTTTAGACATGAATCCATGGATGGTACTAGATATTAAATAGGTTAGTATGTGATTTATTGGTTGTCAATACTAGAGTCGTTTAATACTTCGTATTTCTCAATCTAGAATTTTATGGTTGTGTGCTTGGATTGTTGTTGATTAAGTGTTATCATGTTTTTTTCAATGTACAGTTTTTCAATGGATACACTACTACAAAAAACGCAAACAACAACGTTAGGTTTACAACGGATTCATATACATCGTTATAATAGGTTAAAAATTTTGCAATTGGTTTATAATGCTAGATTTAACGACGGTTGTCTTAAAAATTGTAGTAATACATGATGTGTAACAAGCATCGATTCCAAACAACTACATTTATTTTTCATATTTTTACATTTTAAACATATATTTTAATTCATTTTTTAGTGTTACGGGAACTTTAACCTCAAAACACAAAATTCATCTTTTTTTTTCCTTCTATTTTTAAGTGAAAGAGAAGAGTTTGATCAAAACTTTATTAAAATTCAAATTCATCTTATTATTTCATTTTTTTAGTGTTATTACCCTCAAAACTCAAAACTTCATTAAAAAAAGTGAAAGAGATGAGTATATATAAAGGAAAACTTCATTAAAATTCAAAATAAGAAGAGTACATTGATAATCATATATTACATATATTTATCAAATGTCTGGTCCTATAGCAACAAATGCATCTTCATAATCTGGGACTCTATCCTCACTAGCCTCATTAGAATCATAAAAAAAAGTCCTCCTCTGCTTTTTTTCTTTTTCTTCTTCTTCTTCTTCTTCTTCTCCTTCCTCACCATTAACGTATCCATGACAGCCAACGATCCAGATGGTTAGACCTCCTCATTTAATCGATGACGTTGTTCATTTGTGACCTTATTGGTGATGTTTTTGTTAGCATTCTCATTTGTAGAACTCATTGTTACGAAGAATATATTATGAATAAATGTAAAACTGTCTATTTATAGATGAGGTTGAAGATGAAAAGTCTGATAGTTTAGTCCTTGCAATGATGATAACTTGTAATGGTTGATATTCTTGAACAAGTGTGATGAGTGTGATTAAAATGGAAAAATGAAAAAAAAAGTGAAACATTTTAAATCATTATTATACTTGTGATGAGTGTTTCTCTCTTCCAGGAAGAGCAAATGTTGTAATATTACAACGATGGCTTATTATAACCGTGAATAAATAATTATGTAAAATGGAAAAATGTTGTTGCTAGAAGTTGAACTTTGTACCAAATAAAAGAGGTATCACTACGATTCATATGATAAACCGTTGTGATATATTATGTAAAATAGAAAAAATGTTGTTGCCAGAAGTCGAACCTTGTAGCAAATAAAAGGGGCATCTCTATGGTTCATATGATTAACCGTTGTGATATATTTATAATAAATATATACTTATCATTACGGTTATTTTCGATAACCATTGTGAAATATTTACCCATATACGAATTAACTTTCCTTTATTGAAAGTAGCGTCGTTTCCTTCACAACAAAACCCTAAGACCCATTTTTTCTCTTCTTCTTCTTCACCATTATCCGTGAATCAGCTTGTGCTTCATACATTAAGGTATTCTTTTTCTTTCATCTATTGTTAGATATTTCTCATTAGCACCCATTTTGTTTAAGCTTCTTTCTCCTTGTATTTCTTCTTCATTATTTCACAAACTATATGAACATGGTGATGATGTTGGCGGTAGCAAGCGTAATATACATATTGTTTATGTAGCTATGAAAATAAGGTATTCTTCTATTTCAAACTTCTTGTTAGATAGTTCACATTATCTATTTTGCTTCATATTGTTTTTGTTTATTGTTCTCATTTTTGCACATTCGTCTTCATTGCATTAACAAAGACCATATTTTGACTATGAGACATATTATTTCTGTAGCAACGGAAAAAGTATAAGAAGTATGAAGCTATATACGATGGAAACTTCATACACCTTGTACTTTTTCTTTATTGCTTCATGAATAAGATATTTTTCATACTCATGATGATTCACATGCTAGGTGAACTTTATTGTAATGGTACATATGGCAACAATGTATCTTGTTTTGTTACAGTCCCACTTAGGTTACAGTCCCACTTCTTAGGATTTTGTTTCAAATTTTGCCCGTTTTGTTTTGAATGCTAACTAATTTTCTTTTATTTGAAATAGATGAAACTGTATAGTAAAGATGATACGTGGAGATGATGATGGTGGTAGCAAGTGTATAATATGAGTTGATAAAGTTTATATATATGAAGTCCTTTTGATATTGTATATGAAATTTAGTTTATTATATATTATGTATATTGTTTGTTTCACTATCCTTTTATCGAAAATGCAATCATTTAAATTGACATAGAAACTTATAATCTGAAAGTTAAGATGTATTTGAAAACTAACCTATATAAATCAATATTTTTCGAATTGTTTGAATCTCATTCTACATATTTCATGTTCCTTAGCATACAATATATGGTTCAATGATCTGTTTGCTTCAATTCATCGACATCTATAATTCTATTTTACCTCAACGTCGTCACTTATCACCGTGATTGTTATGATGATAAATCATCATAATAATCGCGATGATAAACGACGGTGATGAGGTAAACTATAATAAAAGATATCGATGTATTGAAGAAAACTGACCATTGAACCATATTTGTGCTAAGGAACACAAAAAATGCACGATGAGACACGTGCAATTCAGAAATAGTGGTGTGTTTAAGTTGGTTTCCAAGAACAGTTTAATTTTTAGATTATATAGTTCTTTATCAATTTTAATGGTTGTATTTCTTTAAGTATGTGTATGGTAAAACATGCAATATACTTTGGTATATAATAAACTAAGGGTACGTTCCACAACGCTTGAAACTCATAACCAGTGTGATATTCAGTATAATAGTTATTATACATAACAATTGTAATATACCGCGCGCTTTATAGAATACAACAACGGTACATGTCTGTGATTATAAGTAGAGTACTTACGGCAACACTCAACTTAATAACTCCTGCGCACACGTCATTATATTTCTTTCCCAACCGTTGTTAAATTCCTTTTTCGTAGTAATGATATAATGCTCAGATGTAGTTGATACTAGGATGTTTATGTGATGCAGAAGAAATAATGTTATATTAGTAGGGTAACCGCTGTTAATATGACTTTTATGACTTAGGAGTAGAATCTTTGACATCAATGTGTTAAAGTCTGATTTCTTTAATATTGATGTCAAAGTTCTTTTCAATTTGACTAGCTTAATGCACATGCATGAATCCCATATTTAGCTAAAACTATTTTACATATATCATTAGTACCAATAATTATAATGCATAGGTTAAAGTGTTAAAAGAGCTTAAAGCATTATTATGAACTTAATCTCATATCTAGCTAGAACTATTTTACGCATATCATTGGTACCAGTAGTTACAATGCATAAGTTATGATTGTCCTTTCCATTTTTGTTTGTTTCCATTATTTTATACTAATGCATTGAAATATGTTATTAGGAATTTGTAGAATTGTTAATCTCTTAGAAGAAAAGAGTAATTAGATGACACATAAGTTATGGTTCATAGTGTATACAATGTTCAAAAGGAAGCTATACTGTGATAATCCATAAGATGAGTAAAGTTGTTTCATGTGAAGAATCAGATCTCCACAACAAAATTGTTAAACCTGAAAAAGTATTTTCACCATTGACAATTCAAGTTTTAAGAAGATTAATCTCTTGTAGTTGTGTCTGTGTACACCTTAATTCATGTTGGTTTAATATCTTGCTTTGAATAAGTAATTTATCAAGAATTTTGTTTAATACCATTATATTCAAGATTCTGTTAATATAAAAAAGTTTCAATTTGCTACTTTTAAATATATATATATATATATAAGGTTTCAATTTAGTTCATTTATTAAATTGCTGACTCATTTGACACGATGTCATGTGACATATGTACAACTTAATGTTTTTTTAATAAAATTTGAGAGAAATGATCAACTTGACTAACTAAATAGTTTTCCGGTGATTAAAATATAATTTTTATTATATAAGAGATTAAAGTAAAAACTGAAATTAAATCAAAGGACTTCCACACTAATTAAGCCAATTAAAAAATATTAAATAATAAATAATCATAATCATCGATAATTCATGAAAAAAAATTGTAAAATCATCATTGTCATATATGTAAAATTGAAGATAATCCATCAAAATTGTAAGTGATGTAAAATTCAGGAACTAAAAAATAATTTTTAAAATAGAGGAATTAAAAATTAAAAAACATAGAGAAAATAAAAGTACATTTAAACCAAAATTTTAAAAGAATCTACATGACATTTCTTCTTAAAATATAAAGACATTTTTATATTTTACTTCTAAGTTTTTTTTATATAAGCAAATGATAAGTTGTCTGACCTCTAATTTTATATTAAATGTGAGTATTATTATTCACATTTAATACATAACAAGATTGAATATATATAAAAAAACAAAATGCGGTGCATACTTTGAATTTTGAACAAATACTAATATATAGTAGCTAACATGTGTACATTGAAAAAGAAAAGTCAAAAAAATAATTATGATAATTTAAAATTCTTTAGGTATGTTAATGGTGTACGTAGTATGATGATAGTATTATAGACAGTAAGTCACAAATATTTTATGTATGGAATGTCACATCATGCCAAGTTATGGGACCATAGAAGTCTTAATTAATAGAAGCATAGTGGTGTATCTATATGTTTTTGTGTGTGTATCTATATGTTAGGAATAAACTCATGCAGATGCATGATTCACTTTATATAAGTAACATAACGACAATTTTTTAGGACATATGCTTTTTAATCTAGTGATTTGCTACTTGCCAATATAAAAATCATGTTTTATTTGTACGATCACTTTCATATTTTAAAGTTTTGTTAAATTATTTTTATTTATATGTTATCTATATTCAACAAAACTTCATATACCAACTTTTTTTTTATTATATGTTTTAGTGCTTTAAATTGCAAGTTCTATTCTCACCAAAAAAGTGCGATTATAAAATTTCTTTCTAAATCTCATTTACTTATGATTTGAAAAGAAACAATGAAATCTCAATGCACTCGAGTAAGTTTTTTTGACGTGGTGAAGAGAGATTAATTTGTAAAATTAGCACTCTTATTTCAATTATCTATGACTTTGATTTGATTGAGTATTTTTTAATTATTTTATATGATTTTATTTTTAAGAGAAAATTATTTTTTTAGATTCATTGAATAATCAATATATTTTATCTATTATATAATTGTTCTGAACTAGACTAACAGACCCCTATAACCAATCGATGCCCAATTCAGTTCAGCTTTGGACAAAGGCTCAATAAACAATCAAAGACCTTGTGACTATCGAGGAATATAGCCGTTGAAATTATAGTAGTTAGGGACTTCCCCCTCATGCGTTAGGAAGTTACCACGCGGTCACCTGCCCTCAGAAACTCATGGATACAATTAAACCAGGTTGTGGGCCACGCGCCCGCTTATTTCAGCTACATGCTCTTATAAATACCATCCCCTTTGGAGGGTCAGGTATTCAATTCTAATAATTTACATACTTTCTTAAATTTTTGGATTGCTTTCACACTGAAACTTACTTGAGCGTCGGAGTACCTTGCAGGCACACCATTCTTTCTCCTACAACTGTTGTTGCACCCCAGCTGAAGGCCACGAGGACCTGTCTAGATCATATGTACAGTGGTGCCGTATGTGGGAAACTAACAGCTCCCCCATCTTTCTTGAAACAAATATCCCTTCTTTTCAACCTAAGATCAAAGCTTTCTACCATCTCTTTTCGTCTTCATGGTTTCTCAGCTCAACGAAGTTATCAACAACCCTGTCACCATCCTCCTCAGCGATGACGACAACCCTAGCCACCGTGGAACTGCTCTCCACGATACCAACAACCAAAATGGACACATTGCCTCTCCGTCTTCTAACAATATAAAACACACATCCGTCCCTCAAGGGGATCATACGTTTGAACCAATCCTTGTTCCTTTGGACGCCGACGTCGGCACCCAGGCTCTTGTTGTCTCACTCAACAACACTAACCTGACCATCTTCCAGCAAAATGAGCGCATACAGATGTTGGAAAACGATCATTGCTCTTCTTCTCCCATGGAAAAACATCACGTGGAGATACTCGCAGCCCACCACGCCGATCACAGTCTCCTTCCCAGAAGCACATGTAGAAAGATTCCATAAATCTTTCCCCCATCGCAGACCAGCAAGAGCTAGAAGTATCCCGTCCGGATAATGCGAAGAAACGCAACCGGTCCCCTCTTCGGAAACCTCATTGCTCCTCAGACATGAGGAGCAAGGATACCAAGAAATCATGTTATGACGACCGTACCTGACGCCCTCGTCGATGAAGCAGAAGCCCACACACATATCTAATGCCCGACTACAAACATTAAGCACATCTAGCCAACGTCCTACCATGATCTAACAGTCATCTTCTAACCTAACCCTAGTTCATCTTAACATTCATATGTTCTTCTTGAACATTCATGAATTTTCCAGAAATTTATCAATTCTTCGAAGATCTCATGAACTTCTTGCAAAATCTCATGAATATTCATTGAAAGTTCGTCATTTTTGCACAAACTTAATGGAAAGAGATGAAGATACCTTGATTCGTTGAAGAGTATGATGGAAGTTGATGGTGGCCCTAGAACATTGAACGACGGGGGTTGAATCTCCGGCGAAGAAAAATTGCAGAGCAAAAGAATCCGGTGGGAGGAAGAATTCACGTGAAATGTATGAACACATTATTCTCCTTTTATAAAGATCTTTGCTCACATCGAGAAACACAAAGGGAAAATAATTGTGACCAGGGCCTAGATTCCCTAGGTATTCACAAAATAATTACTTTGCCACCACACATGTCACAAGGATAGGAAACGTTTTGCCTCCTTAAGAAAAGTCTCACTTCCTAGGTTTCTCTAAGACATCCTCAAACACCATCTGCCTGACACCTAAAGTGATCCTTAAAACAGTCATTTCCTCGTGAAACATTTGCTGAGGGTTGTGTTGACCATATTCTCCTCCTCGACGACGTGCTAACTTAAGTCATTTCCCTTAGGCAAGTGCAATGACTTGGGGGGGGGGGGCTCATGTTCTGTTCTGGACTAGCATGTCCCCTACAACCAATCGAAGTCCAATCCAGTCCAGTCTTGGGCAAAGGCCCAAAAAGCAATCAAAGACCTCGTGACTATCGAGGAATAGAGTCGTTGGAATTATAGTTGTTGGGGACTTTCCCCTCACGCGTTTGGCAACTACCACGCGACCACCTGCCCTTCAAAACTCATGGATACAGTTAAACCAAGTCGTGGGCCACGCGTTCGCTTATTTCGGCTACATGCTCTTATAAATACCCCCCTTTGAAGGGTCAAGTATTCAATTCTAATCTCTTACATACTTTCTTAACGCTTTAGCTTGCTTTCACACTGAAACTTACTTGAGCGTCGTAGTACCTTGCAGGTACACCACCCCTTCTCCTACAACTATTGTTGTAGTCCCAGCTGAAGGCCACGAGGACCTGCCCGAGTCATATCTTTACAATAATTATGATACATTAATTATTCAATCAATCTAATTTTTTCTCTCTTCATAAATAAGATCGAAGATAGTATTAGATATCTAATCGACACAAAACAAATAACTTAAAAAAAGGAATGTTTCAATATTTTCACATCCACATAATAGAAGCAATAATGAACATCTAGTAAAGCAATAAAAAAATACAAGCTCAAATATTATTTTCCTCCACAATTGTATAATATTCCTTAAACTAATTGTAGTTCATACAATTTAAAGCTCATCTATATGATTAAAGATGATAAATCACATTCCATCATTATTTCATTTTCACACCAAACTTGGAAAGGTTCATATGAGCACAAAACTTGTTATTCAAAGTAGTTTTCCTCCATTAAAAATGTTTCTAGACTTAGAATGATTTTGTCGAGCACAAAACATTATTCTTAATCATGATTGAAGATTTGAAAGGCAATTAAGATACATAAAACACCTGCTAATAAAGGAATAACAACACCCTTTTCAATGTTAAGTTCACAACCATTGGCAAAGTGGTAGGTCCATTCGACCGTGTAATGGTTTATTCACTTTACATCTTTATTTTTTAGTTTTCAATTTGTTATTTATGAAGAAACCTTTTTTAAAAGCAAATTTTCCATGTCTTTTTAGCTGTCTAGAATGGAGAAAGTGAGGGAATTAGTTGTTTGAAGGACAATTGAGATATATGAGGAGTTTTTTAATGAAGAGAATTAGTAGGATTGTTGAATTAATGTGTATTCTGTCACTACTAAGAGATTTTTATAGTGGGTTTCTTCTACTTCGATTCTTTCAATTTTGTATAGGTATTGCTAAATTATATTTTAATCTAAGAATGTGTCAATCTAATCATATGGAGGAATCAACTATTTGACTTAATCAAGAGTTGCGAAGAACGGTTGAATGAATGATGATTTCTTTATCCATTAAATTTGAGAGATTGGGTTTGTAGTCAACTGCAGATGATATTTCATACACTTTTGTGTCTTTTAGATTTTAAGTGTTGCAAGATCATATATTCAGAAATAATAGGATATATGGTATGAACTCTGATTTCAACAACGTTTTGGATGATATTAGAACCTGTTTTGATATTTTTTTTTTAAAATTTATCTACTGTCATAAATTTTGTGACACTGTTTTAAAGACTTAATTAAAACAATTTGACAATTTTCATAATTTTTTTAGTTTATTTTTTAAAATTCTTCAAAATACCTAATGAAATTTTAAATTTATTTTGCCTTTTATTATAAAAATAGATTATGCGAGCCTATTTATAAACACTTGTGTTATAAGCTGCAAATAAGTTGTTTATCCAAATAGGCTCTTAATGTTGCAATTATAAATTTTGACATTAGCAATTTTATTAGCGATGACCAATCCTTCTAAAGCAAATATGTTTTGGCGAGTGTTTTTTTAGTAAAAATGATCAAGACATGGATATAAAGTTTGATATGACTTCAAGACAGAAAACATAT
Organism: Lathyrus aphaca; assembly: GCA_963966055.1. Taxonomy (NCBI): domain Eukaryota; kingdom Viridiplantae; phylum Streptophyta; class Magnoliopsida; order Fabales; family Fabaceae; genus Lathyrus; species Lathyrus aphaca. The sequence continues at coordinate 30,990,463 of OZ014525.1, forward strand.
GTTGGTTGTTTGCTAGCCGCACATATTCAAGATTTTCCCTTTACTATTCCTATTGATGGGTTAGGCCAACACATGTCATCAGTAGAGTATCGTAAAATCCTTAGATATTGTCTTATGATCCCCTTATTTTTTATGGATGAGGTTTGTCATGTTTGTCGTAAGACATGTCTGGGTACATTTGGAAAAAACACATGATTCATTCTAAGAAGCTTATAGACTTAAAATATCGTCATGAATTTATTATTATATATTATTTGATATATTTTGGAAGACCGAATTATCGGTTAAGAAATAAGTGCATGTGAATTTTTTTACTGACCCACAAGAAAAGAGATAGGCACTTAAGCCAACAAATATTCTAGTGTACGGTTGGGTAGAAGAAAAACATATGTGTAGACTTTATTCAATATGTGTTTATATCTATTACTTTTTACACTTTTAATTTCCTAATGCAGAGGAGAGGATGTGGATCTATTATAAATAGTCTAAAATATAGTGCTTAACAATATTATATATATATATATATATATATTGAGAATGATATTTTTATGTGAGAACATGAGAATAAATCTGAACCATTAGATTTTAAAATAAATAGTTGAGATTATTTATCATTTATTATAATATTTTAATTTAATTCATTAATTTTAATAATGATGGAGAGAGAAAATAAATAAAACATAATTTCAATCATATATTTTAAAATTTAATGATTTAGATTCATTCTCATATATATATATATATATATATATATATATATATATATATATATATATATATATATATATATATATATATATATATATATATATATATATATATATATATATATATATATATAAAAGGAATTTTATTCCTTAAAAAATGTGTCAAATTATCCTTTATTCTGATAGCATTAGTTGTCTAAGAGGCTGGTGGATTCATGTTGTCATCAAGAAGTGTCTTACTCTTCTCCTGATGGACCACAATGCTCAGAAAATGAACCGAAAGAAAAACTTTCAATATAAAGTCATTTTCAACTATCCTATATATTAATACTATAACTATTTGCTCTATTTTCGAGAATGGTTAGAGACAAATTACACCAAAAATTTAACCTTTTTTTTTATAATTAATCTATGAATAGTCAAACAAGTCAAGCTTTGAAGTTTTTGTTTGATGGGCACTGGCATGTATGTATCCACACGAATGGCAGCTTAATTGAGTTTTGGACTTATTATTAAGTCCTTGCAAAGCCAGGTTGGCCTTCTGCATGTTACTTGAATATTCTAATATTTTTAAAACAATTTTTTTAATTAAAGAAAAGAGTATATAAAAGTAACAAACACATAACAAACTAAAACATTTTAATATATCAATTATCAGACTCTAAAAATATTATTAAATAAAAGAAAGATATAAAAATAGTTGAGAAAGAATTGATGAATGAACAATACATAGCATGCGTCTAAAATAAACATGTTAAAACTTTGACTAAGTGCAAGCAAAAGGTTGGTTAGTGCTCACCATTTTCCTTTTTATGCTTGGCCTATGCATTGTATGGAGACAATGATTGGGTAGATGGGGTATACTAGTACTATATCCTTTCTTAATTTATGTGCCTTACCTTAATGTTGAAAGTATAAATTTATCCTTTCTTATCTTTTAATCTTGATTGTTTAAAAGTAGATTACTAGATATAACCTCTAAAAAATGTAATATATGTTGTTGACAATGAAGTTTCATTGACACTTTTTCACTTGTGAATAAAAACTGGTAGTTTGAATTGATCATTTTATTTGTTAGAACATTAAATCTTATTTCAAACATTGTTAGAACATTAAATCAGATTTCAAACAAAATGTGTTCCTTAAGCATGTCTTCAAACTTTAAGTGGTAAGGAAAAATAAAATATGTTTTGAGATTTGTAAAAATCAAAAATCAGTCTGAATGTTGACGAAGACGACACAATTGTAGGGAGGCTGACAATAGAGTATATGCAATGGTGTGGTTGGTGGCGGCGACACAATAATGGATAGGTCTGGCAGTGTAGTTCGATTTGGTCCGTCGGAGTTCATATTGAGCTTTTTGGATCTATGTCTATTAGATTTCATTGATTTGATTTGTGAATCTGTTCGCTAACGAGTTATGTTTTTCACTTGTTATGAAATTATTGACTTTTATTGATTATAAATATATATTTATATTATTCTTATATTCACAATCTTCCGAACTGTAGAGCTAAAGATAGAGATAAGGGTTTAGTAATGAGACAAAGATAAATTTATAAGAGTATGTTCTTGAAATTTGAAAGTTCTTAAAAGATATCTACGTGAATTGTAAAACACTTCTAAATACTTTGAATTTGTGTGATTCGTATAGAGAATAAATTTGAGAGATTGTTAAACACTTAAGTAAACAATATGATTTGTTCTTGATTGAACTGAATAAACAAATTATTGTATTTCTTATTTTTTATTTTTTTATGCCAAATTAAATTGATGTATTATTACATAGAAATTATTTTTGCTGAAAAACATTTATTTTAGTTGTCATTATTTTTTATTCTTACACAACAATTTTTTTAGGTAAGTGAACCTTTTAATTTCAGAACCCGTAAATAAAATGCACACAAGAATTCGAGTCAAATGTAATAAACCATTTGTAATTTTAATTTTTAATATATTATGTTACATGTTATTTCAAATCTATAATTTCATATTTTTTTATAATATAAATATTAATAAAAAATTATAATTTGTAATTTAAATATTTTACTACCAATTTAAATTAAATTACATGAAATTAGATTGAATCTGATCGATTTTTTAATTAATCATTCATAATCGCGAATAATTTTATTTTTAGATAAGATAAAAAAAAAACTTCAAAACCAACTCAAACAACACCACAAACACCCCTAAGACTATTTTACCACAATTATGATTTGAGCAGTACTTTTCCCACCCCATGGGGTGCTCCTCGACCACCATGAAAAGTTACAATTTCCCTTGACATCCGGAGATATATCTTCGGATGTGTCCTTTCTAACATAATCATTAATGCAATTGGTGAGTCACCTTCATTTTGTCAACATTTAATCTAGATATGCATCTCCATATCAACAATAGTTTGAGTCCGAATATGTATCTCCGTAAAAATCTTTAATTAAATATTCAATGATTTTTTCAATGATGTATCTCCGTAAAAATCCTTAATTCAATATTCAATGATTTTTTTCAATGATGTATCACATTTGTTTCATATACTTGTGACATGCCCTTCCATCTTTCTCCTTCATTTAGGCAAACACTAAATATCCTCATTTGAACTATTTTGCGGCAAAGTCATTTACAAACCCCATTTAAGCAAGTTCATTCACTCAATTCTCCTTCATTTGTTGCAAAATCACTTAGTTCATTCAAACTTCTCAACAACAACTCTAATTTGACATGTTTATCATTTCATTTTTTTTTATAGATTTGAGTGATGTTTTAGGTAACATAGGTTGTTTAAGATGCATTAGATAGTTGCACATTTTAAATAGGTAGCTAGTATAAACATGCATTTCCATTTGGTTGGAGTTTAGGGCATCAATAGGGTTTCTTCCATTACTGAAAATCGCGATTTCATCCAGAGATCCATCTCCTTATTTTTTATGGATTGTTTTCGGAGATGTATCTCCGGATTTAACTTGGCTGCATTTTAGTCGCAATTTGATGTGACATTTTTATTTTATTACAGGTGCAATTGATTAAAATAACAAGGAAAAAATTAGGATCGACAGTGTGTCCCAAAATGCATATGTACGACATGAGAGTACCACAAGTCGATGATACCTCGTTTGATGGCTTACAAAGTCGAGGTTCACAACCATCTAGTTCTACTTCCCATAGTCACATGTCTCAAGAATCAACTTCACGGGAAGCCCTTAAAGCATAGGAGGAACCTGTTGTTAATGCCCTTGTAGATAGTTATCCAAGAGGCCCATTTGACATCTGCTTACTTCATCTCTAAGAAGATTATGCTGTTAGATAATGTCTGAGAATGAGAGGTATATTTATTTAATTTTGCATTACATCTATTTTAAACCAACTTAATCACGACTGATGGTGATATAATTTTTTTTGCAGAAGTGTCCATGTTTAAAATTTGTAAACCACTAAAGAAAGATTTTAGAACTGGAACATAATGACACTAACTGACTAAAGGATGTTATCCTCTACTACGGTCTTACCGATTTATGTGTTGGTTCGTGCACTACCATAAAACATGACATGTAGGCGACATTTGTTGAGAGATGACATTCAGATATGTCATATTTACACCTTCATATTTTCGAGATGATAATCACCTTGGATGATGTCTCGTGCCTCCTGCATCTTCCCATCAGAGAAAAATTACTGGACCACTAAAGGATCAGTCGAGACGAAACCGTCAAGATGATGGTCACCCATTTGGGAGTTGACCCAACTGAGGCCACAAATGAGGTAGGTAACACCATAAATTTTCATGCTAGATTTAAGTTCTTAGAAGAACTGTATAAAAACCATTTATAAATGATTATGGATGTTGACAATGATGATATGCAAGTTGAGTACCACCAACAATCTGCATTGAGGTGTTACCTCTTATTCCTGGTTGGCACGTTCATGTTTGTGGACAAAAGTGCAACCTACGTTGGTGTGTTCTACCTTAAATACTTCATCAATTTGACGGTGATTCACGAGTACAACTGGAGGGTCACCTTTTTGGTTTACTTGTACTCAAAACTGGGTGAGGGTTGTCTTTAGAAGATAAAGCAGATTACAAAAAGTTGCACGCTACTTACAGTAATTAATTGTTACTAATATCATCATAACTTGTTTGTTACACTTGTTACTAATATTTTATCTGAACCATTTTTACTGATGGATTATCTCCCACTTTCCTCTCATTTTTGGGTGAGAACATGTGTCTGACTACATTGAATATTGACCATGTGCTTGTGCCTTTGCCCCACTCAGAGGGAATCAGACAATCGAGCCATTTTCTATGTATCTTGACCTTCATATAACAGTTGACATTGTGATATGCCTATACGGTGGTCACCGCGAGGCGCATCAGATGGATGTCATTTCATTATACTTTGAATGGCTAGCTTACGGGTCAACTCTGATATATGTGTATATGTCCAAGTGAGTGATGCACCAATTTGAGTATTTGTAGGTTATTATGAGATACCTCTCAGAGTATGCATCTCGCATCATCTATCGCAAGGAGTTTGATGTCATACTTGAGGATTTTGATAGTCATTTTGTGCCATAGAACTATCGTAAGGTGTCAGCTCATGTACATTAGCCTAATGTAGACAACTACATGACATGGTCCTATATGGTGTCACATCTTATCATGACACCAGACGCTCTTGGAAGACCACCTAGATCTTCTATTCAGGAGGTACTAAAGAGTAAGGATGATCACACCCATGATTAAGCAGTGTATGTCGACGTATTGTGGATATGTCGAGATTGAGCATAAAGGCAAAACTTTTTTAGGAAGACAGACCCAATTGGCCCTCGTAGAAGGTATTATTGTCGAGACACGAAATGTCTTGCAGTATAGGTGGAGAATCCGGGGGGTTAGACATACTCATTAGTTTATGTTTGGTTGTATTTTTGTACTATTTGATCAAGTTATGTATAATTGGCACATTGTGAATTTATTTTGATTAATGAATAACTTTTAAAATGTATGTTCAGCGTGTTTGGATCAATTAATGCCTGAATTTTCTAATTTATGGCTTAAAATGACCTAAAATATAAATTGGCCTAAAAAATGATAAATTTTAGACAATGTTGTTGCCTAAAATGCATTCATGGAGATTTTCTAAGATATATCTTTGAAATATCCTCTATTATGTGTAATAAAAACGTTTCTAATAGTATAAAATGAATTTAGGGGATTACAAAGATGTCTCTCCGTATTCACCCAAAAAATTTATAGAGATGCATCTTTATACCAAATTTTGACAAAATTGGGATATATGATTGAATTACAAGGATTGGTTTGATTTTAGGTACGTCCGAAGATGCATCAGACACATGAAAAATATTTTTGAGTTTTCAGAGAAATGTGAGGCACACCTCATAGGGTGGGGAAAATATTACTCTTATGATTTAATGTATGTTTGGTTATGTGTTAAACAAAATTGATTTTGAGTGAATTGATTTTATAAAATCGATTTTGGTTAAAAGTGAGTTGAACGTAAGATGATATGTTTGGATAACATTATACAAAATGAACACTAATAAATTTCAATGTAAAAATCATGTTTAAACATAATAAAAGTTACAAATTCTAATTTTAAATAGAATTAATTCCGGAAGCAAAATCAATTCTACTTTGAACAACCGTCCATTTCAAAATTAATTTTAAAGGCTAAGAATTGTTGTCGACTCTTCTAAATCAAACTTACTTAGAATTCCTCCTAAACTTGGAGGTTGTGGCTCAAATTTAAGTTTGCACATGGAAATTTATAATCATGCTATCTGCATGAGTCAACTACTAGAAGTGATATGTGAACAAAATGGATATTCGAGTATACATGAATTTGTTTTACCTTTCTGACCATCAGTGATTAGATTGGCTAACAATTCAGAACCAAAATAAATCTCAAATTAAATGAATCAACTTCCTCCTAAAAAATATGTGGTAAAAAAAACACTTGTAATTAATCATATTAGCGCATGAAAATGCTTTAGAAACGGTTTGTGTGGCTTGAATTGCAAGTAATAAAGAGAAAAGGGCCAATAATGATTATGTAGGAAAAAGAGAATTCACATTGAGAAGTAGCAAATCAATATTCCTTCCATGAACTAAGGTAATGCGATAAGGGCACTTTCACACTCTCACAATAACCCTACTTCCCTTCGAGTGCATTGATTTGAACCATCAATGCAATTGACTTTGGCCTTATTCATGGTGATATGATTCTCCACTTAAAACAAGAGACAACATTATTGGCCTACAAGGAGAGCTAAAACTCATCAAAGCATTGAGCATTGACCAAATACAACCTTTAACATTAATTGACAGACAATATATTATAAGTGAATATTAGTGGTTCATTCGATAAAAGGAAAGGGGAAATGTTTGTATGAGATCGAATTCTGAATCGTTGACGTAGAATTTTTTTCGAGTGTTCTTACTCATACTAGTATTAGACTATTTTAGAATGTTTGTTATAAAACTAGCCGTTTATTCGGTTATATTAGTTATAACCACTTTTCATGTGAAACTTGTAATCTAAGTTTTATGTTACTTGAGATACAAATCAATCTTTTTGTATTTATATTCATCATGTCAATAATAAAGAGCTAAGCTTAATGTTAATATTTTAAACATTTTGTTGCATAATGATATCATAGTCTATCATTTCTGAACACCCATTAGTGATGAGCACAAGGAATGTATTGGAAAAAACAAGTTCCACATATCGATAATTCGGATCACCGACGGTTTACATATACGTATCAAACACAATAATAATGGAGACAAGGGAGTGTATTGCGAGAGAAAAAAATGTCTCACAATGGTTAAAGATAGAGTCCACAAAGAATTTATAGAGTAACACCATCAACTTACAAGTCGGTTTTATAAAAATGAATTAAAATAATCTAATACATACTTATATCATTGAGCTACTTCTTCTGAGACATTGTGTATATTAAGCCCATGGTCAATGGTCCAATCGATAGGCTCTGACCTTTCTTTGATACCATTGTTGGTGGGTTCAGGGAGCATCTGAAGTGTTAATGGGATAAACGTTCATGGTTCCGAAAAACCTTGACCACTACATATACACCCAAAATTTTAAGGCAATGGGGGTATGTGCCACCTCACTTATAAACTCATCATTTCCTCCATTCCTAGTCAATGTGGGACTTTAGCATTTTCACACAATGTGAGACTTTAAATTTTTCCAATACACACCCGCACGTCCAACATTCTTTTGGATGAGCTTGGTGCATGAATGTTAATGGTGGGTGCTCTATGGTCAGATCGATAAGTTCTGATAACATATTAAAGTTTGACTTAACTCGTCCTTACAAAATCATTTTTGTAAGGATGAGTCATGTCAAACTAATATGATATAAATGTGTTGGGCGTGAGGAGTGTATTGGGAAAATCCTAAATTCCACATTGGTTAGAGACAGAGCCTTGTAAGAGTTTATATAGAGTGACACCCCTCATCTTATAAACTGGTTTTGTAAAGATGAGTTATGTCAAATTCTAATAAATATTTGTTTAATACATCCTAAGTCCTAACTTTGATGCCTATACCCTACAATGTTGTCCATTTGATAGGCAAGGTGATAGTACTTGCAGACAAAATACATTGACCCTTTAGCAGCAGATCGAAATTGTATTATTAGCTGTGTGCTGGCATACATTGACTTACTGTTTATGAGGTTACATATGACCTATTCAAGGTCAAATGTTTAATGTATAAATTAAGAATCAAGATTATGATATCACAAAGATCTGCATCTGTTTCTTGATCCCATGTGAAGTGTTCAAGCTTCTTTGAGAAGTAATGTATTTACTTTAAAATGACATAAAGGGTCATGAGCTCTAATTCTAAGATTCCATTGAAATGTAATGAAGCAGATCCGGTTGGAAAAGCTATCCATCACATGACCATATAGAGGAAAGCTGCAAAGTATAAGGCTCATAAAGTTGGATCTATTTTATTTTTCTGTCAAATTCCAGAATCTAGAGAAAAGTAGTTCTGTGATTTTTCAAATTACTAAGCAAGAAAAGTAGTTCTGTGATTTTTCAAATTACAAAGCAGATAACTAAATTAGTAACCAGTAAAAAAAAAATAGAGTGAATCTTTGTGAATTGCAACAAAAGGAACAACTAAATAATAATCAAACCACGAAAAAAATTTAGCTCCGAGCACGTTTGGTTGAGTTTTTTTAATTATTTCTTTTACATCATATGGTTTTAAATCATTTAGAGATTTAATGTTATTAGTTAATAGGCTTATAATGGTAAATATATGCTACCGCCTTCCCTCACCTATGGCAGCCCTTCTTCTTCCACGTCCTGTTACGATTACGATCCAATCACCATCCACCGCTACGTTAACAGATCATGCATTAGCTACAATAAAATCATGATTAATAAATGATGATTCGACAGTTCATGATCTGACTATGTAAATTAGATTCAAAAGATGAGTTGTCTAATTCTTATGAGATAATTAGGAGATCATACATTAGCCACAATCGAGCAATTAAGACTAATAGATGATGATTCGATGGCTCGTGATCCGACTATGTAAATTAGATTCAAAATATGAGGTCAAACGGTGAGCTGTCTAATCTCCATCAGATAATCCAGATTGTTTGATTGTAGATTTCACAATTACATTGAATCCAAATTCCTCTCTCTTGCCTTCCCCCTTTCCTCACTAGCCATCTCCTCTCTAATAGTCAAACAAGCCACAGCTTCTTTAACTAACCGTGCTGAGTCAACACAGTTCTAACTCACTCTAATTCAGTTTAAATTTGGTATAAGTACTCATTCCTCAGCATTATGTAACTAACTCACATTTGATGAAATATACAAAATACACTACTCTCAGTTTCTATTACTCCTGCCACCCCCTTAAAACTTGTAAGACAAGTTTTATTACTATACTAAGAAAGAGTGTTATGATTACTCAATAGAAACTCAAAGTTATTTGATGGGCTTGCTGTTGGGACTTGGGCCTCCATTATGTCTCTATTTGCATATATTATTATCGAAATCGTAGATATCATAAGTTATATTTTACTTTGTACATGTTTTAATTTATGTTACTCACTCATGATAGGACGCAATAACTTTTTGAAAACTCCATAGCCTATTGCCTCCCTCCTTTTTGTAAGGGAAAGAAATCTTCCTTGGTTTTTCAACTTCGTCCTTACTATTTGGTGAGAATTTATTTTGTTATTCTGCTACCTAGTTCAGATCATGAAATGTATGTTAAATTCTCAAGATTTTTCGCCCCAAGCAAATAAATTCTCAAAGACTATATTTCAGTTTTACACAACCTAAGCTACTCTTTCTTTTTCAACAATAAATACTAACGATTCGATGTGTTTTGAGTTTTAAAAGTGGAAATCGTGAAGCATTAATAATCCAAATCTGTCACGCTTCTGTGGTTAATAGCAGTGTCTGTCCCCATTTAGAAGAGAATGAGTTGTTTTTACATTATTGCTGACAAAACTCGGAAGTTACTATGACATGCTGGCCTCTGTCTTGAAATTTTGGGATTGAGATTAGTTGCAGTCAGCTCTAACTCTCTCTCCAATGTTTTATATTGAAAACATAGAATGAACAAGTCTTGATTATTGAACTTGGGATTGCTCCCTTTAGATGGTCTAAATGGACTTTACTGGTTTAATTTCTTGAATAAAAAATAACTCAAACAAAATTTAATTCCTTGTACAAAAACATTGCGACTATGTGCATATGCACGTTGAGTAAAATAATTGTTTCTATACAGTGTATTGTGTATGTATGTACAAAATTCTTGCACGTCGCTCTCAACTACTTACGTGACAAGTATTTTACATCCAAAAACTCTACAAGGGAAAATAAAACTCCCGAGGATAACATCACTTTCTGTGTATTTGCTTTGCAGTGATGGTGTTTTTTCCAATCAAGCAAACCAAGGAGATAGTACATGGTGCATGGAAAAAGTAGCTTGAAACAGTTTTAAATGAAAAGCTCGCTATAAAGGCGAAGAAAAAGAATAGGAACCTGGTGATTTCAGCTTTTCATTTTCCTGAGCGTGTTGAACAGTTTAACAAATAAACTGCCACTGGAGGAATGCTCTAGTGATAGCAACCATCGTGGCAGGATATCGCAGTACCCAAGTACTCCTCAGTCCTCACCCTGTCATTGAAGTGCCAAACATGGTATGGTTTGGAGGTCAAAATCTTCATTATTTTGCAAGCAATGAAATTTGTGTTCTAGGAAAGTGTATAAACAAGAGTTACATGTTGATCAAGAATTTGAGATATGTAAAAATATTACAATATAATCATTCATTGAGAAGCTACTTCAAATTCCAACAGTAGCATGTCATGTCAACAGCTCAACATTCCATCTCCTTGATTAAGAAAGGATGATCATTGTTTGCCGTTACAAAGATAATCAGCACTCCACACACACATTACAAAGAAGTACAAGAGATAACAAGAAAATGACAGACAACTGATCAACAGAAGACTTAATCAAGCAAACTACAGCTGAACCGACCATTTGAGAGAGATAGCTTCTCCGCTTTTGTGACCGCGTCTAGAGGAAGAGGGACGAAGCTTCGAGATGGGCCATAAAAATGAGGGAAGCTATTTGAACCATCCACAATTTCATACACCAAACCATCGCCAAGCTGAGCAAATATCACAGCAGAAGATACTTTTCTAATAATTTATTCATCACTATTATCAATAGCACAAGCTTGGTTTATAATTATTTATTCATAAATAAAATCACTAACACAAAAGAAAAAGAAAAAGAAAATCACAAAAGTATAGGAAAGTAATTGCAAAACCTTGTTAGCATCGATCTGAAGCAGGTAGAGTTCATCTTTACAATTCAAGAAAAAACGATCCAGTGTTGATGGAACCTGCAACACAATTCAGAATCTGAAATGAATGAGGCAAAAAACAGTGAAGTGAAGAACATGAAATTAACCTGATGGAGTTTGCTGAGATGGATGAATCGAGAAGACTTGTCAAGTTCCCTACCGAAAGTGGAACCATTTCTCTGCAATTCCTCCCACTCCGCAGCTACGCTGATTCTGTACACGAAATCACTCATCTTCCACGACACCTCAAAAATTTTACTTTGAGTTAAATATGTTTTTATCCCGGGAGAAATCTCAATTTTAATTTTTAGTCCCTACTTAATATATATATATATATATATATATATATATATATATATATATATATATATATATATATATATATATATATTAGTCTTTATCATCTTTTGTCTCTGCCATCTTTTTTTTAACAAGGAGGACGGATGAGGAAAAAGGACTATTACTAGGAACAATGGTGCCTTCGTGTAACGTTTCTTGGATGATGAAAGTCATATCATCTTTTTGTGAATGAGGATAACGGTAAGGTTTGACATTGATGAGAGCAGTATTTGGTAAAAGGAGAATATGTTGGTCATGAGGTCTTGAAGGTGGTAGGCAAGTAGGTGGTTGGAAAATGGAATTGTAATCATGTAAAAGGGTTGAAAGTTTAGGTTGAAGGTTAGGTGGAAGGGTGTTGAAATTGGAAAATGTGGAATCTGGATTTGGGGGGAGGGATCACATGTTTGCATGATCATTAAATGTAGTGAGGCGACAAAGTTTGTGCGGAGTATGTGGCGAAACTGATGAAAGGTTGTCTGGGGTGGGCAGAGTTGTCACCTTTTAAAGTAATGGAACTTTCTTGGTGAGTGAAAGTGATAGATGAAATGGAAAAATCAGCTTGAATTGGACCTAAAGTACGCAACAAACCATCCCTAGGACGACAACAGCTCCTTCGATAGGTAAAAGGTAGAATGGAAGAGTGAATGGACTATTTTGCAAGACAAGTTGGACATTGTCACAAATACCTTCACATTGCAAATGAGAACCGTTTCCAACCATTACCGAAAATTGGGAAATAGGTGTGGTTATTAAATTGAGGTGATGAGCAATACGAGGTTGCATGATGTTGTGAGTACTTCCGGTGTCGACCAAAACCATAAAGGATAGTCCATTTATAGTCCCTTTGAATTTCAATGTTTGTGGTGAGAAATGTCTCGTTAGAGCTTGTGTAGAAAGTTGGAAATATGTATCCCCAAGGTCATGTGCAACTTCAAGTGTGGGGTTTTCTTGTTCAACAGTATTTTCGTCTAAAGTATCTTCTTCAGCCATGAGGATTAGGAATCGGTTAGTTGAACATTTGTGGTCGGGTATAAACTTCTCATCATAATTAAAGCATAAGCCTTGGGTCTGTCGTTCTTGAAGTTGGTTTGGAGTGACACTATGTCAAACAAGACCTAAGACAACGTTTTTTTTGCCCTTAGACAGCGCTTTAAAGCGCTGTCTAAACCTGTGCTGCTAAAGGTTTAGACAGCGTTTTGGTTAATGTCAAAAGCGTTGTCTAAAGGGGCTTTATACAACGCTTTTATTATCAAAAGCGCTTTCTAAACCCCACTTTAGACAATGTTTTTTCCTTTTTTTAATATACCTTAGACAACGTTTTTTATTTTATTTTAATGGTATACCTTAGACAACCCTTTCACTAAAAGTGTTTTCTAAACTCCACCTTAGACAACGCTTTTAGTGAAAGCGCTTTCTAAACGTCACCTTAGACATCACTTTTTGTTGAATTTTTAAAATATTTTCCTTTAAAAAGTGATATCTAAAGTTGCCAAATTACAGACACCTGTTTTCCAATCCAGAATTTGCACCAAATTATCCTATTTAAACCTACTAATTTAGGCACCGATTTATAGATACAAAATAATCAGATTTTCAAACTAATATCTATGAAATAATTCATACAATCGTACCAAATTTACGAACCAATTTAAATATACAACATAGTTTTACAAATCATTTCATCCAACTATACATTTTGTTTCAAATGAAATCTACATAAACAAAAATGTGATAACACTCCGAGCTATACATTTTCATCCAATTGCAACTATACTATAACCTTAAACAACACAAAAATATTGTAATTGATCAACTAAAACAAGTCATAATCAATATGTCTATAGTTACATACACATACTCAAAATCTTCATCAATTAAAGTAAGAGTACAATATACCTTATAACACTCCGAGCTTCATAATGAATTGACATCATTCCTCTTTAATTTCTTCCAAATGATCTTTTGAATAATACGCACACTTGAATTCATCAAAGTACTACATAATAATATAACATAGTTTGATTTAGTTTCAACTATTTAATTATATGAGAAATATGTGTTAAATATTAAAATAACTCATAAGTTAGAAATACATACATCGGATGGAATCTCTAATCGACCCAAAGAAAGAGTTTCTTTCATAAACCTCAATATGAAATATCTGCAATCTATATCATTATGTTGCAGAGGACATTACACATGAAAAGAAAATATCGATAAATCCTAAGTTTTATCAAGTATCATCACTAATATAATAAAAAATGTGATAATTAATGATATACCGTCACTTTTATCCATGTAATGTTGTTGGCTTTCCACTTTGATACTTGGATATCTCGTTGAGCTCGAAAAGTTTGTATAATGCTAATGAAACATAAATGAATATTTAGAATAATTCACATAAATAAATAAATACACACGAGAATATTTAGAACAATCTCACGTATGTGTCAATCATGTTCTTCATATCCGGGTATGTTATCCAATCATTTCCTAACGAATCAAGATAATAAACAATTTCTCTGATAGGATTAATCGCGATCAACAATCAATGTCCACTGTAAGATTAAACAAATGTTAGATAGAAATTTTCTACACGACGTCAAAATACAAAATAATTATAATAGATGAATTTAGGATGAAAATCTAACCCGGTATTAAACGGTAAAAAGAACAACTTTTTTGTATCTTTGTTGGCCATGAAGAGGTTGCGTACGTACACCATGACCTCATCTAGTTTACTTAAGATTAAAGCTATGTTGACGGACGCGGGGCTTAAGAATCCAAATCTTTCGACCAATCCACTTGAGCGCATCACTTTGTCATACAAAAACCTTAAATAAAAACATCATTAACATTCGACTATTCATTTGAAACATAAAGTAAATAAGTTGTTCAATTAATATAACAAAGTAGACCTGATATACCTCACGTATGTATTGACAACACTGACGTCTATTTCTTCATGACGAAAAACTTGCACAAATTCTCCATTACCAACTGATTGTTCATATTCAAAGCCAAAAATACCTTCCTCCATATGTATAAGACGAATACCTCCGGTCGGAATGTCTGTCAATTCTAGAAACGTCTGAAGGCACGACCTATACTTGGAGGTAGGTTTTTTTCTTGTCGCGGTCTTCTTAACACCAACCTTTTTTGTGTGGAGACGTTGCTAACCTCCTTATCATGAAGCTACATATCATATAAATAGTTAGATGAAGTATAAAATCAAGAATTTAACATTTTCCATGCATAAATATCATATAATTGTAATGTACCTGTTTTTTTAAACAACGGACTCAGTATGCCGCAGAATAGCCTTATCTTTTGATTTGGATCTTGTTGGATTCTAATTAACATAACCATGTACAAAATGTACGTAAAATGCGCGTTAAAACTTTGAATCTACACATGAAGGTTAACAAAGGTTCATAATGGTTTTAAGCATACCTCATATCCTACGCTAATGAGGCTTGTCGGCCATGCAACAAACGAACATAGTGCTTGTTCCACCGTTGTTGCATCCGAAACATCGTCAGGATATGGTAATAATGCATTCGGCTCTACTGCAATATCAACTGCGACTTTCAAACATCCAGTAGGGAGCGGTCTAGTGTGAAGTAATTCTCCGCTAGTGTTATGCATTTTTCCCTTGCCAACCATTCGATAATATGGTGATAATAAGTAGAGGTGACAAGGAGAAATGCCCTAAAACCAATAATAAATATGAAATTGTTAATGTGTATATATGTCAATTACATAATTTAAGCTAATAGTTCAATTTCATAAAAATATATATAATTACCTCTGGAATGTTCGGTTGAAATTTACAGTTAATATTATCTTTGTCCGAACCATCTTTAAAACATGCGGAAGCACTAGCCTCTTTTTCTTTCCTTAATGCACGAACTTCAACTTCCTGTGCTTCCCATTTTGCATTAAGTTATTTATTACTAGGAGCCTTTCCTTTTTTAATATTCAAGGAGGTCGGAGTGATCCCAAATCCCTTACCCTTCACCCGACCCGAATACTCACGGACATTTAATGCCCGACTAAGTATGCTCCTAGTATCATCTGGAGATAAAAACTGGGATAGCGCCTCCTGAAAATCAGATGAATATAGAATACTTGTAAAATATTTGTTAATAAAGTTTTGATTTAATTAAAGAAATAATGTTCTACTTACACATTTCTCGTATACTTGTATAACATCTTCTTTAGTAACTCCAGATTTGCCCACATGGGCTTCCTTCCACAAAACATGTGCAGGAAGAGATGTTTCAGAACTCTTATCCTTTTGCAACTACACATTGAGTCAAATAATATGATCAAATAAAACTCATGATGAACAAATATATTATTGCAATTTATAGATACTTACCATAGATTATTCTAAGCGTCCATATCCGACACGTCCTTTTCTGTATGGATACACGGGACTTGATGCTCTTTCCCGATTTGTGTCACTTATTCTTTTAAATTCTGGGGTTTTTCGTTTGGATTTAAACGCTTCCCATTCTTCTGATGAAATCAGACTTTCATATTTCTTTGGAAGCTCCGCATCAACATGATTACCATCTTCATCCCTAAGATACTTGGATGACAGAAATGTTCTAAACCCCCTTAGTAGCTTTCCGACCAATTTAAGACAAAAATCGCTTCTATCATTTTCGATTTTGAAACATCTCTAAGAAAAATATACACATATTGCGTTAGTACAAGTAATTTAAAAGAGATAATTAGTTTGCATTAATAAAGACATAATTATTGTACCTTTATCTCAGTCCAAATTTTATCTTTGGATTCTTTCAACTCTTTTTTTCTCCAATCATCACAAATAATTGGAATTTCATTCCTTACTAGTGCACCAATGAAACTAGTCAAGGTATGACCGTTAGGTTCTATAAGCTGCACATGTGGGCTCCAATGCACATCTAAAATGATGCATCGGTCTCTACCATGGATCACTTTCCTCATCACTGATATGCCTCTTCTAATCTTGTCTTTCGTAGATACCTTTTTATTACCTCCTTCATGTGTAGAATCATCATCGTGTGGGTGATCATCGTTAGTGGCCATATCTAACCTGTAATAAAGAAACCAAGGATATCAAATATAAATTATAATGAAAGCAATTGAAAATGAAAAATAAAGAAACCAAGGATATCAAATATAAATTATAATGAAAGCAATTGAAAATGAAAAATAGAGAAACCAAGGATATCAAATATAAATTATAATGAAAGCAATTGAAAATGAAAATGACATAATATATAACATTTTATTATATTACCTCTTTCACTAACATCTCTTTCTTTTCTTTGTTGGAATATTAATTACTTGTTTCTTAGCAATGCAGACAGATGAATTGATCCAAATTCCCTCGTTATGATCATTTCTGATATATGACTCATCCGTTATAAGATCCTCATCTTGATAATTTCTATTCAACTCATTCCGTCTAATGTGTGACTCATTCTAAACATCAATATCACATTGATCTACACCGCTATCATCAACCATTTTGTTAGAGAAAAGCATTATAGACCATTTTGTATTTGTCGGGTCATTCACATAGAACACTTGTTTAGTTTGAGATGCTAGAATAAAAGGTTCATCTTTGTATCCCATCCTAGTAAGATCAACTTGCAAAATCCAGACTTATCCATTCGTATGCCACTACTATTTTACCCACTTACAACCAAATATGGAAATCTGAAACTTCTCGTAATCAAACACCAAAATGTGCTCAATAACTCCAAAATATGACAATTTTTCATATTTGGGGGTTAAGTCCTTCATACTTGATATATGCATTGCTTCAGCTAGCACGGTGACACCACTATTTTACATAGTACTCTTATCATCTTGTTCTTTGGTATAAAATGTGTATCCATTAATTGCGTATGTGCTATGAGAAAACACATGCAAACTTGGACCATATGCCAAACATCTCAACATTTCTGTTACTGAAGCAGGATCTGAAGAGCGCTTCGAATAAATATGATCCTTTAACCATTGTATGAAACTTTGATTGTGCTCTCGTACTATCTAATTTTCATTTCTATTCGGATTTAACCTTCAGAGTACATCCTTGTGCATTTCAACATATGGCTCAACCTCATTATCATTGTGCAGAACATACAAATGCACTTGATCCCGTTCATCCCTTGATATTGTCACAATTTTATTTCCAATTAATTTTTTACCTTCCTTTTTTCGAAAATATGATCTTTGGGAGTCCAATCGATTGAAAGTTGGACAAATATTCAGTACAAAACTCAACAGCTTCTTCAACAATGTATCGTTCAACAATACAACCCTCTGGTCGACTTCGGGTTTTCACGTACCCTTTTAATATTTTCATATACCGTTCAGCAGGGTACATCCATCTCATATAAGCTGATCCACACAACTGTGTCTCTTTCACAAGATGAACAAATAGATGAAGCATTAAGTCAAAAAAAGAGGGAGGAAAATACATTTCAAGCTCACACAAGGTAATTACAATCTTTTTTTGTAGCGTTGGTAAGATCTCGGGATCGATCACCTTACTACAAATTTACCTTAAGAAAAAACACAATTTAGTTATGGCACTTCTTACTTTTTCTAGCAAAATAGAACGTATACTTATTGGTAGAAAATGTTCCATTATAACATGGCAATCATGTGTCTTCAAACTCTTCAAATTGAGGTCTTTCATAGACACAAGTCTTCTAATATCTGAAGAGTATCCTTCTGGAACCTTAACTTCACTCTGGAAAACTTACACAAATTTTTTTCTCCTTTCTAGATAGAGTAAAAGCAGCAGGTGGTAGATATGTTCGTCTCCCTTTCTTCATGGGTGTTAATTCAGTTCTCATTCCCATTTTTAACATGTCATCCCTTGCTTTAAGGTCATCCTTACACTTTCCTTTTATATTGAGTAACGTACCGATAACACTTTCAAATACATTTTTTTCAATATGCATAACATCGAGAAAATGTCTCACGTACAAAGACTTCCAATATGGCAATTCAAAAAATATCGACCTCTTCTTCCACCCACCTTTGACAACCTTATGTGCAAAAGGCTTGCCAAACTCAGTACGCACATCTTTTACCTTTTCAAAAACTTGGTCACCTGACAATGCGGGTGGAGCTTTACGCTGTTCGGTGTCTCCATTGAATGCTTTTCTCCACCAACGATAGTGATGTTTAGAATGTAAGAATCTACGATGACAGAGAAACACATTCTTCTGACAAAGTTCCAATCGAATCGTATCGGTTCCATCTTCACAAACAGGACACACGTGTTGACCTTTAATGATATACCCAGATAGATTCCCGTATGCTGGAAAATCATTAATTGTGCCAAACAATATCGCCCTCAAATTGAAACTTTCTTTCCTATATCCATCATAAGCCTCTACACCGTTCTCCCATAAAATCTTTAAATCTTCGATCAAACGTGTCAAGTATACGTCTATGTCATTCCCTGGTAGGTTATAAATCATAAAAATCACATGCCATGTGGTATGTGAGATACTTTGAAGACCATGCGGGTTCATTCCATCAGTAGATTATGCCAAGCGAAGGTTTCTTGCTTCTTCTCCAAAGTCAGGATAATCATTATCAATTTTTGGCCACTGTGGTGAATCAGTCGGATGTCGATACTTTCCATTAATAATTCTTTCATCTGCATGCCAAGTCAGGTGTCTTGCATCAGTTTCACTATGAAACATGCGCCTAAATCTCGGAATTATAGAAAAATATCATAAGACTTTTGGTGGAAACAATCATTTCTTATATAATATTCTAAAATATTTTTAACAAAATATTATAAACTAAAAAATCAATTATCAATAAAATTTCATAATTAAATTTGATCATGCAAATAAAAAAATCAACTTCATTGATCAAATATTAATAACAAGCGAAATAAATTAAATAAAATTTTCATTGATTAAGTAATTCCAAAATAAATACTAATAATAATTTCACTCAATACAACATAATATACTTATCGCTAATGATTTAAAGTAATAAAAAGTACTACTATTTTTATCAGAACTAATTAAACATCTCGGATTTTGAAAAAAATAAATAATTAAACATTAGGAATAGTAATTGGACAATATATATTTTTATTTTTGTCATGAATGGATTTTCGCAAAAATTATCTATAATAGATATGGTAAAAATTCGTAAAATGAGTACACGCTTGAGTAACAACAATTATTTATAAAAATAAACTGATATAAATGTGGATACGTATACCTTATTGTTCACCTGTTTCATATTCGTATAATATATTATTATTATTATTATTATTATTATTATTATTATTATTATTATGTATAAATGTTAATTTATAAATTTTATTCAATACATATCTAGCATTAAACTTCTACACATTTTAATATAAAATGTTTGTTTATTTTTTAACTCAACAATATCATTCTTGAATTTTTTTAATGTTAAAAATTTAAAATGGCATCATAAATTATAATTAATATGATATTTTTATTAGAAATAAATTACTTAAATATTTATAGGATATGTATTCGTGTACAAATGTTGTGCGGTATGCGCTCGAATACGAAGATTTTTTAAGTGAAAACTTAAATAAAATTCTTTAGATATGGTTTTTATTATTTTTCAATAAAATATAACAAATGTAATTAAATATAATTTAAGAAGTGAAAATAGAACAAGTGTAATTAAATATAATTTAAGAAGTGAAAATAGATGAAAAGTGTATATGTACAAGTGAAAATTATACACTTATCATATTTTCATTAGAAATAGTAAGAATCATACGTAATACGTAAGTTTTATTATTTTTTGTGTCTAAACATTGTCCATTATCATCCATATAAACATCTAACTATAAATAAATATTTGTTTAATTAGTATTAAGATTTTTCTTTTTTTGTTGGGGTTAATTTAGATTTAAACAATGAATTAATAATAAAAACAGTCATATAATTATTGCATAATTTCAAAAGGGTTATAAAATTTGGATTTCAAAAATATAAACAAACGCTTAACAAAATATTGCATAATTCATAATTATAATTAATTTAAAATTAATTTATAAGTCAAATATTAAAACAAAGGATTTCAAAAATATAAACAAACGCTTACCAAAATATTTTTTAAATGAATACAACAATTAAAAAAAAACAGAAACAATATTGTTTTTTTTCTGTAAAAGGTGAGGACAAGCCCAATCTAAAAAGGAATAAAAAATATAATTTAATTAAGAATAAAACTTAAATACCATTCTTTAGGTGTAATTCTTATTCTTTTCCAATGAAAATATGACAAATATATTACCTTGTATATACTCTTTCTAATGCGTAAAAATGTACGGATAAAGCACAAGTTGACGCCACTAAGTAAACGGCATGGTAGATTTAACTACTACAAAAACAATGACAAAAATTGTATAAAAATATATATTCTAAACTATCTATAAGACTTATAAACAAGCATCAACTATTGAACAAAACTAATTATAAAGGGCATCCCCACCAATAACGAACATAAAATGGAACAAAACTAATTATAAAGGGCAGCCCCACCAATAATGAACATAAAATGGTGTTTATATAAACAGTCAAATAAGGCTAATACAAATGGTGTTTATATAAAGGGCAGCCCCGTCTCTATAACACTCACACTTTTGATCAAAGGTGTGTATTACTATGCTATTAAAAGAGGCGTGGAAAAAATGTGTTCACTGCTTCCAGCTGCATTGGAGTGGCGCATCCCGTTGCGGCGCGGGTCAGGACAGCACGTCTCTTAAAGCGTCTGGTATTGTAAAGTACAACTCTCTTCTCTTCATTTTGAAATATTCAAATCGTCTTAATAAACATTGTTAAAACAACAATTCAGTAAGTTGTTGAAAAAAATCTGATGTGGATGGTGAGTAAAAAAAAGTAAAATTCAACTTAAACTATTGCATTTCAAAGTTGAATGCACGTTTACCTTGACGCAAGATTGATAACTTTCTTTGCGGACGGTGAATTTTGAAGCAAAACTTCTTCCATTCCATCGGCTATGGACGAAGGTTCGTATCTTTCTATTTTCAGTAACTTCAAGTTACGTAGATAAGGGAAATCAATCTTGCATGAATCATGAATTAAGCTGAGAATCTAAACCAAGAATAAAGGTGAATTAAGATAAACTATAAGCAAGTCAATAAAAAATAATAATGGACTAGTCTTTGTAATAAAATAAATGAAAGCTCTAAAGTTTTCACAAACCAAACTAAAATACCTCAAGGGTCTGTGAACAGATTGTCAATGATTCTAGAAGAGAAAGCTTGGCTAGCCAATTGAGTAGAATTGAAGGATAATTTGAGACACTTGTTGGGTTTGGGAAAAGAATATTTAGATGTTTAATAGAAGAGAATTCACCATTGATTTTGCGAGGCCAACCCCAAAAATTAAAACTGCAAAGATTTGGGGTAGATAACTCCAATTTGCAATAGCACATTTCTAATGTTAAATTAACAAGGGATGCACTTGATATGGAGAGGTTCATATTATCAAGAACTTCACATGATCCAAGGATCAAAGCATTCAAACTTTTAAATGCGGAAAAGGGGTTGGCATAACCATCATCACCACTGAGAAAGGAAAAGGAGTATATGGCCAAGTAGGTTAATGCAGGAAGTATAAGAGGAAAATTTGGAAATAATAATGGTTTCTTACTACAGATTGAAATAAGGTGAAGGGAAGTTAAAGTATGAGATGAAAAGTTGAAAAGGGAAAATTATTGAGTATTACAAGCCATAGACAAGTGCAATAGGTGGACATTGGGTGAAAATGTGTAATATAGGAAGGTATCGAGAAGGTGAGGCTCTATATTAGAGAAGCTGGAATTAAAATTGAGAGTTTGCATAGAGGTTTTGTGATTGTGTCGGCTCAAAATAGCATAGATGAAATTAGTAAAACTTTCAATAGTTTGGAAATAAGAATTTAAAAAATGAACAGGAAGATCCTTACATATATTCTTCCATGGTGTAGAGAGGATGCATGTTTGAACAACTTGTTTGGTATTCAAATGAGATAATATTTTAAGTAAAAGACAAACGGGTAAAACAGTGAGTCTGTCATGTCTCCGTGTTCTCATTGTGCAAAAATTGGAGAGTGTTTAACCTGAGTTTTTTATTTTGAAATAAATAAATAGTAGCACAGAAATTATCTAACCATGATTTCTTTAGAATACTGGATTGGATCCAATCCTAGTTAGTTATTACTAGATTTAGAATTTTTTTTATGTTTTTAAATTATTAAAATCAATCAATTAATACATTATTGGAAAGTGACTATTTTGTTTTAGGTATAACAGGATATAATGATGACTAAAGAGAAAAGTGATGATTTTTTTTTGGTATAACCGGATATCATGATGACTAATGAGCAAGTTTGTAGAAAAGTGATGATTTAGAATATCTATTAAAAGAATAGGATTTGAAATTACCAATTTTAGTACTTTGATTAAAAGTTTAATCTTTTCTAATTTCAGTGATAAATAAATATTTGATTAATTAAAAAAAGTGCAACAAAAAAAAAAATAAAAAAAAAATAGCTTTCATATTGTTTTAGAGTTGTGGTATTAAAAATATTAATTTAAAATTTCTATTAAAAAAAATCGTTACATTAATTATATTTGTTTTAGAATAGTGCTACAATTATTCTAAAATAAATGAATTTATTAAAAAAATACATTTATTATTTACATTTTGTTTTTTTTTAAGAAAATAAAATTAATAAATATTAAAAAGTATAAAGTATATAATTTATTAAAAGATGATAAAATAAATATTTGTGGTCACTGATTGGTGAAACATATTTGTTTTAAAAAAAATAAAAAAGGAAAAATGATTTTACAAAAGTTTTTTATTTTTAAAAAAGAACATATTTTATTTATATATATATATATATATATATATATATATATATATATATATATATATATATATATATATATTTCTTATTTACATCAATAACATATAATTGTGAATATTTTCTCGTATTTTAATTGATAAATAAGTATTTAATATATTGTAAATATGTTCGATAGATTAAAAAATAGCATATTTTTCCCGTATTTGAACAATAACACATTTTTCTCTGTAATTAAATTAAACTAAAAATATTATTAATCGAAAATTTAAATATTATATTAAATACAAATCAACAATTATTTATTATAATATTAATAAATTTTTTCATTTAATTGAAAACCAAATTGTATAGTGATTATGAATTAATTAATATATTTTAAAACATATAAATTATTTTCAAATTATTTTAAATTTATTAGTGTTAGTAGCACAATAAATATTTATCATTAATATAACTATTTGAATTTTAATGTAGAATTAATTAGTATTAATAGCATCATAAATATTTGTCAAATCATTTCAAATTTATTTATTTAATAGTAAATAGTACGTGTAAAGTTTGTTGTGTAGGAAAAAAAGATCCATTATCTTCTAATGCATTGAATAAAGAAAATTTATTTATTTAATATATATATATATATATATATATATATATATATATATATATATATATATATATATATATATATATATATATATATATATATATATATATATATGAGGTTATTCTTACTTTAGGAGTAAGTTTATAAAACTTACTCTACAACCTCACCTTTAAATTATTTTTAATCAATGACTGAAAATAAGTCGTAATTTTTCTCTCTCCATATTTATTTATTGATTATTTGCAGAAAAATTATGACTTATTTTCAACCATTGATTAAAAATGATTTAAGGGTGAGGACGTGGAGTAAGTTTTATAAACTTACTCCTGGAATAAGAATATCTTTTATATATATATATATATATATATATATATATATATATATATATATATATATATATATATATATATATATATATATATATATATATATATATATATATATAAAATTCATTGTACATAAAAAATAATAAAGATATAATTCAATGTACTATTAAAGTATGTAAGGTTGTTAAAATTTTAAATAAACTAGTATGATACCCTTGCGTTCGCACGGGTACACGTCGGTGACTCGCATTTGTTTTTAGAATGTATTTGTTATAAGAATTTATTTGTTTATATTTAAATTTGAAAATAAAAAGTATCTAATTAATTAATTAATAAAAATTAGTAAAAAAAATGTATATTTAAAAATAGATAGAATCAATTCCCTCGGGTACCAATATTTTAATTAGTAAATTTATGTTTCTATTATTGTTTAATATTTACGTAGATGTTAGAAATTGGCAGAATATTTGACAAACAAAGTAAAAGTTATGAACTTAGTTCAGGACATCAGGATGTCACACCAGATGTTGTGACATCGCAAACCTGCTATCTGCCTTAAAAGATGCGTAACAGAAGTGCTTAAAATCAGGAGTAAATATCTGGAATTAATTGTAAAAGGATAAGCACTCCAAGGCGCCTCTTTAGGAAGCTTAGTTATCTGGTTCCAGTGTAAAGGAAACAGAAAAACTAACTCACCTTGATTCAAGGAGATAACAAACTAACTCACATTAATTCAAGGAGATAATTGTGGGATTTATCAAAGTCTGGATAATTTGCAAAAAGCCCACAAACTAAGCATCTATTTAAGGAACTGATACACTTAAGTAAACCTAATGATTTCAAGCAGAGTGTCAAGGGTGTTAGTGAAGCTAGCAGGTTTTAATTGTTTATTAGTCACTTTATAAGCTTTTAAGCAAAAAGTGAATTGTGTCTTGATTGAAACTGATAAGTAAGATCAAGCTGGTGTGTCTGAAGTGTGACTTCAAACTTATTAATCATTCTAAGTTAAAGATCACTGTGTGATTGAGGGGGAGTGAGTAGGTACTCATATCTAAGTAGAGTCTTAGATAAAAATTGCCTTGGGTAGATATTAAGTGAAGAATTAAACTGATTGGTTTAACTCCATAATTAATATTACTTATATTGGATTTCCTTCCTGGCTTGGTAGCCCTCAGATGTAAGTGTGGAGATACACTGAACTGGGTTAACAATTTCCTGTGTTATTTAATTTACTAGCTCATTAATTTATTGTTTAGGATATCAGTGTCTAAACATCTGGTTCGACATCACATATCTGATCCCAGAATTTCAATTGGCATCAGAGCAGGCACCCTGCCTGTATAACTGGGTGAGATCTAGGGACTGCAAATTTTGGGAACATGGACAGAGATGTAGGATCTGTGAATCGACCACCTATCTTGGATGGATCCAACTATGATTACTGGAAGCCAAGAGTGGTAGCATTCTTGAAATCTCTTGATAGCAGGGCTTGGAAAGCAGCTAACAAAGGATGGGAGCACCCTGTCAAAGACAATAAGGATGGGGCAAAAGTGATGAAGCCTGAAGAAGAGTGGAGCAAGGAGGAAGAGGAGTCAGCACTTGAAAATTCCAAAGCCTTAAATGCCTTGTTCAATGGCATTGACAGGAACATATTTAGGCTTGTGCATCACTGTGAGCTAGCCAAGGATGTTTGGGACACCCTCAAAACTACTCATGAAGGAACATCAAAGGTGAAGATGTCAAGACTTCAACTTCTCACCACCAAGTTTGAGAACTTGAGGATGAAGGAAAATGAGACCATTCATGAGTTTTACATGAACATCCTGGAGATTTCTAATACTTCTGGTGCATTGGGAGAGAAGATGAGTGATGAAAAGTTGGTAAGGAAGATTCTCAGATCACTTCCCAAGAGGTTTGACATGAAGGTCACTGCCATAGAAGAAGCTCAGGACATCTGCACAATGAAAGTTGAGGAGCTCATTGGTTCCCTTCAAACCTTTGATATGGGAATGAGTGATACTATTATGAAGAAAAACAAAAGCATAACCCTGGTCTCAAATACTGATAAGGAGGAAGAAAGTCATGAAGCAGGCTCTGAGGACAACTTATCAGATGCAATTTCTATGCTTGGGAGACAATTTAACAAAATTCTCAAAAGAATGGACAATAGGCCCAGACCAAGTGGAAGAAACTCAACCTTTGAGAATAAAAGATCTTATGAATCTAATAGAAGGTCAAACTATGATGAGAAGACTAACCAAGGAAAAGGGATCCAATGTCATGGATGTGAAGGTTATGGACACATTAGAAGTGAATGCCCAACCTATCTAAAGAAGCAAAAGAAAGTTCTTTTTGTGTCCTAGTCAGATGAAGACTCAGGTAGTGAGTCAGAAGAAGAGTCTGCAAAGCACATCACTGCTCTAGCTGGAGTATGTGAAATTGAAGGGGGATCCAGTGATGAAGATCTGACATTTGAAGAGCTTGAAACATCTTACAGGATGCTGTGTGAAAGGAGCACTGAGGTATGCAAGGAAAGTAAACAGCAGAAGAAGCAGATTGAGGAATTAAAGGCTGAAAAGGCAAGTCATCTGGAGATCATTGACACTTTGAAAAATGAAGTCAGCCTACTCAACTCCAAAATGGAGCATATGTACAAATCTGTCAGAATGCTGAACAGTGGCTCAAACACACTGGATGCCATTCTCAACAACAACAAGCACTCCGGGGATAGGACTGGGCTGGGATTTAATAAAGCTCAAAACTCTGAGGCTAGCACCAGCCAAACAACTCCAGATCCTATGAAGTCAAACAAGATGTTCAAGCAGATGTCTCAACATCACGAGAAAAACATGATTAAAAAGAAATATCAAAGGTGGAGATGTCACCACTGTGGAAGGTTTGGTCAGATCAAACCTTTTTGCTACAAACTGCATGGATACCCCAATCAGAGTTCCCAACACCTTCCTAAGCAAAAGACAGAGGTCACCAGGAAAACTTGGATACCTAAAGCTATACATTATACTGATCAAAGCCACCAGTACATGCCTAAGCAGAAGAACAAGTTCACCAGGCAATCTTGGAACTCTAGAGATGGACACTACCCAGGGCAGATGCATCAGAGGAGACGCACATATATCCAGCAGTGGGAGCCTAAGAGAGGAAGACAGCCTGATCTGAACTCACTTTCTAGTCAAAGGAAACCTCACAATAGGCACAAGTGGTCCAAGCAGGTTGTTGCCTCTATAGCACACACATCTCTCAGGGTATCTGCTAAGGAAGACTGGTATTTTGACAGTGGCTGCTCAAGGCACATGACTGGACTGAAGAATTTGTTGGTAGACTTAAAGTCACACTCATCCAGCTATGTAACCTTTGGAGATGGAGCAAAGGGGGAAATCAAGGGAGTTGGGACCCTGGACTGCTCAGGTGTACCAAGTCTAGATGGCGTGCTGTTGGTAAAAGGATTAACTGCTAACTTGATCAGTATAAGTCAGTTATGTGACCAAGGTTACAGTGTCAACTTCACCAAAGCTGAGTGCATAGTTTCTGATAAAGAGCAGAAAGTTGTCATGAGAGGAGCCAGATCAAAAGATAACTGCTATATGTGGGAACCCCAAGATTTCAGCCTCACATCTACTTGTTTCATAACCAAAGAAGAAGAAGTGAAGCTATGGCATCAAAGACTGGGTCATCTCCATCTCAGAGGAATAAAGAAGATCATCTCTATGGAGGCTGTAAGAGGGATTCCAAGACCTAAGATTGATGAAATAAAAGTGTGTGGTGAGTGTCAAATAGGTAAGCAAACCAAGATGTCACACCCAAAGCTTCAACATCTGACAACCTCCAAAGTCTTGGAATTACTGCACATGGACCTTATGGGACCAATGCAGGTAGAGAGTCTTGGTGGAAAAAGATATGCCTATGTGGTTGTTGATGACTTCTCAAGATATACCTGGATAAGCTTCATCAAAGAAAAGTCAGATGTGTTTGAGGTATTTAAAGATCTGTGCCATAGGATCCAAAGAGAAAAGGCAAGCTGTGTGGTTAGAATAAGAAGTGATCATGGAAAGGAGTTTGAGAATAAAAAATTCTCAGACTTCTGTTCATCAGAAGGGATCAACCATGAGTACTCTTCTCCCATCAGCCCTCAACAAAATGGGATTGTAGAAAGGAAAAACAGAACTATTCAGGAGTCAGCTAGAGCCATGATTCATGCCAAGAAGTTACCCCTGTACTTTTGGGCTGAAGCTATGAACACAACATGCTACATCCACAATAGAGTCACACTAAGAAAAGGAACTCTATCCACCATCTATGAAGTCTGGAAGGGTAGAAAACCTACAGTCAAGTACTTTCATGTATTTGGAAGTAAGTGCTACATCCTGGCTGATAGGGATCAAAGAAGGAAGATGGACCCTAAGAGTGATGAAGGGATATTTCTTGGATACTCTATAAATAGCAGAGCGTACAGAGTATTTAACTCCAGAACCAAGGTTATAATGGAGTCAATAAATGTGACTATTGATGATACCTATGCAAAGACAGATGTTGCTGACGATGTTGGAACATCTGCTGATAATCCAACTGAAGTTGAAATAGAAAGTGATAATCTTGACTTCACTTTAACTGAGGCAAAGTCAGAGCAATCCAACAAATCTCCCTCCATCAGAATCCAGAAAGATCATCCTAAAGAACTGATAATTGGTGATCTTAACAGTGGTGTCACCACTAGATCAAGAGAGATGATCTCAGGCTCCTGCTTTGTTTCAAAGGTAGAACCTAAGAACATCAAGGAAGCTCTGAATGATGAGTATTGGATCTCTGCTATGCAGGAAGAATTAGGCCAATTTACAAGGAATAAAGTATGGGATCTTGTTTCGAGGCCTGATAGCATTAATGTGATTGGCACTAAGTGGGTGTACAAAAACAAGTCTAATGAGCAAGGAGTAGTTACAAGAAACAAGGCTAGGCTTGTGGCTCAAGGATATACTTAAATTGAGGGGGTGGATTTTGATGAAACTTTTGCACCAGTAGCAAGACTTGAATCCATCAGACTACTCCTAGGAATTGCTTGCATCCTAAAATTCAAATTATTTCAGATGGATGTTAAAAGTGCCTTCCTAAATGGGTACCTTAATGAGGAAGTATATGTGGAGCAACCAAAGGGATTTATTGATCCAAGCTGTCCAGACCATGTATATAAGCTGAGGAAGGCTCTGTATGGGCTAAAGCAAGCTCCCAAAGCATGGTATGAAAGACTGACCACCTTTCTCATTAAGCATGGATACAGGAAGGGAGGGATAGACAAAACCCTGTTTGTAAAAGATGAAAAGGGAAAGGTTATGATTGCTCAGATATATGTGGATGACATAGTGTTTGGTGGGATGTCAGACAGGATGGTTAAACATTTTGTGACTCAAATGGAGTCTGAGTTTGAAATGAGCCTAGTGGGAGAATTAACTTACTTCCTTGGACTGAAAATCAAACAGATGGAGGATTCCATGTTCATATCCCAAAGCAAGTATGCAAAGAACACTGTCAAGAAGTTTGGGATGGACAATGCAAGTCACAAGAGAACACCTGCCCCCACTCATCTAAAACTAACAAAGGATGACAAAGGTGAGAGTGTGGACCAAAGCTTGTACAGAAGCATGATTGGAAGTCTACTATATCTTACAGCTAGCAGACCAGATATAGCTTTTGCAGTAGGTGTGTGTGCAAGGTATCAAGCTGAACCAAAGGTGAGCCATCTCAACCAGGTTAAGAGAATCTTGAAATATGTAAATGGTACTTGTGACTATGGTATAATGTACTCTCATGGTTGTGAACCCATCCTCACTGGGTTTTGTGATGCTGACTGGGCTGGAAGTGCTGATGATAGAAAGAGTACATCAGGAGGATGCTTCTTTTTAGGGAACAATTTAATTTCTTGGTTCAGTAAGAAATAGAATTGTGTGTCCTTATCCACTGCTGAAGCTGAATATATTGCAGCTGGTAGCAGTTGTTCACAGCTGGTATGGATGAAACAAATGCTAACAGAATACAATGTCGCACAAGATGTCATGACATTGTACTGTGACAATTTAAGTGCTATTAATATCTCCAAAAATCCTATCCAACACAGCAGGACTAAACACATAGATATCAGACATCACTTCATCAGAGACCTTGTGGAGGAGAAGGTGATCACATTGGAGCATGTAGCCACAGAGATGCAATTAGCTGACATATTCACCAAAGCTTTGGATGCTTCCCAATTTGAAAACCTAAGGGGTAAATTGGGAATCTGCATATGTGACATATATCAATTATGGAGAAGTGCCAGCATGTCTTATGACATATGTAGCATGACCACCAGGTGGCAGCACTAGTTTGGCCAATAAGTGTTTGTATTCCAGTTTTAAAAATTCCAATAGCAACGGGCTCTATTTATGTACAAACGTGCTTTCAGCTTCTCACATTCTCATTAGCACCACTGAACCTTTTGCATGCTACAACTGAAACTCTGAACTCATCTAAATCCACCATCAAACCTTTATACATACCCACTACAATCGAAAGCATGTCACAACATCAGAACCCTAACTCCATTGATGAGGGTCTCATTCAGGAAGACGTAGTGAACGCAACTCCATTGTCTGTAGTACCCATGGATGCTACACCTATAAATGTGATCAGATGAAGCATTCACATTGCTCAAAAGCCCAGGACTCCCCATGCAAGAAGACCCAAGGAGCCAGTCTTCAGCAAAAGTAAGGGAGCCTCTTCATCTTCCAGTACTCCCAAAGCTTCTGCTTACGTGGACGCAACAATCAAAAAGCTTGTAACCAGGATCCTGGCAGAAGAAAGGGTTATGCCTGGGGTGTCAGTTCCCCTGAACAGGATGCCTGCCTCACCTCCCATCAACCAAGCTAAAGAAGACATACCTGCTCCACAAGATGTCCCAAGCAGTGTTGAGACAACTGAGGGCCAGGACAAAGCCCCCAATGATGTTGAAGGAGTAGAAGGTTCTAATGATGATCAAGCTACTGATGATCAAGCTGCTGAGAATAAGGCTTCCCAACCTCCACCAACTGAGAACCTGGATGATGATTCCGATACAGAGATCATAGCATCTGTTGATCCTAGCATAGCCAAGAGGCTTAGGGCTAGGAAGGATAAGAAGCCAGATGCTCATGCAACTCCTGAGAAAAGATAGCCAACTCCCAAGAAGGACAAGGTCAAAACTTCTTTTGGACCTACAAAGAAATGGAGTAAGGTCAGCACACAGAAGAGGAAGGCCACAACTCCATCTGATTCTGATGTTGAGGAGGATGTCCCAACATCTCAACCCAGAAAGAGGCCAGCACCTCCTAGGACTGCCACTGCTGTCCCTGAAGCACCCCTGGATAACGTGTCCTTCCACCATGTCTCCAGTGTAAGCATGTGGAAATATGTCTATCAGAGAAGGGTGGCTCTGGAACGAGAGCTGGGTAGTAATGCCTTGGAATGCACTGAGGTAATTGATTTAATCTCCAATGCTGGACTGTTCAAGACTGTCTCTAAATTTTCTCCTTGTTATGAACTGCTGGTAAAAGAATTTATAGTCAACTTACAAGAAGGATGTGCTGATGGGAAATCTGAGGATTTCAGGAAAGTGTATGTCAGGGGAAGATGTGTAGACTTTTCTCCCAGGGTGATAAATCAGTACCTGGGGAGAGAAGCAGATGGGCCAATTGAGCTTGGCAAGACTGACAATCAAGTATGCAAAATAATCACAGCTAACCAGGTCAAGACATGGCCAGTAAAAGGCAAACTCTCAGTCATCTTGTTAACCAGGAAGTATGCCATGCTACATAGAATTGGAACAGTCAACTGGGTCCCAACCAACCACACCTCATCTATAGCTACTGGGCTTGGGAGGTTTATCTGTGCTGTAGGCACCCAAACCAAGCTGGATTATGGGACATATATCTTTGACCAGACTCTCAAGCATGCAGGAACCTCAGCCATCAAGCTTCCAATAGCCTTCCCATCACTACTCTGTGGGGTGATTCTCAACCAGTATCCAGGAATCCTTACTGACAAGGATTCTGTCTGTAAAAGGGAAAGTCCACTGTCCTTCCATTACAAGCTTTTTCTAGGTCATCATGCTACAGATGTTGAAGCACCAGGTGGGACATCTGCTGGGACATCTGCTGTTAAGACACCTATATCAAAGGCAACCCTAATTGCAGAGCTCAGGACAACCTGCAAAGAGCTGGAAGAAAGGAAGAAGAAGCTTGAGGACCTAATTCAAAGACTGGAGCTGGAAGAGGTTGCTGGGAATGATGATGAATCTGATGATGAGTCTGAGGATACAGAGGATGAAGAGTGAAGCTGTGTGTTCTGCATTGTAATTCTGAATGTTTTTGTCTGTTTTTGTATTGTTTTGTTTGGCCCCAAAATTTATGTCTAACAAGGGGGAGAAGTGTATTGAACAATGCTGTTAATGTCTGACTGCTGAACTAAGTTGAATTTGAATTTTCAATGGTATATCAAAGTGTCACTGGGTGAAATGAATAATTATCAAAGTCTGTTGGGCCAAGTCATGGCAGTATACATACATGTTTGAGGGGGAGCAAATTATTAGCTCTCACATGATCCAACAGAAAGGAACTCCGCTGCTCTCTGACAAAACCAGAAGACTATGTTAGCCAAAAATTAGCCAAAGGGGGAGTTTGTAGATGTTAGAAATGGGCAGAATTTTTGACAAACAAAGTAAAATTTATGAACTTAGTTCAGGACATCAGGATGTCACACCAGATGTTGTGACATCGCAAACCTGCTATCTGCCTTAAAAGATGCGTAACAAAAGTGCTTAAAATCAGGAGTAAATATCTGGAATTAATTGTAAAAGGATAAGCACTCCAAGGCGCCTCTTTAGGAAGCTTAGTTATCTGGTTCTAGTGTAAAGGAAACAAAAAAACTAACTCACCTTGATTCAAGGAGATAACAAACTAACTCACCTTAATTCAAGGAGATAACTGTGGGATTTATCAAAGTCTGGATAATTTGCAAAAAGCCCACAAACTAAGCATCTATTTAAGGAACTGATACACTCAAGTAAACCTAACGATTTCAAGCAGAGTGTCAAGGGTGTTAGTGAAGCTAGCAGGTTTTAATTGTTTGTTAGTCACTTTATAAGCTTTTAAGCAAAAAGTGAATTGTGTCTTGATTGAAACTGATAAGTAAGATCAAGCTGGTGTGTCTGAAGTGTGACTTCAAACTTATTAATCATTCTAAGTTAAAGATCACTGTGTGATTGAGGGGGAGTGAGTAGGTACTCATATCTAAGTAGAGTCTTAGATAGAAATTGCCTTGGGTAGATATTAAGTGAAGGATTAAACTGATTGGTTTAACTCCATAATTAATATTACTTATATTGGATTTCCTTCCTGGCTTGGTAGCCCCCAGATGTAAGTGTGGAGATACACTGAATTGGGTTAACAATTTCCTGTGCTATTTAATTTACTAGCTCATTAATTTATTGTTTAGGATATCAGTGTCTAAACATCTGGTTCGACATCACATATCTGATCCCATAATTTCAATTTATATCAGTAACTTCATGTTCCCGTTAATATTTAATATTTTGATCAGTAATTTAATATTCTCGTTAATAATCAATATTTTGATTAATAACTTCACGATTCTCTTAATATTCAATATTTTGATTAGCAACTTCATGTTTCGAATAATATTCAATAGTTTGATCAAATCAATAACTTCATGTTTCTGTTAATATTCAATATTTTAATTAGTTACTCGTGTGAACACATAATATATGTTTATGTTATTATTCAACATTTAAATTAATAGATTAATATAAGTATTATATGTTTGTCATATCAGTACCCGTGTTTAAAAAACAAATAATTAAGGGATGGAATGGAAGACGTTTTGCTTCAAAACTCATCGTCCGCAAAGAAAGTTATCAAACTTGCGTCAAGGTAAACGTGCATTCAACTTTGAAATGCAATAGTTTAAGTTGACTTTTACTTTTTTTACTCACCGTCCACATCAGATTTTTTTTTCTACACCTTACTGAATTGTTGTTTTAACGATGTTTATTAAGACGATTTGACTATTTCAAAATGAAGAGAATAGAGTTGTATTTTACAATACCAGACGCTTTAAGAGACGTGTTGTCCTGGCCCGCGCCGCAACGGGATGCGCCACTCCAATGCAGCTGGAAGCAGTGAACACATTTTTTCCACGCCTCTTTTAATAGCATAGTCGTACATACATTTGATCCAAAGTATGAGTGTTATAGAGATGGCTATATGGCTTAGAAGAATTTTGGAAGAGGTAAGATGTATACAGCAAGGTCCACTTATGTTATTTTGTGATAACAACTCAGCTATTAAATTTTCAAAAAATCCAGTTCTGCATGGAAGAAGCAAACACATCGATGTGAGGCTTCATTTTCTCCGCGATCTCGATAAAGAGGGAGTGGTGGAACTGTGCTACTGTAAAAGTGATGAGCAAATTGCCTACATTTTTACAAAACCTCTGAAAGTTGATTCTTTCTTGAAGTTAATGGCATTACTTGACATGTGCTCAATTGAAGAAATAATCTGATTGCTTATGAGCATTTAGTTTAAAGGAGAGTGTTGAAGTCAGTGGCTTTTATTTATTTATTTATTTTTATTGTTTGATAATAAATCCTATTAATTAGGAAGTGTGGTTGTTTTGTTATCCTATCAATTAGGAACTGCTCTTGTTAGGTTGATTTAGTCCAGTAAGATATTCATTCTTTGTAGGCAAGTTGAGTTAGTGGTTCATACACATTTTACTTGTGGTAGTTGTGATGTAAGGCTATTTTAAAGGGCCATTTATTTTCATTCAGTAAAGTAGAGAACTTTCCCCTTCATATTACTTTGTTTTTTCTGTGATATTTAACATCCAGTAAGTGTGAACTAACAAAAGGAACGAAGAAAATGAATTGAAACATAAGATATTTCATGCTTTTAAAAATATAGAAAACAAAGAAAATCCTCAATTATGCAACTTATTTGTTGAAATGACTGAATTTCATTCACACCAAGAGTTCTTAGCCATTAAAAAAACACATTTAAAAATATTGTAAGTATATTAGGGTACAAGACAGTCGTGACAGGTAAAGGAACTCACACCAATTAACATTGTCAAGTTCAGAACCCATAAATGTTTAATAGAAAAGAAAAAAAGACAATCAAGTAGTATAGAATCAACCTCCATGAGATGTTATAGTAAATTACCAATGCAAACCCACCATCACACAATTAGTTACTTATATAACAAAAGTACTTACATATAAGTGGATTATCAATGTATTTAAACAGTGGTCATAAAAATCCATAAATCATAACTAAGTGTTTTCCTTTCCCTGTAAAAAAATATATTTTTCTTTCTTAACATATACCCTTTTTTAATAGGCTATTGATCATGGACAATGGGGTCATGTCCACTGATACCAGTACAATGAATAAGAATACAATAAGCTACACTAAGTTTTACATACATGAATTGAAA
Organism: Lathyrus aphaca; assembly: GCA_963966055.1. NCBI lineage: Eukaryota > Viridiplantae > Streptophyta > Magnoliopsida > Fabales > Fabaceae > Lathyrus > Lathyrus aphaca. Next base: position 31,026,781 of record OZ014525.1, read on the forward strand.
TGACCAACGAACAAAAGAATATAGAGTAGTTGAGACAAACACAAATTCCGTACCTGGAGTGATTTATGAGGTCAATGTCTTTCCTTCTTGAAGTGATTTCAAATTTATGAGGTCAATAGAAACAATACTTGAAACGATTTCACAAGAAATGATTGATCGAGGCTGATAACGAAAAATGAAACGATTCAGAATCTGGAAACTTACCTGAAACGATTTTTTTGAGGTTGAAAATGTGAAAATGATTCAAAATATGGAAACTTAAAATTGATTATGGTTCATGGAAGGGTTTCATGATGGTTAGGGTTGCTCGATTAGGGATTATGAAGAGAAAATAGGAAACTTTGAGAAAATAGGAAAAGGAAAATAAAGTGGAAATGAAAAAACACACAGAGGGAAAACCATGAAAAGTGAAAAGAAAGAAAATGAAAATTTAAAAAACTATAGTTTGAATATAATAATTTGGTCATAAACAAATAACAAAGAAATCGTTGTGGTGTAGTGGTTACATGATGAATTCCTTTAAGTGAAGTTCATGAGTTAGATCGGTTGACGCTTCATTAGAATTTTATTAGCGTCAGCCTAACCGACATAAATACTTTCAATAAATAAATAAAAATAAAAATGATTTAGAATAGTAGTGTCGGTCTAGTCAGACAGTTAAATACATATTTTATAATATTAAATAAATAAATGAATAAAATAAATGTATGTTATCGAATAGAATTGGTCCAAAAGACTCTAAATAATAAATAAGATATTAAAAACTATTATATATAAATTTTAATTAAATAAATAAATAATATTAGAGTAGGTATAGTCGACGCTAATGTGAAATAATACAATAATTAATTAGAAAAAATGTATCTAAATAGAGTTTGTTAATGTAGGTTTAGCCGACACAAATAATGTCTCTATCTGTGGCCGATTCTAAATTTGGAGGCTAAAATAACATATTCTAGTAGTTAATGACTAAAGAAAAAGTGACAGAAGTATAATACGCAATAGTCACGAGTCGGTAAAAGTGAGTAAAGTAACATTTAAGAGTTTAAAGATATTATGTTAAAAACAAATAAATTGAATTGAATATTCTAATAATTTGTACTCCCAAAGAGTAATTCATGTCATTCATTTCTTTCATTATGGAGGTTTGAGTTTAATCTTATTATTAATTCTATTAAGTCTTTGTTATATAGTTATCCAAACTTTGAGGTTAGGTTTATTAAGCGCCAAACCAATATGGTTGCCCACTCTCTTGAAAAGGCGGACAATTCTTGATCTAGGCATGAGACACTTACCAAGATTCCTTCTTGTATTGAACATTTGAATTGCATTGATTTTGTGTCGGTAAAAAAAAAACATACAAAAATTGTATTGAATCAAAACTTATTAGACCAATTATTATTGTTTAGTAGAATCAAATACCATTTATTATTATTATTATTATTATTATTATTATTATTATTATTATTATTATTATTATTATTATTATTAGGGTGTTTCTAACCTATGGAAAATAAGGGCAAATAATATACCACTCTTAATACACCACTTTCTTCCATATAAATTATGGTATTAATTATTCTTTTTTCAAAAATTGATTTTTTTTATTTTCACTCTCACGTATCCAATTAATAAACTATGGTAAAATAATTTTTATTTTCTCTCTTCCCTATTAACATTGTATTATTAACATTAAAACGATGTATTAATTATTCTTATCCTATGCAATGTTGTATAGTTTAGACAAACCATATTATTATTATTATTATTATTATTATTATTATTATTATTATTATTATTATTATTATTATTTACAACATATTAATATTTTATGTTTACTTTTGATTTGTAAAATACTACTATTGTTTAAAGTCAAATTCTATTAGTATCATATTTTATAATCTTTATACATATACATGACATTAATTTGTATTTTATACATATATTTTATCTTTTTATTATATAACTATTTATACTCAAGTGCAAAATCAATATTTAGAAATTTTGAATTTTTCTAATGCAGATTTGTGTATAGGTACGTAGTCAAGTGTCATCATCATGTTTTAAGGGGTCTAATCCCAAACATTTAATGAAATTGATATCAATCTTTATTTTCTATAGCTCACTATTGTCTATCAATTTTATATTTCATTTTTGGAGCATGAATGGCTTTACAATATAGTTATGTTGATTCAGTCAAATATATTGCAATCTTAGTTGCATTATAACAAATATAAAGTTACTAAATAAATTTGGAATCTTATTTTATATTACTATTTTAATATTTATGTAAATTAATAATAATATTAAATTATTCAATTAATTTAGATCAGGTATATTAAATTACTCTTAATGGTTGTTATTTGTTTTATAAATCATATTTTAAAATATAAGGATTATTTTAATATAATTGTATTATAAAAGCTATGTAACTAATTTCTCAACTACAACACTATCGGATATATTTAATTTCTCAACTAATTGATTAATTTCTCAACTATAATACAAGGTACGCGTATCCCGCTAGTTAGAGTTAGGCTTTTCAAATTCACTATCAATGGTAAATGAATAATTGATTAATTAAAAAATAAAAATAAAATGCAACAAAAAAATAAAACAACAAAAAGATATTAACTTTCGTATTGTTTTAGAGTTGTGCTATTAAAAAAATTAATTGAAAAACACTATTAAAAATAAAAAATTATTACATTTACTATATTTATTTTAGAACAATACTATTAAAAAAATTAATTGAAAAGTTTAAAATTATATACAAAAAGAAAGAAGAGAAAATAATTGAACTTTTAGATAATTAAAAAAAAAGGAATTAGCTTTCGTATTGTTTTAAAAGTAAGAAATAAGTAAATGAAAAGAAAAACAGTTACAATTATAAAATAAATTACGAGATTAATTGTTATACACTGTCAGTGTAATTTTTTTTACACAGTCAGTGAATAACAACCATTCAAAAATATTATTTTTTAAATAATTAAAATAAAAGTCAAATTATAATTAAAATTTAACGGTCACGATTAATTGATAGTTAAAACTCTTTACACTGTCGTTGTATACCAATTAAATTCATAAATTATTTTGTATAAAAAAAATTAAAAAACATATAACATTATCTTTATAATAATGCCATGTCAGATGCTTTTAATACCGAATGCATAATATTAGAATATGATTTAAAAAGACAATGTTATTTCCGAAATTAGAAAAGATTAAACTTTTTATCAAAGTACTAAAATTGGTAATTCCAGATTCTATTCTTTTAATAGATAGATATTAGATATATATCTATTAAAACTTGTATCCTAAATCATTACTTTTTTACAAACTTGCTCTTTAGTGATCCGTTATCCTGTTATACCAAAAACAAAATCGTCACTTTCAGATAATGTATTAATTGATTGATTTTAATTATTTAAAAACATAAAAAAATATTATAAATCCATGAATAACTAACTAGGATTGGATCAAATCCAGTATTCTAAAGAAATCATGGTTAGATAATTTCTGTACTACTTTTTATTTATTTCAAAATTGAAATTCTGTGATCAGGAATGAGATGTCCTAAGAGATGTCCCAACACTTGATAGGACACTTGACAAATTTAACCAAGACTTAAATAGCAAAACAAGTAAATAACACAGAAGTTTGTTAACCCAGTTCAGTGTATAACCACACCTACATCTGGAGGCTACCAAGCCAGGAGGAAATCCACTATAAGTAATATTAATTCTAGACTTAAACCACCATGTTTAATCTATCACTTAATAACTACCCAATGCAATTTCTACCTAAGACACACCTTAGATAAGAGTACCCTACTACTCCCCCTCAATCACACAGTGATCAAGTTTACAAGTTTAATGAGATTGAAGACATTCTTCAAACAATACAGCTTGATCTTACTTCACAGTTTCAATCAAGTCACAAATGCACTTTTGCTTAAAAGCTCATAAAGTGGTACAATAAAACAACCTGCTATTAAAACACTAGACACCCTATTTGGTCTTCTGAAATTCGTACTCAATTCTATGAGTTTCTGTTGATTAAATAAGTATCTGTAATTTGGGCTTTCTGTAGAATGATCCAGCCCTAATGCGCATGCAGCTTTCACCTTGAATTTAGGGTTTGTTACTTCCTAGATTCTAGGTGATTTAGGTCTTCTGTTTTAATCTGAATCTTCAATATAAAACTCCCTACAGATGCGCCTTGTTCTGTTTTTATCCATCATTAATTAATTCCAGATAACTCTCCTTAAATATCTCTGATCAGTTATTCAAAAATTAATTCTGGTAGCAGGTTTGAGATGTTTCAACATCTGTTGGGACATCCTGAAAAACTGAACTTAAGTCATTTATACAATGTCCCAACATCTGATAAGACATCCTGAAATAATTTCATATACTCTGTTTGATAATGTCCCAACATTTGATAGGACATTCTGAACTGAATTCAATAATTCTTGTTGGTCAAAAATTCTGCCAATTCAAGACATCTACAAACTCCCCCTTTGGCTAATTTTTGGCTAACATTTTTTCTGGTTTTCAGAGTGCAGCAGAAGTTCTTTTTATCAGAGTATAGCATTACTTTTCTGTTGATTCTTATTTGAGATTACTCCCCCTCAAACATATATGTATCCAATTTTGCTGCAACAGAAAAAAAACTTATTCAGTTCAGAAGCAAACAAACAAATTTTTTTTCATTCATACTTAAACAGCAATACAATGTGTTGTTGTTCTCCCCCTTGGTAGACACAAAATTTAGGGCCAAAGACACTATTCTAGAAATACATTGCTGTCATTACATTTGCCTCACATACATTGATCACTCAGATTCATCACTCTCAGTTTCTTCCTCAACTTCTGTTTCTTCATCAGCTTCACTTTCTTCATCAGAGGCAGCTTTCTGATCTTCTCCACTCTCCAGCCTTTGGATGATTTCTTCAAGTTTCAGCTTCCTTTCATGTGCTTTTAAGCTCAGTAATTAGAGCCTTCTTGGAGATTGGAGTCTTAGCAGTTGAAGGACCTGCAGATGTCCCAGAAGGTGCTTCAACATCTGCAACATGATGACTGAGGAATAACTTGTAGTGAAAAGCCAGGGGGCTTTCTCTTTTGCATGCTGTATCCTTGTCAGTGAGAATTCCAGGGTATTGATTGAGCACTATACCACATATCAATGATGGAAAAGCTATTGGCAGCTTTGTTGCAGAAGAGCTGGCATGCTTCAAGGTCTGCTCAAAAATGTAAGCTCCATAGTCCATCTTGGTTTGAGTTCCCACAGCATAGATAAACCTGGCCAGACCAGTGGAGATTGAAGAAGTGTGGTTGGTAGGCACCCAGTTAGCTGTACCAATCCTGTTCAGCATGGCATATTTTCTTGTAAGCATGCTCACTGAGAGCTTTCCCTTCACAGGCCATGCCTTGACCTGGTTTGCAGTGATAACCTTGCAGACTTGGTTATCTGTCTTACCTAGCTCATTGGGTCCATCTGTTTCTCTTCCTAGGTACTGATTGATGATTTGAGGAGAAAACTCTACACATCTACCTCTAACAAAAACTTTTTGAAACTCAGAGGACTTACCATTTGAACAATCTTCCTGAAGATTAACAATGAACTCTTTGACTAGAAGTTCATAGCAGGGAGAGAGATCTGAGACTGTTTTGAATAGTCCTGCAGCAGAGATGAGGTCAATCAGTTCAGTGCACTCAAGTGCATTGCTGCTCAGTTCTCTTTCTAGGGCAACTCTTCTTTGGTGCACAAACTTCCATTTGTTGACACTAGAGACATGATGGAATGATATGTTGTCCAAGGGGGCTTCTGGAACAGCAGATGAAGCCCTAGATGGTGCTGGTTTCTTTTTGGGAGGAGATGTTGGGACATCTGATTCAACATCTGAATCTGATGGTGTGACAGCTTTTCTCTTCTGGGTTTGGACTTTACTCCATGGTTTTGTTGGACCAAAGGCAGCTTTAGCTTTGCCTTTCTTTGGGGTAGCTTTCTTCTTCTCAGGAATTTTAGGTTCAGCTTGCATCTTTCCTTTCCTGGACCTGAGCCTTTTGGCTATGCTGGGTTTAACAGAGGCTATGATCTCTGCATCAGAGTCCTGCTCCAGGTTGACCACTGGAGGAGATTGAGCAGTCTCCTCTTCAGCTGGTTGATCAGCAGGGATTTGATCTTCATTTGAGGCTTTGGTCTGATCCTCAGAGACTTCTTCATCATTTTCATTTGAGGCCTTATGCTGGTCCTCAGTTTGTTCCAAATCAGCATCAGATGAGTTCTTTTTCTCATATTCAGATGTTCCAACATCTATTGGAACATCTTGTTCTGCAGGAGTGTCCTTTGCATCTTGAGCTTGTTCTTCTTGAGGTGCAGGCATGGTGTTCAGAGGAACAGAGATCCCACTCACCACTCTCTGTTCAAAAAGGATTTGGTTGACAATCTCCTTGATGGAATCATCTACATATTTTGAAGATTTTGGGGGCATGTTAGCAGGAGAAGGAATGCCTCCTTTGGCTTTGCTGCAGACTTGATCTTTAGCTCTCTTTGGAGTTCTTGACTTTTTAGTGTGAGAAGCACTTCCTCTGAGTTCGTCCAATGGAGTTGATTTCATTGGTACCATAGAGATGGGAGTGGCATGAACTACGTCTTCTTTGTTGAGAACTTCTTCAGTTGTGTTAGGGTTTTGAGACATTGTTGAGGAAGATGGATGAAAAGCTTTAGGGTTTATGATTTCTGAAGAATAGCTAGTTAATGTGATTCACTTGTGATAGTATGATGAGAATCTTGATAGCTGATTATAAACAGTTACTAAATAAGTAGTCGTTACAGTGCAAATGATTAGAGATGGAATTCCCAAGGATCTTGTCCAGACTGGTTTTGCCATCTGGAACTTATGCCATACAATGTCATATGACATGTTGGCACATCTCATTAACTGCTAAATATCACATAAACAGATTCCAAGTTTGCCCCTTAAGTTCTCAAATTGTGTAGCATCCAATGCTTTGGTAAAGATATCAGCTAACTGCAGATTTGTAGCTACATGTTCCAATGAAATCACCTTTTCTTCTACAAGATCTTTGATGAAATGATGTCTGATATCAATATGCTTGGTCCTGCTATGTTGGATAGGATTCTTTGATATGTTGATTGTACTTAAGTTGTCACAGTACAATGTCATGACATCCTGTGGGACATTGTATTCAGTGAGCATTTGCTTCATCCAAACCAACTGAGAACAACTGCTTCCAGCTGCTATATATTCAGCTTCAGCTGTAGATAAGGATACACAATTTTGTTTCTTACTGAACCAAGAAATCAAATTGTTTCCTAGAAAGAAGCATCCTCCTGAGGTGCTTTTTCTGTCATCAGCACTTCCAGCCCAATCAGCATCACAGAAGCCAGTAAGAATTGGTTTACATCCATGAAAGTACATTATGCCATAGTCACAAGTACCATTAACATATTTAAGAATTCTCTTGACTTGATTTAGATGACTGACTTTTGGATCAGCTTGATATCTTGCACATACACCTACTGCAAAAGTTATGTCAGGTCTGCTAGCAGTCAAGTATAACAAGCTTCCAATCATGCTTCTGTATAAGCTTTGATCTACATTCTCACCCTTTTCATCTTTAGTAAGCTTTAAATGTGTGGGAGCAGGTGTTCTCTTATGAGTAGCATTTTCCATTCCAAATTTCTTGACTATGTTCTTGGTATACTTGCTTTGGGAGATGAACATTGAGTCTTCCATTTGCTTTATTTGCAGACCAAGAAAGTAGGTTAGCTCTCCTACTAGACTCATTTCAAATTCAGATTCCATCTGCTTGACAAAATGTTTGACCATCCTTTCAGACATCCCACCAAAGACAATATCATCAACATATATTTGAGCAATCATGACATTCCCTTCTTCATCTTTAACAAACAGGGTTTTGTCAATTCCACCTTTTCTGTATCCTTGCTTGATAAGAAATGTGGTCAGTCTTTCATACCATGCCCTTGGAGCTTGCTTCAAACCATAAAGTGCCTTCTTTAGTTTGTATACATGATTTGGACAGCTTGGATCAACAAATCCTTTAGGCTGTTCTACATATACTTCTTCATTAAGATATCCATTTAAAAAGGCACTTTTCACATCCATTTGAAATAGCTTGAACTTCAAGATACAAACAATTCCCAAAAGTAGTCTAATTGATTCAAGCCTTGCTACTGGTGCAAAGGTTTCATCAAAGTCTACTCCTTCAATTTGAGTGTATCCTTGAGCTACAAGTCTAGCTTTGTTCTTTGTAACAACTCCTTGTTCATTTGACTTGTTCTTATACACCCATTTTGTTCCAATCACATTTATGTCATCAGGTCTAGGAACAAGATTCCACACTTCATTCCTTGTGAATTGACCTAATTCATCTTGCATAGCACAAATCCAGTATTCATCAGTAAGAGCTTCCTTGATGTTTTTAGGTTCTATTTTAGAGACAAAACAAGAACCTGAAATTACTTCTCTTGATCTAGTGCTCACACCTCTGTTGGGATCACCAATTATCAAATCTTTGGGATGATCCTTCTGTATTCTGATGGAGGGAGGTTTTCTGGATTCTTCTGTCCTTGTATTAGTTTGAGTGAAGTTATAATAATCATCCTTTTCTTCAGTTTCAATCTTGATATCAGCAGATGTTCCAACATCTTCTGGGACATCTGTAGGAGCATCATCAATTATCACATTTATGGACTCCATGATAACCTTGGTTCTAGAATTAAATACTCTATATGCTCTGCTGTTTATAGAGTATCCAAGGAAAATCCCTTCATCACTTTTAGGATCCATTTTTCTCCTTTGCTCCCTATCTGCCAGAATATAACAGTTACTTCCAAACACATGAAAATACTTAACTGTGGGTTTTCTGCCCTTCCAGACTTCATATATTATGGACAAAGTTCCTTTCCTCAAAGTAACTCTGTTATGAATGTAACAGGCAGTGTTCATAGCTTCAGCCCAGAAGTACAGAGGTAACTTTTTAGCATGGATCATAGCTCTTGCAGATTCTTGAATAGTTCTATTCTTCCTCTCAACAATCCCATTCTGTTGAGGAGTGATTGGTGAAGAATATTCATGATTGATTCCTTCTGAAGAGCAGAAATCTAAGAAATTTTGGTTCTCAAATTCTTTTCCATGATCACTTCTAATTCTGATCACACAGCTGGATTTTTCCCTTTGTAATCTTTGACATAATTCTTTGAATACATCAAATACATCAGACTTTTCTTTGATGAAATTTATCCATGTATATCTTGAAAAGTCATCAACCACCACATAGGCATACCTCTTACCACCAAGGCTTTCAACCTGCATAGGTCCCATAAGATCCATATGCAAAAGTTCCAAAACTTTGGAAGTTGTTAGATGTTGGAGCTTTGGATGGGACATCTTGGTTTGTTTGCCTATTTGGCATTCACCACATATTTTGCCATCATCAATCTTCAGTTTAGGAATACCTCTTACAGCATCCATAGATATGATCTTCTTTATGCCTCTGAAATGAAGATGACCTAGTCTTTGGTGCCACAGTTTCACTTCTTCTTCTTTAGCTAGAGAGCAGGTTGAAGTGAGACTGAAGTCTTGTGGTTCCCACATGTAACAGTTGTCTTTAGATCTGGCTCCTTTCATGACAACCTCTTGTTCATTGTTAGTCACTATGCATTCAGTCTTGGTAAAGTTTACACTGTACCCTTGATCACATAACTGACTTATACTGATCAGATTAGCAGTTAAACCTTTAACAAGCAGCACATCATCTAGTCTTGGAACATCTTGACAGTCCAAGGTTCCAACTCCTTTGATTTCTCCTTTAGCTCCATCTCCAAAGGTTACATACCTGGATGAATGTGATTTTAAGTTTACTAGCAGGTTCTTCAATCCAGTCATGTGTCTTGAACATCCACTGTCAAAGTACCAGTCTTCTTTAGTTGATACTCTTAGTGATGTATGTGCTATATATGCAACATTTTTCTTTGCCCATTTGAGTTGAGATTTCTTTTGATGCCTCTGCCCTGTGTGTTGTTCATTATTTGATCTCCAAGATTGATTGTTGATCTTGTTCTTGGGTATGTGACTTTGATCAGTCTGAATGCTAGCTTTTGGTCTCCATACTTTCTTGATGACCTCTGTCTTTTGCTTAGGGGGTTGCTGATTTCTTTGATGTCTATGCAGCACTTTCTTGGTACCTTCTACTTTCTGCTTGGAAGGTTGCTGATACATCTGATTTGGATATCCATGTAGCTTATAACAATGAGGTTTGATATGCCCAAATCTCCCACAGTGATGGCATCTCCATCTTTGATACTTCTTCTTCATTTTGTTCTTTCCAGAATGTTGAGACATCTGTTGGAACATTATATTTGACTTTGTGTTCTGATGTTGAAGCATCTGTTGGGACATCTTGTTTGACTGTGTGGATTTTGAAGTAGTTTTGCTAGAGTTGGCTTCATCCTTATGATCTCTGTTATATCCCAGTCCACTTTTGTCCCCTGAATGCTTATTGTTGCTGAGAATAACATCCAATGTATTTGAGCTGCTGTTCAACATTCTAACAGATTTGGACATATGTTCCAACTTGGAGTTGAGAAGAGTTACTTCACTTTTTAAGGTGTCAATGATTTCTTGATCACTTGCTTTTTCATCTTCTAATGCCTCATTCTGCTTCTTTAGCTTTATAACCTCACTGCATATTTCAGTGCTTCTTTTGTATAGATCTTTGAATGCTTGCTTAAGATCTGCATAAGTAAGCTCTCCATCACTGGAATCACTTTCATACTCACACAGTCCAGCTAAAGCAGTGATATGCTTAGCTGATTCTTCTTCTGAATCACCTCCTGAGTCTTCATCAGACCAGGTTACAGATAGTCCTTTCTTTTGCCTTTTTAAGTAGGTAGGACATTCATTCTTGATATGTCCATATTCTTCACATCCATGGCATTTGATTCCTTTTTCTTGACTGGTCTTTTCAGCAAGATTTGATCTTCTGTTAGCATCAAAAGTTCTCTTGTTTTCAAAAGAGTTTGTGTATCTTCCACTGGAATTGGATTTGCCTTCCATACCTCTGAGAATCTTTTTGAATTGTCTTCCAAGCATAGCAATGTTGTCTGCCAAGCTTTTATCATTTTCTGGTTCATTTTCTTCTTCTTCATCAGTATTTGACACCAATGCTATGCTTTTGTTCTTTTTAACATTTGTGTCATTCATTCCCATCTCAAATGTTTGAAGGGAACCAATGAGTTCTTCAACTTTCATTGTGCATATGTCTTGAGCTTCTTCTATTGCTGTGACTTTCATGTCAAATCTTTTTGGCAAAGATCTGAGAATCTTTCTTACAAGCTTTTCATCAGTCATCTTTTCTCCCAAGGCTCCAGAAGTATTGGCTATATCTAAGATGTTCATGTAGAATTCATGAATTGATTCATCTTCCTTCATTCTCAAGTTTTCAAACTTGGTGGTGAGAAGTTGAAGTCTTGACATTTTTACCTTTGATGTTCCTTCATAAGTTGTTTTGAGAGTGTCCCAAACATCTTTGGACAGCTCACAGTGATGCACAAGTCTGAAGATGTTCCTATCAATGCCATTGAATAAAGCATTTAAGGCCTTGGAGTTGCCTAGTGCTGAATCTTCTTCCTCCTTACTCCATTCTTCTTCAGGTTTCAACACTTTTGATCCATCTTTGGTGTCTTGGACAGGATGTTCCCATCCAGTGTTGACTGCTCTCCAGGCCCTATTGTCAAGTGATCTTAAGAATGCAATCATTCTTGGCTTCCAGTAGTCATAATTAGATCCATCTAGTATAGGTGGTCTATTTACTGATCCTATATCTCTGTCCATGTTTCCAGAATTTGTATTCCCTAGATCTCACCCAGTATAAACAGGCAGGGTGCCTGCTCTGATGCCAATTGAAATTCTGTGATCAGATATGAGATGTCCTATGAGATGTTCCAACACTTGACATATTTAACCAAAACTTAAAGTGCAAGAAAATTAAACAACACAGTAGTTTGTTAACCCAGTTCAGTGTATAACCACACTTACATCTGGAGGCTACCAAGCCAGGAGGAAATCCACTATAAGTAATATTAATTCTAGACTTAAACCACCCAGTTTAATCTTTCACTTAATATCTACCCAATGCAATTTCTACCTAAGACACAACTTAGATATGAGTACCAACTCACTCCCCCTCAATCACACAGTGATCTAGTTTACAAGTTTAATAACATTGAAGTCATACTTCAAATAAAACAGCTTGATCTTACTTCACAGTTTCAATCAAGTCACAAATACACTAATGCTTAAAAGCTCATAAAGTGGTACAATAAAAACAACCTGCTATTAAAACACAACACCCTATTTTGTCTTCTGAAATTCGTACACAATTCTGTGAGTTTCTGTTGATTAAATAGGTGTTTGTATTTTGGGCTTTCTATATGTTAATCCAGTCCTAAAAACGCATGCAGCTTCCACCTTGAATTAGGGTTTGTTACTTCCTAGATTCTAGGTGATTTAGTTCTTCTGATTATGCTGAAACCTCATAACAATACTCCCTACATATGCGCCTTATTCTGTTTTTGTCCATCCATAATTAATTCCAGATAACTTTCCTTAAATATCTCAGATCAGTTAGTCATTAATTAATTCTGGTAGCAGGTTTGAGATGTTTCAACATCTGTTGGGACATCCTGAAAAACTGAACTTAAATCATTTACACAATGTCCCAACATCTGGTGTGACATCCTGAATTAAGTTCTTATACTCTGTTTGATAATGTCCCAACATCTGATAGGACATTTTGAACTGAATTCAATATTTCTTGTTGGTCAAAAATTCTGCCAATTCTAAACATCTACAGGTCACAACCTTGTGAAATAATACATGCATGACATATAAATTAATCATTCCAAAATTCAGAAAATACATTACAAACTGAAATCCTCTTGCATAAAAATTGTTGTATTATTAAGAAAATATTTTGGTAAACTTTGTTGTTTATATTTTTGAAATCCTTTATTTTAATATTTGACTTATAAATTAATTTTAAATTAACTATAATTATGAATGCACACAATAATTCTAAATTTTAATTATATAAATAGATATTATAACCCTTTTGAAATTATATAATTTTAAATTTTCGCAATATTGCATAGGATAAGGGCAATTAATATACCATTTAATACACCATTTTCTTCCATATAAACTATCATATTAATTATTCTTTTTTCAAAAACTAATTTTTATTTAATTTTCTCTCCTACACATCCAATTAATAGATTAAGGTAAAGTGATTTTTATTTTCTCAATTAATACGTTTTTATTGTATTATTAACTTTAAAACGATGTATTAATTAATGGAGAGCACAAGTTAGATAGCCATATAGTTGTAAATAACATCATAGAAGTCATTACCCAATGAGGGCGGAGCAATAGGAAGTATACAAAGTATATAGCTCTGCTCATGCTATAGGACATTATTTGTATTTGGTTGTTTCTTTGAATTAATCCAATAGTTTATTGATTAAAAAAACGATGTATTAATTATTCTTATCCTATGCAATGTTGTATAGTTTAGACAAACCATATTATTATTATTATTATTATTATTATTATTATTTACAACATATTAATATTTTATGTTTACTTTTGATTTGTAAAATACTACTATTGTTTAAAATCAAATTCTATTAGTATCATATTTTATAATCTTTATACGTTTACATGACATTAATTTGTATTTTATACATATATTTTATCTTTTAATTATATAACTATTTATACTCAAGTGCAAAATCAATATTTAGAAATTTTGAATTTTTCTAATGCAGATTTGTGTGTAGGTACGTAGTGGAGTGTCATCATTATGTTTTAAGGGGTCTAATCCCAAACAGTTAATGAAATTGATATATCAATCTTTATTTTCTATAGTTCACTATTGCCTATCAATTTTATATTGCTCTTTTGGAGCATGAATGGATTTACAATATAGTTACGTTGATTCAGTCAAATATATTGCAATTTAGTTGCATTATAACAAATATAAAGTTACTAAATAAATTTGGAATCTTATTTTATATTACTATTTTAATATTTATGTAAATTAATAATAATATTAAATTATTCAATTAATTTTGATCAGGTATATTAAATTACTCTTAATGGTTGGTATTTGTTTTGTAAATCATATTTTAAAATATAAGGATTATTTTAATATAATTTTATTATAAAAGCTATGTAACTAATTTCTCAACTACAACACTAACAGATATTTCGACCTTCAATTTTTCAAGAAAAAATCAAATTCGGATTTCAATTTGTAGGCCATATCAAGAAGTTTTGAAAGTTGCAATACCTTCCTGGGTGTTCATTGAACCTATTTGCATCATTTGCATCATCAAAAACATCCTTGAATGCATAAATCGAATTCACCTTTAAGCTTGAAAATTTGATTTTCGATTTTTCTTATATAAGCTGTATAAATGGAATTTGATTGTATATTGTTGTTTATGTTGATGTTTGCAATGTTTCTGGGTGGTTTAATTTGAGTTTCAGTGCAGGATTGAGGGTACACCATTATTAGGGTTTCGAAGGTCCAAAGTCAGGAACCCTAGCTACGAGTAATATCATTTGAAATTGAGGCCTTAATTGGACTTAGAGGACATGCTTTGATTGATTTGAACCCTTAGAATGAATTTATATTGTGTATGCTGCGTTTTTGAATTTCCAGGACCTATAGCTACGAAGAAAATCTGTCACTATAAGCTCTAGTGACGAATAAAGTGTCACTATAGCCTAATACAATGCTGGAGGAAGAAGACAACTGCGCGCGCGAATTTCAGTGTTTGAATTTAGTTTTATTATTTAATTAATGTTGTGTTTTATATCAGTTGGAAGCAAGTGGCGTGGTGGTAAGCATGTACGCGTATGAGGCAGACGACCTGGGTTCGATCCCCAGGTTATTCATTTTGTTCAAAATTCCTTTTATTTTGCAGGTTTAATATATAAAGATCAATGCTCATCATATGTTCACCAAGCGCAGTTGGCCTGGTGGTAGTGAGGCTGAACCAAGGGTTTGAAAGCCTAGGGCGTGGGTTCGAATCCCAACCTCAGGTATTTTGCTTTTTTTTTCTTTCAATTTTTCTTATTTATTAGTTTATTTATATTATTTAATTCATTTAATTTCTTATAAAAAAATAAAACTTTTTTTAATATACCAATAATATTTTATATAACTAATATGTGTATAAATGAAAAATTCTTTATTATTAATAAATATTTAATTTTCTTTAATAAAATATATATATAAATTTTGTAAATAAATAAATAATGTATTTTAATTATAATTAAAAACCCTAGTTTTTTTTAATTTAAATACTAACCCTAATTTTTTCTCAACCCTAATTTTTATCCTAACCCTAAAAATTAACTTATTTTTTTCTAAACTCTAATTAAATTATTTAATCTTTATTTTTATTAATATGTAAATAATTTGTTATTTGTTTATTATTATTAAATTCATTTTCTTAATTAAAATCTAAAAAATTCTAATATTTATTTAACCTAAAAAATAATCTTTCTTCTAAATTTTTATTTTCCTTATTTATTATTCTAACCATTATTATTATTATTTTATTATTACTAATATTTGATTATTGTTTATTTATTATTCTTATTATATTTATTATTATCATTATTATTTTTATGTAATTGCTAAAGCCATGTAATATTTGTAGGTTTATTTTCTATCCTTATTATATTTTGTAAATTATTTTATTGTATGGTTAGTAATCTTAGGGTATGTATAACCTATATGTGATTAAAATAACTTAGAAAATTAACTTAAATAAGATAAATACTTGATCATGAACACTCACACACGTAAGTCGATCTTTGATCGCCATCTTGCACTTTCTAGGTTGCCCCTCTTGGTTGCCTTAAATATGGTCAAGTCTCTCGAATATAGGGGTGTCTTAAGCAAAGTCCCTTCATAAAAATCATCAAGTCCCTACAGTTTAAAAGATAAGTCCCTTCGAGGTTGCCTACGGAATAATGATCTTGTCCCTTCGAATAAATGATGATAGTCCCTACGAAGTGCTAAAGACACCCTTACATGTTGCCTTCTATGATCATACGATGACCCTATGCTTGTCCCTTAATACACATCCAAGGTAATGACTACCTATTCCTTAATAATAGGGATAGTATTATCATTGAAAGAACATACGAGAACATGAAAGACTTAATCTAGGGTAGGTACCTCATAGTTACTTGCTCACACTCTTCAAAAATACTTTTGACACCTCACAATATTTTCAAAACATTTTCAAGCAAGGCTTTGTATACATCCATACGAGGATCATTACAAAGTACTTAGAAAATTTCTAATCACACATTACACTTTCCAAAAACAATTAAAGTGAGCTAAGTAACTAAGAGCCCATGGATAACCATGAATATAAAGGGTTCTAACACCTTCCCTTTATATAACTTACCCCCCGAACCCAAGTCTTTTCAAAACGGTCTTTCTTGTTCTTTTATGTCCTTTCCTTATGGATAAAATAAAAGTCGGTGGCGACTCTTGCTATCCGCAACATTTATAGAAAGCCAGTTCTCCCACCGTGTTACACACGTCACCTTTTCATTTTCTCTTCCACCGCACCGACCAACGGATGGGTTGCTCGTCCGCCGAGCTCCATTACCTCCCCATGGAAAACGCTCGAATAACCAACCCACCAGTTGGTCACATATATTCCCGAGCAAGAATCCACCATTAAGTCATCACTTCTTTGACCAGAAGCAACGACTTGGGGGGCTCCTGTTTCGGACTGGCCAAGTTTCAGAAATGGGCCCTAAGCATCTCGCGACCCAACGGCCCAATGACCCCACGATGCTCAGAATCCTGAGGATCGATTGCTCAACGGGTCCATTTCTTGGTGTTAAAACCATCCGACCCAAGACAAGTCGAGCAGGTGCCATTTTACCCTAACGGTTATTTCCTAACCTCCAATGGTTATTACGGGATCCATGATCCGCGCCCAACAGTTTGGGCCAATAACCATCCACTTGGATCAGTATATAAACCTTCTCATTTGAGAGGGTCGGGTATTAAAAATCTAGACCCAACTATATTGTACTTGCTCACTCGTTGCTCGTTCTCTGACTTTAGCATCGGAGTGCCTTTGCAGGTACACCCCCATCTTTTCTCCATTATCAACAACACTCGTCCACGCCCGACGCGGCCACATCGGATCCTGGTCTCCAGGTACGATCAATTAAAATGCGACTTCTCGTCATTGGGGATTAAATAGTCTTTCAAAGGTTTTGTATCCACTACTGGTTCAACAATCTCTAGTTGTCTTAGATCTCGGTGTCTCTAATGCAAGAAATACTCAATTTTGTTTATAGGATCGACTAAATTACCAGTAGAGTTAGTTCTTTGCATACAACGGTAGCGAGAGAACTATAGTAACATAGAAAATAAAAATTTCTCGTTGGTCCCCGACAAATAGAATGATCAATACGATAACAAAATAGAATGATCAATATCAAAAACAGTTAGTTCCTCGACAAATTCAGAAGCTATTTCACATTTTAATAAAATCAACCGTGAATATTTCTTCATTTAAGGAACTCTAAATCGACAAAATATATAAACACATTTTAAATAAATTTTGTAAATACACATTGTCTCCAATTGAATTGGCGACCATTCACAATATTTAAACACAAACGCCAATTGGAATGGAGAATGCATATAGTGTCTCCAATCCAATTGGCGACACCTCATAAACACCATAAGCAGTCGTCAATTCATACGAAGACTGCTCTTATTTTTAAAAATAACTAGGGTACTTTGCGAATTTTTTGAAAATTGAGTTATTTAGGAATTTTTTTTGAAAAATATGGATATTTGGGTAAAAATTTCTTTCTTTTTCAAAAAAACATAATCATAATATATATACATTATTAGGTGAATTCTTATCTACCCACCTCAAAAAGTTGGGTAGACTTATCCATAGAGTAATTTGTATTGAAGTTGCATTGAAAATCTATAAAATTTGAACTTAAATAAATAAGTAAATGCAATTAAATGATATGACATTATTTCATTGGTGGAATATACATTACCCAACTTTTTATGGTGGGTAGAGAAGTTGTCCCGAAATTATTTATTTTCTATTTAAGTTAAGAATAGCATTATAATTTATTTTTTACAAATCTTCTAAAAATTGTTTTTGTAACATTTGTAAAAATACTTTTTTTTTGTCATTTTTAGATTTAAAAAATTAGCATAAAAAACTAATTCTTTTTTACCAATTTATGAGATAATTTTTGTAAGAACAAAAATTGTGAAGACTTGCATCATCATCAATAACAAAACAATAAAGATAGTTTAACATTTGTTAAGGTAGATCTGAATACATGCAATGTCTTTCACTCGAAAGAAGAAGATTTATGTTAAGTGTGAGATGTCAAAAGAAAGAAAGTGAGAATAAAAGTTAAGTGTAAAATTAATAAAATAGGTTTTTTTTGTATATTTATTAATAAAAAATATTATATGGTTTAAATATATTTTGAGACTAAAAAATGTATTATAAATAGTATAATTAAATATGATATAATAATATATAAACTGATGATACAAATGTTAAGTATGATCTGACAAGTTTATATAAATAGGAAATGAAGACACATATAATAATTCATAATAATTCATGATAATGACTAAAGAAAAAGTGACAGAAGTGTAGGGCGCAATAGTCAGAGATTGGCAAAGTGAGTAAAGTAACATTTAAGAATGTAAATATATTAGGTTAAAAACAATTAAATTAAATATTTTAATAATTTGTACTTTCAAAACATACAAAAATGTATTGAATCAAAACTTATGAGACCCATTATTATTGTTTAGTAGAATCAAATACCATTTATTATTATTATTATTATTATTATTATTATTATTATTATTATTATTATTATTTACAACATATTAATATGTTTGCTTTTGATTTGTAACATACTACTATTGTTTATAGTCAAATTCTATTAGTATCATATTTCATAATCGTTATACGTATACATGAGATTAATTTGTACTGTATACATATATTTTTATCTTTTTATTATATAACTATTTATACCCAATTGCTAAATCAATTTTTAGAAATTTTGTATTTTTTTAAGGTAAAATATGTTTTTGGCCTATAAATATTTCAATTTTCGTGTTTAGACCCTTTTAAAATAATAATATATTTTAGTTCCTATAAACTTTTTATGCATGCAATTTTAGCTTCTGATGTTTTCTAAAATCTTAAAAACTGTTTAATTATCTTTAAATTTTTTAATTTTTGAATAATTTTTTTCATCCATGTTTAAAATACTATAAAATATTTCTTTACTAAATTTTAGAATTTTTTAAAATGAGAAGAATTTAATATGAATTTTTTAAATTTATATAATGATAAAAGTAATGAAAATTTAAACTTAAAAACCAAATTTTAAGTTTTTTTTTTCCGAGAAATTTTTTATAACATTCTAAATATTCCTTCAAAATAATCATTTAAAAATATGCATTCGTTTAAAAGGAGGGACTAAAATTATGTGCATAATAATTTTTTAGAGATTAAATTTTTTTTAATAGAACTAAAAATAAAAATTGAGATATTTATAAGAACTAAAAACATTTTATACCGACATCTAGGTACGAACTGGAGAGTCATCATCATGTTTTAAGGGGTCCAATCCCAAGCATTTAACGAAATTGATATCAATCTTTATTTTTTATAACTTACTGTTGTCTATCAATTAAATATTGCTTTCTTGGAGCATGAATAACTTTACACTATCGTTATGTTGATTTTGTCAAAAATACTATATATTGCATTCTTAGTTGCATCATATCAAATATACAAAGTTAGTATTTAAATTTCGAATCTTGTTTTATAATACTATTTTAATATTTATGTAAATTAATAACAATATTCAATTATTCAATTAATTTTGATCAACTATATTAAATTATTTTTAATGGTTGTTATTCGTTTTATAAATTATATTTTAAAATATAAGGGTTATTTTAATATAATTGTATTATAAAAGCCATATAACTAATTTCTCAACGAAAACAAAAAAATAAAATATATAATAATAAATAAAATATGTAACACTAATTTCTCAACTAATATAATAAATAAAATATGTAAAACGTATAAATATTAATATATAAATTAACTATCTTTTTACTACTTGCAACTATATAATCTTATATTTGTTATCCTAACTAAATACTGTACAAGAATATGTTAAAGTTGTATGATTATATGATTGCTTATTTTTCTTTGTTCTTTGAGAATTTTGATTTTATAGGTCTTTCTTTTTTTTCTTCTAATTTGCGCGGATTATCTAAAAAATCGGGACAAATATTTATTTTATTTTCCAATTCACAAGTATTATCCAAAAAAAACGGGACAAATCTTTTTTTCTTTCTAATAACTCACCAATATTCATGCAAACGCATAAGTATTTAGACCAGAATAGATACAAATGCATGGGTTATTACCATTTTTATAAAATTATAGAAAATAAAGATAAATATATTTAAAATAATGTATGAATCAAAACATGGGAAAATGTGGTTATTTATATGTTACTAATATTAATTTTTACAATTAAAATAATATTTATAAATGTTATATTATTAGTTAATATTTATAAAAATAAATAATTGCATATATATTTTTATTAATAATGTTAAAAATTAATATTTATATACAAGAAATATACAATTGATCCAAATATTTACCTACGAACAAATATTTTTTATCAATTGTTTAGTGTACTTGTTTGTAATGATAAACTAGCATTGTAGTACATTGTCAACAATTATTGCCACAAATTATTGTCAATAATATATTTATTTAAAATTTTAAGAACCTAACATTCTTAAATAGTACATTGAATTATATGTTTATTATTTTTTAAGTATAATGAATTATATATATATATATATATATATATATATATATATATATATATATATATATATATATGAGGAGATATTCTTATTTAAGGAGTAAATCATTTTTAATCAATGGCGGAAAATAAGTCATAATTTTTCTGCAAATAATCAATAAATAAATAATGAGAGTATAACTTATTTTCAGTCATTGATTAAAAATAATTTAAAGGTGAGGTTGTAGAGTAAGTTTTATAAACTTACTCCCGAAGTAAGAATATCCTCATATATATATATATATATATATATATATATATATATATATATATATATATATATATATATATATATATATATATATATATATATATATATATATATATATATATATATATATATATATATATATATATATATATATATATATATATATATATATATATATATTCTTTATTCAATGCATTAGAAGATAATGAATCTTTTTTTCCTACACAACAAACTTTACACGTACTACTTACTATTAAATAAATAAATTTGAAATAATTTGACATTTATGATGCTATTAACACTAATTAATTCTACATTAAAAATCAAATAGTTATTTTAATGATAAATATTTATTGTGCTACTAACACTAATAAATTTAAAATATTTTGAAAATTATTTATATGTTTTAAAATATATTAATTAATTCATAATCACTATACAATTTGGTTTTCAATTAAATGCAAAATTTTATTAATATTATAATAAATAATTGTTGATTTGTATTTAAGATAATATTTAAATTTTAAATTAATAATATTTTTAGTTTAATTTAATTACAGAGAAAAATGTGTTATTGTTCAAATACGGGAAAAATATGCTACTTTTTAATCAATCGAACATATTTACAATATATTAAATACTTATTTATCAATTAAAATACGAGAAAAAAATTCACAATTATATGTTATTGATGTAAATAAGGAATATATATATATATATATATATATATATATATATATATATATATATATATATATATATATATATATATATATAGAATACTTATTTATCAATTAAAATAAGGAATATATATATATATATATATATATATATATATATATATATATATATATATATATATTATGTATTTATTTATGCTTCAAATATAAATAAAATATGCTCTTTTTTTAAAAATCAAAAACTTCTTTGGTAAAATATTTTTTCTTTTTTATTATTTTTATTTTCTTAAAACAAATATGTTTCACCAATCAGTGACCACAAATATTTATTTTATCAGTGACCACAAATATTTATTTTATCTTCTTTTAATAAATTATACTTTTTATACTTTTTGATTTTTATTAATTGTATTTTCTTAAAAAAAAATTAAATGTAAATAATAAATGTATTTTTTCAATAAATTCATTTTTTTTTGAATAATTGTAGCACTATTCTAAAACAAATATAATAAATGTAACAATTTTTTATTTTTAATAGCAATTTTAAATTTATTTTTTTAATAGCACAACTCTAAAACAATATGAAAGCTAATTTTTTTTGTTGTTTTATTTTTTGTTGCACTTTTTTTTAATTAATCAAATATTTATTTATCACTGAAATTAGAAAAGATTAAACTTTTAATCATGGTACTAAAATTGGTAATTTCAAATCCTATTCTTTTAATAGATATTCTAAATCATCACTTTTCTACAAACTTGCTCTTTAGTCATCATGATATCCGGTTATACAAAAAAAATCATCACATTCCTCTTTAGTCATCAGTGTATCCTGTTATACCAAAAACAAAATCGTCACTTTCCTATAATGTATTAATTGATTGATTTCAATTATTTAAAAACATAAAAGAGTCTAAATCTAGTAATAACTAACTAGGGTTGAATCAAATCCAATAGTCTAAAGAAATCATGGTTAGATAATTCCTGTACTACTATTTATTTATTTCAAAATAAAAAAACTCAGGTTAAACACTCTAGTTTATGTCGTGCGCCGCTCTACTGAGTTGATATGTGTAATTCCATCAACAATTTTGCACAACGAGAACACGGAGATAGAATTACGATGACAAACTCACTGTTTTACCCGTTTGTCTTTTACTCGAAATATTATCTCATTTGAATACCAAACAAGTTGTTCATACATGCATCCTCTCTACACCATGGAAGAATATCTGGAAGGATCTTCCTGTTCTTTTTTTAAATTCTTCTTATTTCCAAACTATCGAAAGTTTTACTAAATTCATCTATGCTATTTTGAGTCAACGTAATCACAAAACCTCTATGCAAACTCTCTGTTTTAATTCCAACTTCAGTAATATAGAGCCTCACCTTCTTGATACCATCATACATTACACATTTTCACCCAATGTCCACCTATTGCACTTGTCTATGGCTTGTAATATTCAACAATTTTCCCTTTTCAACTTTTCATCTCATACTTTAACCTCCCTTAACCTTTATTCAATCTGTAGTGGGAAACCATTATTATTTCCAAATTTTACTCCCATGCTTCCTGCATTAACCTACTTGGCCATATACTCATTTTCCTTTCTCAGTGGTGATGATGGCTATGCCAACCCCTTTTCCGCATTTAAAAGTTTGAATACTTTGATCCTTCGATCATGTGAAGTTGTTGATAATAAGAACCTTTCTATATCAAGTGTCTCCCTTGTTAATTTAACATTAGAAGTGTGCTCTTGCAAATTTGAGTTATCTACCCCAAATCTTTGAAGTTTTAATTTTTGGGGTTGGCCTTGCAAAATCAATGGTGAATTCTCTTCTATTAAACATCTAAATATTCTTTTCCCAATCCCAACAAGTGTCTCAAATTATCCTTCAATTCTACTCAATTGGCTAGCCAAGCTTTCTCTTCTAGAATCATTGACAATCTGTTCAAAGACCCTGGAGGTATTTTAGTTTGGTTTGTGAAAACTTTAGAGCTTTCAATTATTTTATTACAAAGACTAGTCCATTATTATTTTTAATTGACTCACTTTTAGTTTATCTTAATTCATCTTTATTCTTGGTTTAGATTCTCAGCTTAATTCCTGATTCATGCAAGATTGATTTCCCTTATTTATATAACTTGAAGTTACTGAAAATAGAAAGATATGAACCTTCATCGATAGCCGATAGAATGGAAGACGTTTTGCTTCAAAACTCATCGTCCGCAAAGAAAGTTATCAATCTTGCGTCAAGGTAAACGTGCATTCAACTTTGAAATGCAATAGTTTAAGTTGACTTTTACTTTTTTTACTCACCGTCCACATTAGATTTTTTTCTACAACTTACTGGATTGATGTTTTAACGATGTTTATTAAGACGATTTGACTATTTCAAAATGAAGAGAATATAGTTGTATTTTACAATACCAGACTCTTTAATAGACATGTTGTCCTGGCCTGCGCCGCAACGAGATGCGCCACTCCAATGCAGCTGGAAGCAGTGAACACATTTTTTCCACGCCTCTTTTAATAGCATAGTCGTACATACATTTGATCCAAAGTATGAGTGTTATAGAGATGGCTATATGGCTTAGAAGAATTTTGGAAGAGGTAAGATGTATACAGCAAGGTCCACTTATGTTATTTTATGTTAACAACTCAGCTATTAAATTTTCAAAAAATCCAGTTCTGCATGGAAGAAGCAAACACATCGATGTGAGGTTTCATTTTCTCCGCGATCTCGCTAAAGAGGGAGTGGTGGAACTGTGCTACTGTAAAAGTGATGAGTAAATTGCCTACATTTTTACAAAACCTCTGAAAGTTGATTCTTTCTTGAAGTTAATGGCATTACTTGACATGTGCTCAATTGAAGAAATAATCTGATTGCTTATGAGCATTTAGTTTAAAGGAGAGTGTTGAAGTCAGTGGCTTTTATTTATTTATTTTTATTGTTTGATAATAAATCCTATTAATTAGGAAGTGTGGTTGTTTTGTTATCCTATCAATTAGGAACTGCTCTTGTTAGGTTGATTTAGTCCAGTAAGATATTCATTCTTTGTAGGCAAGTTGAGTTAGTGGTTCATACACATTTTACTTGTGGTAGTTGTGATGTAAGGCTATTTTAAAGGGCCATTTATTTTCATTCAGTAAAGTAGAGAACTTTCCCCTTCATACTACTTTGTTTTTTCTGTGATATTTAACATCCAGTAAGTGTGAACTAACAAAAGGAACGAAGAAAATGAATTGAAACATAAGATATTTCATGCTATTAAAAATATAGAAAACTAAGAAAATCCTCAATTATGCAACTTATTTGTTGAAATGACTGAATTTCATTCACACCAAGAGTTCTTAGCCATTAAAAAAACACATTTAAAAATATTGTAAGTATATTAGGGTACAAGACAATCGTGACAGGTAAAGGAACTCACACCAATTAACATTGTCAAGTTCAGAACCCATAAATGTTTAATAGAAAAGAAAAAAAGACAATCAAGTAGTATAGAATCAACCTCCATGAGATGTTATAGTAAATTACCAATGCAAACCCACCATCACACAATTAGTTACTTATATAACAAAAGTACTTACATATAAGTGGATTATCAATGTATTTAAACAGTGGTCATAAAAATCCATAAATCATAACTAAGTGTTTTCCTTTCCCCGTAAAAAAAATATATTTTTCTTTCTTAACATATACCCTTTTTTAATAGGCTATTGATCATGGACAATGGGGTCATGTCCACTGATACCAGTACAATGAATAAGAATACAATAAGCTACACTAAGTTTTACATACATGAATTGAAATGACCAACGGACAAAAGAGTATAAAGTAGTTGAGACAAACACAAATTCCGTACCTGGAGTGATTTATGAGGTCAATGTCTTTCCTTCTTGAAGTGATTTCAAACTATTTATGAGGTCAATAGAAACAATACTTGAAACGATTTCACAAGAAATGATTGATCGAGGCTGATAACGAAAAATGAAACGATTCAAAATCTGGAAACTTACCTGAAACGATTTTTTTGAGGTTGAAAATGTGAAAATGATTCAAAATATGGAAACTTAAAATTGATTATGGTTCATGGAAGGGTTTCATGATGGTTAGGGTTGCTCGGTAAGGGAATATTAAGAGAAAATAGGAAACTTTGAGAAAATAGGAAAAGGAAAATAAAGAGGAAATGAAAAAACACACAGAGGGAAAACCATGAAAAAGGCTTTGGATCAATTTTTTTGTTATTTACAAAAATGCCACCGCATTACTTTTTACATCGTTTTTTTTATATACCCGATGTAAAATCCCTTATAACAATTTATGTTATTATTTACGAAACTGCCACCGCGTTATTTTTTTACATCATTTTTAATAAATACCTGATGTAAAATCATTTAACCAAATGTTTTTTTTATTAGTAGTGGGAAAACCATGAAAAGTGAAAAGAAAGAAAATGAAAATTTAAAAAACTATAGTTTGAATATAATAATTTGGTCATAAGCAAATAACAAAGAAATCTTTGTGGTGTAGTGGTTACATGATGATTTCCTTTAAGTGAAGTTCATGAGTTAGATCTGTTGGCGCTTCATTAGAATTTTATTAGCGTCAGTCTAACCGACATAAATACTTTCAATAAACAAATAAAAATAAAAATGATTTAGAATAGTAGTGTCGGTCTAGTCAGACAGTTAAATACATATTTTATAATATTAAATAAATAAATGAATAAAATAAATGTATGTTATCGAATAGAATTGGTCCAAAAGACTCTAAATAATAAATAAGATATTAAAAACTATTATATATAAATTTTAATTAAATAAATAAATAATATTAGAGTAGGTATAGTCGACGCTAATGTGAAATAATACAGTAATTAATTAGAAAAAATGTATCTAAATAGAGTTTGTTAATGTAGGTTTAGCCGACACAAATAATGTCTCTATCCGTGGCCGATTCTAAATTTGGAGGCTAAAATAACATATTCTAGTAGTTAATGACTAAAGAAAAAGTGACAGAAGTATAATACGCAATAGTCACGAGTCGGTAAAAGTGAGTAAAGTAACATTTAAGAGTTTAAAGATATTATGTTAAAAACAAATAAATTGAATTGAATATTCTAATAATTTGTACTCCCAAAGAGTAGTTCATGTCATTCATTTCTTTCATTATGGAGGTTTGAGTTTAATCTTATTATTAATTCTATTAAGTCTTTGTTATATAGTTATCCAAACTTTGAGGTTAGGTTTATTAAGCGCCAAACCAATATGGTTGCCCACTCTCTTGAAAAGGCGGACAATTCTTGATCTAGGCATGAGACACTTACCACGATTCCTTCTTGTATTGAACATTTGAATTGCATTGATTTTGTGTCGGTTAAAAAAAAAACATACAAAAATTGTATTGAATCAAAACTTATTAGACCAATTATTAGTATCATATTTTATAATCTTTATACGTATACATGACATTAATTTGTATTTTATACATATATTTTATCTTTTTATTATATAACTATTTATACTCAAGTGTAAAATCAATATTTAGAAATTTTGAATTTTTCTAATGCAGATTTGTGTATAGGTACGTAGTCAAGTGTCATCATCATGTTTTAAGGGGTCTAATCCCAAACATTTAATGAAATTGATATCAATCTTTATTTTCTATAGCTCACTATTGTCTATCAATTTTATATTTCTTTTTTGGAGCATGAATGACTTTACAATATAGTTACGTTGATTCAGTCAAATATATTGCAATCTTAGTTGCATTATAACAAATATAAAGTTACTAAATAAATTTGGAATCTTATTTTATATTACTATTTTAATATTTATGTAAATTAATAATAATATTAAATTATTCAATTAATTTTGATCAGGTATATTAAATTACTCTTAATGGTTGTTATTTGTTTTATAAATCATATTTTAAAATATAAGGATTATTTTAATATAATTGTATTATAAAAGCTATGTAACTAATTTCTCAACTACAACACTATCAGATATGTTTAATTTCTCAACTAATTGATTAATTTCTCAACTATAATACAAGGGACGCGTATCCCGCTAGTTAGAGTTAGGCTTTTCAAATTCACTATCAATGGTAAATGAATAATTGATTAATTAAAAAATAAAAATAAAATGCAACAAAAAAATAAAACAACAAAAAGATATTAGCTTTCGTATTGTTTTAAAAGTAAAAAATAAGTAAATGAAAAGAAAAACAGTTACAATTATAAAATAAATTACGAGATTAATTGTTATACACTGTCAGTGTAATTTTTTTTACACAGTCAGTGAATAACAATCATTCAAAAATATTATTTTTTAAATAATTAAAATAAAAGTCAAATTATAATTAAAATTTAACGGTCACGATTAATTGATAGTTAAAACTGATTTACACTGTCGTTGTATACAAATTAAATTCATAAATTATTTTGTATAAAAAAAATTAAAAAACATATAACATTATCTTTTTATAATAATGCCACGTCAGATGCTTTTAATACCGAATGCATAATATTAGAATATGATTTAAAAAGACAATGTTATTTCCGAAATTAGAAAAGATTAAACTTTTTATCAAAGTACTAAAATTGGTAATTCCAGATTCTATTCTTTTAATAGATAGATATTAGATATATATCTATTAAAACTTTTATCCTAAATCATTACTTTTTTACAAACTTGCTCTTTAGTGATCCGGTTATCCTGTTATACCAAAAACAAAATCGTCACTTTCCAATAATGTATTAATTGATTGATTTTAATTATTTAAAAACATAAAAATTAATTATAAATCCATGAATAACTAACTAGGATTGGATCAAATCCAGTATTCTAAAGAAATCATGGTTAGGTAATTTCTGTACTACTTTTTATTTATTTCAAAATAAAAAAATTCAGGTTAACCACTCTCCAGTTTTTGCCGTGTGCCGCTCTACTGAGTTTATCTGTGTAATTCCATCAACAATTTTGCACAATGAGAACACGGAGACAGAATTACGATGACAGACTCACTGTTTGACCCGTTTGTCTTTTACTCGAAATATTATCTAATTTGAATACCAAACAAGCTGTTCAAACATGCATCCTCTCTACACCATGGAAGAATATCTGGAAGGATCTTCCTGTTCTTTTTTTAAATTCTTCTTATTTCCAAAATATTGAAAGTTTTACTAATTTCATCTATGCTATTTTGAGTCGACGCAATCACAAAACCTCTATGCAAACTCTCCGTTTTAATTCCAACTTCAGTAATATAGAACCTCACCTTCTCGATACCATCCTACATTACACATTATTACACATTTTCACCCAATGTCCAACTATTGCACTTGTCTATGACTTGTAATATTCGACAATTTTCCCTTTCCAACTTTTCATCTCATACTTTAACCTCCCTTAGCCTTTATTCAATCTGTAGTGAGAAACCATTATTATTTCCAAATTTTCCTCCTATACTTCCTGCATTAACCTACTTGGCCATATACTCCTTTTCCTTTCTTAGTGGTGATGATGGCTATGCCAACCCCTTTTCCGCATTTAAAAGTTTGAATACTTTGATACTTGGATCATGTGGAGTTGTTGATAATAAGAACCTCTCCATATCAAGTGTCTCCCTTGTTAATTTAACATTAGAAATGTGCTCTTGCAAATTTAAGTTATCTACCCCAAATCTTTGCAGTTTTAATTTTTGGGGTTGGCCTCGCAAAATCAATGGTGAATTCTCTTCTATTAAACATCTAAATATTCTTTTCTCAATCTCAACAAGTGTCTCAAATTATCCTTCAATTCTACTCAATTGTCTATCCGAGCTTTCTCTTCTAGAATCATTGACAATCTATTCAAAGACCCTGGAGGTATTTTAGTTTGGTTTGTGAAAACATTAGAGCTTTCATTTATTTTATTACAAAGACTAGTCCATTATTATTTTTTATTGACTTGCTTTTAGTTTATCTTAATTCATCTTTATTCTTGGTTTAGATTCTCACCTTAATTCCTGATTCATGGAAGATTGATTTCCCTTATTTACATAACTTGAAGTTACTGAAAATAGAAAGATATGAACCTTCATCGATAGCCAATGGAATAGAAGATGTTTTGCTTCAAAACTCACCGTCTGCAAAGAAAGTTATCAATCTTGTGTCAAGGTAAACGTGCATTCAACTTTGAAATGCAATAGTTTAAGTTAACTTTTACTTTTTTTTACTCACCGTCCAGATTATATTTTTTTCTACAACTTACTGAATTGTTGTTTTAACAATGTTTATTAAGACGATTTGACTATTTCAAAATGAAGAGAAGAGAGTTGTATTTTACAATACCAGACGCTTTAAGAGGCGTGCTTTTCTGACCCGTGTCGCAATAGGAAGTGCCACTCCAATGCCCAGGAAGCAGTGAACACATTTTTTTCACGCCTCTTTACACACCTTTGATCAAAAGTGTGGGTGTTATAGAGATGGCTATACTTAAACTCTATTACTTGAATTAGCCTTATTTCACTGTTTATGTAAACATGGTGGCCGCCAAGCACCACTTGCAGTTGCATCCATCAAATTTATAAGAGAGGCTTACAATACCGGAACATCCTCTGCGCCGTGCCCTGGATATGCCATTTCCGCCTAACCCGAATCTATTGCTATTGCAATAATTATTATATAGAAAAGATAATTTTATAAAGTCTGACCATTTTATGTTCATTATTGATGCTTTATCTGTACATTTTTATGCATTAGAAAGACTTTTGGGAAGATATAAAACATGGTTTTGTGGGTACGGATACCCATAGGTCATATATTTGCCATATTTTCATTGGAAAAGAATAAGAATTATCTAATGAATTGTAGCTAAATTTTGTTCTTAATTAAATTTTATTTTTGATACCTTTTTAGATTGGGCTTGTCCTCACCTTTTAAAAAAAAACAATATTGTTTCTGTTTTTTTTTTAAATTGTTGTATTCATTAAAAAAGAATTTTTTGGTAAGCTTTATTGTTTATATTTTTGAAATCCATAATTATGAATGCACACAATATTTGTAAGGTAAATTCTTAAGTATCCATGATAAGTATTTGGGTACCAGTACCTCTAATACAAATTAAAGTGACATGACATTAAATAATAATTATTTATTGGTTAAAGTTACCGTACCCAACCAAATTCAAGGGTACCAGAATGTTCACCTATTTTTAATTATATAAATAATTATAACCCTTTTGAAATTATGCAAGAATTATATGACTGTTTTTATTATTAATTTATTGCTTGTTTTTTATTGTTAATTTATTGTTTAAATCTAAATTAACTCCAACAAAAAAAGAAAAATCTTAATACTAATTAAATTTTCTCTATTATAGTATTAATGAACGGATATTTATTTATAGTCTGGTGTTTATAGGGATGATAATGGACAATGTTTAGGCACAAAATATAATAAAATTTAGATACAATTCTTTAGTTTTGATTCTTACTATTTCTAATGAAAATATGATAAGTATATAATTTCTGCATTTTTCTCCTAATTTTACTTCTTAAATTATATTTAATTATACTTGTCATATTTTATTGAAAAATAATAAGAACCACACCTAAAGAATTTTATCTAAGTTTTCTTCTTTAAAAAATCTTCGTATTCGAGCATATACTCGCAAAATGTTTATACCAGTATACATACCTAAGGGTTTTTAAGTAATATATTTCTAATAAAAAATTTCATATTAATTATAATTTATGATATCATTTTAAGTTTTTAACAACATTAAAGAAAATTCAAGAATGTATTGTTGAATTAAAAAATAAACAAACATTTATATTAAAATGTGTAGAAGTTTAATACTAGTTATGTATTGAATAAAATTTATAAATTAACATATATATATATATATATATATATATATATATATATATATATATATATATATATATATATATATATATATATATATATATATATATATATATATATATATATATATATATTGTATTGATATGGGACGGGCGAACACTAAGGTATCTCTATCCACATTCATACCCGCTTATTTTTATTCAAATATATATCCATTTTGTGAATTTTTAACATATCTATATCTATTATAGATAATTTTTATGCGAGAATCATAAAAATAAAAATTAATATTGTCCAATTACTTTTGCTAATATTTAATTTTTTTTGGGCAAAATCCGAGATGTTTAATTAGTTCAGGAAAAATAGTAGTACTTCTTATTACTTTAAATCATTAGCGATAAGTATATTATGTTTTATTGAGTGAAAATATTATGATTTTTTATTTTGGAATTGCTTTATAAAATAAAAATTTTATTGAATTTATTTCGGTTGTTCTTAATATTTGATCAATAAAGTTGATTTATTTTATTTGCATGATCAAAATTAATTATGAAATTTTACTGAGAATTGATTTTTTCATTTATAATATTTTGATAAAAATATTTTAGAATATTATATATGATACATCTTTATTTAAAAATTGAATAAAAATTTATCTTATGTAGCTTCATTCTAATATAATTTAAATAAATAAAAAATTACTTTTTGGCTTTTAAATTGTCCTCGTATTATACAAAAACAAAATTGTTTCACTTTTATTAAAAAATTTATTGTATTCATTGAAAAAAAATTTATTCGGCCAAACTTTTTATTACTTAAAATCATTAACGATAATTATAATGTTTTACTGAGTGAAAATAATCATTTATAATAATAATTATTATTTTAAAATTACTTATTCAAAAATAAATTTATTTTTGAAATTTTTCTGCAAATTGTTTTTGCGTAAAATTTGATCAATGAAGTTGATTGATCTTTTTGTTTTATTTATTTGCATGATCAAAGATTAATTATGTGAATTAATTTTTGAATTTATATTTTTTGATTGTAGGTACTTGCGGAGGCGATTTTAATGTGGAGATGTACCAATCTAAAAAAAAAGAATATTTTTACATTACCAGAGATTTCAAATTTTCGGTAATGTGTGGAAATTTCCCGAATTTAAAATCTATGATAATAAATAATTAAATTGTTATTTTTTACCGGTAATTTTGAAATCTCTGATATATTTTACCGGTAATTTCAAAATTCCTGTATTTTTTACCAGTAATTTCGAATTACCGATAATTTCGAAATTCGCGGTATTCCTCCCAAATTTTATAATTTTTGAAAATTTTAAAAAGGGTAGAAATAATATTTCGCTACAAATGTGCGGTGTCAGATATGAGTGTGAGGGTGACAAGTATATTCCTTTTGGAATTGCATTTAGCAATTGAGTGGGCCGGAGAGGATTCGGTACTCTATTTGGCTTATAAAGCATGATAGACTTTTGACTAATTTAAGAAGAGCAAAGTGGGGTTTGGTTCGGTAGGTTGTAATCGGGCATGTTTGTGAGAACGCGCTGTTGTAATTTATGAAAAATAAATATTTAATTGGTGTGTTCTAAAATGACAAAAAAAAAGTGGAAGAGAAGCAACACTTTGTGAAGTATTGTAGTGGAATGAAAGTATGTAATGGTTGGAAACATGACAACTTTTGATTAAAAAATGTTGTTTCATCAAAGGTCACTTACCTTGTGAAATAATACATGCATGACATATAAATTAATCATTCCAAAATTCAGAAAATACATTACAAACTGAAATCCTCTTGCATAAAAATTATTGTATTATTAAGAAAATATTTTGGTAAACTTTGTTGTTTATATTTTTGAAATCCTTTATTTTAATATTTGACTTATAAATTAATTTTAAATTAACTATAATTATGAATGCACACAATAATTCTAAATTTTAATTATATAAATAGATATTATAACCCTTTTGAAATTATATAATTTTAAATTTTCGCAATATTGCATAGGATAAGGGCAATTAATATACCATTTAATACACCATTTTCTTCCATATAAACTATCATATTAATTATTCTTTTTTCAAAAATTAATTTTTATTTAATTTTCTCTCCCACACATCCAATTAATAGATTAAGGAAAGTGATTTTTATTTTCTCAATTAATACGTTTTTATTGTATTATTAACTTTAAAACGATGTATTAATTAATGGAGAGCACAAGTTAGATAGCCATATAGTTGTAAATAACATCATAAAAGTCATTACCCAATGAAGGTGGAGCAATAGGAAGTATACAAAGTATATAGCTCTGCTCATGCTATAGGACATTATTTGTATTTGGTTGTTTCTTTGAATTAATCCAATAGTTTATTGATTAAAAAAACGATGTATTAATTATTCTTATCCTATGCAATGTCGTATAGTTTAGACAAACCATATTATTATTATTATTATTATTATTATTATTATTATTATTATTATTATTATTATTATTATTATTATTTACAACATATTAATATTTTATGTTTACTTTTGATTTGTAAAATACTACTATTGTTTAAAATCAAATTCTATTAGTATCATATTTTATAATCTTTATACGTTTACATGACATTAATTTGTATTTTATACATATATTTTATATTTTAATTATATAACTATTTATACTCAAGTGCAAAATCAATATTTAGAAATTTTGAATTTTTCTAATGCAGATTTGTGTGTAGGTACGTAGTGGAGTGTCATCATTATGTTTTAAGGGGTATAATCCCAAACAGTTAATGAAATTGATATATCAATCTTTATTTTCTATAGTTCACTATTGCCTATCAATTTTATATTGCTCTTTTGGAGCATGAATGGATTTACAATATAGTTACGTTGATTCAGTCAAATATATTGCAATTTAGTTGCATTATAACAAATATAAAGTTACTAAATAAATTTGGAATCTTATTTTATATTACTATTTTAATATTTATGTAAATTAATAATAATATTAAATTATTCAATTAATTTTGATCAGGTATATTAAATTACTCTTAATGGTTGGTATTTGTTTTATAAATCATATTTTAAAATATAAGGATTATTTTAATATAATTGTATTATAAAAGCTATGTAACTAATTTCTCAACTACAACACTAACAGATATTTCGACCTTCAATTTTTCAAGAAAAAATCAAATTCGGATTTCAATTTGTAGGCCATATCAAGAAGTTTTGAAAGTTGCAATACCTTCCTGGGTGTTCATTGAACCTATTTGCATCATTTGCATCATCAAAAACATCCTTGAATGCATAAACCGAATTCACCTTTAAGCTTGAAAATTTGATTTTCGATTTTTCTTATATAAGCTGTATAAATGGAATTTGATTGTATATTGTTGTTTATGTTGATGTTTGCAATGTTTCTGGGTGGTTTAATTTGAGTTTCAGTGCAGGATTGAAGGTACACCATTATTAGGGTTTCGAAGGTCCAAAGTCAGGAACCCTAGCTACGAGTGATATCATTTGAAATTGAGGCCTTAATTGGACTTAGAGGACATGCTTTGATTGATTTGAACCCTTAGAATGAATTTATATTGTGTATGCTGCGTTTTTGAATTTCCAGGACCTAGAGCTACGAAGAAAATCTGTCACTATAAGCTCTAGTGATGGATAAAGTGTCACTATAGCCTAATACAATGGCTGGAGGAAGAAGACAACTGCGCGCGCGAATTTCATTGTTTGAATTTAGTTTTATTATTTAATTAATGTTGTGTTTTATATCAGTTGGAAGCAAGTGGCGTGGTGGTAAGCATGTACGCGTATGAGGCAGACGACCTGGGTTCGATCCCCAGGTTATTCATTTTGTTCAAAATTCCTTTTATTTTGCAGGTTTAATATATAAAGATCAATGCTCATCATATGTTCACCAAGCGCAGCTGGCCTGGTGGTAGTGAGGCTGAACCAAGGGTTTGAAAGCCTAGGTGTGGGTTCGAATCCCAACCCCAGGTATTTTGCTTTTTTTTCAATTTTTCTTATTTATTAGTTTATTTATATTATTTAATTCATTTAATTTCTTATAAAAAAAAATAAAACTTTTTTTAATATACCAATAATATTTTATATAACTAATATGTGTATAAATGAAAAATTCTTTATTATTAATAAATATTTAATTTTCTTTAATAAAATATATATATAAATTTTGTAAATAAATAAATAATGTATTTTAATTATAATTAAAAACCCTAGTTTTTCTTAATTTAAATACTAACCCTAATTTTTTCTCAACCCTAATTTTTATCCTAACCCTAAAAATTAACTTATTTTTTTCTAAACTCTAATTAAATTATTTAATCTTTATTTTTATTAATATGTAAATAATTTGTTATTTGTTTATTATTATTAAATTCATTTTCTTAATTAACATCTAAAAAATTCTAATATTTATTTAACCTAAAAAATAATCTTTCTTCTAAATTTTTATTTTCCTTATTTATTATTCTAACCATTATTATTATTATTTTATTATTACTAATATTTGATTATTGTTTATTTATTATTCTTATTATATTTATTATTATCATTATTATTTTTATGTAATTGCTAAAGCCATGTAATATTTGTAGGTTTATTTTCTATCCTTATTATATTTTGTAAATTATTTTATTGTATGGTTAGTAATCTTAGGGTATGTATAACCTATATGTGATTAAAATAACTTAGAAAATTAACTTAAATAAGATAAATACTTGAACATGAACACTCACACACGTAAGTCGATCTTTGATCGCCATCTTGCACTTTCTAGGTTACCCCTCTTGGTTGCCTTAAATATGGTCAAGTTTCTCGAATATATGGGTGTCTTAAGCAAAGTCCCTTCATAAAAATCATCAAGTCCCTACAGTTTAAAAGATAAGTCCCTTCGAGGTTGCCTACGGAATAATGATCTTATCCCTTCGAATAAATGATGATAGTCCCTACGAAGTGCTAAAGACACCCTTACATGTTGCCTTCTATGACCATACGATGACCCTATGCTTGTCCCTTAATACACATCCAAGGTAATGACTACCTATTCCTTAATAATAGGGATAGTCTTATCATTGAAAGAACATACGAGAACATGAAAGACTTAATCTAGGGTAGGTACCTCATAGTTACTTGCTCACACTCTTCAAAAATACTTTTGACACCTCACAATATTTTCAAAACATTTTCAAGCAAGGCTTTGTATACATCCATACGAGGATCATTACAAAGTACTTAGAAAATTTCTAATCACACACTACACTTTCCAAAAACAATTAAAGTGAGCTAAGTAACTAAGAGCCCATGGATAACCATGGATATAAAGGGTTCTAACACCTTCCCTTTATATAACTTACCCCCGAACCCAAGTCTTTTCAAAACGGTCTTTCTTGTTCTTTTATGTCCTTTCCTTATGGATAAAATAAAAGTCGGTGGCGACTCTTGTTATCCGCAACATTTATAGAAAGCCAGTTCTCCCACCGTGTTACACACGTCACCTTTTCATTTTCTCTTCCACCGCACTGACCAACGGATGGGTTGCTCGTCCTCCAAGCTCCATTACCTTCCCATGGAAAACGCTCGAATAACCAACCCACCAGTTGGTCACATATATTCCCGAGCAAGAATCCACCATTAAGTCATCACTTCTTTGACCAGAAGCAGCGACTTGGGGGGCTCCTGTTTCGGACTGGCCAAGTTTCAAAAATGGGCCCTAAGCATCTCGCGACCCAACGGCCCAATGACCCCACGATGCTCAGAATCCTGAGGATCGATTGCTCAACGGGTCCATTGCTCGGTGTTAAAACCATCCGACCCAAGACAAGTCGAGCAGGTGCCATTTTACCCTAACGGCTATTTCCTAACCTCCAATGGTTATTACGGGATCCATGATCCGCGCCCAACAGTTTGGGCCAATAACCATCCACTTGGATCAGTATATAAACCTTCTCATTTGAGAGGGTCGGGTATTAAAAATCTAGACCCAACTATATTGTACTTGCTCACTCGTTGCTCGTTCTCTGACTTTAGCATCGGAGTGCCTTTGCAGGTACACCCCCATCTTTTCTCCATCATCAACAACACTCGTCCACGCCCGACGCGGCCACATCGGATCCTGATCTCCAGGTACGATCAATAAAAATGAGACTTCTCGTCACTGGGGATTAAATAGTCTTTCAAAGGTTTTGTATCCACTACTGGTTCAACAATCTCTAGTTGTCTTAGATCTCGGTGTCTCTAATGCAAGAAATACTCAATTTTGTTTATAGGATCGACTAAATTACCAGTAGAGTGAGTTCTTTGCATACAACGGTAGCGAGAGAACTATAGTAACATAGAAAATAAAAATTTCTCGTTGGTCCCCGACAAATAGAATGATCAATACGATAACAAAATAGAATGATCAATATCAAAAATAGTTAGTTCCTCGACAAATTCAGAAGCTATTTCACATTTTAATAAAATCAACCGTGAATATTTCTTCATTTAAGGAACTCTAAACCGACAAAATATATAAACACATTTTAAATAAATTTTGTAAATACACATTGTCTCCAATTGAATTGGCGACCATTCACAATATTTAAACACAAACGCCAATTGGAATGGAGAATGCATATAGTGTCTCCAATCCAATTGGCGACACCTCATAAACACCATAAGCAGTCGTCAATTCATACGAAGACTGCTCTTATTTTTAAAAATAACTAGGGTACTTTGCGAATTTTTTGAAAATTGAGTTATTTAGGAATTTTTTTTTTGAAAAATATGGATATTTGGGTAAAAATTTCTTTCTTTTTCAAAAAAACATAATCATAATATATATACATTATTAGGTGAATTCTTATCTACCCACCTCAAAAAGTTGGGTAGACTTATCCATAGAGTAATTTGTATTGAAGTTGCATTGAAAATCTATAAAATTTGAACTTAAATAAATAAGTAAATGCAATTAAATGATATGACATTATTTCATTGGTGGAATATACATTATCCAACTTTTTATGGTGGGTAGAGAAGTTGTCCCCAAATTATTTATTTTCTATTTAAGTTAAGAATAGCATTATAATTTATTTTTTAAAAATCTTCTAAAAATTGTTTTTGTAACATTTGTAAAAATACTTTTTTTTTTGTCATTTTTAGATTTAAAAAATTAGCATAAAAAACTAATTCTTTTTTACCAATTTATGAGATAATTTTTGTAAGAACAAAAATTGTGAAGACTTGCATCATCATCAATAACAAAACAATAAAGATAGTTTAACATTGTTAAGGTAGATCTGAATACATGCAGTGTCTTTCACTCGAAAGAAGAAGAGTTATGTTAAGTGTGAGATGTCAAAAGAAAGAAAGTGAGAATAAAAGTTAAGTGTAAAATTAATAAAATGGTTTTTTTTTGGTATATTTATTAATAAAAAATATTATATGGTTTAAATATATTTTGAGACTAAAAAATGTATTATAAATAGTATAATTAAATATGATATAATAATATATAAACTGATGATACAAATGTTAAGTATGATCTGACAAGTTTATATAAATAGGAAATGAAGACACATATAATAATTCATAATAATTCATGATAATGACTAAAGAAAAAGTGACAGAAGTTTAGGGCGCAATAGTCAGAGATTGGCAAAGTGAGTAAAGTAACATTTAAGAATGTAAATATATTAGGTTAAAAACAATTAAATTAAATATTTTAATAATTTGTACTTTCAAAACATACAAAAATGTATTGAATCAAAACTTATGAGACCCATTATTATTGTTTAGTAGAATCAAATACCATTTATTATTATTATTATTATTATTATTATTATTATTATTTACAACATATTAATATGTTTGCTTTTGATTTGTAACATACTACTATTGTTTATAGTCAAATTCTATTAGTATCATATTTCATAATCGTTATACGTATACATGAGATTAATTTGTACTGTATACATATATTTTTATCTTTTTATTATATAACTATTTATACCCAATTGCTAAATCAATTTTTAGAAATTTTGTATTTTTTTAAGGTAAAATATGTTTTTGGCCTATAAATGTTTCAATTTTCGTGTTTAGACCCTTTTAAAAAAATAATATATTTTAGTTCCTATAAACTTTTTATGCATGCAATTTTAGCTTCTGATGTTTTCTAAAATCTTAAAAACTGTTTAATTATCTTTAAATTTTTTAATTTTTGAATAATTTTTTTCATCCATGTTTAAAATACTATAAAATATTTCTTTACTAAATTTTAGAATTTTTTAAAATGAGAAGAATTTAATATGAATTTTTTAAATTTATATAATGATAAAAGTAATGAAAATTTAAACTTAAAAATCAAATTTTAAGTTTTTTTTTTCCGAGAAACTTTTTATAACATTCTAAATATTCCTTCAAAATAATCATTTAAAAATATGCATTCGTTTAAAAGGAGGGACTAAAATTATGTGCATAATAATTTTTTAGAGATTAAATTTTTTTTTAATAGTACTAAAAATAAAAATTGAGATATTTATAAGAACTAAAAACATTTTATACCGGTAGGTGTGTAGGTACGAACTGGAGAGTCATCATCATGTTTTAAGGGGTCCAATCCCAAGCAGTTAACGAAATTGATATCAATCTTTATTTTTTATAACTCACTGTTGTCTATCAATTAAATATTGCTTTCTTGGAGCATGAATAACTTTACACTATCGTTATGTTGATTTTGTCAAAAATACTATATATTGCATTCTTAGTTGCATCATATCAAATATATAAAGTTATTATTTAAATTTCGAATCTTGTTTTATAATACTATTTTAATATTTATGTAAATTAATAACAATATTCAATTATTCAATTAATTTTGATCAACTATATTAAATTATTTTTAATGGTTGTTATTCGTTTTATAAATTATATTTTAAAATATAAGGATTATTTTAATATAATTGTATTATAAAAGCCATATAACTAATTTCTCAACGACAACAAAAAAATAAAATATATAATAATAAATAAAATATGTAACACTAATTTTTCAACTAATATAATAAATAAAATATGTAAAACGTATAAATATTAATATATAAATTAACTATCTTTTTACTACTTACAACTATATAATCTTATATTTGTTATCCTAACTAAATATTGTACAAGAATATGTTAAAGTTGTATGATTATATGATTGCTTATTTTTCTTTGTTCTTTGAGAATTTTGATTTTATAGGTCTTTCTTTTTTCTCTTCTAATTTGCGCGGATTATCTAAAAAATCGGGACAAATATTTATTTTATTTTCCAATTCACAAGCATTATCCAAAAAAAAACGGGACAAATCTTTTTTTCTTTCTAATAACTCACCAATATTCATGCAAACGCACAAGTATTTAGACCAGAATAGATACAAATGCATGGGTTATTACCATTTTTATAAAATTATAGAAAAAAAAGATAAATATATTTAAAATAATGTATGAATCAAAACATGGGAAAAATGTGGTTATTTATATGTTACTAATATTAATTTTTACAATTAAAATAATATTTATAAATGTTATATTATTAGTTAATATTTATAAAAATAAATAATTGCATATATATTTTTATTAATAATGTTAAGAATTAATATTTATATACAAGAAATATACAATTGATCCAAATATTTACCTACGAACAAATATTTTTTATCAATTGTTTAGTGTACTTGTTTGTAATGATAAACTAGCATTGTAGTCCATTGTCAACAATTATTGCCACAAATTATTGTCAATAATATATTTATTTAAAATTTTAAGAACCTCACATACTTAAATAGTACATTGAATTATATGTTTATTATTTTTTAAGTATAATGAATTTATATATATATATATATATATATATATATATATATATATATATATATATATATATATATATATATATATATATATATATATATATATATATATATATATATAAGGAGATATTCTTATTTCAGGAGTAAATCATTTTTAATCAATGGCGGAAAATAAGCCATAATTTTTCTGCACATAATCAATAAATAAATAAATAATGAGAGTATAACTTATTTTCAGTCATTGATTAAAAATAATTTAAAGGTGAGGTTGTAGAGTAAGTATTATAAACTTACTCCCGAAGTAAGAATATCCTCATATATTTAAAGAAACTAATGAATCTTTTTTTCCTACACAACAAACTTTACACGTACTACTTACTATTAAATAAATAAATTTGAAATAATTTGACAAATATTTATGATGCTATTAACACTAATTAATTCTACATTAAAAATCAAATAGTTATTTTAATGATAAATATTTATTGTGCTACTAACACTAATAAATTTAAAATATTTTGAAAATTATTTATATGTTTTAAAATATATTAATTAATTCATAATCACTATACAATTTGGTTTTCAATTAAATGCAAAATTTTATTAATATTATAACAAATAATTGTTGATTTGTATTTAAGATAATATTTAAAATTTAAATTAATAATATTTTTAGTTTAATTTAATTACAGAGAAAAATGTGCTATTGTTCAAATACGGGAAAAATATGCTACTTTTTAATCAATCGAACATATTTACAATATATTAAATACTTATTTATCAATTAAAATACGAGAAAAAATTTCACAATTATATGTTATTGATGTAAATAAGGAATATATATATATATATATATATATATATATATATATATATATATATATATATATATATATATATATATATATATATATATATATATATATATATATATATATATATTCCTTATTTTAATTGATAAATAAGTATTTAATATATTGTAACATATTGATAATATAAGTATTCAATATATATATATATATATATATATATATATATATATATATATATATATATATATATATATGTATGTATATTCCTTATTTATGCTTCAAATATAAATAAAATATGCTCTTTTTTTAAAAATAAAAAACTTCTTTGGTAAAATATTTTTCCTTTTTTATTATTTTTATTTTCTTAAAACAAATATGTTTCACCAATCAGTGACCACAAATATTTATTTTATCAGTGACCACAAATATTTATTTTATCTTCTTTTAATAAATTATACTTTTTATACTTTTTGATTTTTATTAATTGTATTTTCTTAAAAAAAATTAAATGTAAATAATAAATGTATTTTTTCAATAAATTCATTTTTTTTGAATAATTGTAGCACTATTCTAAAACAAATATAATAAATGTAACAATTTTTTATTTTTAATAGCAATTTTAAATTTATTTTTTTAATAGCACAACTCTAAAACAATATGAAAGCTAATTTTTTTTATTGTTTTATTTTTTGTTGCACTTTTTTTAATTAATCAAATATTTATTTATCACTGAAATTAGAAAAGATTAAACTTTTAATCATGGTACTAAAATTGGTAATTTCAAATCCTATTCTTTTAATAGATATTCTAAATCATCACTTTTCTACAAACTTGCTCTTTAGTCATCATGATATCCGGTTATACAAAAAAAATCATCACATTCCTCTTTAGTCATCAGTGTATCCTGTTATACCAAAAACAAAATCGTCACTTTCCTATAATGTATTAATTGATTGATTTCAATTATTTAAAAACATAAAAGAGTCTAAATCTAGTAATAACTAACTAGGGTTGAATCAAATCCAATAGTCTAAAGAAATCATGGTTAGATAATTCCTGTACTACTATTTATTTATTTCAAAATAAAAAAACTCAGGTTAAACACTCTAGTTTATGTCGTGCGCCGCTCTACTGAGTTGATATGTGTAATTCCATCAACAATTTTGCACAACGAGAACACGGAGACATAATTACGATGACAGACTCACTGTTTTACCCGTTTGTCTTTTACTCGAAATATTATCTCATTTGAATACCAAAAGAGTTGTTCATACATGCATCCTCTCTACACCATGGAAGAATATCTGGAAGGATCTTCCTGTTCTTTTTTTAAATTCTTCTTATTTCCAAACTATCGAAAGTTTTACTAAATTCATCTATGCTATTTTGAGTCAACGTAATCACAAAACCTCTATGCAAACTCTCTGTTTTAATTCCAACTTCAGTAATATAGAGCCTCACCTTCTTGATACCATCATACATTACACATTTTCACCCAATGTCCACCTATTGCACTTGTCTATGGCTTGTAATATTCAGCAATTTTCCCTTTTCAACTTTTCATCTCATACTTTAACCTCCCTTAACCTTTATTCAATCTGTAGTGGGAAACCATTATTATTTCCAAATTTTACTCCTATGCTTCCTGCATTAACCTACTTGGCCATATACTCATTTTCCTTTCTCAGTGGTGATGATGGCTATGCCAACCCCTTTTCCGCATTTAAAAGTTTGAATACTTTGATCCTTCGATCATGTGAAGTTGTTGATTATAAGAACCTTTCTATATCAAGTGTCTCCCTTGTTAATTTAACATTAGAAGTGTGCTCTTGCAAATTTGAGTTATCTACCCCAAATCTTTGAAGTTTTAATTTTTGGGGTTGGCCTTGCAAAATCAATGGTGAATTCTCTTCTATTAAACATCTAAATATTCTTTTCCCAATCCCAACAAGTGTCTCAAATTATCCTTCAATTCTACTCAATTGGCTAGCCAAGCTTTCTCTTCTAGAATCATTGACAATCTGTTCAAAGACCCTGGAGGTATTTTAGTTTGGTTTGTGAAAACTTTAGAGCTTTCAATTATTTTATTACAAAGACTAGTCCATTATTATTTTTTATTGACTCGCTTTTAGTTTATCTTAAATCATCTTTATTCTTGGTTTAGATTCTCAGCTTAATTCCTGATTCATGCAAGATTGATTTCCCTTATTTATATAACTTGAAGTTACTGAAAATAGAAAGATATGAACCTTCATCGATAGCCGATGGAATGGAAGACATTTTACTTCAAAACTCATCGTCCGCAAAGAAAGTTATCAATCTTGCGTCAAGGTAAACGTGCATTCAACTTTGAAATGCAATAGTTTAAGTTGACTTTTACTTATTTTACTCACCGTCCACATCAGATTTTTTTCTACAACTTACTGGATTGTTGTTTTAATGATGTTTATTAAGACGATTTCACTATTTC
Organism: Lathyrus aphaca; assembly: GCA_963966055.1. NCBI lineage: Eukaryota > Viridiplantae > Streptophyta > Magnoliopsida > Fabales > Fabaceae > Lathyrus > Lathyrus aphaca. The sequence goes on from OZ014525.1 coordinate 31,071,740, forward strand.
AAAATGAAGAGAATAGAGTTGTATTTTACAATACCAGACTCTTTAAGAGACATGTTGTCCTGGCCCGCGCCGCAACGAGATGCGCCACTCCAATGCAGCTGGAAGCAGTGAACACATTTTTTCCACGCCTCTTTTAATAGCATAGTCGTACATACATTTGATCCAAAGTATGAGTGTTATAGAGATGACTATATGGCTTAGAAGAATTTTGGAAGAGGTAAGATGTATACAGCAAGGTCCACTTATGTTATTTTGTGATAACAACTCAGCTATTAAACTTTCAAAAAATCCAGTTCTGCATGGAAGAAGCAAACACATCGATGTGAGGCTTCATTTTCTCCGCGATCTCGCTAAAGAGGGAGTGGTGGAACTGTGCTACTGTAAAAGTGATGAGCAAATTTCCTACATTTTTACAAAATCTCTGAAAGTTGATTCTTTCTTGAAGTTAATGGCATTACTTGACATGTGCTCAATTGAAGAAATAATTTGATTGCTTATGAGCATTTAGTTTAAAGGAGAGTGTTGAAGTCAGTGGCTTTTATTTATTTATTTTTATTGTTTGATAATAAATCCTATTAATTAGGAAGTGTGGTTGTTTTGTTATCCTATCAATTAGGAACTGCTCTTGTTAGGTTGATTTAGTCCAGTAAGATATTCATTCTTTGTAGGAAAGTTGAGTTAGTGGTTCATACACATTTTACTTGTGGTAGTTGTGATGTAAGGCTATTTTAAAGGGCCATTTATTTTCATTCAGTAAAGTAGAGAACTTTCCCCTTCATACTACTTTGTTTTTTCTGTGATATTTAACATCCAGTAAGTGTGAACTAACAAAAGGAACGAAGAAAATGAATTGAAACATAAGATATTTCATGCTTTTAAGAATATAGAAAACAAAGAAAATCCTCAATTATGCAACTTATTTGTTGAAATGACTGAATTTCATTCACACCAAGAGTTCTTAGCCATTAAAAAAACACATTTAAAAATATTGTAAGTATATTAGGGTACAAGACAATCGTGACAGGTAAAGGAACTCACACCAATTAACATTGTCAAGTTCAGAACCCATAAATGTTTAATAGAAAAGAAAAAAAGACAATCAAGTAGTATAGAATCAACCTCCATGAGATGTTATAGTAAATTACCAATGCAAACCCACCATCACACAATTAGTTACTTATATAACAAAAGTACTTACATACAAGTGGATTATCAATGTATTTAAATAGTGGTCATAAAAATCCATAAATCATAACTAAGTGTTTTCCTTTCCCCGTAAAAAAATATTTTTCTTTCTTAACATATACCCTTTTTTAATAGGCTATTGATCATGGAATATGGGGTCATGGCCACTGATACCAGTACAATGAATAAGAATACAATAAGCTACACTAAGTTTTACATACATGAATTGAAATGACCAATGAACAAAAGAATATAGAGTAGTTGAGACAAACACAAATTCCGTACCTGGAGTGATTTATGAGGTCAATGTCTTTCCTTCTTGAAGTGATTTCAAACTATTTATGAGGTCAATAGAAACAATACTTGAAACGATTTCACAAGAAATGATTGATCGAGGCTGATAACGAAAAATGAAACGATTCAGAATCTGGAAACTTACCTTAAATGATTTTTTTGAGGTTGAAAATGTGAAAATGATTCAAAATATGGAAACTTAAAATTGATTATGGTTCATGGAAGGGTTTCATGATGGTTAGGGTTGCTCGGTTAGGGATTATGAAGAGAAAATAGGAAACTTTGAGAAAATAGGAAAAGGAAAATAAAGTGGAAATGAAAAAACACACAGAGGGAAAACCATGAAAAAGGCTTTGGATCAATTTTTTTGTTATTTACAAAAATGCCACCGCATTACTTTTTACATCGGTTTTTTTATATACCCGATGTAAAATCCCTTATAACAATTTATGTTATTATTTACGAAACTGCCACCGCGTTATTTTTTATATCATTTTTAATAAATACCTGATGTAAAATCATTTAACCAAATGTCTTTTTTTTAGTAGTGGGAAAACCATGAAAAGTGAAAAGAAAGAAAATGAAAATTTAAAAAACTATAGTTTGAATATAATAATTTGGTCATAAACAAATAACAAAGAAATCTTTGTGGTGTAGTGGTTACATGATGAATTCCTTTAAATGAAGTTCATGAGTTAGATCTGTTGGCGCTTCATTAGAATTTTATTAGCGTCAGTCTAACCGACATAAATACTTTCAATAAATAAATAAATGAATAAAATAAATGTATGTTATCGAATAGAATTGGTCCAAAAGACTCTAAATAATAAATAAGATATTAAAAACTATTATATATAAATTTTAATTAAATAAATAAATAATATTAGAGTAGGTATAGTCGACGCTAATGTGAAATAATACAGTAATTAATTAGAAAAAATGTATCTAAATAGAGTTTGTTAATGTAGGTTTAGCCGACACAAATAATGTCTCTATCCGTGGCCGATTCTAAATTTGGAGGCTAAAATAACATATTCTAGTAGTTAATGACTAAAGAAAAAGTGACAGAAGTATAATACGCAATAGTCACGAGTCGGTAAAAGTGAGTAAAGTAACATTTAATAGTTTAAAGATATTATGTTAAAAACAAATAAATTGAATTGAATATTCTAATAATTTGTACTCCCAAAGAGTAGTTCATGTAATTCATTTCTTTCATTATGGAGGTTTGAGTTTAATCTTATTATTAATTCTATTAAGTCTTTGTTATATAGTTATCCAAACTTTGAGGTTAGGTTTATTAAGCGCCAAACCAATATGGTTGCCCACTCTCTTGAAAAGGCGGACAATTCTTGATCTAGGCATGAGACACTTACCACGATTCCTTCTTGTATTGAACATTTGAATTGCATTGATTTTGTGTCGGTTAAAAAAAAAACATACAATAATTGTATTGAATCAAAACTTATTAGACCAATTATTATTGTTTAGTAGAATCAAATACCATTTATTATTATTATTATTATTATTATTATTATTATTAGGGTGTTTCTAACCTATGGAAAATAAGGGCAAATAATATACCACTCTTAGTACACCACTTTCTTCCATATAAATTATGGTATTAATTATTCTTTTTTCAAAAATTGATTTTTTTTATTTTCTCTCTCACGTATCCAATTAATAAACTATGGTAAAGTAATTTTTATTTTCTCTCTTCCCTATTAACATTGTATTATTAACATTAAAACGATGTATTAATTATTCTTATTCTATGCAATGTTGTATAGTTTAGACAAACCATATTATTATTATTATTATTATTATTATTTATTTATTTTTTGGAGAAATAATACTTTATTACCAAAAAACAGATTACATCAAGCGATCTCAACGGAGATCCAACTACTCACTACGACAAATAGACTAAGAAGTAAAATAAACTAAGCCATTAGCATTCTACCGATAGCCTTACGCAATCTAGGCCTAGTCCAACATCTGTTAACAATCACATCTATGATTCTCTCCTTCGTCCCATTCAGAATGTTATCTTTTTTGAAACAAATGTTGTTTCTACAATGCCAAATCTCATATATAGTTTCTGCTATCGCACATTTCACAATCTCACTGCGGGGACTCCTTAGATTACTTTTTTTCAGCACCCAAGCAAGTTCCTCTTTCCACCCACTAGGACTATGCACAATCTCCAACCAATCCAGAACAGACTTCCATATTTCCACCAAAGGTTGACATTGAAAAAAAAGGTGTTCCTGATTTTCCAACTCATCACAAAACAGACAGTTACTCTCACTAATCATTCCAAATCGCATGAGTCTCTCCTTTGTGGCCATTCTCTCATGACACACTAACCATAAAGTGTGTAAAGCTCGAGGTCTCGCTGGGTTATGCATGAAAAGTTTCCTCCAAGGAACCTCAGTATTGTTACTTAGTTCCTCATATATCCGTCTTGTACTGAATTTCCCATTTTGCAAACTGTTCCGCCACTCCGTAAGTCCACTAACTCTATCCCGGGCTTTGATGATATTCTTCATTATCCACGAAGAGTTCTGCTTCATCTCCATGTTCATAACATCTTGCCTTTTCACATAATAGCAGTGAATCCATTTAATCCATAAGCTGTCAGTTTTCTCAGATAAGTTCCAAAGCAATTTTGCCAAGCAAGCTATATTCCAATGGCTGATATTCACAATGTTAAGCCCACCCTTCTTCTTTGATGTACAGACTCTTTCCCATGCTACTGGGGATTTTCGCGAAATGGTTTCCTTTCCTGACCAAAGGAATGTCCTGCAAACAGCATTTATCCTCACAATCAGTTTCTTTGGCAGGGGAAGGCACTGCACCCAGAAATTAGTGAGAGCGAAAATAACACTGTTTATCAGTTGAGCTCTTCCTGCCATCGATAGCAGTCGCGAACTCCAATGGTGGATTCTGCTCAGAATTTTATCCATCAGAGGCAAGTAATGAGCCACATTGAGTTTCTTACTTGTGACTGGAATTCCCAAGTAGCGAAACGGCAGCAGGCCTTCTTCAAACTTGGTTATTCTAAGGATCTCCTCTTTGTCCTCATCCACCACACTGCCGAAATAAACCTTGCATTTCGACGAGTTTATTTTCAGCCCTGTAGAATTAGAGAAAACTTCATACCCATCAATCATCAGCTGAATTGATTTCACATCTCCTCTCGAGAACAATAATAGGTCATCCGCAAAACTAAGATTGATAATATCCAGCTTCTCACACTTAATATGATAATTGAAGTTTGGGATGGCTTTGAGTTTGTGGAGAACCCTGTGCAAGTATTCCATAACCAGTACAAACAGCAAGGGTGATAGGGGATCCCCTTGCCTAAGCCCTCTCTTCGTCTCCAACACATTCGTGAGATTCCCATTAACCTGATACCTGTACGAGACTGTTCGGACTGTTTCCATTATCCATTGAATGAACTTATGGGGAAAACTAAATTCTGTCAGGATGTTTTCCAAAGCTATCCACTCCATCGTGTCGTACGCTTTTTGCAAGTCCATCTGCAACATGCATCTGGGAGCCCCATTTTTCACACTGTACCCTCTAACTAACTCAAATGCCATAAGGATATGATCATGTATTTTCTTCCCAGGGACAAAGGCTGCTTGACTGTTATTAATCACAGATCCAATAATTTTACCAAGCCTTGTTGTAATGATTCTGGAGATTATCTTATAAATCACAGTACATCAGGAAATAGGGCGAAAGTCTTTCACTTTTGTAGCAGGTTGGATCTTAGGAATAAGAGTCACAACAGTACAGTTCATAGCTTTATAAAGCTTACCCCTATCAAAGAAGTCTTTCACAGCTCTAATGATATCCTCCTTGATGATATTCCATGTAGATTTGAAAAATTTCGCATTGAAACCATCAAGACCTGGAGCTGAATTATCACTTATGCCTTGTAAACTTTTCTGAATCTCAATCTCATTTACAGGCCTAGTAAGATACTCACCCTACATATTACTGATTTGAGGTCCATTTCTCATGGCCTCAATATCAATGCTAATCAGATTGTTGCTAGATGAACCAACCAACCCTTTGTAGAAATTAATAACCACCTCTTACATTTCTTTCTGGTTTTTTATTACATCTCCATTCTCATTCACTAGATCATCCATGTTATTCTGTTTTTGTCTAGCTTTTAGGGAGGCATGAAAATATTCATTATTACCATCCCCTAGCCTTAATCAATCAACCTTTGATTTCTGCTTGATGATGTTTTCTTCAATGTTACTTAGCCTCATGACATCCTGCATTTTTTCTTTTACAGCATCAATCAGATTCACATTCATTCTGTCTCTGATCAAGTCATTTTGCACATTCTCTAACTCCAATCTAGCCTGACTGAGTTGGTATTTGATGCCATAAAGAGGTCTGATGAGCTCTTTAATAACTGGTTGGAGTCTTTGCAATTTTTTCCAAACAGTATAAAGAGGTCTATCCTCCAGTGGCTCCTCCCAACTTCTTTTAACTTTTCCTTCAAAATCCCCATTTTGGATTACAACATTTTGAAACTTAAACATGCCCTTTTTTATATGAGTATCCTCCTTATGTTTAAGGCACAGTAAAGCATGATCTGAGACCCCTTGGTTCATGATATGAAGGTTAACATCTATGTTATGTTGCTGCCAAATCAGATTCCCCAACACTATCTATTCTAGAATAGATCATGTTATCTCTTTGATTATTGCACCATGTGAAGTGATTGCCAGTACTGTCTTTCTCAAGCAGCCCTGTGATCTCCATCATTTCAACCAGGTCTTTGTACTCTTTTTCCATCACAAGGTTACCTCCCACCCTGTCATGAGCTCTCAGCACATTGTTGTAGTCTCCTATTACACACCAAGGACCTATCACACAACCATGAATTTGAATAAGTTCCTTCCACAATTTTTTCCTCTGATCCAGCAGATTAGATGCATAGATAGTGGTGATCCAGGTTTGGCTAGTACCATTTCTCCTTACCACATTGCAATGGATGAATTGTTCTCCAATCTTGTGAGTTTGAACTGTGACTTTATCCTCATCCCACAAAATCCATATTCTACCATTATCATGTTTCAGATAATTGTCAATGAACCTCCACTTTTTGCCAAACTTCTTTCTTATTTTATCAGCATTCTTAGACTTTATTCTAGTTTCTAAAAGTATTGCAATATCTGGCTGCAAGTTTCTGAGACGGGCTATTACCTCATTGCACTTGCCTCCATTATTTAAGCCCCTTACATTCCAAGAAATTATCATGTAATATCCACCAAAGCCCTTGATGGACCCCTACTCACCAAGGCTTGAAAACCATTCTGACAGTTGATCAGATTCTGTTTCTCATTCACCACTACTTTTCCTTTGTTTCTTTTACTACTACTAACCAGTTCCCATCTACATTCCTCCTCTGATTTTTCCTCTATTGGTGGGAGAACATTTTGTACCAGTTCAGTTTGATTCCCCACAGCATTGCTATCTGTTTTCCTAATAGTCTCCATATTAGGTTTCACCTGCCATGTCTGCTTTGTTTTTGGCTTACATTGGTGCCCTACTTTTTGGCATGTCTCACAGAATGTAGGCTTCCATTCATATTCAACAGCTTGCTTTCTCTTCTTTCCCTCACTATCTTTGATCAATATGTAGTCTCTTGGTTTTTGTGTGATATCTATCTCCACCAGAATTCTTGCATAAGACACTCTTAACTTGTTTGCTGTACATTCATCTGTGAATAGAGGCACCCCTAATGCACTCCCTATTTTTCCAAGGCTCCTAACACCCCATAGGTGGAGAGGTAAGTAAGGTAACTTGATCCATATTGGGAGAGTCCTCAGCATATCTTTTTGAAAATCAAAAGATGGAGTCCAATCTTTCAGAACCATGGGCATATTTTGAATGGTATATGGGCCCTTCATCACTACTGCTTCCTTGTCCTGTCTTGTTTGGAATTTCAGAATAAAGTATCCCTCCTCATGGTAGTAAAGCGCAGGCAATTTTACAAAATTCCAGAACCTAGACATATATTGTTTCACTGCATGCATGCTAAGGTCTTTCCCTATAACATACATGATTAGAGAAAATTCCCAGAATTGGACCTCTGATTCAATGTCAGCTTCTTCAATGTCAACTTCAATTTCCCATTCAACTATCTTTGGCGCAATGTATTCAATGTGTGCACCATTTGCAGGGTTTCGGTTTCCACTGATGATGTCCACCCATAGTTTTTGTGCATCTTCTTTTCTTCGTGTTCCAAATTCCTCTTCACCATTCTCCTTCTTCTCATCTGCAATCACTTCAGTTACTGGAATGTTACTCATAACCTCCTTCAATGTTCCCAAATCATTCCCTTCTAGGGTATCTCGACTCCCATCAAAACTCTTCATTGAGTTCGATTCAGTACCCACATACGACTCTTGCTCCGAGTCCTTCTTCTTTATGCTATTTTGAAAGAGTGCAGTTGCAATCAATGGAGAAAGTACCTTATGTTTTCTTGGTCGCCCTCTCCCTCGACCCATAGCCGCAAGCTAAGCAGAACCAAATCAAACTAGAAGGTCCCTTACCCTAAGGTAAGGAGTTTAAACCAAACTAGTTCAACTCAGTCCCGTCAACCGCTTCTTAACCCCTAGACCAACCCTCGTCGGATACAGCAAGGTTCGCCGGAAATCGCCAGAGCTCAGTGGCAACTCATCAGTAGGAGTTTGATAAAATAAAATCAACTATATAATAAATCAATTAACAAATAAAATCAAAATATACTTTTTTTATTTATTATTATCTCCCATTAGATGTATGTTATAACGTTTTTTAGATTATTACTTTATTTACAAGACTCCTAATCCTAAATAAATAGTTGGAAAATCATGAAATAAACTAATTGTGATTAATTTAGTAATTAATGAAGCTGAAGTGTCACTCCTTATTTTTTTCTCATAAACTTCGTAAAAAAAAATTTAATATATTAATTACAAAGATGTGACATTTATCACGAGTTAATGAAATTGATATCAAAATAATTATTGTTATTTAATGGATTGGTTTTATAAATGGATATGATATTTAACATTGAAGAAGTTAAATCCTATTCTTAAAATAAGATATGAAGTTAAACCATATTCTTAAAATAACTTCATTATATTAATATATGTTAGATATTTATATATGTTGGATTATATTATAATAAGTCATTCAATTATTATTATTTTTCTCTTGATTTATATATGCGAACACACGGATTTGTTACTGGAAACTGAACACATCAAATTTCTAAACAACAAAATACTTATTTTTTTTTATAAATATCATTTTGGAATAAAATACGCGTCACGGTTACCCGTACCAAGGCATTGATATTTTTTTCTAATTAACTTTTTTTTATAGAAATAATTTCTTAACTATACATAATTTTTTTTTTTACATTTTCATTTCTATTTTATATTTCATAATGTAAAACATTCAAACACTCGGCCGTGCGAACGCATTGGTCAGTTACTAGTTGTTTTAAAATTAATACACTTATTTATTTTATAAATAAAATTGTTTTAAAAATAATACATTTATTTATTTTATAAATAAAATAAAATAAACAAGAATACGTTAGTTTATTAGATCAGACTTGGCCATTCAATTCGGAAAATGGGCCTACAGAAGTCCCTCCACAAAATTATGGCCCATAAGATGTAAGAGGGCTCAAGACAAGAGGGTAGTTCCGTCACTGTGGCCACGTTTCAAGCCCTAGACCTAATTCAATCACCCCTATTTATACAGCTGAAACTCTCTCACCACCATTCATTCGCTTTAAATCGCCTCAATCGTTCTCTTTTTGCCTCTGTTTATTGTAATATTTTTCTTCATAATTTGCAGATTCACTTGCTTTTCCTTTCGTTTTATTTGTTTTCTGTTTCATTTTGAAGGCAATGATGTTTTAAACTACCTATTTTATGAAGGAATACAGAATTCCTTTGTGATTAGAAAATTACCAATGGATCCTCTGAGCCTTCAATTATATTTTTGCTATTTCTTCATTTAATTTCTTACGATTGCATATTTGAAAAATCTGATTGAATTTGGTTTTTTACATTGTTTTGGTTTTTTGAGTTTTTTAATGTTCATAATGAATACACTCAAATTATTTTTTGAACTTTTTTTCTTTTTCAAAAATTTCTTCTATAACCTAATTGGAGTTAAGCTTTTAAAAACTAAAGCTTAATCATTTATGTATTAGGTTATGGAGTGAATTTGTCAAATAATCGATTATGAAAGCTTTCTAATTGGTTATGCTCTCTACTTTAGGTATTTGTGTTATCAGCATGATCCATGAACGAGTCATTAAGTCCAATGAGAAAACAAGAAACATTAGGTCCAATGAGATCACATGCTCTAAACATTAGGTATATTGAACATGAGCATTATTATAATAACTTTTTACAAAACAATAAATTACTCCAACCTCTCAAGATAATGAGAGTCTCTAATTGTAAGTAGGGTGGCAAATTGGGTCCGGAACGTTGGGTATGCCTGTTTTACCCGCACTTTAGAGTGCGGTGTCCCGCCTTGTTCTGTTTTCTTTGTGGGCTTTTGCGGATATGCACATTTACTTAAATTTTTGTATTTTTAAGTTTAAAAAGAGTAATGCTCACGGACTTTCTCCGTCCCGTTCTCACTTTTTTGCGGGGGGAGCTTTGATTTTAGGTCTGCATCTTTAACTTTGACCGTTTTACCCTATTATTTTGCGGGCTTTTATGGGGTGGACCTTAACTGGGCGACCATGAGACCGAACAACGATAAGACCATTTTCATGACAGGAGTGTGAAACGGGTCTTAGTAGATTCGGGAAGTTCAACATATGTTGTGTATTGGGATGCATTCAAGGGTATGAAGTTCGATATCACTGTTACCTTTTAAATGTACTTTACCGAGTATAACACCCTTGTTGTTATCACCATAGGTAACAAAGCCTTTCTTCTTAGCCACAAAGTCATAGAATAAGGAGATGTCACCCGTCATGTGTCTTGAGCATCCACAATCGAGAAACCATCTTTTCTCCGTAGTCTCAAGACACTCCACCCACATGATTAAACAAGAGAGAGGTACCCAATTTTCATTGGGTCCTTGTGTGTGAGTGAAACCTTGATTGCATTTGGGTAACCATTGAAAAATTCCTTTAGGAACCAAAAATCTCCTAAATCGACATTTAGCAATAGTGTGACCCCTCTTGCAACAATAAAGACACCTTAAGAATGGTTTAGAACCACATTTTCTATTTTGATCTTTCACTACATAAGTATATCTTTGATATGGATTATTCATAGATTCTCTAAAATTTGAACGATCAATAGCAAAGGTCATCTTAGGTTGCGATAACTTGTCTAATTTGGCTTGAAGAGTTTTGACTTCCTTTTGCCAAATACAACAAGTTTCACAACTATGAAAGTTATACCATTCTCGCTTGTCTTTTATAGATTCCACCATAGATCGTTTAAGAGCTTTCACCGTGTTATGATTATCTGATACCTTTTTCTCTAAATATTTAAAAATACATTTATAGGATGCTACGCGCTTAAAAGCTTCTTGGTGGAGATCTCTAAAAGTACTAAGTAAGTCATTATAAGACAATTTTTCAAAATTATCATATTTGGCATGTCTTACTTGCTTTTTGTCCTTCTTATGAGCCATGAGACAAAGTATTCACTTATTTTTCCTCATTGCTTGAGCTAACATTGCTAGAGACTTCATTATCGCTTTCCCAAGTAATATATGCTCTCCTTGCTTTGTTGCCTTTCTTTTGATATTTTTCTTTGCCCTTATCTTTCTTCAACATAGGACATTCCAGTTTGTAGTGACTGGGTTTCCCACAATTATAGCACGATCCTTTTGACTTAGTACTCTTGCTTTGTTCTTGCTTAGAGAGATTTGATTGCCTACGATAGTTGACAAGACATTTGTCCGAATGAGATATTTCGTTCTTTCTAAGATACCTATTGTATCTTCTTACAAATAGCCCTATATCTTCATTTGATTCTTCGTCTTCATCATTAGATTCACTCTCACATTCATTGATGGTGGAATATTTGGAAGTATAAGCCTTCAAGGCAATAGCCTTCTTTTTCTTCTCTTTATCTTTAGCCTTTTCATTCTTTTCTTTTTTTTCGTTCTCTTCATGCTCATGTAAATTTAAGAGCTCTTGTTCATGCTCTTGTAGCTTCCCGATTAACTTTGTCAAATCCAAAGTCCTTACATCATTGGCCTTCTTGATTGCCGTAACTTTAGGTAACCATTCCCTAGTAAGACATCTTAGAATTTTGTTAGTAGCTACATCGTTAGGAGTGGGTTTTCAAGAGCATTTAAGCGATTTAACAAGCGAGAAAATCTCTTTCCCAATTCACCAATAGTTTCCCCTTGGTTCATGTGAAAGCGATCAAACTCTTGTTGCAATGTATTAATTCTGGCTAGTTTCATGTCATCAGTTCCCTCATGGGCAATATGTAACGCTTCCCACATAGCCTTAGCCGTAGTATGACGTGCTTATAGTTTTTCTATTTGAACGTTATTCGGATCAGCCATAGTTATTCGTATAGGACCGTCTTGAATAACTTTCCAAAATTTTCTATCAACAGAGTTGATGTGAATGCGCATACAATCCTTTCAGTGACTATAGTTTTCTTCGATGAAAACTGGAGCTCTATTATACGCCTCGTTGGATCGTTGTCCATCTTCCAAAAAGTTATATGTGAAGCACTAGATGAACCAGTGCTCGTGATACCACTTGTTAGACGATAACGCAGTTCTAGAGGGGGGGGGGGAGTTGAATAGATCCCTTTTCAAATTTAACTTTTCAAAAATATTTGAAAAATGTTTTGCGGAATTTCCTCGAAAAACTCGTCTAAAAAAATTAAAGTCACCGGTGATCGGATATGCGCTTGAAACCGAATGAGAAGTAAATGTTGATAAGAGGAATTAATACAATGCAAATAATCCACTTAAATTCACCACAATTGATAATCCACTCTTAAAAATGAATAATAAGAAGATAATAAGCACAAAAGAAGTGATTTTGTGTGTTTTTACTTTTTCTCAAACACTTGGTGTGCACTCACACAAAGTGTTATTTGAATGTTCAAGTAATGCAAAATCTTTTACAAAGTTGCTGTCAATTTTGAAAGCAACAATTTATCAAATAGTTGGTGTGCACTAACTATCATAAGACATAATTTTTCAAATCACATAAAATCAAAGTATGCAGAAAGTAAAAGAATAAAGCGAGTAAAGAACACACGATATTTCTTTAGGAAGTTCCTTCACCATCCTCGCTAGAAATACTCTGCCCCCAATTCTAAATCGAATTGGGATATGTCATTAAAATTGCAATTGTTTTTACAAGAAGAAAATTGGAACAACAAACCAATACAAATTGCGATTGTTGAATAATTCTTCTTGCCCCTTGATTCATGATGAACCAAGTCCTTCACGCGCGTCGAGAAAGCCTCCTCCGATTAATTACTCCCTTCTTGCAAGGATATACAATCCTTTAAACTTTGAGCACGACTGAGTTTCTTCAACCCTTATGAACCCGTAAAGATCTTCATAATCCTCCGCTTAACGTGATATGAATGAATGACCCACTTGTAGAAATAAGATTATGTTTAGTGGGGAATTTTGGGATGAGGATCAAGTTGTAAATGCTTGTATGGTGGTGGATTGGAAAAAGATCAAATATTAATTGTAATTATCACAGTTGGTATAACTGCCCAGGTGAATTTTTGTAATTATATTCACTGAGGAATATGTGACTTTGTATACGGGTTGGGTGCCCCTTTGCACCCTTTTTTGAATGAATTTTTGATTATAAAAAAAACAGGGGATGAGTCGACCTGAACAATCCTGTGAGTCGACCTAAATTTTTGGCTCATTCAGCCTGTTGGGACCTGAGAGAACTGGAGGAAAAATCACTTCAATTGAGTCTGCTCATGGAAAGTAGTGAGTCGACTCAAATCTGAATGAGCCGACCTGTTCAGTCAGCCTGTTGGGACCCAAGAGATCTGGAGGAAAAATCACTTTAATTGAGTCTGCTCATGGCAAGCAGTGAGCCGACTCAAATTTGAATGAGTCGACCTGTTCAGTCAGCCTGTTGGGACCCAAGAGATCTGGAGGAAAAATCACTTTAATTGAGTCCGCTCATGGCAAGCAGTGAGTCGACTCAAATATGAATGAGCCGACCTGTTCAGTCATCCTGTTGAGTCAGCTCATGCAATCAAAATTTCTTCAATACGATTTTTCTTCATGAGATCATTCCTTCTTTCTTGTGTTCCCCACAACATTTCAATCATACCAAGTTTTTGACATTATTCAAAACATATGCCACTCTCACAAAAATGATATAAATACAAGACATATATTTAATTTAAGTATATCACACATCTTTACAACAACAAGATTCACAACTCACATACAACAACTCATAGTTCAACGACATGCACCAAGATCAAAACACACAGATGAGACTCAATCATAGATTCAATGCATGTGGTACCATTCAATGATCCCTGTTTCATGATCCAGTTCCCTTCGGAACTCTCGACCCCTATTTCATGGTATAATATGATCTCCATTTCATGATCATACCCATGACCTCTGTTTCATGGTCACGTATGATCCCTATTTCATGACCGCACCAACAACGATTCTCTTTGGAATTTGGATGGATATTGTTACCATACCTTGGTACACCATCCCACAACTATGCACATGCCATGCACCATCAATGACAATATGTAATGTCAACAATAATAATCTCGTGCAACCACATCAACAACAACATATACAACATCAACAACAACATATAACAACATCAACAACCACGTACAACAACAACATATAATAACAACATCAATAAACATATATACATGTTAACTCATGTTTCTACAATGTTACTTTCAACATACTGCAAAACAAGCGCGTAACCTACCAATACATGCTCCTAACGTCACCACATCAAACAAGACCACTAGTGTATGAAATACAAGATTTTAGGGAATTTTTGGAATAAAAATAATTTATTTTCGGTTCTAGACCGCGCTGAGCGGCCCCTTCCTCGCTAAGAGAGCTCGTCTCTGCCTAGAAGAGGCGAAATTTTTCAACGGCTCGCTAAGCGAACAAAGAAAAATCGGCAGAATTTCTCTGCACTCTCAGCCTGCGATTTCTGCATCTTTCCATGTGATTTCGTTCCACCAAAACTCAGTTTTACAAATCCCACACAATCATGTATAATTTTGTCTAACTTCACAACTACTTACAATACTTATCAATTTCACAAATCCCACAATTCCAATATCATACATAAGGATATCTACTCTCATAATCATATCAAATTAGTCTCAAGAGATGAGATAAATCCCACCCTTACCTTAATTCGAAGAAGAATTTCTCTCTTGACGGGATAGTTTCTACGAATTGACGTTCCTCTCAATTCCACGATTAGTTTCTACGAATTGACTTATCTTTTTCCAATTTCCCAATATAACCCTTGGATCCCTAATATTGGAATCCCCATCTTGCCCTCACTACATTCTCATCTAATTACCATAATGCCCTTTCCACTTAATATTCCACTAATTAAATTATTTCAATATAATAATTAAACTTGTATTAAATTAAAATAATATAATTGTTTTTACGCAACACACCAACCTACATCACAATGTCACTACCCTTCACTAAGGATATGCAACGACCAATACGACACAACAACACATAACAACCTATACTATTACACAACAATTTTTAATTAATCAAATAAATAATTAACTTTTTTGGTATATAAACATCTCCCTTCCTCTCTATCATGTTCCCACTAAGTCAGTTGCAACTCACTATGATTCCCTTTATACGGTAGTGCATGCACGTTTTTTAGAAAAGATTGAAAGGATTCCATTGGTTTATCTACCACTAGAGTGCTTGTTGTTTAGTTTCCTTTCTTTTTTGGGCTTAGGCCTAGGGGTGTCAAAACGGGTCGCCCGTCCCGCCTAATGCCCGACAAAAAAGAGCGGGGCAGACATGTGCGCCAAGTTGAAATGGGCATAAAAGTCTAGCCCGCCCCATCAAGGTGGCGGGCGTCAGGTTTGCCCGTTTTTATTTATTTAATGTTTTTCTATTTTTTTAAATAAATTAAATTTTTTTTTTACGTTTCAATAAAATAAACATCAAACCAACATTTAGAATGCATAAATGGCAAAAGACTAAAACCATAAAGTATTAATCCTTAATCAAAATTAAAACTTTCAACAAGTTTTCACCTAAAATAAAAGCACTTTTGTTATTTTTCATTGGTAAAGTTCCAAATATTTGCCCAACAATAGAGACAAAGAAAGTATATTACTCCTAATAATCTAAAACAACTTATGTACATATCAGAAGCTACTTTCATAGGCTCTTTCCAAATACTTAAAAAAAGGTGCAACAGACTTTAGTGGACGACGAATTTTGGCAGGGCGGATTATGGCAGATGGCGGTCTTTAGCGGGACGGATTTTGGTGGACGACGGATCCAAAATCCCAACCCAACCCGCCATTTTTTGGCGGACGTGCGGACCGTTTCGACAGACCACGACCCGTTTTGTCACCCCTACTTAACCCTAAGAATATAATTAATACATTGGTAGATAATAGAACAATTTAATAAATAATTATAAAGGTCTAAAAAAAAGTGAAAATAGAGAAAGTGAATATTCAGGTATATTTTTAGGGAAAAAAATATATTTGGAAACCGTTTCAATAATATTTAATTAAAAAATATAGAGTAATATAAAATAAGGTGAGATAGTCGTTGGAATCCACAAACAATTAGTTTGACATTCCAAACCTAAACCCTGATGAAACTATCGGCGCACTGCAACATGAAACGTAAGAGAAGTTGTCTCCAAACTCCACAACAAACCATGAAACGTAAGAGAAGTTGTGTCGATTCAACAGATTTATATTTAGACGATGATTGCTGGGAACATGTTTTGAAATTGATCTTGAATGACGACGATGACGACAACGCTTCCAATTTCAAATCTGTTTCTCTAGTCAACAAGCTTTTTCTCTCCATTACCAACCGTCTACGCCTCTCTCTCACTCTATGGAATCCAACATGCCGTTTACTCCCTCGCCTCTTTCCAAGGTTCGTCAATCTCATCTCCCTCGATCTCTCCTGTTACCATGGTGCCATCAACCGCCTTCTCGTTCAAATCTCTTATTACCCCTTGAAACTCACTTCGCTCAATCTTTCCAACCAACCCAACTTGCCAGCACGCGGCTTGACTGCTTTCTCACAAACCATTACTACTCTAACCTCTCTCATCTGTTCCAACCTTGCTTCTCTCTCTCTTGCCGACATGCTTCTTATCTCTAATTGCTTTCCTCTCCTTCAAGAGCTTGACCTCAGTCGTCGTTGGCCTAGGAGTCTCAATGCTACGCTAAATGGTTCTATGTCGTCATTGGTGTTTCCTAAACTGCGCAAACTTAATCTCTCTGGTGAGGTCAATCCATGTATGAACGACGCATGGCTTTTACACTTTTGTAAGAGTTCTCAGTTTCTTGAACAACTTGACTTGGTCTGCTCTTCATGCTTTACTCAACACGGCATTGCTTCTGCCATCCGTGAGAGACCAACTTTGAAGTCTCTATCCATTACTATTTCTGGTAGGTTAAGCCCTCATATTACTTCACACTTTATTGACTCCATTGTCACTTTGAAGGACTTAACTTGTCTTGATTTCACATATGTGTCTATCTCCGATCAGTTGCTTTCCTCTATTGCAATGAGAGGTCTTCCTTTGAAAAAGCTTGTCCTCTACTATTGTGGGGGATATAGTTATGCTGGAATTTTTTGTTTGTTATCCAAGTCTCCATGTATACAACATTTGAATCTTCAAGGGAATGAATTTTTGAATGATCAAGATGTTATCAACTTGTCTTTGTTGTTGGGTGATTTAATGTCTATAAACCTTAGTGGCTGTAGAGAGCTCTCAGAGTCATCTTTGCTTTCACTCGTTTCTAATTGTCTTTCACTTAGTGAAATCAAAATGAAAGACACAAGGATTGGGTTTGGGAGAGAGGGTGTGGTGAATTCTAATTCTTTCGAGGATTTCGTTGTAAGCCCTCAATTGAAGTCTCTCCATTTGGGTGGCAATTCAGAGCTAAGAGATGAAAGCATCAAAATGTTGGCTTTCATTTTCCCCAATTTGGAGATGCTTGATTTGTCCGGTTGTCATAACATATATGGAGAAGCTATTTGTCAAGTTTTAAGGAGATGTTGTAAGATTATATGCTTGAACTTAACTGGCTGTTTACAAGTGAAGCTGCATGGAATGAACTTCCAAGTTCCTAAACTGAAAGTGTTGAGCTTGTCATCTACAAGTGTTGACGATGATATGCTTTATGTGATCACAAAGTGTTGTTCTGGACTTTTGCAATTGTTCCTAGAAGGTTGTAATCATATGACAAAGAAAGGAATTGTGCATGTGCTAAACAATTGCCCGCAACTCAAAGAGATCCATTTGAAATACTGTCCTCGTAATATTTATGGAGGGGGATATGGGGAGAAATTTTTTATACATGGTGATAAAATTTCCTTGATTTAAAATACCAGATCATTGTATAACTTGGAGAAGAGAGGCTCATGTGAGTAGACAAGTTTCTCTGGGATTCTTGCATAAATAGTTTGCTCATTTGCTGTAAACACTTGATAATGTTACATTTTTTACCTGTTGTTGGATGGTGCTATTACTTTTCATAGTTTTTAAAAACCAACACTGCTTTTTAGGAAAAACTTTCAAACGATATAACCTATAGTTTATACTTTATGTTTCTGCTGTTAATTTATCTTTCGGTATTAAGAATCATGTATGTGTAAATAGTATTCCTGGTCATGTGTTCCAAAACATGAGTATTCCTGGTCATGTTTTGCTGCATATTGAAACTCAAACAGACACTTTCATATGACCAAAGATTTTAAACAATTGAAACTCTAACAGACACTTTCATATGACCAAAGATTTTATACAACTTATGTACTTGTTGTTTTATACGCCAGAATGGATACAAAATTAAATAACCAAACATTGAAGCCACATGTTTCTTAGTTGAGTCTTTGGCAGTGAAACATCCAATTAAATGATTGTGGGTGTTGGTTGTTTGGTCTTTCAGAAGTGCTAATATGTAAAAAAATAGTAGAATATCCTAGAATTATAAAGTTTATAAATATGGTAGAATAATCTAGAACTATAATGCATAAAAATAGTAGAAGAATCTAGAACCATAAATGTATGTAAATAAAAGAACCTAGAACTATCATGATATTCATCTATCATTAAAACTCTAGAAATAACTAATGTAATGTAGAGGTTGGTGACTTGAGCCTATAAATAAATCATTGGTGTCTTTTAATGTTCAATATTATGTAAAAGAACCGAAAAATCTTTATCTCGCCCTTAAGAAAACACTAGACAGTATATCAAATTGCAAATATGCGAATCCATTTTTATTGTATGTTCCACAACTACCACAAACTTTTCATTGTTTTTCATTCTTAAGATCATAACATCACACAGCTGGAGTTGCAAGAATTTTTTATATGAACATAGAAAACAACAATTAAAAAAAATGTATATAACAAACATCACAACACTTTTGAGTCCATAAATGTGTGATAGTAACCATACATGACAGCAATATTGCGAACACATATTAGATGTAAAACATCCAAATGCTCACAACTTCAACAAATGCAACATAGTTGCCAACAGTTTTAAACAGTAGCGTTTTGTTGGACGATCATGCAGTGAGATCATCTTCTTCAAAATATCCATCTACAAATTCATTAAACTTTAAATTCATCTAGCAAATACTTTAATACATATATAGAAATGAAAGCTTGTATAACTAGCTATAAAAATATCGTTCATAAAGAACTGAGATAATTCTAATGTTCTAACCTTCAAGATTAAGAACATGATCGGATGCATATTCATCGGCTTTGTTATCGGCCTTTAAACATTAAAAGAAAAACATATAAATTATTGAGGCAAAATCATAACAAATTATAAACAAATTCAAAGAGACAAAATCATAGAACTTCTATAAATACCATAAAAATTATTTCCATGTTGAAGGAGAGAAAGCTTTCCTTCAACGTCAAAACCCCCCTCACTAAATCACTTGAATCCAGATCAACTGGCTCAAGACCCTTGACCTATTGTTCATACAAGAAAAATGTATTCTAACTTAAAAAACAATGGTAAATTTTAACAATATCTAATAGTTTTTTAGAATTTAGAATAAATCTGTTTGAAAATAGACGCTAAGTTTCGTATATCCTTTCCTTATTGCTTGTCTCAGTCCTAGAAGTAATGCACTATAGTTAACAGTATCATAAGTCTGATTTCCCAGTCCCTGGCGGAATCGATAAAGCTATATACCACAAAAAAAAACATGAAAGTAAGCTAATCTTGTAACTAAATAGTATAATACCAAATTGAACTATTGCATAAATTGAATACCTCAGATTTATTTTCATCCAGCAGTATAGCAGCTGCACAAGATGATCCAAAACACACATCTCCACCGAATTGAAGGATATAGGTTGGCCGCGAATACCACATTAAATTCTGGAGTTAACTTTTGAGTTTCAAAAACTTTTCAATAGATTTTTATGAGCCAAACATAAAGAAAATCAAAAGAATCTCCACAAAATTAATCAATCATACACCTCGTCGTCAAAGAACCAATACTGCAATTTTATACCAAAAAAATTCCAAACGTTTTACGCTGCTTGTGTATTCAAACAAATTATCGTTACTTTATTGCAATCAACATCAAAATCTACTCCAGCGTATTCAAACTACTGTCATTTCTTCAAAAAGAAACAACATCAACCAAGATAAATCAACCATAGGTGTGTTCAAACAAGTTTTCACTGATTTTTATGGTAACAAAACTACTAAAATCACATGAAGATCTTAATCAAAATCAACATAACCATGTCCAAACAACTAGCATTTCTTAAAAAGAATCAATATCAAACAAGATAAATTCACTGATTTTTACGGTAACGAAACTACTAAAATCGCATGAAGATCTTAGTCAAAATAAACATAAAAAACAATATCAAAATCTACTCAAGCGTGTTCAAACAATGACATTTCTTCAAAAAGAATCAACATCAAACAAGATAAAATCAGCGATAAGTGTGTTCAAATCAGTTATTAGTGATTTTTACGGTAATAAAACTACTAAAATCGCATGAACATGCATTGCATTATTCAGAGAACTAACAAAATAGTTGAAGAAGATGAACTCACCTGATTTTCAGCGTTCATGATTTCTCTCTCGACTTCGCTTTCTTTGGCGCCACTTCTTACTCAACCTTTAGTGAATAGAGTAACTTGTTATTTATATCTTTGAAAATGGAATGAAACAGAAAATAAAAGAAACAAACGGTAACTAATTTTGTTATTTGAGTTTCATTGTTGCATACCACCGACTCACACTATGCACCCGTTTTGTTTTTTTTTCTTTTTTTTTTCTTTTTGTGTTTTAAATTTTCTGATTCTGAATTTCTATTCAAACACCCTGCGATGCACCGACCCTTGACACCTTATTTTTAAAAAAATCTTTCTGTTTATATTTTTATTAATTTTGTAAATGACATTCTATTTTTTTTCTTTAATTGTTTCCAAATCCTAATATTTATTTTAATTGTTTATGGGCCGATGATATATTAAACGGTCAAATTGTGTTTGATTTCATTAAATCGGAAAGTTTGATCAATATGAGGCCATTTAGTTTAGGTTATTTTATTTAATCGCTTTATTTGCATTTTTATGGTCGATGAGCATCTAAATAATCTTGAGATTCGTCGCAAAGCCGACTCGACATCTTGATTAAATGATGAGACCATTTTATTTTATTTAGTTTTTTTTTGCATTTCAATACATAAATCGACGCTCGACTCCTCAAAGAACGATTCTAACATTGAATCGGTTCTAAGGTAGTTAAAGAGTCACATTTTGACGCTTTCAATTTAATTTCGAGCCCCAAAGGATCCGAATAATTTAGAACACTTCACATACGCTTCTTCTTCGGTCAATACAATGAACCCTTTTATTTCGTGCAATCAGGTGTAATTTATTTTGTACCCCTCTCCCATTTCATGTACATTATTTATTTTTTCCGCATTCGATCGCTAGGAGCACCCTTAGGGACTAGTATAGATCTCGCTTTGTTCGCAAACCCTTGGTTCAACGCCAAATGGTTTCACTCACACACTTGCACTTTATTTTTTTGGTTATGGTTTCCTTTGCTAGGAGCACCCCTAGGGACTAGGAATCAGATCCATCTAACCTTGCGAGTCGAGCGCATTGTGCCTCGCTAATAAACCAACAAATAAAACTCTATTTGCATTCACCCTTAACCTCCAAACAAAACCAAAACTTTAGATCCAATCCCTTGATCCAACATCAAGCGTTCTAAGGAAATAAAACACTTTAATAATACGAGAAGAATTGTATGCCAAGAGCCTCAAGCGGTAGAAAAGAGGATTTATTTCGGCACCAGACATTTGGACGGATTGATCGGGATAATCACCTATACTCATAGTCTATAGTGCAGTTCGACTCCTAAATCCCTTTTTCGAAGAAAGATAATAAAATCAACAATCAACACCCGTAGTAGGCCGAACTACGAGACTTTGACTATCCCATTGCACGAGGGAGTATGTAGGCACAAGGATCTCAATCCATGTCGAGCACCTAGGATCAATCTAACTTATAATTCAAACTATTTTCCCATAGTAAGTAACTCATTAGGCATAAAAACCTTTCGCGTATGACAATTTAGATGGTTCGCGTCGAGTACGATGGATGTAGGGGATGCTAATACCTTATCCTTGCATAATCGACTTCCGAACCCAGGCAATGGTTTCGACGAACTTTGTCTTTATCCTCCTTTTAGACGGGTTTTATCTATATCTTCCATTTCCCCTATTGGGAATAAATGAGAATTAGGTGACCACTCTCATGTTTGCCCAGCGCACGATTCTTTTATCACGAGGTCTTTTTTTTCGGAGTGCGACACATACATCCTGAACAGATGTCTGACGAAAAAGCTAGAAGGAATAACGCTAGAAGAATGTTGGTCTGGTATCAAACCTAGCTTGATTCATTTGAAGGTGTTTGGATCTATAGCACATAGACATGTGCCATTTCAGTTACGAAGAAAAATTGATGATAAATTGAGTCAAATGATCTTGATATGATATCATTCAACTGGAGGATACAAGTTGTTCGACCCAGTGAATAAGCAAGTCGTGACCAGAATTATGTGATCATAGATAAGTTCAAGGAATGGGATTGGACAAAAAATGTAAAGAATGATTCATTGAGAATCTTGTGTGAAAAACCAATAAATGAAGTCAAAAGAAAAGTTCGACAAGAAGAAGTCAGAGGTCAAGAAGGCCCAAGCGGACCTCAGAGAACTAGACACATATCTGCAAGGTTGCAAGAATGTGTGATTACATCAGATGATGTGGTCGATGATAAAGGAGAGTTGGTACACTATACTTTCTATGAAAACGTCGAACCATTCAATGCAGTTGGCACATTGAAGGATTCAAAGTGAGTAAAAGCAATGAATGAGGAGATGAAGTCCGTCGAAGCCAACAACACTTGGTCAATTATCGAATTACCTCAAGGCAAGAAGGAAATAAATGAAAAGTGGGTTTACAAGTTGAAGTTAAATCCTAGAGGAGAAGTGACTCGACACAAGGCAAGGCTTGTGGCGAAAGGATTTCTTCAAAAAGAAGGAATCGACTTCGATGAAGTTTTTACATATTTTGCTAGGATCAAAACAATCAGGTTGGTTGTTGATCTAGTTAATATGAACAATTGACATGTATGACAGATAGATATGAAATGTGTGTTCCTAAATGGCCCCTTAGACAAAGAAGTCTATGTTGCACAAGTAGTCGGGTTTGTGAAACATGGCGAAGAAAAAAGGTGTACAGGTTGCATAAATCCATGTATGGACTTAAAAAAGCTCCAAGAACTTGAAACAAGAAAATTGATAGTTTCCTAAAGGGGGAGGAATATGAGAAGGGCACAACTTAGTATGGAGTATATGCAAGAAGAAGCAAGAGTGACTTGCTTATACTATGTCTTTATGACGATGACTAGTTGATAACAGGTAGTTGCAAGAAGGAGATCAAAGACTTCAAAGGTGATCTAAGCAAGGAATTTGAAATGTCTGATCTTGGTGACATTTCATACTCCCTTGGCATCGAATTATAGTGGTAGAGGATTGATGATGATCAAAGAAGATATGCAAGTCAAATCAAGAGATTTGAGATGGAAGATTACAATTCGACTTCGACACCTGCTGAACCAAGGTTGCAACTATCGAAAGACTCGAATAAAAATGATGTTGACCCAACCCAGTACATACGACTTATTGTGTCACTAAGATACCTTTGTCACACAAGGCTTGACTTAGTATACAGTGTGGGTATGGTGAGTAAATTCATGTAGAAATCAAAGGTATCACATCTAGCACCAGTAAAGAGGATACTAAGGTATCTGAAAATAAATCTTGACTATGGCATCCTATTTCCCGCAGCTGGTGAAGGAAAATAATGGAACCTAGTGGGTTACATAATCTCAAGGTAGTGTAGTGATGATGAGGATCAGAAATCCATAGTTGGTTATGTGTATATGTTAGGTGGTGAAGCAGTTTCTTGGAGTTTGAGAAAAGAACCAATAGTGGTAGTATCATCGTATGAAGCAGAGTACATAGTTGTTTATCTTTTTGCATGTCAAGAAATATGGATGGTGAACTTGGTCGAAGATATTACAGGGAAGATTCATGGTATGATTATCATGAAGATCGATAACATGAAAGTTATCAATCTGGAGAAGAATCTAATAGAGTATGCTCGAAGTAAGCACAATGAGGTGAGGTTTCATTATCTTTGAGAGCAAGTAGCTAAAGCGAAGCTAAACTTATAACACTATTGAACTGAGAATCAGATTGCAGATATCATGACGAAGGCTGTGCAGGTCGAAGTGTTTAGAAAGTAATGCACTATAGTTAACAGTATCATAAGTCTGATTTCCCAGTCCCTGGCTGAATCGATAAAGCTATATACCACAAAAACAAACATGAAAGTAAGCTAATCATGTAACTAAATAGTATAATATCAAATTGAACTATTGCATTAACTGAATACCTCAGTTTAATTTTAATCTAGCAGTATAGATGTTGCACAAGATGATCCAAAACACACATCTCCACCGAATTGAAGGATATAGGTTCGCTGCGAATACCACATTAAATTCTGGAGTTAACTTTTGAGTTTCAAAAACTTTTCAATATATTTTTATGAGCCAAAAATAAAGAAAATCAAAAGAATCTCCACAGAATTAATCAATCATACACCTCGTCGTCAAAGAACCAATACTGCAATTTTATACCGAAAAAATTCCAAACGTTTTACGCTGCTTGTGTATTCAAACAAATTATCATTACTTTATTGCAATCAACATCAAAATCTACTCCAGCGTATTCAAACAACTGTCATTTCTTCAAAAAGAAACAACATCAACCAAGATAAATCAACGATAGGTGTGTTCAAACAAGTTTTCACTGATTTTTACGGTAACAAAACTACTAAAATCACATGAAGATCTTAATCAAAATCAACATAAGCATCTCCAAACAACTAGCATTTCTTAAAAAGAATCAAAATGAAACAAGATAAAGTCACTGATTTTGACGGTAACGAAACTACCAAAATCGCATGAAGATCTTAGTCAAAATAAACATAAAAAAACAATATCAAAATCTACTCAAGCGTGTTCAAACAATGACATTTCTTCAAAAAGAATCAACATCAAACAAGATAAAATTAGTGTTAAGTGTGTTCAAACCAGTTATTAGTGATTTTTACGGTAATAAAATTACTAAAATCGCATGAACATGCATTGCATTATTCAGAGAACTAACAAAATAGTTGAAGAAGATGAACTCACCTGATTTTCAGCGTTCATGATTTCTCTCTCGACTTCGCTTTCTTTGGCGCCACTTCTTACTCAACCTTTAGTGAATAGAGTAACTTGTTATTTGTATCTTTGAAAATAGAATGACACATAAAAGAAAAGAAACAAACTGTAACTAATTTTTTTATTTGAGTTTCATTGTTGCATACCACCGACTCACACTATGCACCCGTTTTGTTTTTGTTTTTTTTTTCGTTTTTTTATTTGTTTTAAATTTTCTGATTCTGAATTTCTATTCAAACACCCTGCGATGCACCCACCCTTGACACCTTATTTTTTTTAAAAATCTTTTTGTTTATACTTTTATTAATTTTGTTTGATTCCTTTTCTAAAAAAAATCATTATATTGTCTTTAGAACTTGTAAATGACATTCTTTTTTTTTTCTTTAATTGTTTCCAAATCCTAATATTTATTTTAATTTTAGTAGTTTATTCTAATTGTTTATGGGCCGATGATATATTAAACGGTCAAATTGTGTCTGATTTCATTAAATCGGAAAGTTTGATCAATATGAGGCCATTTAGTTTAGGTTATTTTCTTTAATCGTTTTATTTTCATTTTTATGGTCGATGAGCATCTAAATAATCTTGAGATTCGTCGCAAAGCCGACTCGACACCTCGATTAAATGATGAGACCATTTTATTTTAATTTATTTTATTTAGTTTTATTTAGTTTTATTTTTTGCATTTCAATACATAAATCGACGCTCGACTCCTCAAAGAACGATTCTAACATTGAATCGGTTCTAAGGTAGTTAAAGAGCCACATTTCGACGCTTTTGATTTAATTTCGAGCCCCAACGGCTCCGAATAATTTAGGACATTTCACACACGCTTCCTCTTGGGCCAATACAATGAACCATTTTATTTCTTGCAATCAGGTGTAATTTATTTTCTACCCCTCTCCCATTTCATGTACATTATTTATTTTTTCCGCATTTGATCGCTAGGAGCACCCATAGGGACTAGTATAGATCTTGCTTAGTTCGCGAACCCTTGGTCCAATGCCAAATGGTTTCACTCACACACTTGCACTTTTTTTTTTTTGGTTATGGTTTCATTTGCTAGGAGCACCCCTAGGGACTAGGAATCAGATCCACCTAACCTTGCGAGTCGAGCGCATTGTGCCTCACTAATAAACCAACAAATAAACCTCTATTTGCATTCACCCTTAACCTCCAAAAAAACCAAAACTTTTGATCCAAACCCTTGATCCAACATCAAGCGGTATTAGGAAATAAAACACTTTAATAATACGAGAAGAATTGTACGCCATGAGCCTTAAGCGGTAGAAAGAAGGATAATGGGAATCCTGTTACTCACTCCGCTTATTTCGGCACCGAACATTTGAACGGATTGATCGGGATAATCACCTATACTCATAGTCTTTAGTGCATTTCGATTCCTAAATCCTTTTTTCTAAGAAAGATAATAAAATCAATAATCAACATCCGTAATAGGCCGAACTACAAGACTTTGACTATCCCTTTGCAAGTAACTCATTAGGCATAGACACCTTTCGCGCGTGACAATTTAGATGGTTCCCGTCGAGTACGATAGATTTAGGGGGTGCTAATACCTTCTCCTTGCATAACCCACTTCCGAACCCAGGCAATGGTTTCGACGACCATTGTCTTCATCCTACTTTTAGACGAGCTTTATCTATATCTTCCCTTTCCCCTTTTGGGAATAAATGAGAATTAGGTGACCACTCTCATGTCTGCCCAGCGCATGGTTCTTTTATCGCGATGTCGTATTTTTCGGGGTACGACACATACATCCTGAACAAATGTCTGACGAAAAAGCTAGAAGGAATCACGCCAGAAGAATGTTGGTCTGGTATCAAACCTAACTTGATTCATTTGAAGGTGTTTGGATCTATAGCACATAGACATGTGCCATTTCAGTTACGAAGAAAACTTGATGACAAATCGAGTTAAATGATCTTGATATGATATCATTCAACTGGAGGATACAAGTTGTTCGACCCAGTGAATAAGCAAGTCGTGACAAGAATGATGTGATCATAAATAAGTTCAAGGAATGGGATTGGACTAAAAATTTAAAGAATGATTCATTGAGAATCTTTCGTGAAAAACCAACAAATATCTGTGTAATTCCATCAACAATTTTGCACAATGAGAACACGGAGACAGAATTACGATGACAGACTCACTGTTTTACCCGTTTGTCTTTTACTCGAAATATTATCTCATTTGAATACCAAACAAGCTGTTCAAACATGCATCCTCTCTACACCATGGAAGAATATCTGGAAGGATTTTCCTGTTCTTTTTTTAAATTCTTCTTATTTCCAAAATATTGAAAGTTTTACTAATTTCATCTATGCTATTTTGAGTCGACGCAATCACAAAACCTCTATGCAAACGCTCCGTTTTAATTCCAGCTTCAGTAATATAGAACCTCATCTTCTCGATACCATCCTACATTACACATTTTCACCCAATGTCCAACTATTGCACTTGTCTATGGCTTGTAATATTCGACAATTTTTCCTTTTCAACTTTTCATCTCATACTTTAACCTCCCTTAACCTTTATTCAATATGTAGTGGGAAACCATTATTATTACCAAATTTTACTCCTATGCTTCCTGCATTAACCTACTTGGCCATATACTCATTTTCCTTTCTCAGTGGTGATGATGGCTATGCCAACCCCTTTTCCGCATTTAAAAGTTTGAATACTTTGATCCTTCGATCATGTGAAGTTGTTGATAATAAGAACCTTTCTATATCAAGTGTCTCCCTTGTTAATTTAACATTAGAAGTGTGCTCTTGCAAATTTGAGTTATCTACCCCAAATCTTTGAAGTTTTAATTTTTGGGGTTGGCCTTGCAAAATCAATGGTAAATTCTCTTCTATTAAACATCTAAATATTCTTTTCCCAATCCCAACAAGTGTCTCAAATTATCCTTCAATTCTACTCAATTGGCTAGCCAAGCTTTCTCTTCTAGAATCATTGACAATCTGTTCAAAGACCCTGGAGGTATTTTAGTTTGGTTTGTGAAAACTTTAGAGCTTTCAATTATTTTATTACAAAGAATAGTCCATTATTATTTTTTATTGACTCGCTTTTATTTTATCTTAATTCATCTTTATTCTTGGTTTAGATTCTCAGCTTAATTCCTGATTCATGCAAGATTGATTTCCCTTATTTATATAACTTGAAGTTACTGAAAATAGAAAGATATGAACCTTCATCGATAGCCGATGGAATGGAAGACGTTTTGCTTCAAAACTCATCGTCCGCAAATAAAGTTATCAATCTTGCGTCAAGGTAAACGTGCATTCAACTTTGAAATGCAATAGTTTAAGTTGACTTTTACTTATTTTACTCACCGTCCACATCATATTTTTTTCTACAACTTACTGGATTGTTGTTTTAACGATGTTTATTAAGACGATTTGACTATTTCAAAATGAAGAGAATAGAGTTGTATTTTACAATACCAGACTCTTTAAGAGACATGTTGTCCTGACCCGCGCCGCAACGAGATGCGCCACTCCAATGCAGTTGAGGGCAGTGAACACATTTTTTCCACGCCTCTTTTAATAGCATAGTCGTACATACATTTGATCCAAAGTATGAGTGTTATAGAGATGGCTATATGGCTTAGAAGAATTTTGGAAGAGGTAAGATGTATACAACAAGGTCCACTTATGTTATTTTGTGATAACAACTCAGCTATTAAATTTTCAAAAAATCCAGTTCTGCATGGAAGAAGCAAACACATCGATGTGAGGCTTCATTTTCTCCGCGATCTCGCTAAAGAGGGAGTGGTGGAACTGTGCTACTGTAAAAGTGATGAGCAAATTGCCTACATTTTTACAAAACCTCTGAAAGTTGATTCTTTCTTGAAGTTAATGGCATTACTTGACATGTGCTAAATTGAAGAAATAATCTGATTGCTTATGAGCATTTAGTTTAAAGGAGAGTGTTGAAGTCAGTGGCTTTTATTTATTTATTTTTATTGTTTGATAATAAATCCTATTAATTAGGAAGTGTGGTTGTTTTGTTATCCTATCAATTAAGAACTGCTCTTGTTAGGTTGATTTAGTCCAGTAAGATATTCATTCTTTGTAGGCAAGTTGAGTTAGTGGTTCATACACATTTTACTTGTGGTAGTTGTGACGTAAGGCGATTTTAAAGGGCCATTTATTTTCATTCAGTAAAGTAGAGAACTTTCCCCTTCATACTACTTTGTTTTTTCTGTGATATTTAACATCCAGTAAGTGTGAACTAACAAAAGGAACGAAGAAAATGAATTGAAACATAAGATATTTCATGCTTTTAAAAATATAGAAAACAAAGAAAATACTCAATTATGCAACTTATTTGTTGAAATGACTGAATTTCATTCACACCAAGAGTTCTTAGCCATTAAAAAAACACATTTAAAAATATTGTAAGTATATTAGGGTACAAGACAATCGTGACAGGTAAAGGAACTCACACCAATTAACATTGTCAAGTTCAGAACCCATAAATGTTTAATAGAAAAGAAAAAAAGACAATCAAGTAGTATAGAATCAACCTCCATGAGATGTTATAGTAAATTACCAATGCAAACCCACCATCACACAATTAGTTACTTATATAACAAAAGTACTTACATACAAGTGGATTATCAATGTATTTAAACAGTGGTCATAAAAATCCATAAATCATAACTAAGTGTTTTCCTTTCCCCGTAAAAAAAATATTTTTCTTTCTTAACATATACCCTTTTTTAATAGGCTATTGATCATGGAATATGGGGTCATGGCCACTGATACCAGTACAATGAATAAGAATACAATAAACTACACTAAGTTTTACATACATGAATTGAAATGACCAATGAACAAAAGAATATAGAATAGTTGAGACAAACACAAATTCCGTACCTGGAGTGATTTATGAGGTCAATGTCTTTCCTTCTTGAAGTGATTCCAAACTATTTATGAGGTCAATAGAAACAATACTTGAAACGATTTCACAAGAAATGATTGATCGAGGCTGATAACGAAAAATGAAACGATTCAGAATCTGGAAACTTACCTTAAATGATTTTTTTGAGGTTGAAAATGTGAAAATGATTCAAAATATGGAAACTTAAAATTGATTATGGTTCATGGAAGGGTTTCATGATGGTTAGGGTTGCTCGGTTAGGGATTATGAAGAGAAAATAGGAAACTTTGAGAAAATAGGAAAAGGAAAATAAAGTGGAAATGAAAAAACACACAGAGGGAAAACCATGAAAAAGGCTTTGGATCAATTTTTTTGTTATTTACAAAAATGTCACCGCATTACTTTTTACATCGGTTTTTTTATATACCCGATGTAAAATCCCTTATAACAATTTATGTTATTATTTACGAAACTGCCACCGCATTATTTTTTACATCATTTTTAATAAATACCTGATGTAAAATCATTTAACCAAATGTCTTTTTTTTAGTAGTGGGAAAACCATGAAAAGTGAAAAGAAAGAAAATGAAAATTTAAAAAACTATAGTTTGAATATAATAATTTGGTCATAAACAAATAACAAAGAAATCTTTGTGGTGTAGTGGTTACATGATGAATTCCTTTAATAGCGTCAGTCTAACCGACATAAACACTTTCAATAAATAAATAAAAATAAAAATGATTTAGAATAGTAGTGTCGGTCTAGTCAGATAGTCAAATACCATTTATTATTATTATTATTATTATTATTATTATTATTATTATTATTATTATTATTATTATTATTATTATTATTATTATTAGGGTGTTTCTAACCTATGGAAAATAAGGGCAAATAATATACCACTCTTAATACACCAATTTCTTCCATATAAATTATGGTATTAATTATTCTTTTTTCAAAAATTGATTTTTTTTTTATTTTCTCTCTCACGTGTCCAATTAATAAACTATGGTAAAGTAATTTTTATTTTCTCTCTTCCCTATTAACATTGTATTATTAACATTAAAACGATGTATTAATTATTCTTATTCTATGCAATGTTGTATAGTTTAGACAAACCATATTATTATTATTATTATTATTATTATTATTATTATTATTATTATTATTTACAACATATTAATATTTTATGTTTACTTTTGATTTGTAAAATACTACTATTGTTTAAGTCAAATTCTATTAGTATCATATTTTATAATCTTTATACGTATACATGACATTAATTTGTATTTTATACATATATTTTATCTTTTTATTATATAACTATTTATACTCAAGTGCAAAATCAATATTTAGAAATTTTGAATTTTTCTAATGCAGATTTGTGTATAGGTACGTAGTCAAGTGTCATCATCATGTTTTAAGGGGTCTAATCCCAAACATTTAATGAAATTGATATCAATCTTTATTTTCTATAGCTCACTATTGTCTATCAATTTTATATTTCTTTTTTGGAGCATGAATGACTTTACAATATAGTTACGTTGATTCAGTCAAATATATTGCAATCTTAGTTGCATTATAACAAATATAAAGTTACTAAATAAATTTGGAATCTTATTTTATATTACTATTTTAATATTTATGTAAATTAATAATAATATTAAATTATTCAATTAATTTTGATCAGGTATATTAAATTACTCTTAATGGTTGTTATTTGTTTTATAAATCATATTTTAAAATATAAGGATTATTTTAATATAATTGTATTATAAAAGCTATGTAACTAATTTCTCAACTACAACACTATCAGATATGTTTAATTTCTCAACTAATTGATTAATTTCTCAACTATAATACAAGGTACGCGTATCCCGCTAGTTAGAGTTAGGCTTTTCAAATTCACTATCAATGGTAAATGAATAATTGATTAATTAAAAAATAAAAATAAAATGCAACAAAAAAATAAAACAACAAAAAGACATTAACTTTCGTATTGTTTTAGAGTTGTGCTATTAAAAAAATTAATTGAAAAACACTATTAAAAATAAAAAATTATTACATTTACTATATTTATTTTAGAACAGTACTATTTAAAAAATTAATTGAAAAGTTTAAAATTATATACAAAAAGAAAGAAGAGAAAATAATTGAACTTTTAGATAATTAAAAAAAAGGAATTAGCTTTCGTATTGTTTTAAAAGTAAAATATAAATAAATGAAAAGAAAAACAGTTACAATAATAAAATAAATTACGAGATTAATTGTTATACACTGTCAGTGTAATTTTTTTTACACAGTCAGTGAATAACAACCATTCAAAAATATTATTTTTTAAATAATTAAAATAAAAGTCAAATTATAATTAAAATTTAACGGTCACGATTAATTGATAGTTAAAACTGCTTTACCCTGTCGTTGTATACCAATTAAATTCATAAATTATTTTGTATAAAAAAAAATTAAAAAACATATAACATTATCTTTATAATAATGCCACGTCAGATGCTTTTAATACCGAATGCATAATATTAGAATATGATTTAAAAAGACAATGTTATTTCCGAAATTAGAAAAGATTAAACTTTTTATCAAAGTACTAAAATTGGTAATTCCAGATTCTATTCTTTTAATAGATAGATATTAGATATATATCTATTAAAACATTTATCCTAAATCATTACTTTTTTACAAACTTGCTCTTTAGTGATCCGGTTATCCTGTTATACCAAAAACAAAATCTTCACTTTCCAATAATGTATTAATTGATTGATTTTAATTATTTAAAAACATAAAAAAAAAATTATAAATCCATGAATAACTAACTAGGATTGGATCAAATCCAGTATTCTAAAGAAATCATGGTTAGATAATTTCTGTACTACTTTTTATTTATTTCAAAATAAAAAAATTCAGGTTAACCACTCTCCAGTTTTTGCCGTGCGCCGCTCTAATTTTGCACAATGAGAACATGGAGACAGAATTACGATGACAGACTCACTGTTTTACCCGTTTGTCTTTTACTCGAAATATTATCTCATTTGAATACCAAACAAGCTGTTCAAACATGCATCCTCTCTACACCATGGAAGAATATCTGGAAGGATCTTCCTGTTCTTTTTTTAAATTCTTCTTATTTCCAAAATATTGAAAGTTTTACTAATTTCATCTATGGTATATTGAGTCGACGCAATCACAAAACCTCTATGCAAACTCTCCGTTTTAATTCCAGCTTCAGTAATATAGAACCTCACCTTCTTGATACCATCCTACATTACACATTTTCACCCAATGTCCAACTATTGCACTTGTATATGGCTTGTAATATTCGACAATTTTCCTTTTCCAACTTTTCATCTCATACTTTAACCTCCCTTAGCCTTTATTCAATCTGTAGTGAGAAACCATTATTATTTCCAAATTTTCCTCCTATACTTCCTGCATTAACTTACTTGGTCATATACTCCTTTTCCTTTCTTAGTGGTGATGATGGCTATGCCAACCCCTTTTCCGCATTTAAAAGTTTGAATACTTTGATACTTGGATCATGTGGAGTTGTTGATAATAAGAACCTCTCCATATCAAGTGTCTCCCTTGTTAATTTAACATTAGAAATGTGCTCTTGCAAATTTAAGTTATCTACCCCAAATCTTTGCAGTTGTTATTTTTGGGGTTGGCCTCGCAAAATCAATGGTGAATTCTCTTCTATTAAACATCTAAATATTCTTTTCCCAATCTCAACAAGTGTCTCAAATTATCCTTCAATTCTACTCAATTGGCTATCCGAGCTTTCTCTTCTAGAATCATTGACAATCTGTTCAAAGACCCTGGAGGTATTTTAGTTTGGTTTGTGAAAACATTAGAGCTTTCATTTATTTTATTACAAAGACTAGTCCATTATTATTTTTTATTGACTTGCTTTTAGTTTATCTTAATTCATCTTTATTCTTGGTTTAGTTTGGTTTGAACATTAGAGCTTTTAGATTCTTTATTCATGGAAGATTGATTTCCCTTATTTACATAACTTGAAGTTACTGAAAATAGAAAGATATGAACCTTCATCGATAGCCAATGGAATAGAAGACGTTTTGCTTTAAAACTCACCGTCTGCAAAGAAAGTTATCAATCTTGCGTCAAGGTAAACGTGCATTCAACTTTGAAATGCAATAGTTTAAGTTGACTTTTACTTTTTTTTACTCACCGTCCAGATTATATTTTTTTCTACAACTTACTGAATTGTTGTTTTAACAATGTTTATTAAGACGATTTGACTATTTCAAAATGAAGAGAAGAGAGTTGTATTTTAAAATACCAGACGCTTTAAGAGGCGTGCTTTTCTGACCCGTGCCGCAATAGGAAGTGCCACTCCAATGCCCAGCAAGAAGCAGTGAACACATTTTTTTCACGCCTCTTTACACACCTTTGATCAAAAGTGTGGGTGTTATAGAGATGGCTATACTTAAACTCTATTACTTGAATTAGCCTTATTTGACTGTTTATGTAAACATGGTGGCCGCCAAGCACCACTTGTAGTTGCATCCATCAAATTTATAAGAGAGGTATTGCTATTGCAATAATTATTATATAGAAAAGATAATTTTATAAAGTCTGACCATTTTATGTTCATTATTGATGCTTTATCTGTACATTTTTATGCATTAGAAAGACTTTTGGGAAGATATAAAACATGGTTTTGTGGGTACGGATACCCATAGGTCATATATTTGCCATATTTTCATTGGAAAAGAATAAGAATTATCTAATGAATTGTGGCTAAATTTTGTTCTTAATTAAAT
Source organism: Lathyrus aphaca (assembly GCA_963966055.1). NCBI lineage: Eukaryota > Viridiplantae > Streptophyta > Magnoliopsida > Fabales > Fabaceae > Lathyrus > Lathyrus aphaca. The sequence continues at coordinate 31,107,051 of OZ014525.1, forward strand.
TTTATTTTTGATACCTTTTTAGATTGGGCTTGTCCTCACCTTTTAAAAAAAACAATATTGCATCTGTTTTTTTTTTAAATTGTTGTATTCATTAAAAAGAATTTTTTGGTAAGCTTTATTGTTTATATTTTTGAAATCCATAATTATGAATGCACACAATATTTTTAAGGTAAATTCTTAGGTATCTATGATAAGTATTTGGGTACCAGTACCTCTAATACAAATTAAAGTGACATGACATTAAATAATAATTATTTATTGGTTAAAGTTACCGTACCCAACCAAATTCAAGGGTACCAGAATGTTCACCTATTTTTAATTATATAAATAATTATAACCCTTTTGAAATTATGCAAGAATTATATGACTGTTTTTATTATTAATTTATTGTTTGTTTTTTATTGTTAATTTATTGTTTAAATCTAAATTAACTCCAACAAAAAAAGAAAAATCTTAATACTAATTAAATTTTCTCTATTATAGTATTAATGAACGGATATTTATTTATAGTCTGGTGTTTATAGGGATGATAATGGACAATGTTTAGGCACAAAATATAATAAAATTTAGATACAATTCTTTAGTTTTGATTCTTACTATTTCTAATGAAAATATGATAAGTATATAATTTCTGCATTTTTCTCCTATTTTTACTTCTTAAATTATATTTAATTATACTTGTCATATTTTATTGAAAAATAATAAGAACCACACCTAAATAATTTTATCTAAGTTTTCTTCTTTAAAAAATCTTTGTATTCGAGCATATACTCGCAAAATGTTTATACCAGTATACATACCTAAGGGTATTTAAGTAATATATTTCTAATAAAAAATTTCATATTAATTATAATTTATGATATCATTTTAAGTTTTTAACAACATTAAAGAAAATTCAAGAATGTATTGTTGAATTAAAAAATAAACAAACATTTATATTAAAATGTGTAGAAGTTTAATACTAGTTATATATTGAATAAAATTTATAAATTAATATATATATATATATATATATATATATATATATATATATATATATATATATATATATATATATATATATATATATATATTGTATTGATATGGGACGGGCGAACACTAAAGTATCTCTATCCACATTCATACCCGCTTATTTTTATTCAAATATGTATCCATTTTGTGAATTTTTAACATATCTATATCTATTATAGATAATTTTTTTGCGAGAATCATAAAAATAAAAATTAATATTGTCCAATTACTTTTCCTAATATTTAATTTTTTTTGGGCAAAATCTGAGATGTTTAATTAGTTCAGGAAAAATAGTAGTACTTCTTATTACTTTAAATCATTAGCGATAAGTATATTATGTTTTATTGAGTGAAAATATTATGATTTTTTATTTTGGAATTGCTTTATAAAATGAAAATTTTATTGAATTTATTTCGGTTGTTCTTAATATTTGATCAATAAAGTTGATTTATTTTATTTGCATGATCAAAATTAATTATGAAATTTTACTGAGATTTGATTTTTTCATTTATAATATTTTGATAAAAATATATATGATACATCTTTATTTAAAAATTGAATAAAAATTTATCTTATGTAGCTTCATTCTAATATAATTTAAATAAATAAAAAAATACTTTTTGGCTTTTAAATTGTCCTCGTATTATACAAAAACAAAATTGTTTCACTTTTATTAAAAAATTTATTGTATTCATTGAAAAAAAAATTATTCGGCCAAACTTTTTATTACTTAAAATCATTAACGATAATTATAATGTTTTATTGAGTGAAAATAATCATTTATAATAATTATTATTATTTTAAAATTACTTATTCAAAAATAAATTTATTTTTGAAATTTTTCTGCAAATTGTTTTTGCGTAAAATTTGATCAATGAAGTTGATTGATCTTTTTGTTTTATTTATTTGCATGATCAAAGATTAATTATGTGAATTAATTTTTGAATTTATATTTTTTGATTGTAGGTACTTGCGGAGGCGATTTTAATGTGGAGATGTACCAATCTAAAAAAAAGAATATTTTTACATTACCAGAGATTTCAAATTTTCGGTAATGTGTGGAAATTTCCGCGAATTTAAAATCTCTGATAATAAATAATTAAATTGTTATTTTTTACCGGTAATTTCGAAATCTCTGATATATTTTACCGGTAATTTCAAAATTCCTGATATTTTTTACCAGTAATTTCGAATTACCGATAATTTCGAAATCCGCGGTATTCCTCCCAAATTTTATCATTTTTGAAAATTTTAAAAAGGGTAGAAATAATATTTCGCTACAAATGTGCGGTGTCAGATATGAGTGTGAGGGTGACAAGTATATTCCTTTTGGAATTGCATTTAGCAATTGAGTGGGCCGGAGAGGATTCGGTACTCTATTTGGCTTATAAAGCATGATAGACTTTTGACTAATTTAAGAAGAGCAAAGTGGGGTTTGGTTCGTTAGGTTGTAATCGGGCATGTTTGTGAGAACGCGCTGTTGTAATTTATGAAAAATAAATATTTAATTGGTGTGTTCTAAAATGACAAAAAAAAGTGGAAGAGAAGCAACACTTTGTGAAGTATTGTTGCGGAATGAAAGTATGTAATGGTTGGAAACATGACAACTTTTGATTAAAAAATGTTGTTTCATCAAAGGTCACAACCTTGTGAAATAATACATGCATGACATATAAATTAATCAATCCAAAATTCAGAAAATACATTTCAAACTGAAATCCTCTTGCATAAAAATTGTTGTATTATTAAGAAAATATTTTGGTAAACTTTGTTGTTTATATTTTTGAAATCCTTTGTTTTAATATTTGACTTATAAATTAATTTTAAATTAACTATAATTATGAATGCACACAATAATTCTAAATTTTAATTATATAAATAGATATTATAACCCTTTTGAAATTATATAATTTTAAATTTTCGCAATATTGCATAGGATAAGGGCAATTAATATACCATTTAATACACCATTTTCTTCCATATAAACTATCATATTAATTATTCTTTTTTCAAAAATTAATTTTTATTTAATTTTCTCTCCCACACATCCAATTAATAGATTAAGGTAAAGTGATTTTTATTTTCTCAATTAATACGTTTTTATTGTATTATTAACTTTAAAACGATGTATTAATTAATGGAGAGCACAAGTTAGATAGCCATATAGTTGTAAATAACATCATAGAAGTCATTACCCAATGAGGGCGGAGCAATAGGAAGTATACAAAGTATATAGCTCTGCTCATGCTATAGGACATTATTTGTATTTGGTTGTTTCTTTGAATTAATCCAATAGTTTATTGATTAAAAAAATGATGTATTAATTATTCTTATCCTATGCAATGTTGTATAGTTTAGACAAACCATATTATTATTATTATTATTATTATTATTATTATTATTATTATTATTATTATTATTATTATTTACAACATTTAATATTTTATGTTTACTTTTTATTTGTAAAATACTACTATTGTTTAAAATCAAATTCTATTAGTATCATATTTTATAATCTTTATACGTTTACATGACATTAATTTGTATTTTATACATATATTTTATCTTTTAATTATATAACTATTTATACTCAAGTGCAAAATCAATATTTAGATATTTTGAATTTTTCTAATGCAGATTTGTGTGTAGGTACGTAGTGGAGTGTCATCATTATGTTTTAAGGGGTCTAATCCCAAACAGTTAATGAAATATATATATCAATCTTTATTTTCTATAGTTCACTATTGCCTATCAATTTTATATTGCTCTTTTGGAGCATGAATGGATTTACAATATAGTTACGTTGATTCAGTCAAATATATTGCAATTTAGTTGCATTATAACAAATATAAAGTTACTAAATAAATTTGGAATCTTATTTTATATTACTATTTTAATATTTATGTAAATTAATAATAATATTAAATTATTCAATTAATTTTGATCAGGTATATTAAATTACTCTTAATGGTTGGTATTTGTTTTATAAATCATATTTTAACATAAGGAATATTTTAATATAATTGTATTATAAAAGCTATGTAACTAATTTCTCAACTACAACACTAACAGATATTTCGACCTTCAATTTTTCAAGAAAAAATCAAATTCGGATTTCAATTTGTAGGCCATATCAAGAAGTTTTGAAAGTTGCAATACCTTCCTGGGTGTTCATTGAACCTATTTGCATCATTTGCATCATCAAAAACATCCTTGAATGCATAAACCGAATTCACCTTTAAGCTTGAAAATTTGATTTTCGATTTTTCTTATATAAGCTGTATAAATGGAATTTGATTGTATATTGTTGTTTATGTTGATGTTTGCAATGTTTCTGGGTGGTTTAATTTGAGTTTCAGTGCAGGATTGAGGGTACACCATTATTAGGGTTTCGAAGGTCCAAAGTCAGGAACCCTAGCTACGAGTGATATCATTTGAAATTGAGGCCTTAATTGGGCTTAGAGGACATGCTTTGATTGATTTGAACCCTTAGAATGAATTTATATTGTGTATGCTGCGTTTTTGAATTTCCAGGACCTATAGCTACGAAGAAAATCTGTCACTATAAGCTCTAGTGACGGATAAAGTGTCACTATAGCCTAATACAATGGCTGGAGGAAGAAGACAACTGCGCGCGCTAATTTCATTGTTTGAATTTAGTTTTATTATTTAATTAATGTTGTGTTTTATATCAGTTGGAAGCAAGTGGCGTGGTGGTAAGCATGTACGCGTATGAGGCAGACGACCTGGGTTCGATCCCCAGGTTATTCATTTTGTTCAAAATTCCTTTTATTTTGCAGGTTTAATATATAAAGATCAATGCTCATCATATGTTCACCAAGCGCAGCTGGCCTGATGGTAGTGAGGCTGAACCAAGGGTTTGAAAGCCTAGGGCGTGGTTTCGAATCCCAACCCCAGGTATTTTGCTTTTTTTTCAATTTTTTTTATTTATTAGTTTATTTATATTATTTAATTCATTTAATTTCTTATAAAAAAAATAAAACTTTTTTTAATATACCAATAATATTTTATTTAACTAATATGTGTATAAATGAAAAATTCTTTATTATTAATAAATATTTAATTTTCTTTAATAAAATATGTCATACCCCAAATTTTGACAACCCTCCATATATTTTATAATGTCACTTTATTTCGAAAAAATAAAATGACACAATTGGTAAGAGATCATGTGTAAGCCTTACAAGCACAAGGTCTCGAGTTCGAATCCAACCCCTCTTCTTTTGAAATTTCTCTTTTATTTTCTTTAAGTTTTTATTTCCCATTTATAATTTTAAATTTAAAAGTTAGGATTTTATTTAAAATAGTAATAAGTAAATAAAACAAAATTAAAAAATAATAATTAAAAAAAGTAAATAAAATATTCTAGCTAGGGTAGCCCTTACTAATAAAATTATTAATAGTTAATTAGTAGGCTATTACCAATGACATTTAGTTTTTTTGTCTCTCATTTTTACTATCACTATAGCAATGATATCATAAAACATTTCTAATAATCCAAAATTTTTTTTTACACGTGAATGATTTGGATTACCATCAACTTTATTACAAATCAATTAGTCATTCATTCATAAAATAAAAATCATTATCACAAAATTTATTATTTTATTATTAGGATTTCCAATACTCCAAGAAATCAATATTAAAAACAAAAGTTATCACATAGTCATTGGACCTATTCTTTCCATAATAGATGGTATGAGTTATTCCTAATTAATACTATTTAAAATCAATATTTAAGTTATTTGAAATCATCAACCTTAAAACTTATTCTCTTTTAACTATTTACTTTTCTATTCTACTACAAAATGCAATTGTTATTAGAGTAAATTTTTGTTCTAATTTCTGGTCTTTTAATAATGATTATTATACTTTGTTCTAATTCAAAAAGTTAAATCATAATTTTCATTTTATTTTTCCTAAAATAATTTTCTATGTACTCTTATTAAAAATAATCTAAAATAATAAAGAAAATTCATTTTAGTTATAATAAATATAAAAATCTCATATATTTAGAACAAATTAATCACATTATTTAAAATATAAAAAAAAGTATATTTTTTAATTATTCATTAATAGAAAAAATGTTAATAGCAAAAATATAAAATTCCAATCCATGCATGTGTTAAAAAAAACTACTTCCCAATATTGTTTTTATTCTCCATCATTCGTCAACATTAACTAAGGAAATTTGTTATTAAATATAAAAAAGGCTAATTTATCATTTATATTATTAGCTAATGAAATCATATTAATTTTACTAGTTAACTAAAAAAATTTAAAGTCATAGAAAACAAATTGAATTATTATTAATATTACCATATTAATTAGTTTAAAAAAAAATAGAAAAGAGGAAACGTGTATCATCACCACCATTAGTGTAGGAATCATCATTATTACTATTAATTATTTATTTAATAAATTAGGAAAGAGAAAATCAAATCAAAAAGAGAGAGGGTAAACATAAATCACTATTCATCATCTTCAATAACAAAATCTTTACAGATTCAAAGCCATCCCAAACTCAATAAAAAATATACAATAATAATAATTAAGATCCAAATCATGCATATATACAAAATAAATCAAATCTCTACAATAAATTCAAACTTCAATCAAATTAAATCTGATTAATTACACAAATTTACTCTATAAAAAGAGCTTGAAATTCATAATGAAGGGTACCTTTTTCGAACCGAAAAAACTCAGCATCCCCAAATCCTTTCTAAACAGCTCTATATCAAAAAACCTATAAAAGTTTCGCATAATCTCGCTAGAGATCCGGAAAAGGAGAGGAGAAAGATGAACGAGAACGAAATACCGAGGGATCTTCACATCCGGGAACATCCGGATCGGTAAACTCCTTAACTTGGTTTTATCCTCTGATTTGCGTCGATTTTATCTTTATCATCCTTGATCTGTTGTCGTTTGTTGTTGATTCATGATGTAAGGGTCGAATCCGTATTATTGTTTATTTTTTTTTGGCCAAGGATTTTGATGTTCTTGCTTTTTGTTTTCTTCCTCTGAGTTTGCATGCGTATAAAGAGAGAGAGAGAACATGATTTGGATATTTGGTTCATTATTTTATTGAGATTGTATGGGGAGAGAGACTAGAACGTTTTTTTAATGTATTATGTTCATTCTTTTTTTTTAATTTACTTAAACAAGAATAACAATAAATATATATTGGTTGAATAAGTCAAATGAAATTTTCTTTTTCTTATAATAATTATAAAAATAATAAATAAAAAAGGGAGAGAGGAAGAGAGTGAGTGAGGGACGTGATCCCTACCTTTCTCTCTATATTTTTTTTTTCTTTAAAAATTTCTTTAAAAAAAATGGTTTGAGCAAGTCAAAATACTTTTTTTTTTTCTTTAAACATTATTTTAATATTTTTTCATAAATCTAGTGTTAATGGTATTAACATGTCTTGGAAAACATGAGAAAATGTGTATGTAATTATTAATAAATATATATAATCATAATTAGGGATCGATGAATTATAATTATAATTAGGGATGGGTGAATAATTAAGGATAATCTAAATAAGGTTGGTATGATATTTAAAAGTAATTTATTTAATGGGGATTTTGGTCATCTAATATATTTAATAAAATTAATATTAAAGTTTATGGTTAAAGTAAATTATTTTAATATATTTTTTTATTAAGGTTTTGGGATAAAGAAGAATTAATATGGTGGAATTTATTCAATTTTGGGATTTAAATTAACATGGGTTCCAATTTCATATTGTTGGGTTTTTTATTTACAATTATTTTGGGGTATTAAAAATTATCATGGGTTTTATTATTATTTTTGGGGTTTTACTTTCATTCTTGGGATTTACTTTTATAAATTTCTATTTAAAAAAGGGTTCTATACAAGCAAAAATTAAGTTTTTTTTAATATTTAAAAGGGTTTTTATCACTTAGTAAGGGGTAGGGGATTAGGAAATCGAACTACGGCGCTCTGATCTTTATTTTGAAGGTACGTAGGCATAGGGTTGTGCAAATCCTAGCGAGTGTAATTAAAGTATTATTATATTTTTTTATTATCTTATTTATTTTATTTTACACAAACAACGCGTGCCCTAGAAATCTTAGGAGGGATACTATTAGGTATAATAGAAGTGAGGGGTGCCTAACACCTTTCTCCCACTTAAATGACTTCCGGACCTTAGGATTTAGGTTTATCCTTTATTTACCTTAAAAAATAGGATGGCGACTCTTAGATTTTAAGTCGGCCGCGACAGCTGGCGACTCTGCTGGGGATAGGGTAGTCAATCCTACTTCTAGGATTTATAGGGTTGTTTGTGAGGGGTCTTTTGGGAATTGTGTTTTTATTTTTTGATTTTATGGTTTTGATTTTATTTTTGATCATTTATGGGATTATTATTTGCTTGGATTATTTAAATTGTCTATTTATTGGATTATTTAAATTGTTTATTTTTTGGAATATTATTATTGTTTTTCTCATGCATTATTTTTTGAAGGGATATTCTTTGAGGGAAAGCCAAAACCAAGGCTCGAGAAAAAAAATAAGTATTAAGTAGGGGATCGTCCTGTCTTGGCCGGCATGGATTTCCATCCGTGGGGTCTTTGATGACGATACCCGACTAGAGTAGATCAATTCAAAGAGCCGATCATGAGTGGGCTAGCCCCACTTCATGGTAAGGACTTTGACTTTGGTCCGTGACTCTAGTGGCCTTTAGAACCCCCACCAACTTATGGTAACCTTGTGTACCTGCCCCCAATGGGGTCGTTACCAGGTTCCTGCCTAAGTTGGACTTATCCCAAAATATTACCATAGGAAGGCTTGCTCCTTCTCATGGTAATACAAGGGTATAGTCCTAAACTTAATGGCTTATCCAAACTTTATGTCCTACATGTGAGGGGAATGGGTAGATAAACAATAGAACCAATCCATTGTAGGAAGCTTACCTGGTTAAAGTCATACTTGCATTTACCTTCAAAAATAAAAAATATTAAAAAAATAAAAAATATCCATACATCCATATCATTATACATTTATACATACATGTTTTGCATATATTTATTTGTTTTGGGAATTTCAAAATTTTGTAGGAACATTGTGAAAATGGATTCAGACAAAAGAGGAACCCTACGCATCAAGGCTCCAAAGACGGACTTTCAAAATCTGAAAGCCCTCCAAAATCTAATGCCAAAATCTGTTCAAGGAAGGTTCACACATAAGTATGGGAGGATCCTTGATCTCTTGGAGGTCTCGGTGAAGACAGAAGCCATAACTGCTTTGGCCCAATTTTATGAACCACCCCTACGTTGTTTTCTCTTCAAGGACTTTCAACTAGCTCCTACTTTAGAGGAATTTGAGCTATACCTGGATATGCAAGGAAAAAGGAAGGAACCTTACATAGGCATGGGACAAAAAATAAAACCCAAGGATCTGGCTTTAACTTTGGGGGTACATGTTGAAGATCTACTAGCCCATTATAGGGAAGATAAAGAAATCCAAGGGCTTAAGAGGGGATATCTGGAAGGGGTTGCTCGGAAATTTGCTGAAGCGGGAGATTGGGGTAACTTTGTGAATGTTTTTGCATTGATCATGTTTGGAATAGTCCTTTTCCCGGGGGTATAACACTTTATTGACGCTCCTGCCATCAGTGTTTTTTGGGCTGTGAAGAACCAAGGGGCAAACATAGTTCCTGTATTGCTAGCTGATGTATATTATACCCTTAATGTATATCACAATAAAGGAAAAGGGTCTTTACACTGTTGTATGCCATTATTATACTTTTGGTTTACCTCACATATCTACAAGGATCTTACTAGGATAGGGACCCAAGGTAACCACGCTTGGGCTCAAAAACTCAGATCTCTTACTGAAAATACCATCCTTTGGTATCCTAAAAAGGTACAGTCCAAGGAAATAATCATTAATTGCGGAAACTTTCCTAATGTTCCTCTTATTGGGTCCAGGGGATGTATTAACTACAACCCTATACTATCTTTAAGGCAACTAGGACATGCTATATGGGAGAAACCTAAAGATGAAGATCTAAAGGAATTTATCTTGCATGCTGAGGATCCTTTGGATAAGGAACTGTTCAGAAGAATCACTAGAGCTTGGGAGAAGGTACACACAAGGGAAAACAAGCTTAAGAGAAAGGACCCTTCAGCTAAAAATTCCTACATGGCATGGGTAAAGGAGAGGGTTCGATTGGTTAAGTTACCATTTGTGATAGATCCTACTTATCAACCTGATGTTCTTGATGCTAGCCCAATCTCAGCTGAAGAAGTAGATAACCTTAGAAGGACTATAGCACAATTGGAGCAAGACAAAGAGAATCTAGAGAATAACCTCTATGATGCAAACTATGAGAAGAATATGGTGGACTATGATCTTAAGCAAAGGGATAAGCAACTCCTTGAAGTTGAGGAAGAGCTTAAGATTGAGAAAAACAAGAGGCAAAAGGCCCTGGGAGGATTATTTAGTGCTGGAATTGGTTACCAAAATCTGAATGACCAATTAAAGGATGTGCAAGCTGAGGGCCAAAGGTGGAAAAGAGCATGGGAGCAAGCTGTGTGGGAAAAGCAAGAAGTAAAGGATACTTTGACGACCCAAATTCGTGGGCTCGAAGGATCACTGCAGGAGTCCCAAGCTACTATTGTTAGGGAACGACAACTTAGGGCTGAAGCTGAACAAATGCTACCGGTTAATTGGGAAATGATACATACTGAGGTGTTGGAACTTAGAGAACTACTGCAACTCCAGAACCAAGATCAAGAACACTTGATGGCCCAAATCCGACGATTGGAAGAAAATATCCGATACTTAGGGAACCTTTCTGATGCAGCTCAAACGGTAGTCCAAGAACAAACAGATATAGCTGAAGCATGGAGAAAGGAGTACACCGGTCTAGCGGAATTTGCCAACAATATGGTTAGGGATATCCCATGGATGCATAAGAGGGCCAATAGAGTTATGAACTTTGATAATACTCCACTTGAAGTCTTCGAGTTCATCAAGTTGTGTGAGATGCTTTTGAAGGAGTTCAAGGGGCATCTAAAGAAAGTTATGGAGGCACCTGCTTAGTTTTTTTTTCCTCTTAGGGTTGTTATTGTCTTTTTTGTAAGGGGTTATCCCCAAGGATTTGAGTTTATTTTTCTTTAGAAGTTCTTTATATTTTAATTATGATGGGAAATTCCCAATATGAACCTTTGAATTTAATTTCTTAATAAAGCATTTTATTTTAATTCTATGTGCTTGGGTTGTTCTTTTTATTCATCTTTGACAATATCTCAATAGATTTTGGAATTCCCTCAAATAAATAAAAATATTTAAAAAATCATATATCATGCATAATCATACATACATTAGCATACATAGCATGCATTCATATATAAAAGGTTTCTTAAATTCAAAACAGAAAATCATTTCTTTCAAAACAACATTGTCGCAGAAATCATTGCACCCAAAACTTTGAATTCTCGACGTCCCACTCGAGCCCTTCAAAAGCGAGTGATGGATCAACTAGAACAAAATCAAGCAGCTCTCCGAGGGGACGTAGATGTTGTCAAAGACAATGTTAATGATATGAAGGCAAAGATCGATCAACTGACTCTCGCTATCCAAAACTTAATAGCTAGGGACACAGATACAAGCCAGCGGAAGAACAACCCTACTCCTACGCCTCAACTAGAGGACCCTAATCCACTAGTAGGATATGTTCATGACTCGGAATATGAAGAAGTCCAAGTGGGCAAGCAAAAAGCTAGAAACCCACCTTTCGAAGGAGTGATTCCACCAGCTGGTCACAATGGGGCACTTAAACCTCCTTTCACCTATGTTCCTCAAGTCAACTACGATGATTGGAATCTCCAATATGAGGGAGAAAATTCAAAGCCAACTGGACGCAAGGGAATTGCTGATATGGAAGAAAAAGGAGTTGATGATAGGTATAAAGGATTTGATGAAAGACTAAGGGCTGTTGAGGGGAATAACTTCTTAGGGATGGATACCTTAGATATGTGCTTAGTACCAGAGGTGGTCATCCCGCCAAAGTTCAAGCTACCGGACTTTGAAAAATATAAGGGTGTGAGTTGTCCTAAAAATCACATTAGGATGTTTACAAGGAAGATGGCCGCTTATGCCAAAAATAAGAATCTGATGATCCATATCTTTCAAGACAGTTTAAGTGGGGCATCTTTGGACTGGTACATGCAGTTGGAGAGGACTCATATCAAGACATGGGACGATATGAAAGCCGCTTTTGTAAGGCAATACCAATACAATGTGGACATGGCACCAAATCGCTTACAATTACAAAATGTTTCCCAAAAGACAGGTGAATCATTCAAGGAATACGCTCAAAGGTGGAGAGAATTGGCTTCTCGTGTACAACCTCCACTGTGGGAGAGTGAGTTGGTAGATATGTTCATGGGTACCCTACCAGCACCTTACTATAAGAAGATGATAGGGTCAGTATCGACTGGATTTGCTGATTTAGTCCTTATCGGAGAAAGGATTGAAAATGGATTAAGGATTGGGAAGATTGGGAAGGTACCATCCAATCCACATAATAACAAGAGGTATTCAACAGGCACTAGTTCCAAGAAAGGAGAAGTCAATGTTGTAGCACCAATGCCATACAGTCCATATGTAGCAGCAGTAGCTCCCAATCAGTATCAACCTTAGGCGCCTCCTGTTTTCCAAAATCAACAACCACAAGGGGCACCGCAACAAGGTCAACAACAAAACAGGTACCCTAGGAGAGATCAGAAGAGACCATGGAAGGAATTTGATCCTATTCCTTCAACATATACTGAGATCCTGCCATTCTTGATTCAAAAAGGAGTGGTAGAGATCAAGCCATTACCACCTCCGACTGGAAATCTTCCTAGGGCATATAACCCTAACGTGAGATGTGACTATCATGCTGGATCGCCAGGACATACAACTGAAAAATGTTTGGCTCTGAAGTTTAAGGTACAAGAGTTGCTAGATCAAAAAGTCATCAATTTTACTCCGGAAGGACCAAATGTGGGAAACAACCCCTTCCCAGGGCACGCTGGGGCAAACATCAACATGATTGAAGGGATAGAGGAAGACATATTGTTCAGAAGGGTTGATCAAATTAAGACTCCCATGAAGAAGATAAGGGAAGCATTGATCGGGTACGAAACATTTGAGAGGATACATGCTAATTGCATAGATTGCATAATCAACCCTGAGAAATGCAAGAAAATGAGGAAGATACTCCAACAACTGATGGATCAAGGGGTAGTACAAATTGGATATTCAAGCAGGACAAATGAAGTGGCAGCCATAGAACCTTTTGACATTCCATACCGAAGAAGAGAGGCTCCAACACCAATTCAGATCCCATATCGAATAAGGGAGGCTCCAACACCAATTCAGATCCCGTATCAAAGAAGGGAGGTGCAAACACCAATTCAAATACCATATTCAAGGCCCGCACATGTGCCAATCCAGATTCCTTTCTCAAAACCTGTGCAAGCGCCCATTCAAATACCATTGGGGAATGATGTACAAAAATCAACTACAATGCCTCATAGTGCAAAGGCAGTACCTTGGGATTATGGTAATATTACTCTCGAAGGGAATAAGACTACAACAACGCCAACTGTCACCAACATAGCTGGCATTGGGGGTATGACTCGTAGTGGAAGAATATATATACCTGAACTGCTTAAGAAGAAGGGTCCTGAAGGATCGAAAGGGAAGGAAAATGCAGAAGTGGGTGAAGCGTTTTCAAAGAAGAATGTGTCTCAAGAAGATGCTGAAGAATTTTTAAGGCTCATAAGGAAAAGTGATTATCGGGTGATAGATCAACTTGGCCAAACACCCTCTAAAATATCTATGCTATCATTATTGTTGTGCTCAGACTCTCACCGAGAAGCTCTACTCAAGGTCTTGAATGAAGCCCATGTTACCAAGGATATAACAGTGGATCAGTTTGATGGGGTTGTTGCTAATATCGTCGCTAGTACTTGTTTGGGCTTTAGTAGTGATGAATTACCCCCTGAAGGGCAAGCACATAACAAAGCCTTGCATATATCAGTCAAATGTCAAGACACCATTCTCTCAAGGGTGTTAGTGGACACAGGATCAACTTTAAATGTCATGCCTAAGGACACCCTCATGAAACTAACTTCTGTAAGGACTTTTATGAAAGCTAGTACCTTAGTGGTAAAGGCTTTTGACGGCTCTAAACGGATGGTAATTGGAGAAGTTGAAATACCTATCATGGTGGGACCACATACCTTCATGATGACCTTCCAAGTCATGGACATTAATCCTTCCTATAGCTGTCTTCTAGGACGACCTTGGATTCATGCTGCGGGCGCGGTCACTTCAACACTTCATCAAAAGTTGAAGTTCATATCTGGAGATAAGTTAATAATTGTGGACGGGGAGGAGGATATTTATGTCAGTCATCTATCTTCTTTCAGATATATAGAGGTGGATGGGGAAACTTTTGAAATCCCATTTCAAGCTCTGGAAATTGCAACAGTTGATCGAAAACAAGTCGTCCAACAAAAAGGAGGCCCAAAGAAGATCATGGATTCGATAATGGAGGGGGATATAAGGAGATGGGGTACACTGCCAAAAATTATTGAGAAAAAGGATCGGTTCGGGCTGGGTTACAAACCGGCTAATAAAGGGGTTCCAAAGGTTCACAAGAAGTTTCCTCTTATCAATGAGACTTTCCAAAGTGCTGGGTTCGGAGATCAAGATCAAGTGGCTGCCATTGAAGAAAATGGGATAAGGATGTCAGATTTGGTGTGTCATTGTGCACTAGATACAGTCCTCAACAATTGGAAGGCCATCGAGATTCCTGAGATGATTTCTATTTCAAAGTAATTTCTTTTTTTTAATAATAAGTTCCTTGCTATGCCTAAGGCAAGTTGAACAAAGTTTGTATGGCCACCCTTTGTTTCTTTGAATTATTTTATCAATAAAAGTTGCATTTTGTTTTCAATTAAGATCTCTTTCTTTTCATTTGCGCTTCTTTCAAAAATGGCAAGACCTTTTCATTCAATATATTCATTTGATAAGTAATTCACAAAAAAGGATAATAATACAAAATCTCTCTGCATGCAGATTTAAAAATAATCCTATTGAACATAACACCGACATAATCCCTGTTGACTTCGAGTTACCGATTTACCAAGCAGAAGAAGATGATGGGGAAGAGTGTGATCTTCCGGAAGAATTAGCCAGACTGTTAAGGCAGGAAGACAAGGAATTACGACCTCACCAGGAACCAGTGGATGTGATCAATCTGGGGACTGAAGAAGAAAAGAAGGAAGTTAAAATTGGAACTTCTTTGAAAGAGGATATAAAAGTAAAGTTGGTCAAGCTATTGCGGGAGTATAATGATGTGTTTGCTTGGTCCTACCAAGATATGCCGGGGCTCGATACCAACATTGTTGAACACAAGCTGCCACTCAGGCCAGAATGCCCTCCGATTAAGCAGAAATTAAGAAGAACCAGACCCTACATGATCCTCAAGATCAGGGAAGAAGTCAAGAAACAGTTTGATGCAGGATTCTTAGCCGTCGTGAAATATCCAGAATGGGTAGCCAATATCGTGCCAGTACCGAAGAAAGATGGAAAAGTTAGGATGTGTG
Source organism: Lathyrus aphaca (assembly GCA_963966055.1). NCBI lineage: Eukaryota > Viridiplantae > Streptophyta > Magnoliopsida > Fabales > Fabaceae > Lathyrus > Lathyrus aphaca. The sequence continues at coordinate 31,122,719 of OZ014525.1, forward strand.
TAGACTATCGAGACCTCAATAGAGCAAGTCCCAAAGATGACTTTCCACTACCTCACATTGACGTACTAGTGGACAACACTGCTCAATTCTCGGTCTTTTCATTTATGGATGGGTTCTCGGGTTATAATCAAATCAAGATGTCTCCTTCTGATATGGAGAAGACCACATTTATCACTCCATGGGGTACTTTCTGCTACAAGGTAATGCCATTCGGATTAAAGAATGCTGGGGCAACTTATCAAAGGGCTATAGTGACTCTATTCCATGATATGATGCACAAGGAAATAGAGGTTTATGTAGATGATATGATTGCCATGTCACAAAATGAGGAAGACCATCTGGTGAACTTACAAAAATTATTCGAGCGCCTAAGGAAGTTCAAACTACGACTCAACCCAGCAAAATGTACTTTTGGAGTTCGATCTGGAAAGTTGTTGGGATTCATAGTCAGCCAAGGAGGTATCGAAGTCGATCCAGATAAAGTCAAAGCCATTCAAGAAATGCCAGCTCCAAAGACAGAAAAGGAAGTTCATGGCTTCTTAGGGAGACTAAATTACATTGCAAGGTTCATCTCGCATCTTACCGCTACTTGCGAGCCGATTTTCAAATTACTCAGAAAAGATCAAACTATTGAGTGGAATGAGGATTGTCAAAAGGCCTTCAATCGGATTAAGGAATACTTACAAGAGCCGCCTATATTGGTGCCACCAATTCCGGGAAGACCACTTATAATGTACCTCACGGTGCTTGACAACTCTATGGGATGTGTATTGGGGCAACATGATGAGACAGGGAGAAAAGAACATGCAATCTATTACTTAAGCAAGAAGTTCACCGATTGTGAATCAAGATACTCACTTTTGGAGAAGACTTGTTGTGCACTTGTATGGGCCGCCCGACGACTAAGACAATACATGGTGTGCCATACTACATTGTTAATATCAAGAATGGATCCAATCAAGTACATATTCGAAAAGCCAGCAGTGACAGGAAGAATAGCAAGATGGCAAATGATGCTAACTGAGTACGATATCTAGTATGTTACCCAGAAGGCTATAAAAGGGAGTGTACTAGCAGATCATCTTGCATATCAACCAATTGAGGACTATCAACCCATGCAATTCGAATTTCCAGATGAGGATGTTATGACTATGGAAGACGATCTGATTCCAGAAATTTATGAAGGACCTGAATCTGGGTCTCGATGGAAACTTATATTTGACGGGGCCTCTAATGCAGAAGGACATGGAATAGGAGCTGTTATAACCTCCCCAATAGGGTTTCATATTCCCTTTACAGCTAGACTCTGCTTCCCGTGCACTAACAACATGGCAGAATATGAAGCATGCATCCTGGGAATTGATGAGGCAATTAATCTAAAGATCAAGATTTTGGAAGTATATGGGGACTCAACCCTTGTTATTAATCAAATAAAGGGAGAATGGGGAGTACATAACAACAAGCTACAACAATATCGAGACCATATTCGGGATAAGATCACATACTTTGATGAGATCACTTTTCAATACATTCCTCGGGAGCAAAACCAGCTAGCAGACGCTTTGGCAACCTTAGCCTCCATGTTCAAAGTCAAGTGGTATAATGAAGCCCCAACCATAATAATTCATCGATTGGATGAACCTTCATACTGTGCAGTGGTCGAAACAGAAGCAGATAATAAGCCCTGGTTCTACGATATCAAGCATTTTCTCTTAAAGCAAGAGTATCCTGCAAATGCATCAAAGGGGGATAAGAAGACTCTCAGAAGATTGGCTTCCCAATTCTTCCTTAACGGGGATGTACTTTACAAAAGAAATCATGACATGGTGCTACTCAGGTGTCTAGATGGGCATGAAGCTGACATGATTATCAAGGAAATACACGAGGGTTCGTTTGGTACGCATGCCAATGGACATGCAATGGCTAAGAAAATTCTCAGAGCGGGATATTATTGGTTGACAATGGAAGCAGACTGCTTTAAATACGTCAAGAAATGTCACAAGTGCCAGATTTACGCAGATAGGGTTCATGTACCACCAACTCCTTTAAATGTCATAACATCTTTGTGGCCTTTCTCTATGTGGGGAATAGATATCATCGGGATGATTGAGCCAAGAGCATCTAATGGACATCGTTTTATCTTGGTAGCCATTGACTACTTCACCAAATGGGTGGAAGCGGCCTCTTATAAAAATGTGACAAAGCAGGTGATAGCTCGTTTCATCAAGAAGGAAATAATTTGTCGTTACGGTATTCCTAAGAAGATCATCACTGATAATGGGTTAAATTTGAACAACAAAGTCATGGATGAGTTATGCGAGAGCTTCAAGATCGAACATCATAACTCCTCACCATACCGACCAAAGATGAATGGTGCCGTAGAAGCAGCCAACAAAAATATCAAAAAGATCATCCAGAAAATGGTGAAGACTTATAAGGACTGGCATGAGATGCTCCCGTTTGCACTACACGGTTATAGAACATCAGTTCGCACATCAACCGGAGCTACTCCTTTTTCACTAGTATATGGCACAGAAGCGGTACTCCCGATCGAAGTAGAGATTCCGTCACTGAGGGTTATAATGGAAGCAAAACTGGATGAAGCAGAATGGGTTCAAACTCGATATGATCAGCTGAACCTCATAGAAGAAAAACGTATGGTCGCTGTATGTCATGGTCAACTATATCAGAGGAGGATCAAAAGGGCATTCGACAAGAAAGTTCGTCCACGCCTATTCGAAGAGGGAGACTTGGTGTTAAGAAAAATACTACCCATCCATAAAGATCCACGAGGAAAATGGACCCCAAACTATGAAGGCCCATATGTCGTGAAGAGTGCCTTCTCTGGCAGAGCACTGATTTTAACAACTATGGATGGAATGGATTTACCACGACCGGTTAACTCCGATTCAGTCAAAAAATACTATGCCTAGAAAAAGAGGATTAAAAGCCCGCTAAGTCGAAAATCCTAAAGGACGACTTAGGCAAAAATTAGGGCGTCCCGGTGGATTGAAAACTCAAAAGAGCAATCCAAGCAAAATTAGGGACTTGTAAAAAAATAATACCTGGTGAGTCGAAAACCCGAAAGGGCGGCTTATGCAAAAAATGGTATACAATCCGGGTGGATTAAGACTCTAAAAAGAGTGGTCCAGGCAAAAATTAAGGATATCCAAAAGGCATATGACTGAAGAGCACTCAAGTCACCCATAACAGGAATTCAGAAGGGTGTGATCATTCCAAACATCATATTCATAAGCGAGGTGTAGGGACTTTGAAGACTTAGGGATCAAAATTGGTGTTTAGTTTAATAGGGATATTAATAAATTTGCATTTTATTGCCATTTTTATATTTTTTGGATTTTTGTGGTAATCTCTCCTTAAGGGAATTACCTTCCTATATACTCTTGCCCACTTTCGGGCCTATTATCAATAAAATTTTGCATTTCCCAAATATTGTTCTTTATTCCTTAATAAAATTTCAGCTTGATTACAAAGTGTTAATTAAATTGTGAAATAAGGTACTGAAACATTGGGTTTTAAACCAAAAGCTTTTAGAGAAAAATGGATTTTACTTTGGTTTCGAAGTCATTAAAGGGATCGTACGTTTTCCAAAATAAAACAAGTAGGGTTCACAAAATAAGCAGACACAACGATGACCAACGCGAGAGTTCCCAGGGATCAAAGATTATTGCAAATCGAGGATTAAGGAATCATGGATGGTCACATCACAGGGACTATGGATGTCAGGAATCGATACCAAGAGGTTGAGATTGAAGAAGTCAGGAAGTTATGGGATATACATGGCATGGCATAAAAAAAGGCGTTGGCCCGAAACATCGCATCATACATAATTAATACACCATACATGCATACATGCAATCATAAATTCGAACTTACGTTCATGCATAAAGGTTTAAAAATTAAGGGTTTATACCAGAATCCAAAAGACTATCAAGGATTCATATCTACCAGGGGTTAAATGATAATTTTGTCGAGGGATTGCATTCTACCATTGGAATTTACCAAGGGTATATCAACAAGGATGTTACTAAGAGATTATGTCAGGGGATTTGTTCGTCAAAAAGAGTTCTACTAAGATTACTCAGAATGGGGTTATGTCAGGGGTTGTATCAAGGGTTTACGAAGATTTTATCAATTTATTATCTGAAAAGTTATATGGGGTTCTACAGGATGTTCATTCAAAGGGGTATATAAAAGGTTATATGGGGTTCTACAAGAATGGGTTCTATTTAATATTTGTTAAAGGGGTCATATTCAAGGGTTTGTATCCAGAGTGATTGAGGTATCAATAAAAGTTTTATCCTATTCTAGTAGCCTGATCGGAGGATCATAGGAATCATAGGTAACGTTAAATTGGGGGATTGAAAGGGATAAGGGATTCTATCAGGGATTGATAATGGGTTCTATCAGGAAATGATAAGGGGTTCCATCAGGGTTTTATCAAACAACTCAGTTATGAATTGTCATAAGGGGGTTCTATCAGGGTTTTATCGAAGCATTTTAGTCTGGAATTGACATATGGGATTTTACCGGGGTTTTACTTAGATAGAACTGGATTTGCAAATTTCCTATCATACACAGGGATATGGAAGTAATTGGAGCACCAGGGTTTAATCTGTTCTAGGGTTATGGGTTTTGTTTTCGTCAAAATTAGGGGTCCTCTTATATTTAATCGTTTCCTCCTTGGAAGGATGAAGGCTCGCCGACATCATCCGTCCAATTCGAAGCCGATTAAATAGGGGCAGCTGTCATACCCCAAATTTTGACAACCCTCCATATATTTTATAATGTCACTTTATTTCGAAAAAATAAAATGACACAATTGGTAAGAGATCATGTGTAAGCCTTACAAGCACAAGGTCTCGAGTTCGAATCCAACCCCTCTTCTTTTGAAATTTCTCTTTTATTTTCTTTAAGTTTTTATTTCCCATTTATAATTTTAAATTTAAAAGTTAGGATTTTATTTAAAATAGTAATAAGTAAATAAAACAAAATTAAAAAAAAATAATTAAAAAAAGTAAATAAAATATTCTAGCTAGGGTAGCCCTTACTAATAAAATTATTAATAGTTAATTAGTAGGCTATTACCAATGACATTTAGTTTTTTTGTCTCTCATTTTTACTATCACTATAGCAATGATATCATAAAACATTTCTAATAATCCAAAATTTTTTTTTACACGTGAATGATTTGGATTACCATCAACTTTATTACAAATCAATTAGTCATTCATTCATAAAATAAAAATCATTATCACAAAATTTATTATTTTATTATTAGGATTTCCAATACTCCAAGAAATCAATATTAAAAACAAAAGTTATCACATAGTCATTGGACCTATTCTTTCCATAATAGATGGTATGAGTTATTCCTAATTAATACTATTTAAAATCAATATTTAAGTTATTTGAAATCATCAACCTTAAAACTTATTCTCTTTTAACTATTTACTTTTCTATTCTACTACAAAATGCAATTGTTATTAGAGTAAATTTTTGTTCTAATTTCTGGTCTTTTAATAATGATTATTATACTTTGATCTAATTCAAAAAGTTAAATCATAATTTTCATTTTATTTTTCCTAAAATAATTTTCTATGTACTCTTATTAAAAATAATCTAAAATAATAAAGAAAATTCATTTTAGTTATAATAAATATAAAAATCTCATATATTTAGAACAAATTAATCACATTATTTAAAATATAAAAAAAAGTATATTTTTTAATTATTCATTAATAGAAAAAATGTTAATAGCAAAAATATAAAATTCCAATCCATGCATGTGTTAAAAAAAACTACTTCCCAATATTGTTTTTATTCTCCATCATTCGTCAACATTAACTAAGGAAATTTGTTATTAAATATAAAAAAGGCTAATTTATCATTTATATTATTAGCTAATGAAATCATATTAATTTTACTAGTTAACTAAAAAAATTTAAAGTCATAGAAAACAAATTGAATTATTATTAATATTACCATATTAATTAGTTTAAAAAAAAAATAGAAAAGAGGAAACGTGTATCATCACCACCATTAGTGTAGGAATCATCATTATTACTATTAATTATTTATTTAATAAATTAGGAAAGAGAAAATCAAATCAAAAAGAGAGAGGGTAAACATAAATCACTATTCATCATCTTCAATAACAAAATCTTTACAGATTCAAAGCCATCCCAAACTCAATAAAAAATATACAATAATAATAATTAAGATCCAAATCATGCATATATACAAAATAAATCAAATCTCTACAATAAATTCAAACTTCAATCAAATTAAATCTGATTAATTACACAAATTTACTCTATAAAAAGAGCTTGAAATTCATAATGAAGGGTACCTTTTTCGAACCGAAAAAACTCAGCATCCCCAAATCCTTTCTAAACAGCTCTATATCAAAAAACCTATAAAAGTTTCGCATAATCTCGCTAGAGATCCGGAAAAGGAGAGGAGAAAGACGAACGAGAACGAAATACCGAGGGATCTTCACATCCGGGAACATCCGGATCGGTAAACTCCTTAACTTGGTTTTATCCTCTGATTTGCGTCGATTTTATCTTTATCATCCTTGATCTGTTGTCGTTTGTTGTTGATTCATGATGTAAGGGTCGAATCCGTATTATTGTTTATTTTTTTTTGGCCAAGGGTTTTGATGTTCTTGCTTTTTTTTTTCTTCCTCTGAGTTTGCATGCGTATAAAGAGAGAGAGAACATGATTTGGATATTTGGTTCATTATTTTATTGAGATTGTATGGGGAGAGAGACTAGAACGTTTTTTTAATGTATTATGTTCATTCTTTTTTTTAATTTACTTAAACAAGAATAAAAATAAATATATATTGGTTGAATAAGTCAAATGAAGTTTTCTTTTTCTTATAATAATTATAAAAATAATAAATAAAAAAGGGAGAGAGGAAGAGAGTGAGTGAGGGACGTGATCCCTACCTTTCTCTATATATTTTTTTTTCTTTAAAAATTTCTTTAAAAAAAATGGTTTGAGCAAGTCAAAATACTTTTTTTTTCTTTAAACATTATTTTAATATTTTTTCATAAATCTAGTGTTAATGGTATTAACATGTCTTGGAAAACATGAGAAAATGTGTATGTAATTATTAATAAATATATATAATCATAATTAGGGATCGATGAATTATAATTATAATTAGGGATGGGTGAATAATTATAATTAGGGATGGGTGAATAATTAAGGATAATCTAAATAAGGTTGGTATGATATTTAAAAGTAATTTATTTAATGGGGATTTTGGTCATCTAATATATTTAATAAAATTAATATTAAAGTTTATGGTTAAAGTAAATTACTTTAATATTTTTTTTTATTAAGGTTTTGGGATAAAGAAGAATTAATATGGTGGAATTTATTCAATTTTGGGATTTAAATTAACATGGGTTCCAATTTCATATTGTTGGGTTTTTTATCTACAATTATTTTGGGGTATTAAAAATTATCATGGGTTTTATTATTATTTTTGGGGTTTTACTATCATTCTTGGGATTTACTTTTATAAATTTCTATTTAAAAAAGGGTTCTATACAAGCAAAAATTAAGTTTTTTTTAATATTTAAAAGGGTTTTTATCACTTAGTAAGGGGTAGGGGATTAGGAAATCGAACTACGGCGCTCTGATCTTTCTTTTGAAGGTACGTAGGCATAGGGTTGTGCAAATCCTAGCGAGTGTAATTAAAGTATTATTATATTTTTTTATTATCTTATTTATTTTATTTTACACAAACAACGCGTGCCCTAGAAATCTTAGGAGGGATACTATTAGGTATAATAGAAGTGAGGGGTGCCTAACACCTTCCTCCCACTTAAATGACTTCCGGACCTTAGGATTTAGGTTTATCCTTTATTTACCTTAAAAAATAGGATGGCGACTCTTAGATTTTAATTCGGCCGCGACAAAATATATATATAAATTTTGTAAATAAATAAATATTGTATTTTAATTATAATTAAAAACCCTAGTTTTTCTTAATTTAAATACTAACCCTAATTTTTTTCCTAACCCTAAAAATTAACTTATTTTTTTCTAAACTCTAATTAAATTATTTAATCTTTATTTTTATTAATATGTAAATAATTTGTTATTTTTTTATTATTATTAAATTCATTTTCTTAATTAACATCTAAAAAATTCTAATATTTATTTAACCTAAAAAATAATCTTTCTTCTAAATTTTTATTTTCCTTATTTATTATTCTAACCATTATTATTATTATTTTATTATTACTAATATTTGATTATTGTTTATTTATTATTCTTATTATATTTATTATTATCATTATTATTTTTATGTAATTGCTAAAGCCATGTAATATTTGTAGGTTTATTTTCTATCCTTATTATATTTTGTAAATTATTTTATTGTATGGTTAGTAATCTTAGGGTATGTATAACCTATATGTGATTAAAATAACTTAGAAAATTAACTTAAGTAAGATAAATACTTAAACATGAACACTCACACACGTAAGTCGATCTTTGATCGCCATCTTGCACTTTCTAGGTTACCCCTCTTGGTTGCCTTAAATATGGTCAAGTCTCTCGAATATAGGGGTGTCTTAAGCAAAGTCCCTTCATAAAAATCATCAAGTCCCTACAGTTTAAAAGATAAGTCCCTTCGAGGTTGCCTACGGAATAATGATCTTGTCCCTTCGAATAAATGATGATAGTCCCTACGAAGTGCTAAAGACACCCTTACATGTTGCCTTCTATGACCATATGATGACCCTATGCTTGTCCCTTAATACACATCCAAGGTAATGACTACCTATTCCTTAATAATAGGGATAGTCTTATCATTGAAAGAACATACGAGAACATGAAAGACTTAATCTAGGGTAGGTACCTCATAGTTACTTGCTCACACTCTTCAAAAATACTTTTGACACCTCACAATATTTTCAAAACATTTTCAAGCAAGGCTTTGTATACATCCATACGAGGATCATTACAAAGTACTTAGAAAATTTCTAATCACACACTACACTTTCCAAAAACAATTAAAGTGAGCTAAGTAACTAAGAGCCCATGGATAACCATGGATATAAAGGGTTCTAACACCTTCCCTTTATATAACTTACCCCCCGAACCCAAGTCTTTTCAAAACGGTTTTTCTTGTTCTTTTATGTCCTTTCCTTATGGATAAAATAAAAGTCGGTGGCGACTCTTGCTATCCGCAACATTTATAGAAAGCCAGTTCTCCCACCGTGTTACACACGTCACCTTTTCATTTTCTCTTCCACCGCACCGACCAACGGATGGGTTCTCGTCCGCCGAGCTCCATTACCTCCCCATGGAAAACGCTCGAATAACCAACCCACCAGTTGGTCACATATATTCCCGAGCAAGAATCCACCATTAAGTCATCACTTCTTTGACCAGAAGCAACGACTTGGGGGGCTCCTGTTTCGGACTGGCCAAGTTTCAGAAATTGGCCCTAAGCATCTCGCGACCCAACGACCCAATGACCCCACGATGCTCAGAATCCTGAGGATCGATTGCTCAATGGGTCCATTGCTCGGTGTTAAAACCATCCGACCCAAGACAAGTCGAGCAGGTTCCATTTTACCCTAACGGCTATTTCCTAACCTCCAATGGTTATTACGGGATCCATGATCCGCGCCCAACAATTTAGGCCAATAACCATCCACTTGGATCAGTATATAAACCTTCTCATTTGAGAGGGTCGGGTATTAAAAATCTAGACCCAACTATATTGTACTTGCTCACTCGTTGCTCGTTCTCTGACTTTAGCATCGGAGTGCCTTTGCAGGTACACCCCCATCTTTTCTCCATCATCAACAACACTCGTCCACGCCCGACGCGGCCACATCGGATCCTGATCTCTAGGTACGATCAATAAAAATGAGACTTCTCGTCATTGGGGATTAAATAGTCTTTCAAAGGTTTTGTATCCACTACTGGTTCAACAATCTCTAGTTGTCTTAGATCTCGGTGTCTCTAATGCAAGAAATACTCAATTTTGTTTATAGGATCGACTAAATTACCAGTAGAGTGAGTTCTTTGCATACAACGGTAGCGAGAGAACTATAATAACATAGAAAATAAAAATTTCTCGTTGGTCCCCGACAAATAGAATAATCAATACGATAACAAAATAGAATGATCAATATCAAAAACAGTTAGTTCCTCGACAAATTCAGAAGCTATTTCACATTTTAATAAAATCAACCGTGAATATTTCTTCATTTAAGGAACTCTAAACCGACAAAATATATAAACACATTTTAAATAAATTTTGTAAATACACATTGTCTCCAATTGAATTGGCGATCATTCACAATATTTAAACACAAACGTCAATTGGAATGGAGAATGCATATAGTGTCTCCAATCCAATTGGCGACACCTCATAAACACCATAAGCAGTCGTCAATTCATACGAAGACTGCTCTTATTTATAAAAATAACTAGGGTACTTTGCGAATTTTTTGAAAATTGAGTTATTTAGGAATTTTTTTTTGAAAAATATGGATATTTGGGTAAAAATTTCTTTCTTTTTCAAAAAAACATAATCATAATATATATACATTATTAGGTGAATTCTTATCTACCCACCTCAAAAAGTTGGGTAGACTTATCCATAGAGTAATTTGTATTGAAGTTGCATTGAAAATCTATAAAATTTGAACTTAAATAAATAAGTAAATGCAATTAAATGATATGACATTATTTCATTGGTGGAATATACATTATCCAACTTTTTATGGTGGGTAGAGAAGTTGTCCCCAAATTATTTATTTTCTATTTAAGTTAAGAATAGCATTATAATTTATTTTTTACAAATCTTCTAAAAATTGTTTTTGTAACATTTGTAAAAATACTTTTTTTTGTCATTTTTAGATTTAAAAAATTAGCATAAAAAACTAATTCTTTTTTACCAATTTATGAGATAATTTTTGTAAGAACAAAAATTGTGAAGACTTGCATCATCATCAATAACAAAACAATAAAGATAGTTTAACATTGTTAAGGTAGATCTGAATACATGCAGTGTCTTTCACTCGAAAGAAGAAGAGTTATGTTAAGTGTGAGATGTCAAAAGAAAGAAAGTGAGAATAAAAGTTAAGTGTAAAATTAATAAAATGGGTTTTTTTTGGTATATTTATTAATAAAAAATATTATATGGTTTAAATATATTTTGAGACTAAAAAATGTATTATAAATAGTATAATTAAATATGATATAATAATATATAAACTGATGATACAAATGTTAAGTATGATCTGACAAGTTTATATAAATAGGAAATGAAGACACATATAATAATTCATAATAATTCATGATAATGACTAAAGAAAAAGTGACAGAAGTTTAGGGCACAATAGTCAGAGATTGACAAAGTGAGTAAAGTAACATTTAAGAATGTAAATATATTAGGTTAAAATCAATTAAATTAAATATTTTAATAATTTGTACTTTCAAAACATACAAAAATGTATTGAATCAAAAGTTATGAGACCCATTATTATTGTTTAGTAGAATCAAATACCATTTATTATTATTATTATTATTATTATTATTATTATTATTATTATTATTATTATTATTATTATTATTATTATTATTATTTACAACATATTAATATGTTTGCTTTTGATTTGTAACATACTACTATTGTTTATAGTCAAATTCTATTAGTATCATATTTCATAATCGTTATACGTATACATGAGATTAATTTGTACCGTATACATATATTTTTATCTTTTTATTATATAACTATTTATACCCAATTGCTAAATCAATTTTTAGAAATTTTGTATTTTTTAAGGTAAAATATGTTTTTGGCCTATAAATATTTCAATTTTCGTGTTTAGACCCTTTTAAAAAAATAATATATTTTAGTTCCTATAAACTTTTTATGCATGCAATTTTAGCTTCTGATGTTTTCTAAAATCTTAAAAACTGTTTAATTATCTTTAAATTTTTTAATTTTTGAATAATTTTTTTCATCCATGTTTAAAATACTATAAAATATTTCTTTACTAAATTTTAGAATTTTTTAAAATGAGAAGAATTTAATATGAATTTTTTAAATTTATATAATGATAAAAGTAATGAAAATTTAAACTTAAAAATCAAATTTTAAGTTTTTTTTTTCCGAGAAACTTTTTATAACATTCTAAATATTCCTTCAAAATAATCATTTAAAAATATGCATTCGTTTAAAAGGAGGGACTAAAATTATGTGCATAATAATTTTTTAGAGATTAATTTTTTTTTTAATAGAACTAAAAATAAAAATTGAGATATTTATAAGAACTAAAAACATTTTATACCGGTAGGTGTGTAAGTACGAACTGGAGAGTCATCATCATGTTTTAAGGGGTCCAATCCCAAGCATTTAACGAAATTGATATCAATCTTTATTTTTTATAACTCACTGTTGTCTATCAATTAAATATTGCTTTCTTGGAGCATGAATAACTTTACACTATCGTTATGTTGATTTTGTCAAAAATACTATATATTGCATTCTTAGTTGCATCATATCAAATATATAAAGTTAGTATTTAAATTTCGAATCTTGTTTTATAATACTATTTTAATATTTATGTAAATTAATAACAATATTCAATTATTCAATTAATTTTGATCAACTATATTAAATTATTCTTAATGGTTGTTATTCGTTTTATAAATTATATTTTAAAATAAAAAGCCATATAACTAATTTCTCAACGACAACAAAAAAATAAAATATATAATAATAAATAAAATATGTAACCCTAATTTCTCAACTAATATAATAAATAAAATATGTAAAATGTATAAATATTAATATATAAATTAACTATCTTTTTACTACTTACAACTATATAATCTTATATTTGTTATCCTAACTAAATATTGTACAAGAATATGTTAAAGTTGTATGATTATATGATTGCTTATTTTTCTTTGTTCTTTGAGAATTTTGATTTTATAGGTCTTTCTTTTTTTTCTTCTAATTTGCGCGGATTATCTAAAAAATCGGGACAAATATTTATTTTATTTTCCAATTCACAAGCATTATCCAAAAAAAAACGGGACAAATCTTTTTTTCTTTCTAATAACTCACCAATATTCATGCAAACGCACAAGTATTTAGACCAGAATAGATACAAATGCATGGGTTATTACCATTTTTATAAAATTATAGAAAATAAAGATAAATATATTTAAAATAATGTATGAATCAAAACATGGGAAAAATGTGGTTATTTATATGTTACTAATATTAATTTTTACAATTAAAATAATATTTATAAATGTTATATTATTAGTTAATATTTATAAAAATAAATAATTGCATATATATTTTTATTAATAATGTTAAGAATTAATATTTATATACAAGAAATATACAATTGATCCAAATATTTACGTACGAACAAATATTTTTTTATCAATTGTTTAGTGTACTTGTTTATAATGATAAACTAGCATTGTAGTACATTGTCAACAATTATTGCCACAAATTATTGTCAATAATATATTTATTTAAAATTTTAAGAACCTAACATACTTAAATAGTACATTGAATTATATGTTTATTATTTTTTAAGTATATTGAATTATATATATATATATATATATATATATATATATATATATATATATATATATATATATATATATATATATATATATATATATATATATATATATATGAGGAGATATTCTTATTTGAGGAGTAAATCATTTTTAATCAATGGCGGAAAATAAGCCATAATTTTTCTGCAAATAATCAATAAATAAATAATGAGAGTATAACTTATTTTCAGTCATTGATTAAAAATAATTTAAAGGTGAGGTTGTAGAGTAAGTTTTATAAACTTACTCCGGAAGTAAGAATATCCTCATATATATATATATATATATATATATATATATATATATATATATATATATATATATATATATATATATATATATATATATATATATATATATATATATATATATATATATATATATATTCTTTATTCATTGCATTAGAAGATAATGAATCTTTTTTTCCTACACAACAAACTTTACACGTACTACTTACTATTAAATAAATAAATTTGAAATAATTTGACAAATATTTATGATGCTATTAACACTAATTAATTCTACATTAAAAATAAAATAGTTATTTTAATGATAAATATTTATTGTGCTACTAACACTAATAAATTTAAAATATTTTGAAAATTATTTATATGTTTTAAAATATATTAATTAATTCATAATCACTATACAATTTGGTTTTCAATTAAATGCAAAATTTTATTAATATTATAATAAATAATTGTTGATTTGTATTTAAGATAATATTTAAATTTTAAATTAATAATATTTTTAGTTTAATTTAATTACAGAGAAAAATGTGCTATTGTTCAAATACGGGAAAAATATGCTACTTTTTAATCAATCGAACATATTTACAATATATTAAATACTTATTTATCAATTAAAATACGAGAAAAAATTCACAATTATATGTTATTGATGTAAATAAGGAATATATATATATATATATATATATATATATATATATATATATATATATATATATATATATATATATATATATATATATATATATATATATTGAATACTTATATTATCAATATGTTACAATATATTAAATACTTATTTATCAATTAAAATAAGGAATATATATATATATATATATATATATATATATATATATATATATATATATATATATATTCCTTATTTTAATTGATAAATAAGTATTTAATATATTGTAACATATTGATAATATAAGTATTCAATATATATATATATATATATATATATATATATATATATATATATATATTATGTATTTATATATATATATATATATATATATATATATATATATATATATATATAAATACATAATATATATATATATATATATATATAAATACATAATATATATATATATATATATATATATATATATATATATATATATATATATTATGTATTTAATTATTTATTTAGGCTTCAAATATAAATAAAATATGCTCTTTTTTTAAAAATAAAAAACTTCTTTGGTAAACTATTTTTCCTTTTTTATTATTTTTATTTTCTTAAAACAAATATGTTTCACCAATCAGTGACCACAAATATTTATTTTATCAGTGACCACAAATATTTATTTTATCTTCTTTTAATAAATTATACTTTTTATACTTTTTGATTTTTATTAATTGCATTTTCTTAAAAAAAAATTAAATGTAAATAATAAATGTATTTTTTCAAAAAATTCATTTTTTTTGAATAATTGTAGCACTATTCTAAAACAAATATAATAAATGTAACAATTTTTTATTTTTAATAGCAATTTTAAATTTATTTTTTTAATAGCACAACTCTAAAACAATATGAAAGCTAATTTTTTTTGTTGTTTTATTTTTTGTTGCACTTTTTTTAATTAATCAAATATTTATTTATCACTGAAATTAGAAAAGATTAAACTTTTAATCATGGTACTAAAATTGGTAATTTCAAATCCTATTCTTTTAATAGATATTCTAAATCATCACTTTTCTACAAACTTGCTCTTTAGTCATCATGATATCCGGTTATACAAAAAAAATCATCACATTCCTCTTTAGTCATCAGTGTATCCTGTTATACCAAAAACAAAATCGTCACTTTCCTATAATGTATTAATTGATTGATTTCAATTATTTAAAAACATAAAAGAGTCTAAATCTAGTAATAACTAACTAGGGTTGAATCAAATCCAATAGTCTAAAGAAATCATGGTTAGATAATTCCTGTACTACTATTTATTTATTTCAAAATAAAAAAACTCAGGTTAAACACTCTAGTTTATGTCGTGCGCCGCTCTACTGAGTTGATATGTGTAATTCCATCAACAATTTTGCACAACGAGAACACGGAGACAGAATTACGATGACAGACTCACTGTTTTACCCGTTTGTCTTTTACTCGAAATATTATCTCATTTGAATACCAAACAAGTTGTTCATACAAGCATCCTCTCTACACCATGGAAGAATATCTGGAAGGATCTTCCTGTTCTTTTTTTAAATTCTTCTTATTTCCAAACTATCGAAAGTTTTACTAAATTCATCTATGCTATTTTGAGTCAACGTAATCACAAAACCTCTATGCAAACTCTCCGTTTTAATTCCAACTTCAGTAATATAGAGCCTCACCTTCTTGATACCATCATACTTTACACATTTTCACCCAATGTCCACCTATTGCACTTGTCTATGGCTTGTAATATTCGACAATTTTCCCTTTTCAACTTTTCATCTCATACTTTAACCTCCCTTAACCTTTATTCAATCTGTAGTGGGAAACCATTATTATTTCCAAATTTTACTCCTATGCTTCCTGCATTAACCTACTTGGCCATATACTCATTTTCCTTTCTCAGTGGTGTTGATGGCTATGCCAACCCCTTTTCCGCATTTAAAAGTTTGAATACTTTGATCCTTCGATCATGTGAAGTTGTTGATAATAAGAACCTTTCTATATCAAGTGTCTCCCTTGTTAATTTAACATTAGAAGTGTGCTCTTGCAAATTTGAGTTATCTACCCCAAATCTTTGAAGTTTTAATTTTTGGGGTTGGCCTTGCAAAATCAATGGTGAATTCTCTTCTATTAAACATCTAAATATTCTTTTCCCAATCCCAACAAGTGTCTCAAATTATCCTTCAATTCTACTCAATTGGCTAGCCAAGCTTTCTCTTCTAGAATCATTGACAATCTGTTCAAAGACCCTGGAGGTATTTTAGTTTGGTTTGTGAAAACTTTAGAGCTTTCAATTATTTTATTACAAAGACTAGTCCATTATTATTTTTTATTGACTCGCTTTTATTTTATCTTAATTCATCTTTATTCTTGGTTTAGATTCTCAGCTTAATTCCTGATTCATGCAAGATTGATTTCCCTTATTTATATAACTTGAAGTTACTGAAAATAGAAAGATATGAACCTTCATCGATAGCCGATGGAATGGAAGACGTTTTGCTTCAAAACTCATCGTTCGCAAAGAAAGTTATCAATCTTGCGTCAAGGTAAACGTGCATTCAACTTTGAAATGCAATAGTTTAAGTTGACTTTTACTTATTTTACTCACCGTCCACATCAGATTTTTTTCTACAACTTACTGGATTGTTGTTTTAACGATGTTTATTAAGACGATTTGACTATTTCAAAATGAAGAGAATGGAGTTGTATTTTACAATACCAGACTCTTTAAGAGACATGTTGTCCTGGCCTGCGCCGCAACGAGATGCTCCACTCCAATGCAGCTGGAAGCAGTGAACACATTTTTTCCATGCCTCTTTTAATAGCATAGTCGTACATACATTTGATCCAAAGTATGAGTGTTATAGAGATGGCTATATGGCTTAGAAGAATTTTGGAAGAGGTAAGATGTATACAGCAAGGTCCACTTATGTTATTTTGTGATAACAACTCAGCTATTAAATTTTCAAAAAATCCAGTTCTGCATGGAAGAAGCAAACACATCGATGTGAGGCTTCATTTTCTCCGCGATCTCGCTAAAGAGGGAGTGGTGGAACTGTGCTACTGTAAAAGTGATGAGCAAATTAACTACATTTTTACAAAACCTCTGAAAGTTGATTCTTTCTTGAAGTTAATGGCATTACTTGACATTTGCTCAATTGAAGAAATAATCTGATTGCTTATGAGCATTTAGTTTAAAGGAGAGTGTTGAAGTCAGTGGCTTTTATTTATTTATTTTTATTGTTTGATAATAAATCCTATTAATTAGGAAGTGTGGTTGTTTTGTTATCCTATCAATTAGGAACTGCTCTTGTTAGGTTGATTTAGTCCAGTAAGATATTCATTCTTTGTAGGCAAGTTGAGTTAGTGGTTCATACACATTTTACTTGTGGTAGTTGTGATATAAGGCTATTTTAAAGGGCCATTTATTTTCATTCAGTAAAGTAGAGAACTTTCCCCTTCATACTATGTTTTTTCTGTGATATTTAACATCCAGTAAGTGTGAACTAACAAAAGGAACGAAGAAAATGAATTGAAACATAAGATATTTCATGCTTTTAAAAATATAGAAAACAAAGAAAATCCTCAATTATGCAACTTATTTGTTGAAATGACTGAATTTCATTCACACCAAGAGTTCTTAGCCATTAAAAAAACACATTTAAAAATATTGTAAGTATATTAGGGTACAAGACAATCATGACAGGTAAAGGAACTCACACCAATTAACATTGTCAAGTTCAGAACCCATAAATGTTTAATAGAAAAGAAAAAAAGACAATCAAGTAGTATAGAATCAACCTCCATGAGATGTTATAGTAAATTACCAATGCAAACCCACCATCACACAATTAGTTACTTATATAACAAAAGTACTTACATATAAGTGGATTATCAATGTATTTAAACAGTGATCATAAAAATCCATAAATCATAACTAAGTGTTTTCCTTTCCCCGTAAAAAAAAATATTTTTCTTTCTTAACATATACCCTTTTTTAATAGGCTATTGATCATGGAATATGGGGTCATGGCCACTGATACCAGTACAATGAATAAGAATACAATAAGCTACACTAAGTTTTACATACATGAATTGAAATGACCAATGAACAAAAGAATATAGAGTAGTTGAGACAAACACAAATTCCGTACCTGGAGTGATTTATGAGGTCAATGTCTTTCCTTCTTGAAGTGATTTCAAACTATTTATGAGGTCAATAGAAACAATACTTGAAACGATTTCACAAGAAATGATTGATCGAGGCTGATAACGAAAAATGAAACGATTCAGAATCTGGAAACTTACCTTAAATGATTTTTTTGAGGTTGAAAATGTGAAAATGATTCAAAATATGGAAACTTAAAATTGATTATGGTTCATGGAAGGGTTTCATGATGGTTAGGGTTGCTCGGTTAGGGATTATGAAGAGAAAATAGGAAACTTTGAGAAAATAGGAAAAGGAAAATAAAGTGGAAATGAAAAAACACACAGAGGGAAAACCATGAAAAAGGCTTTGGATCAATTTTTTTGTTATTTACAAAAATGCCACCGCATTACTTTTTACATCCGTTTTTTTATATACCCGATGTAAAATCCCTTATAACAATTTATGTTATTATTTACGAAACTGCCACCGCGTTATTTTTTACATCATTTTTAATAAATACCTGATGTAAAATCATTTAACCAAATGTCTTTTTTTTAGTAGTGGGAAAACCATGAAAAGTGAAAAGAAAGAAAATGAAAATTTAAAAAACTATAGTTTGAATATAATAATTTGGTCATAAACAAATAGCAAAGAAATCTTTGTGGTGTAGTGGTTACATGATGAATTCCTTTAAGTGAAGTTCATGAGTTAGATCTGTATGCGCTTCATTAGAATTTTATTAGCGTCAGTCTAACCGACATAAATACTTTCAATAAATAAATAAAAATAAAAATGATTTAGAATAGTAGTGTCGGTCTAGTCAGACAGTTAAATACATATTTTATAATATTAAATAAATGAATGAATAAAATAAATGTATGTTATCGAATAGAATTTGTCCAAAAGACTCTAAATAATAAATAAGATATTAAAAACTATTATATATAAATTTTAATTAAATAAATAAATAATATTAGAGTATGTATAGTCGACGCTAATGTGAAATAATACAGTAATTAATTAGAAAAAATGTATCTAAATAGAGTTTGTTAATGTAGGTTTAGCCGACACAAATAATGTCTCTATCCGTGGCCGATTCTAAATTTGGAGGCTAAAATAACATATTCTAGTAGTTAATGACTAAAGAAAAAGTGACAGAAGTATAATACGCAATAGTCACGAGTCGGTAAAAGTGAGTAAAGTAACATTTAAGAGTTTAAAGATATTATGTTAAAAACAAATAAATTGAATTGAATATTCTAATAATTTGTACTCCCAAAGAATAGTTCATGTCATTCATTTCTTTCATTATGGAGGTTTGAGTTTAATCTTATTATTAATTCTATTAAGTCATTGTTATATAGTTATCCAAACTTTGAGGTTAGGTTTATTAAGCGCCAAACCAATATGGTTGCCCACTCTCTTGAAAAGGCGGACAATTCTTGATCTAGGCATGAGACACTTACCACGATTTCTTCTTGTATTGAACATTTGAATTGCATTGATTTTGTGTCGGTTAAATAAAAAACATACAAAAATTGTATTGAATCAAAACTTATTAGACCAATTATTATTGTTTAGTAGAATCAAATACCATTTATTATTATTATTATTATTATTATTATTATTATTATTATTATTATTATTATTATTATTATTATTAGGGTGTTTCTAACCTATGGAAATAAGGGCAAATAATATACCACTCTTAATACACCACTTTCTTCCATATAAATTATGGTATTAATTATTCTTTTTTCAAAAATTGATTTTTTTTTATTTTCTCTCTCACGTATCCAATTAATAAACTATGGTAAAGTAATTTTTATTTTCTCTCTTCCCTATTAACATTGTATTATTAACATTAAAACGATGTATTAATTATTCTTATTCTATGCAATGTTGTATAGTTTAGACAAACCATATTATTATTATTATTATTATTATTATTATTATTATTATTATTATTATTTACAACATATTAATATTTTATGTTTACTTTTGATTTGTAAAATACTACTATTGTTTAAAGTCAAATTCTATTATTATCATATTTTATAATCTTTATACGTATACATGACATTAATTTGTATTTTATACATATATTTTATCTTTTTATTATATAACTATTTATACTCAAGTGCAAAATCAATATTTAGAAATTTTGAATTTTTCTAATGCAGATTTGTGTATAGGTACGTAGTCAAGTGTCATCATCATGTTTTAAGGGGTCTAATCCCAAACATTTAATGAAATTGATATCAATCTTTATTTTCTATAGCTCACCATTATTATTTCCAAATTTTCCTCCTATACTTCCTGCATTAACCTACTTGGTCATATACTCCTTTTCCTTTCTTAGTGGTGATGATGGCTATGCCAACCCCTTTTCCGCATTTAAAAGTTTGAATACTTTGATACTTGGATCATGTGGTGTTGTTGATAATAAGAACCTCTCCATATCAAGTGTCTCCCTTGTTAATTTAACATTAGAAATGTGCTCTTGCAAATTTAAGTTATCTACCCCAAATCTTTGCATTTTTAATTTTTGGGGTTGGCCTCGCAAAATCAATGGTGAATTCTCTTCTATTAAACATCTAAATATTCTTTTCCCAATCTCAACAAATGTCTCAAATTATCCTTCAATTCTACTCAATTGGCTATCCGAGCTTTCTCTTCTAGAATCATTGACAATCTGTTCAAAGACCCTGGAGGTATTTTAGTTTGGTTTGTGAAAACATTAGAACTTTCATTTATTTTATTACAAAGACTAGTCCATTATTATTTTTTATTGACTTGCTTTTAGTTTATCTTAATTCATCTTTATTCTTGGTTTAGATTCTCACCTTAATTTCTGATTCATGGAAGATTGATTTCCCTTATTTACATAACTTGAAGTTACTGAAAATAGAAAGATATGAACCTTCATCGATAGCCAATGGAATAGAAGACGTTTTGCTTCAAAACTCACCGTCTACAAAGAAAGGTATCAATCTTGCGTCAAGGTAAACGTGCATTCAACTTTGAAATGCAATAGTTTAAGTTGACTTTTACTTTTTTTTACTCACCGTCCAGATTATATTTTTTTCTACAACTTACTGAATTGTTGCTTTAACAATGTTTATTAAGACGATTTGACTATTTCAAAATGAAGAGAAGAGAGTTGTATTTTACAATACCAGACGCTTTAAGAGGCGTGCTTTTCTGACCCGTGCCGCAATAGGAAGTGCCACTCCAATGCCCAGCAGGAAGCAGTGAACACATTTTTTTCACGCCTCTTTACACACCTTTGATCAAAAGTGTGGGTGTTATAGAGATGGCTATACTTAAACTCTATTACTTGAATTAGCCTTATTTGACTGTTTATGTAAACATGGTGGCCGCCAAGCACCACTTGCAGTTGCATCCATCAAATTTATAAGAGAGGTATTGCTATTGCAATAATTATTATATAGAAAAGATAATTTTATAAAGTCTGACCATTTTATGTTCATTATTGATGCTTTATCTGTACATTTTTATGCATTAGAAAGACTTTTGGGAAGATATAAAACATGGTTTTGTGGGTACGGATACCCATAGGTCATATATTTGCCATATTTTCATTGGAAAAGAATAAGAATTATCTAATGAATTGTAACTAAATTTTGTTCTTAATTAAATTTTATTTTTGATACCTTTTTAGATTGGGCTTGTCCTCACTTTTAAAAAAAACAATATTGTTTCTGTTTTTTTTTTTAAATTGTTGTATTCATTAAAAAGAATTTTTTGGTAAGCTTTATTGTTTATATTTTTGAAATCCATAATTATGAATGCACACAATATTTTTAAGGTAAATTCTTAGGTATCCATGATAAGTATTTGGGTACCAGTACCTCTAATACAAATTAAAGTGACATGACATTAAATAATAATTATTTATTGGTTAAAGTTACCGTACCCAACCAAATTCAAGGGTACCAGAATGTTCACCTATTTTTAATTATATAAATAATTATAACCCTTTTGAAATTATGCAAGAATTATATGACTGTTTTTATTATTAATTTATTGTTTGTTTTTTATTGTTAATTTATTGTTTAAATCTAAATTAACTCCAACAAAAAAAGAAAAATCTTAATACTAATTAAATTTTCTCTATTATAGTATTAATGAACGGATATTTATTTATAGTCTGGTGTTTATAGGGATGATAATGGACAATGTTTAGGCACAAAATATAATAAAATTTAGATACAATTCTTTAGTTTTGATTCTTACTATTTCTAATGAAAATATGATAAGTATATAATTTCTGCATTTTTCTCCTATTTTTACTTCTTAAATTATATTTAATTATACTTGTCATATTTTATTGAAAAATAATAAGAACCACACCTAAAGAATTTTATCTAAGTTTTCTTCTTTAAAAAATCTTCGTATTCGAGCATATACTCGCAAAATGTTTATACCAGTATACATACCTAAGGGTATTTAAGTAATATATTTCTAATAAAAAATTTCATATTAATTATAATTTATGATATCATTTTAAGTTTTTAACAACATTAAAGAAAATTCAAGAATGTATTGTTGAATTAAAAAATAAACAAACATTTATATTAAAATGTGTAGAAGTTTAATACTAGTTATGTATGAATAAAATTTATAAATTAACATATATATATATATATATATATATATATATATATATATATATATATATATATATATATATATAAATATATATATATATATATATAAATATATATATATATATATATATATATATATATATATAATATATATATATATATATATATATATATATATATATATATATATATATATATATATATATATATATATATATATATATATATATATATATATATATATATATATATATATATATATATATATATATATATATATATATATATATATATATATATATATATATATATATATATATATATATATATATATATATATATATATATATATATATATATATATATATATGGGACGGGCGAACACTAAGGTATCTCTATCCACATTCATACCCGTTTATTTTTATTCAAATATGTATCCATTTTGTGAATTTTTAACATATCTATATCTATTATAGATAATTTTTTGGCGAGAATCATAAAAATAAAAATTAATATTGTCCAATTACTTTTCCTAATATTTAATTTTTTTTTGGCAAAATCCGAGATGTTTAATTAGTTCAGGAAAAATAGTAGTACTTCTTATTACTTTAAATCATTAGCAATAAGTATATTATGTTTTATTGAGTAAAAATATTATGATTTTTTATTTTGGAATTGCTTTATAAAATTAAAATTTTATTGAATTTATTTCGGTTGTTCTTAATATTTGATCAATAAAGTTGATTTATTTTATTTGCATGATCAAAATTAATTATGAAATTTTACTGAGAATTGATTTTTTCATTTATAATATTTTGATAAAAATATTTTAGAATATTATATATGATACATCTTTATTTAAAAATTGAATAAAAATTTATCTTATGTAGCTTCATTCTAATATAATTTAAATAAATAAAAAAATTACTTTTTGGCTTTTAAATTGTCCTCGTATTATACAAAAACAAAATTGTTTCACTTTTATTAAAAAATTTATTGTATTCATTGAAAAAAAAATTATTCGGCCAAACTTTTTATTACTTAAAATCATTAACGATAATTATAATGTTTTATTGAGTGAAAATAATCATTTATAATAATAATTATTATTTAAAAATTACTTATTCAAAAATAAATTTATTTTTGAAATTTTTCTGCAAATTGTTTTTGCGTAAAATTTGATCAATGAAGTTGATTGATCTTTTTGTTTTATTTATTTGCATGATCAAAGATTAATTATGTGAATTAATTTTTGAATTTATATTTTTTGATTGTAGGTACTTGCGGAGGCGATTTTAATATAGAGATGTACCAATCTAAAAAAAAGAATATTTTTACATTACCAGAGATTTCAAATTTTCGGTAATGTGTGGAAATTTCAGCGAATTTAAAATCTCTGATAATAAATAATTAAATTGTTATTTTTTACCGGTAATTTCGAAATCTCTGATATATTTTACCGGTAATTTCAAAATTCCTGGTATTTTTTACCAGTAATTTCGAATTACCGATAATTTCGAAATCCGCGGTATTCCTCCCAAATTTTATAATTTTTGAAAATTTTAAAAAGGGTAGAAATAATATTTTGCTACAAATGTGCGGTGTCAGATATGAGTGTGAGGGTGACAAGTATATTCCTTTTGGAATTGCATTTAGCAATTGAGTGGGCCGGAGAGGATTCAGTACTCTATTTGGCTTATAAAGCATGATAGACTTTTGACTAATTTAAGAAGAGCAAAGTGGGGTTTGGTTCGGTAGGTTGTAATCGGGCATGTTTGTGAGAACGCGCTGTTGTAATTTATGAAAAATAAATATTTAATTGGTGTGTTCTAAAATGACAAAAAAAAGTGGAAGAGAAGCAACACTTTGTGAAGTATTGTTGCGGAATGAAAGTATGTAATGGTTGGAAACATGACAAATTTTGATTAAAAAATGTTGTTTCATCAAAGGTCACAACCTTGTGAAATAATACATGCATGACATATAAATTAATCATTCCAAAATTCAGAAAATACATTACAAACTGAAATCCTCTTGCATAAAAATTGTTGTATTATTAAGAAAATATTTTGGTAAACTTTGTTGTTTATATTTTTGAAATCCTTTATTTTAATATTTGACTTATAAATTAATTTTAAATTAACTATAATTATGAATGCGCACAATAATTCTAAATTTTAATTATATAAATAGATATTATAACCCTTTTGAAATTATATAATTTTAAATTTTCGCAATATTGCATAGGATAAGGGCAATTAATATACCATTTAATACACCATTTTCTTCCATATAAACTATCATATTAATTATTCTTTTTTCAAAAATTAATTTTTATTTAATTTTCTCTCCCACACATCCAATTAATAGATTAAGGTAAAGTGATTTTTATTTTCTCAATTAATACGTTTTTATTGTATTATTAACTTTAAAACGATGTATTAATTAATGGAGAGCACAAGTTAGATAGCCATATAGTTGTAAATAACATCATAGAAGTCATTACCCAATGAGGGCGGAGCAATAGGAAGTATACAAAGTATATAGCTCTCCTCATGCTATAGGACATTATTTGTATTTGGTTGTTTCTTTGAATTAATCCAATAGTTTATTGATTAAAAAAACGATGTATTAATTATTCTTATCCTATGCAATGTTGTATAGTTTAGACAAACCATATTATTATTATTATTATTATTATTATTATTATTATTATTATTATTATTATTATTATTATTATTATTATTTACAACATATTAATATTTTATGTTTACTTTTGATTTGTAAAATACTACTATTGTTTAAAATCAAATTCTATTAGTATCATATTTTATAATCTTTATACGTTTACATGACATTAATTTGTATTTTATACATATATTTTATCTTTTAATTATATAACTATTTATACTCAAGTGCAAAATCAATATTTAGAAATTTTGAATTTTTCTAATGCAGATTTGTGTGTAGGTACGTAGTGGAGTGTCATCATTATGTTTTAAGGGGTCTAATCCCAAACAGTTAATGAAATTGATATATCAATCTTTATTTTCTATAGTTCACTATTGCCTATCAATTTTATATTTCTCTTTTGGAGCATGAATGGATTTACAATATAGTTACGTTGATTCAGTCAAATATATTGCAATTTAGTTGCATTATAACAAATATAAAGTTACTAAATAAATTTGGAATCTTATTTTATATTACTATTTTAATATTTATGTAAATTAATAATAATATTAAATTATTCAATTAATTTTGATCAGGTATATTAAATTACTCTTAATGGTTGGTATTTGTTTTATAAATCATATTTTAAAATATAAGGATTATTTTAATATAATTGTATTATAAAAGCTATGTAACTAATTTCTCAACTACAACACTAACAGATATTTCGACCTTCAATTTTTCAAGAAAAAATCAAATTCGGATTTCAAATTGTAGGCCATATCAAGAAGTTTTGAAAGTTGCAATACCTTCCTGGGTGTTCATTGAACCTATTTGCATCATTTGCATCATCAAAAACATCCTTGAATGCATAAACCGAATTCACCTTTAAGCTTGAAAATTTGATTTTCGATTTTTCTTATATAAGCTGTATAAATGGAATTTGATTGTATATTGTTGTTTATGTTGATGTTTGCAATGTTTCTGGGTGGTTTAATTTGAGTTTCAGTGCATGATTGAGGGTACACCATTATTAGGGTTTCGAAGGTCCAAAGTCAGGAACCCTAGCTACGAGTGATATCATTTGAAATTGAGGCCTTAATTGGACTTAGAGGACATGCTTTGATTGATTTGAACCCTTAGAATGAATTTATATTGTGTATGCTGCGTTTTTGAATTTCCAGGACCTATAGCTACGAAGAAAATCTGTCACTATAAGCTCTAGTGACGGATAAAGTGTCACTATAGCCTAATACAATGGCTGGAGGAAGAAGACAACTGCGCGCGCTAATTTCATTGTTTGAATTTAGTTTTATTATTTAATTAATGTTGTGTTTTATATCAGTTGGAAGCAAGTGGCGTGGTGGTAAGCATGTACGCGTATGAGGCAGACGACCTGGGTTCGATCCCCAGGTTATTCATTTTGTTCAAAATTCCTTTTATTTTGCAGGTTTAATATATAAAGATCAATGCTCATCATATGTTCACCAAGCGCAGCTGGCCTGGTGGTAGTGAGGCTGAACCAAGGGTTTGAAAGCCTAGGGCGTGGTTTCGAATCCCAACCCCAGGTATTTTGCTTTTTTTTTCAATTTTTCTTATTTATTAGTTTATTTATATTATTTAATTCATTTAATTTCTTATAAAAAAAAATAAAACTTTTTTTAATATACCAATAATATTTTATATAACTAATATGTGTATAAATGAAAAATTCTTTATTATTAATAAATATTTAATTTTCTTTAATAAAATATATATATAAATTTTGTAAATAAATAAATAATGTATTTTAATTATAATTAAAAACCCTAGTTTTTCTTAATTTAAATACTAACCCTAAAAATTAACTTATTTTTTTCTAAACTCTAATTAAATTATTTAATATTTATTTTTATTAATATGTAAATAATTTTTTATTTGTTTATTATTATTAAATTCATTTTCTTAATTAACATCTAAAAAATTCTAATATTTATTTAACCTAAAAAATAATCTTTCTTCTAAATTTTTATTTTCCTTATTTATTATTCTAACCATTATTATTATTATTTTATTATTACTAATATTTGATTATTGTTTATTTATTATTCTTATTATATTTATTATTATCATTATAATTTTTATGTAATTGCTAAAGCCATGTAATATTTGTAGGTTTATTTTCTATCCTTATTATATTTTGTAAATTATTTTATTGTATGGTTAGTAATCTTAGGGTATGTATAACCTATATGTGATTAAAATAACTTAGAAAATTAACTTAAATAAGATAAATACTTGAACATGAACACTCACACACGTAAGTCGATCTTTGATCGCCATCTTGCACTTTCTAGGTTACCCCTCTTGGTTGCCTTAAATATGGTCAAGTCTCTCGAATATAGGGGTGTCTTAAGCAAAGTCCCTTCATAAAAATCATCAAGTCCCTACAGTTTAAAAGATAAGTCCCTTCGAGGTTGCCTACGGAATAATGATCTTGTCCCTTCGAATAAATGATGATAGTCCCTACGAAGTGCTAAAGACACCCTTACATGTTGCCTTCTATGACCATACGATGACCCTATGCTTGTCCCTTAATACACATCCAAGGTAATGACTACCTATTCCTTAATAATAGGGATAGTCTTATCATTGAAAGAACATACGAGAACATGAAAGACTTAATCTAGGGTAGGTACCTCATAGTTACTTGCTCACACTCTTCAAAAATACTTTTGACACCTCACAATATTTTCAAAACATTTTCAAGCAAGGCTTTGTATACATCCATACGAGGATCATTACAAAGTACTTAGAAAATTTCTAATCACACACTACACTTTCCAAAAACAATTAAAGTGAGCTAAGTAACTAAGAGCCCATGGATAACCATGGATATAAAGGGTTCTAACACCTTCCCTTTATATAACTTACCCCCCGAACCCAAGTCTTTTCAAAACGGGTTTTCTTGTTCTTTTATGTCCTTTCCTTATGGATAAAATAAAAGTCGGTGGCGACTCTTGCTATCCGCAACATTTATAGAAAGCCAGTTCTCCCACCGTGTTACACACGTCACCTTTTCATTTTCTCTTCCATCGCACCGACCAACGGATGGGTTGCTCGTCCGCCGAGCTCCATTACCTCCCCATGGAAAACGCTCGAATAACCAACCCACCAGTTGGTCACATATATTCCCGAGCAAGAATCCACCATTAAGTCATCACTTCTTTGACCAGAAGCAACGACTTGGGGGGCTCCTGTTTCGGATTGGCCAAGTTTCAGAAATGGGCCTTAAGCATCTCGCGACCCAACGGCCCAATGACCCCACGATGCTCAGAATACTGAGGATCGATTGCTCAATGGGTCCATTGCTCGGTGTTAAAACCATCCGACCCAAGACAAGTCGAGCAGGTGTCATTTTACCCTAACGGCTATTTCCTAACCTCCAATGGTTATTACGGGATCCATGATCCGCGCCCAATAGTTTGGGCCAATAACCATCCACTTGGATCAGTATATAAACCTTCTCATTTGAGAGTGTCGGGTATTGAAAATCTAGACCCAACTATATTGTACTTGCTCACTCGTTGCTCGTTCTCTGACTTTAGCATCGGAGTGCCTTTGCAGGTACACCCCCATCTTTTCTCCATCATCAACAACACTCGTCCACGCCCGACGCGGCCACATCGGATCCTGATCTCCAGGTACGATCAATAAAAATGCGACTTCTCGTCACTGGGGATTAAATAGTCTTTCAAAGGTTTTGTATCCACTACTGGTTCAACAATCTCTAGTTGTCTTAGATCTCGGTGTCTCTAATGCAAGAAATACTCAATTTTGTTTATAGGATCGACTAAATTACCAGTAGAGTGAGTTCTTTGCATACAACGGTAGCGAGAGAACTATAGTAACATAGAAAATAAAAATTTCTCGTTGGTCCCCGACAAATAGAATGATCAATACGATAACAAAATAGAATGATCAATATCAAAAACAGTTAGTTCCTCGACAAATTCAAAAGCTATTTCACATTTTAATAAAATCAACCGTGAATATTTCTTCATTTAAGGAACTCTAAATCGACAAAATATATAAACACATTTTAAATAAATTTTGTAAATACACATTGTCTCCAATTGAATTGGCGACCATTCACAATATTTAAACACAAACGCCAATTGGAATGGAGAATGCATATAGTGTCTCCAATCCAATTGGCGACACCTCATAAACACCATAAGCAGTCGTCAATTCATACGAAGACTGCTCTTATTTTTAAAAATAACTAGGGTACTTTGCGAATTTTTTGAAAATTGAGTTATTTAGGAATTTTTTTTTGAAAAATATGGATATTTGGGTAAAAATTTCTTTCTTTTTCAAAAAAACATAATCATAATATATATACATTATTAGGTGAATTCTTATCTACCCACCTCAAAAAGTTGGGTAGACTTATCCATAGAGTAATTTGTATTGAAGTTGCATTGAAAATCTATAAAATTTGAACTTAAATAAATAAGTAAATGCAATTAAATGATATGACATTATTTCATTGGTGGAATATACATTACCCAACTTTTTATGGTGGGTAGAGAAGTTGTCCCCAAATTATTTATTTTCTATTTAAGTTAAGAATAGCATTATAATTTATTTTTTACAAATCTTCTAAAAATTGTTTTTGTAACATTTGAAAAATACTTTTTTTTGTCATTTTTAGATTTAAAAAATTAGCATAAAAAACTAATTCTTTTTTACCAATTTATGAGATAATTTTTGTAAGAACAAAAATTGTGAAGACTTGCATCATCATCAATAACAAAACAATAAAGATAGTTTAACATTGTTAAGGTAGATCTGAATACATGCAGTGTCTTTCACTCGAAAGAAGAAGAGTTATGTTAAGTGTGAGATGTCAAAAGAAAGAAAGTGAGAATAAAAGTTAAGTGTAAAATTAATAAAAAAAATTTTTTGTGTATATTTATTAATAAAAAATATTATATGGTTTAAATATATTTTGAGACTAAAAAATGTATTATAAATAGTATAATTAAATATGATATAATAATATATAAACTGATGATACAAATGTTAAGTATGATCTGACAAGTTTATATAAATAGGAAATGAAGACACATATAATAATTCATAATAATTCATGATAATGACTAAAGAAAAAGTGACAGAAGTTTAGGGCGCAATAGTCAGAGAT
This sequence comes from Lathyrus aphaca, assembly GCA_963966055.1. Taxonomy (NCBI): domain Eukaryota; kingdom Viridiplantae; phylum Streptophyta; class Magnoliopsida; order Fabales; family Fabaceae; genus Lathyrus; species Lathyrus aphaca. The sequence continues at coordinate 31,153,941 of OZ014525.1, forward strand.
TGGCAAAGTGAGTAAAGTAACATTTAAGAATGTAAATATATTAGGTTAAAAACAATTAAATTAAATATTTTAATAATTTGTACTTTCAAAACATACAAAAATGTATTGAATCAAAACTTATGAGACCCATTATTATTGTTTAGTAGAATCAAATACCATTTATTATTATTATTATTATTATTATTATTATTATTATTATTATTATTTACAACATATTCATATGTTTGCTTTTGATTTGTAACATACTCCTATTGTTTATAGTCAAATTCTATTAGTATCATATTTCATAATCGTTATACGTATACATGAGATTAATTTGTACTGTATACATATATTTTTATCTTTTTATTATATAATTATTTATACCCAATTGCTAAATCAATTTTTAGAAATTTTGTATTTTTTTAAGGTAAAATATGTTTTTGGCCTATAAATATTTCAATTTTCGTGTTTAGACCCTTTTAAAAAAATAATATATTTTAGTTCCTATAAACTTTTTATGCATGCAATTTTAGTTTCTGATGTTTTCTAAAATCTTAAAAACTGTTTAATTATCTTTAAACTTTTTAATTTTTGAATAATTTTTTTCATCCATGTTTAAAATACTATAAAATATTTCTTTACAAAATTTTAGAATTTTTTAAAATGAGAAGAATTTAATATGAATTTTTTAAATTTATATAATGATAAAAGTAATGAAAATTTAAACTTAAAAATCAAATTTTAAGTTTTTTTTTTCCGAGAAACTTTTTATAACATTCTAAATATTCCTTCAAAATAATCATTTAAAAATATGCATTCGTTTAAAAGGAGGGACTAAAATTATGTGCATAATAATTATTTAGAGATTAAATTTTTTTTAATAGAACTAAAAATAAAAATTGAGATATTTATAAGAACTAAAAACATTTTATACCGGTAGGTGTGTAGGTACGAACTGGAGAGTCATCATCATGTTTTAAGGGGTCCAATCCCAAGCATTTAACGAAATTGATATCAATCTTTATTTTTTATAACTCACTGTTGTCTATCAATTAAATATTGCTTTCTTGGAGCATGAATAACTTTACACTATCGTTATGTTGATTTTGTCAAAAATACTATATATTGCATTCTTAGTTGCATCATATCAAATATATAAAGTTAGTATTTAAATTTCGAATCTTGTTTTATAATACTATTTTAATATTTATGTAAATTAATAACAATATTCAATTATTCAATTAATTTTGATCAACTATATTAAATTATTCTTAATGGTTGTTATTCGTTTTATAAATTATATTTTAAAATATAAGGGTTATTTTAATATAATTGTATTATAAAAGCCATATAACTAATTTCTCAACGACAACAAAAAAATAAAATATATAATAATAATAAAATATGTAACACTAATTTCTCAACTAATATAATAAATAAAATATGTAAAACGTATAAATATTAATATATAAATTAACTATCTTTTTACTACTTACAACTATATAATCTTATATTTGTTATCCTAACTAAATATTGTACAAGAATATGTTAAAGTTGTATGATTATATGATTGCTTATTTTTCTTTGTTCTTTGAGAATTTTGATTTTATAGGTCTTTCTTTTTTTTCTTCTAATTTGCGCGGATTATCTAAAAAATCGGGACAAATATTTATTTTATTTTCCAATTCACAAGCATTATCCAAAAAAAACGGGACAAATCTTTTTTTCTTTCTAATAACTCACCAATATTCATGCAAACGCACAAGTATTTAGACTAGAATAGATACAAATGCATGGGTTATTACCATTTTTATAGAATTATAGAAAATAAAGATAAATATATTTAAAATAATGTATGAATCAAAACATGGGAAAAATGTGGTTATTTATATGTTACTAATATTAATTTTTACAATTAAAATAATATTTATAAATGTTATATTATTAGTTAATATTTATAAAAATAAATAATTGCATATATATTTTTACTAATAATGTTAAGAATTAATATTTATATACAAGAAATATACAATTGATCCAAATATTTACCTACGAACAAATATTTTTTATCAATTGTTTAGTGTACTTGTTTGTAATGATAAACTAGCATTGCAGTACATTGTCAACAATTATTGCCACAAATTATTGTCAATAATATATTTATTTAAAATTTTAAGAACCTAACATACTTAAATAGTACATTGAATTATATGTTTATTATTTTTTAAGTATAATGAATTATATATATATTAAAAAAGCCATAATTTCAGGAGTAAATCATTTTTAATCAATGGCGGAAAATAAGCCATAATTTTTCTGCAAATAGTCAATATATATATATATATATATATATATATATATATATATATATATATATATATATATATATATATATATATATATATATATATATATATATATATATTTAAAAATAATTTAAAGGATTATTTTAATATAATTGTATTATAAAAGCTATGTAACTAATTTCTCAACTACAACACTATCAGATATGTTTAATTTCTCAACTAATTGATTAATTTCTCAACTATAATACAAGGTATGCGTATCCCGCTAGTTAGAGTTAGGCTTTTCAAATTCACTATCAATGGTAAATGAATAATTGATTAATTAAAAATTAACAATAAAATGCAACAAAAAAATAAAACAACAAAAAGATATTAACTTTCGTATTGTTTTAGAGTTGTGCTATTAAAAAAATTAATTGAAAAACACTATTAAAAATAAAAAATTATTACATTTACTATATTTATTTTAGAACAGTACTATTAAAAAAATTAATTGAAAAGTTTAAAATTATATACAAAAAGAAAGAAGAGAAAATAATTGAACTTTTAGATAATTAAAAAAAAATGAATTAGCTTTCGTATTGTTTTAAAAGTAAAAAATAAGTAAATGAAAAGAAAAACAGTTACAATAATAAAATAAATTACGAGATTAATTGTTATACACTGTCAGTGTAATTTTTTTTACACATTCAGTGAATAACAACCATTCAAAAATATTATTTTTTAAATAATTAAAATAAAAGTCAAATTATAATTAAAATTTAACGGTCACGATTAATTGATAGTTAAAACTGCTTTACACTGTCGTTGTATATCAATTAAATTCATAAATTATTTTGTATAAAAAAAATTAAAAAACATATAACATTATCTTTATAATAATGCCACGTCAGATGCTTTTAATACCGAATGCATAATATTAGAATATGATTTAAAAAGACAATGTTATTTTCGAAATTAGAAAAGAATAAACTTTTTATCAAAGTACTAAAATTGGTAATTCCAGATTCTATTCTTTTAATAGATAGATATTAGATATATATCTATTAAAACATTTATCCTAAATCATTACTTTTTTACAAACTTGCTCTTTAGTGATCCGGTTATCCTGTTATACCAAAAACAAAATCGTCACTTTCCAATAATGTATTAATTGATTGATTTTAATTATTTAAAAACATAAAAAAAAATATTATAAATCCATGAATAACTAACTAGGATTGGATCAAATCCAGTATTCTAAAGAAATCATGGTTAGATAATTTTTGTACTACTTTTTATTTATTTTAAAATAAAAAAATTCAGGTTAACCACTCTCCAGTTTTTGCCGTGCGCCGCTCTAATTTTGCACAATGAGAACATGGAGACAGAATTACGATGACAGACTCATTGTTTTACCCGTTTGTCTTTTACTCGAAATATTATCTCATTTGAATACCAAACAAGCTGTTCAAACATGCATCCTCTCTACACCATGGAAGAATATCTGGAAGGATCTTCCTGTTCTTTTTTTAAATTCTTCTTATTTCCAAAATATTGAAAGTTTTACTAATTTCATCTATGCTATTTTGAGTCGACGCAATCACAAAACCTCTATGCAAACTCTCCGTTTTAATTCCAGCTTCAGTAATATAGAACCTCACCTTCTCGATACCATCCTACATTACACATTTTCACCCAATGTCCAACTATTGCACTTGTCTATGGCTTGTAATATTCGACAATTTTCCCTTTCCAACTTTTCATCTCATACTTTAACCTCCCTTAGCCTTTATTCAATCTGTAGTGAGAAACCATTATTATTTCCAAATTTTCCTCCTATACTTCCTGCATTAACCTACTTGGCCATATACTCCTTTTCCTTTCTTAGTGGTGATGATGGCTATGCCAACCCCTTTTCCGCATTTAAAAGTTTGAATACTTTGATACTTGGATCATGTGGAGTTGATGATAATAAGAACCTCTCCATATCAAGTGTCTCCCTTGTTAATTTAACATTAGAAATGTGCTCTTGCAAATTTAAGTTATCTACCCCAAATCTTTGCAGTTTTAATTTTTGGGGTTGGCCTCGCAAAATCAATGGTGAATTCTCTTCTATTAAACATCTAAATATTCTTTTCCCAATCTCAACAAGTGTCTCAAATTATCCTTCAATTCTACACAATTGGCTATCTGAGCTTTCTCTTCTAGAATCATTGACAATCTGTTCAAAGACCCTGGAGGTATTTTAGTTTGGTTTGTGAAAAAATTAGAGCTTTCATTTATTTTATTACAAAGACTAGTCCATTATTATTTTTTATTGACTTGCTTTTAGTTTATCTTAATTCATCTTTATTCTTGGTTTAGATTCTCACCTTAATTCCTGATTCATGGAAGATTGATTTCCCTTATTTACATAACTTGAAGTTACTGAAAATAGAAAGATATGAACCTTCATCGATAGCCAATGGAATAGAAGACGTTTTGCTTCAAAACTCACCGTCTGCAAAGAAAGTTATCAATCTTGCGTCAAGGTAAACGTGCATTCAACTTTGAAATGCAATAGTTTAAGTTGACTTTTACTTTTTTTTACTCACCGTCCAGATTATATTTTTTTCTACCACTACAACAAACAAGACCTTAGACAGCGCTTTTTTTAGCCTTAGACAGCGCTTTAAAGCGCTGTCTAAACCTCCGCTGCTAAAGGTTTAGACAGCGCTTTTTAAAATGTGAAAAGCGCTGTCTAATCCCCCACCCTTAGACAGCGCTTTGGCCAAAAGCGCTTTAAAAGACCCTCTTAATTTAAATTTTTTAGGTACACCTTAGACAGCGCTTTTGAAAAGCGCTGTCTAAGCCCATACCTTAGACAGCGCTTTGGCCAAAAGCGCTGTCTAAGCCCCTCCTATTTTAATTTTTTTAGGTATACCTTAGACAGCGCTTTTCACAAAGCGCTGTCTAAGCCCCCCCCCTTAGACAGCGCTTTTGCCTAAAGCGCTTTCTAATCCCCCCCTTAGACAGCGCTTTTGGCAAAAGCGCTGTCTAAGGTATACGAAATTTTTTGTAGGATTTGTTTGTAACCACATTTTTTCCAGGTTTATAAACCAGAATTGGTACCTGTTTTCAACCAGATTTTTGCAGTCAATTATCACATTTTATATATGCCATTTTGGCCTTTTTTTACCAAAATTTGGCTAACCAATTCAAACCAATTCAAACCAAATTTGCCATAAATGTATCAAAATATATACAAATTTATGTTTACATTTATAAGTCATTACATATACTACTACAAATGTACACATTAATTACACACTTTGAGCTCTATCATGTATTGACACCACTCCTCTTTGATTTCGTCCACTTGATCCTTTGTATAAGATGCACACTTGAATTCATCAAAGTACTACATAATAATATAACATATTTTGAATTAATTCCGACTATTTAATTATATAAGATATGTGTAAATATAAAAATAACTCATAAGTTAGAAATACATACATCGGTGGGAATCTCTAATCGGCCCAACATGAGAGTATCTCGCATAAACCTCAACATGAAATACCCGCAATCTATTTGATTACGTTGAAGAGGACACTACATATGAAAAAAAATATGAATTATAAATCCTAAGTTTTATCAAGTGTAGTCATCACTAATATAATAAAAAACGCGGTAATTAAAAATATACCGCCACTTTAATCCATGAAATGGAGTTGGCGCCCCTCCTTGAGGTCTGGATAACTCGTTGGGCACGAAAAGCTTGTAGGACGCTAATAAAATAAAAATGAAGCAATTAGAACAATTCACATAAACTAAGAAAAATTTTGAACATTCTCACTTACGTGTCAATTAGGTCCTTCATAACCGGGTATGTTGTCCAATCATTTCCTAACGAGTCAAGATAATACACAATTTCTCGGATAGGATTGATTGCGAGCAACAACCAATGTCCACTGTAATGATTAGGCAAATGTTAGATGGTAACTTGGAAAATAATTATAATAGATGAATTTAGAATGAAATGCTAACCCGGTATTAAACGGTACAAAAAACAACTTCTCCGCATTTTTATTCTCCACGAGGATCCGAAGAACGTACTCCGTCACGGTATCCGGTCTACTTATCATTAAACTATAGCTGACGGTCGCGGGTGCTAAGAATCCGAATGACACGTCCAAACCATTGGGGCGCATCAATTTGTCATACAAAAACCTAATATAAAAACATCATTAACATAAAGTAAACATCATTAAAATAAGTTGTTTAATTAATAAAACAAAGTAGTCCGAATTTACCTAACATATGTATTGACAACGGTGACGCCGATTTCTTCACGACCAAAAACTTGCATGAAGTCCTCATTACCAATCATTTGTTCGTAATCAAAGCCGAAAATCCCTACCTCCATAGGTATAATCCGAGCACCTCCGGTCGGTATATCGGTCATCTCTAGAAATGTCCTGAGGCACGACCTATACTTGGTGGTAGGTTTTTTCCTAGCTACGGACTTCTTAGCACCAGAACTTTGTACTCGTGCGGAGGCGTTGCTAACCTCCTTTTTTTGTTGTGCGGAGGCATTGCTAGCCTCATTTTCTTGAACCTACATGTCATATAAATAGTTAGATCTAATTAAGAATGTAACAACTTCCATGAATATATGTCATATAATTGTATATTACCTCTTTTCTTGAAACCGTGGACTCGGTATGTCGTGGAATCGCAGTTTCTTTTGATTTGGATTGTGTGGGAGTCTATTTAACATAGGAAAATATGAAAGTACAATTTTAAGCATAAATTTTAAACTTTGAATATACCAAGGAAAGTTAACATAAGTTTTAATCATACCTCATATCCTACGCATATGAGGTTTGTCGGCCATGCAACAAACGAACCTACTGCTTCGTGCACCGTTGTTGCATCCGAATCATCGCTAGGATATGGTAATGCTGCATTCGGCTCAACTGCAATATCAACTGATACCTTCAAACATCCAGCAGGGAGCTCTCTAGTGTGGAGTAATACTCCGCTAACGTTATGCACTTTTCCCTTGCCAACCATCCGATAGTATGGTGACGACAAATACAGCTGACAATGGGAAATGCCCTAAAACCAATAATAACAAGAAATCGTTAATGTGTATATATGTCAAATACATAATTTAAGAAAATAGTTCAATTTAAGACAATTATATGTAATTACCTCTGGAATGTTCGGCTGAAAGGTACAGTTGATACTGTCTTTGTCCGAAGCATCTCTGTATACTGTTGAGGCGCTAGCCTCTCTTTCTCTCCTCAATGCATCAAGCTCAGCTTGCATGGCTTCCATTCTTGCATGAAGCTCCCGATTACTAGGAGCCTTTGCTTTTTTAATACTCAGGGAGGTCGGAGTGACTCCAAATCCCTTACCCCTCACCCGACCAGAATACTCAGGGACATCTAATGCCCGACCAAGTATGCTCCTAGTATCATCGGGAGATAAAGACTGAGATAGCTCCTCCTGAAAAATCAGATGAATATTGTACACTTGTCAAATATTTGTGTATAAAAATGTTATTCAATTAATGAAAAATGTTATACTTACACATTTCTGGTATACTTGTAAAACTTCTTCTTGAGGAACTCCAGATTTGCCCACACGGGCTTCCTTCCACAAAACATGTGCAGGAAGAGATGATTCTGAACTTTCCTCCTTCTGCAGCTACACATTAAGTCATACAATTTGATCAGATAAAACTAATATATGATGAACAAATTTGTTATCGCAATTTATAAATACTTACCATGGATTGTTCTAACCGTCCATATCCGACACGTCCTTTTCGGTACGGATATGCGGGACTTGATGCTCTTTCCCGATTTGTAGCACTTATTCTTTGAAAAACCGGGTCTTGTCTTTTGGATTTGAACGCTTCCCATTCTTCAGCCGATATCAAACTTTCATATTTTTTGGGAAGCTCCGCATCCACAAAATTACCATCCGCATCCTTAAGGAACTTGGATGATAAAAATGTCCGAAACCCTCTTAGAAGCTTTCCGGCCAATTTCATACAAAAGCCTCTTCTTTCTTCTTCGATGTTAAAACATCGCTAAGAAAAACATAAAGATTGATAGTTAGTATCGGTAATTGAAAAAACATAATTGATTCCGTATAATTAAGGGCCAAATGATTGTACCTTTATCTCACTCCAAATTTTATCTTTGGACTCTTTCAGCTCTTTGTTTCTCCAATCATCACATGTAATGGGAATTTCATTCCTTACTAGTGCACCGATAAAACTAGTTAAGGTATGCCCATTAGGTTCTATAAGCTGTCCCTGGGTGCTCCAATAGACATCTAGTATGATGCCTCGAGATCTTCCTTGGACCACCCTTCTCATTACTGTGATGCCTCTTCGAATTTCTTCTTCCGCGGATACTTTTTTAGGAACTTCCTCAGGTTGGTCATCAGCCATGTCTAACCTGTAATAAACCAAGGAAACCATCAAATATCAAATATAACTTATAATCAAAGCAAATGAAAACAAAAAAATAAAGAAATCATGCATTATCATATATAACTTATAATCAAAGCAATTGAAAACAAAAAAAAATAAAGAAATCATGCATTATCACATATAACTTATAATCAAAACAATCGAAAAAATAAAATAAAGAAACCATGGATAATTTACCTAAGTCACTAACATCTCTTTCTTTTCTTTGTTGGAATATTAATCACTTGTTTCTTAGCAATGCGTACGGATGAATTAATCCAAATTCCCTCATTATGATCGTTTCTTATATATGACTCATCCGGTATAAGATCCTCAACTTCAATATTTCTATTCAACTCATTCCGTCTAATGCATGACTCATTCTCAACATCAATATCACATTGATCGACACCGCTATCATCAGTCACTTTGTTAGAGAAAAGCACTATAGACCATTTTGTACTCTTCGGGTCATTCACATAGAACACTTGTTTAGCCTGAGATGCTAGAATAAAAGGTTCATCTTTGTACCCCACCCTAGTAAGATCAACTTGCAAAAATCCAGACTTATCCATTCGTATGCCACTACTATTCACCCACTTGCAACCAAAGATGGGAATCTGAAACTTCTCGTAATCAAACACCCAAATGTGCTCAATAACTCCAAAATATGACAAATTTGCATATTTGGGGTTTAAGTCCTTCATACTTGATATATGCATTGCTTCAGCTAGCATGGTGACACCACTATTTTGCATAGTACTCTTATCATCTTGTTCTTTGGTATAAAATGTGTATCCATTAATTGAATATGCGCTATGAGAAAACACATGCAAACTTGGACCATATGCCAAACATCTCAACCTTTCTGTTACCGAAGAAGGATCTGAAGAGCGCTTCAAATAAATATGATCCTTCAACCATTGTATGAAACTTTGATTGTGCTCTATAACTATCCAATTTTCATTTCTGTTCGGATTTAACCTTCGGAGTACATCCTTGTGCATTTCAACATATGGCTCAACCTCATTATTATTGTGCAGAACATACAAATGAACTTGATCCCGTTCATCCCTTGATATTGTCACAATTTTATTCCCAATTAATTTTTTACCTTCCATTTTGTCGAAAATCTGAGCTCTGGGGAGTCCAATCGATTGAACGTTAGACAAATATTCAGTACAAAACTCAACAGCTTCTTCAACAATGTATCGTTCAACAATACAACCCTCTGGTCGACTTCGGGATTTCACGTACCCTTTTAATATTTTCATATACCGTTCAGCAGGGTACATCCATCTCATATAAGCTGGTCCACACAACTGTGTCTCTTTCACAAGATGAACAACTAAATGAACCATTATGTCAAAAAAAGACGGAGGAAAATACATTTCAAGCTCACACAAGGTAATTACAATCTCTTTTTGTAGTGTTGGTAACATCTCGGGATCGATCACCTTACCACAAATTGACCTAAAGAAAAAACACAATTTAGTTATGGAACTTCTTACTTTTTCTGGCAAAATAGAACGTATACCGATCGGTAGAAAATGTTCCATTATAACATGACAATCATGTGTCTTCAAATTCTTCAACTTGAGGTCTTTCATAGAAACAAGTCTTCTGATATCAGATGAGTATCCTTCTGGAACCTTAACTTCACTCAGAGACTTACACAAAATTTTTTTCTCCTTTCTAGATAAAGTAAAAGCAGCAGGTGGTAGATATGTTCGTCTTCCTTTCTTCACGGGTGCTAATTCAGTTCTCATTCCCATTTTTAACATGTCCTCCCTTGCTTTAAGGCCATCCTTAGACTTGCCTTTTATATTGAGTAATGTACCGATAACACTTTCAAATACGTTTTTTTCAATATGCATAACATCGAGAAAATGTCTCACGTACAAAGACTTCCAATATGGCAATTCAAAAAATATCGACCTTTTCTTCCACCCACCTTTCACAATCTTATGTGCAAAAGGCTTGCCAAACTCAGTACGCACATCTTTCACCTTTTCAAAAACTTGTTCACCTGACAATGCGGGTGGAGCTCTACGATGTTCGGTGTCTCCATTGAATGCTTTTCTCCACCCACGGTAATGATGTTTAGAATGTAAGAATCTACGATGACCGAGAAACACATTCTTCTGGCAAAGTTCCAATCGGATCGTATCGGTTCCGTCTTCACAAACAGGACACGCACGTTGACCTTTAATGCTATACCCAGATAGATTCCCGTATGCTGGAAAATCATTAATTGTGCCAAACAACATCGCCCTCAAATTGAAACTTTCTTTCCTATATCCATCATAAACCTCCACACCGTTCTCCCACAAAATCTTTAAATCTTCGATCAGAGGTGTCAAGTATACGTCTATGTCATTACCTGGTTGTTTAGGCCCAGAGATTAACATAGATAACATCATGTACTTACGCTTCATACATAGCCACGGAGGTAGGTTATAAATCATAAGAATCACAGGCCATGTGGTATGTGAAATACTTTGAAGACCATGTGGGTTCATTCCATCAGTAGATAATGCCAATCGAAGGTTTCTTGCTTCTGATCCAAACTCAGGATAATCATTATCAATCTTCGACCACTGTGGTGAATCAACCGGATGCCGATACTTTCCATCGGTAATTCTTTCATCTGCATGCCAAGTAAGATGTCTTGCATCGGTTTCACTACGAAACATGCGCCTAAATCTCGGAATTATCGGAAAATACCATAAGACTTTTGCGGGAGATAATCTTTTCTTATATCGAGACAAACCGCATTTGGGGCACTCAGTTAACGTTGCATATTCGTTACGAAACAAAATGCAATCGTTAGGACAAGCATGTATCTTATCATAGCTCATGCCAATAGAGCACAACATTTTTTTTGCCTCATAGGTTCGATTAGGAAGAACATTATCATCCGGTAGCATTTCTCTCATAAGGGCCAACAACTCTGTGAAACTTTTATCCGACCATCCATTGCCCGCCTTTAAGTTGTACAACTTTAATACCGCAGAAAGTCTTGAGAATTTAGTGCAACCTTTGTACAACGGTTTCTCTGCATCGCTTACATCCTCTCAAACATTTCAGGACAATCATGAAGATCTTCTTCCAGTGCTTCTACAATCTCTTCAACTCGATCACAATCATATGTTTCCGTGTCTTTGTCGTATGAAGCATAGGTCGTATTTCTTTTTCCACTCGATTCAACATTCCCGTTAATTTTCTCACCATGAAATATCCAACACTGATAACTTTGATCAATTCCATGCCTCAGCAAATGCGATTTCAATCCATGTGCGTCAACCTTACCAATATAACAACAACGCAAGCAAGGACAATGCATTCGTCTGGGGTTTTCAGCGTGTTGAACAGCATACTTAACGAATTCCGCAACCCCACTCTCGTACTCTTTGGTCATTCGATCGGCACAGATCCATGTTTTATCCATGGTTTTCCTACTTATTAAAGTAAACAATCAATCCAGACGAAAATACATAACTAAGGTAGTATCATTGAATATCCTAACAATTTTAAAGTTCAATTCATTTTAAACTTCAAAAACCTATACATAACCAATGTTAATATAAACTTCAATAACGTATCCGATACGCCAATATACCAACTTTAATTACCTCATCACTTTCATTTTTTATATTACAAGAATCAAACTTTTTCTATTACAATATACCTATAATTATACCTATAGAATGAAAGTGAGATGAACAACACTTTCACAGTTAAAAAGAAAAAAAACTACCTATTCAATCTTCAAGTATAATCACTAAGGAAACATGAAGTTTGAACAATATTGAACATCTAAATCCAAAATGATATTTAGAGTTTAAAGTCAAGTAGACACATACACTGTAACAAAACAATGTATGAAATTTAATACTACCTACCTACCTTTTTATGTGGGAAAACCATGTTTCATGTCCAAAATCTTATGTGTTCAATCTAAAAGTCTATAAATGGACCCCATTACTTGCCTAAACTTTATATTCAAATATTTGGACAAAATACTTGATGTACATGTAGAATAATTCCACAAAAATAGTACTCATAATTAATGTGACATTGTAAGGTATTCATATTTGCATATATATTAGATGATAAAGAAATATGCTTGCACTTACATAAAGACAAGAACAAGAATTTTTATTACTCATTCAGTTAGGATTGGCAATTGAGCATCAACAATGTATTTTACAAACAAAAAGCAAGCATCAACAGTGTATTTTACAAATACTGATATTTTCCTAAATAACAGAGCATGAAAAAATGAAAAAATGCAGAACATACTGAAATGAAGGATTCTTCAAACACTTTCAGAAATGAAATCTTCTCAAAAAACCCTTGCAATGCCTGAAACCATATGCAAATAGAAATGACGAACAAATACTGAAATGGCTTGAAGAACAAAACGCATGCAGTAGAGAAATGAAGAACAAAACGCAGAATGAGATGAACATACCGCAGTAGAACTGAAGAACTGAGACCGATTCTTCAAACACAAACACTTTCTGGTATTGAAACCGAATGCTTTCAATGTATTCTCGTTCGCAGTTAGGGTTCGCTGGAGAGGTTTAATCGCTGGAGAGGGAAAACAGAAAGAACAGGAACGAAAATAGAAGTCTGAGTTTTAATTTTAATAAGACCTTAGACAGCGCTTTTATGGAAAGCGCTTTCTAAGATATGCCTTAGACAGCGCTTTCCAAAAGCGCTTTCTAAACCCCCCCTTAGACAGCGCTTTTGGTTTTAAATATTTTTTTAATTGAAAGACATTAAACAGCGCTTTCTAAAAAGCGCTGACTAAGGTCTATATTTAACAGCGCTTTCTAAAAGCGCTGTCTAAGGGGGGGTCTTAGACAGCGCTTTTAGAAAGCGCTGTCTAAGACCCCCCCTTAGACAGCGCTTTCGTTATATTTTTTTTAACATTTTCCGTGTTTTATTTTTATTTTAACCTTAGACAGCGATTTCTTTTAAAAGCGCTGTCTAAGATGCGCTGTTAAAAAACCTTTTTGGCGTAGTGTACAACTTAATGAATTGTTGTTTTAACAATGTTTCTTAAGACGATTTGACTATTTCAAAATGAAGAGAAGAGAGTTGTATTTTATAATACCAGACGCTTTAAGAGGCGTGCTTTTCTGACCCGTGCCGCAATAGGAAGTGCCACCCCAATGCCCAGCAGGAAGCAGTGAACACATTTTTTTCACGCCTCTTTACACACCTTTGATCAAAAGTGTGGGTGTTATAGAGATGGCTATACTTAAACTCTATTACTTGAATTAGCCTTATTTGACTGTTTATGTAAACATGGTGGCCGCCAAGCACCACTTGCAGTTGCATCCATCAAATTTATAAGAGAGGTATTGCTATTGCAATAATTATTATATAGAAAAGATAATTTTATAAAGTCTGACCATTTTATGTTCATTATTGATGCTTTATCTGTACATTTTTATGCATTAGAAAGACTTTTGGGAAGATATAAAACATGGTTTTGTGGGTACGGATACCCATAGGTCATATATTTGCCATATTTTCATTGGAAAAGAATAAGAATTATCTAATGAATTGTAGCTAAATTTTGTTCTTAATTAAATTTTATTTTTGATACCTTTTTAGATTGGGCTTGTCCTCACCTTTTAAAAAAAACAATATTGTTTCTGTTTTTTTTTAAAATTGTTGTATTCATTAAAAAGAATTTTTTGGTAAGCTTTATTGTTTATATTTTTGAAATCCATAATTATGAATGCACACAATATTTTTAAGGTAAATTCTTAGGTATCCATGATAAGTATTTGGGTACCAGTACCTCTAATACAAATTAAAGTGACATGACATTAAATAATAATTATTTATTGGTTAAAGTTACCGTACCCAACCAAATTCAAGGGTACCAGAATGTTCACCTATTTTTAATTATATAAATAATTATAACCCTTTTGAAATTATGCAAGAATTATATGACTGTTTTTATTATTAATTTATTGTTTGTTTTTTATTGTTAATTTATTGTTTAAATCTAAATTAACTCCAACAAAAAAAGAAAAATCTTAATACTAATTAAATTTTCTCTATTATAGTATTAATGAACGGATATTTATTTATAGTCTGATGTTTATAGGGATGATAATGGACAATGTTTAGGCACAAAATATAATAAAATTTAGATACAATTCTTTAGTTTTGATTCTTACTATTTCTAATGAAAATATGATAAGTATATAATTTCTGCATTTTTCTCCTATTTTTACTTCTTAAATTATATTTAATTATACTTGTCATATTTTATTGAAAAATAATAAGAACCACACCTAAATAATTTTATCTAAGTTTTCTTCTTTAAAAAATCTTCGTATTCGAGCATATACTCGCAAAATGTTTATACCAGTATACATACCTAAGGGTATTTAAGTAATATATTTCTAATAAAAATTTTCATATTAATTATAATTTATGATATCATTTTAAGTTTTTAACAACATTAAAGAAAATTCAAGAATGTATTGTTGAATTAAAAAATAAACAAACATTTATATTAAAATGTGTAGAAGTTTAATACTAGTTATGTATTGAATAAAATTTATAAATTAACATATATATATATATATATATATATATATATATATATATATATATATATATATATATATATATATATATATATATATTGTATTGATATGGGACGGGCGAACACTAAGGTATCTCTATCTACATTCATACCCGCTTATTTTTATTCAAATATGTATCCATTTTGTGAATTTTTAACATATCTATATCTATTATAGATAATTTTTTTGCGAGAATCATAAAAATAAAAATAAATATTGTCCAATTACTTTTCCTAATATTTAATTTTTTTGGGCAAAATCCGAGATGTTTAATTAGTTCAGGAAAAATAGTAGTACTTCTTATTACTTTAAATCATTAGCGATAAGTATATTATGTTTTATTGAGTGAAAATATTATGATTTTTTATTTTGGAATTGCTTTATAAATTGAAAATTTTATTGAATTTATTTCGGTTGTTCTTAATATTTGATCAATAAAGTTGATTTATTTTATTTGCATGATCAAAATTAATTATGAAATTTTACTGAGAATTGATTTTTTCATTTATAATATTTTGATAAAAATATTTTAGAATATTATATATGATACATCTTTATTTAAAAATTGAATAAAAATTTATCTTATGTAGCTTCATTCTAATATAATTTAAATAAATAAAAAATTACTTTTTGGCTTTTAAATTGTCCTCGTATTATACAAAAACAAAATTGTTTCACTTTTATTAAAAAATTTATTGTATTCATTGAAAAAAAATTTATTCGGCCAAACTTTTTATTACTTAAAATCATTAACGATAATTATAATGTTTTATTGAGTGAAATAATCATTTATAATAATAATTATTATTTTAAAATTACTTATTCAAAAATAAATTTATTTTTGAAATTTTTCTGCAAATTGTTTTTGCGTAAAATTTGATCAATGAAGTTGATTGATCTTTTTGTTTTATTTATTTGCATGATCAAAGATTAATTATGTGAATTAATTTTTGAATTTATATTTTTTGATTGTAGGTACTTGCGGAGGCGATTTTAATGTGGAGATGTACCAATCTAAAAAAAAAGAATATTTTTACATTACCAGAGATTTCAAATTTTCAGGAATGTGTGGAAATTTCCGCGAATTTAAAATCTCTGATAATAAATAATTAAATTGTTATTTTTTACCGGTAATTTCGAAATCTCTGATATATTTTACCGGTAATTTCAAAATCCGCGGTATTCCTCCCAAATTTTATATTTTTTGAAAATTTTAAAAAGGGTAGAAATAATATTTCGCTACAAATGTGCGGTGTCAGATATGAGTGTGAGGGTGACAAGTATATTCCTTTTGGAATTGCATTTAGCAATTGAGTGGGCCGGAGAGGATTCGGTACTCTATTTGGCTTATAAAGCATGATAGACTTTTGACTAATTTAAGAAGAGCAAAGTGGGGTTTGGTTTGGTAGGTTGTAATCGGGCATGTTTGTGAGAACACACTGTTGTAATTTATGAAAAATAAATATTTAATTGGTGTGTTCTAAAATGACAAAAAAAAAAAGTGGAAGAGAAGCAACACTTTGTGAAGTATTGTTGCGGAATGAAAGTATGTAATGATTGGAAACATGACAACTTTTGATTAAAAAATGTTGTTTCATCAAAGGTCACAACCTTGTGAAATAATACATGCATGACATATAAATTAATCATTCCAAAATTCAGAAAATACAATACAAACTGAAATCCTCTTGCATAAAAATTGTTGTATTATTAAGAAAATATTTTGGTAAACTTTGTTGTTTATATTTTTGAAATCCTTTATTTTAATATTTGACTTATAAATTAATTTTAAATTAACTATAATTATGAATGCACACAATAATTCTAAATTTTAATTATATAAATAGATATTATAACCCTTTTGAAATTATATAATTTTAAATTTTCGCAATATTGCATAGGATAAGGGCAATTAATATACCATTTAATACACCATTTTCTTCCATATAAACTATCATATTAATTATTCTTTTTTCAAAAATTAATTTTTATTTAATTTTCTCTCCCACACATCCAATTAATAGATTAAGGTAAAGTGATTTTTATTTTCTCAATTAATACGTTTTTATTGTATTATTAACTTTAAAACGATGTATTAATTAATGGAGAGCACAAGTTAGATAGCCATATAGTTGTAAATAACATCATAGAAGTCATTACCCAATGAGGGCGGAGCAATAGGAAGTATACAAAGTATATAGCTCTGCTCATGCTATAGGACATTATTTGTATTTGGTTGTTTCTTTGAATTAATCCAATAGTTTATTGATTAAAAAAATGATGTATTAATTATTCTTATCCAATGCAATGTTGTATAGTTTAGACAAACCATATTATTATTATTATTATTATTATTATTATTATTATTATTATTATTATTATTATTATTATTATTATTTACAACATATTAATATTTTATGTTTACTTTTGATTTGTAAAATACTACTATTGTTTAAAATCAAATTCTATTAGTATCATATTTTATAATCTTTATACGTTTACATGACATTAATTTGTATTTTATACATATATTTTATCTTTTAATTATATAACTATTTATACTCAAGTGCAAAATCAATATTTAGAAATTTTGAATTTTTCTAATGCAGATTTGTGTGTAGGTACGTAGTGGAGTGTCATCATTATGTTTTAAGGGGTCTAATCCCAAACAGTTAATGAAATTGATATATCAATCTTTATTTTCTATAGTTCACTATTTCCTATCAATTTTATATTTCTCTTTTGGAGCATGAATGGATTTACAATATAGTTACGTTGATTCAGTCAAATATATTGCAATTTAGTTGCATTATAACAAATATAAAGTTACTAAATAAATTTGGAATCTTATTTTATATTACTATTTTAATATTTATGTAAATTAATAATAATATTAAATTATTCAATTAATTTTGATCAGGTATATTAAATTACTCTTAATGGTTGGTATTTGTTTTATAAATCATATTTTAAAATATAAGGATTATTTTAATATAATTGTATTATAAAAGCTATGTAACTAATTTCTCAACTACAACACTATCAGATATTTCGACCTTCAATTTTTCAAGAAAAAATCAAATTCGGATTTCAATTTGTAGGTCATATCAAGAAGTTTTGAAAGTTGCAATACCTTCCTGGGTGTTCATTGAACCTATTTGCATCATTTGCATCATCAAAAACATCCTTGAATGCATAAACCGAATTCACCTTTAAGCTTGAAAATTTGATTTTCGATTTTTCTTATATAAGCTGTATAAATGGAATTTGATTGTATATTGTTGTTTATGTTGATGTTTGCAATGTTTCTGGGTGGTTTAATTTGAGTTTCAGTGCAGGATTGAGGGTACACCATTATTAGGGTTTCGAAGGTCCAAAGTCAGGAACCCTAGCTACGAGTAATATCATTTGAAATTGAGGCCTTAATTGGACTTAGAGGACATGCTTTGATTGATTTGAACCCTTAGAATGAATTTATATTGTGTATGCTGCGTTTTTGAATTTCCAGGACCTATAGCTACGAAGAAAATCTGTCACTATAAGCTCTAGTGACAGATAAAGTGTCACTATAGCCTAATACAATGGCTGGAGGAAGAAGACAACTGCGCGCGCTAATTTCATTGTTTGAATTTAGTTTTATTATTTAATTAATGTTGTGTTTTATATCAGTTGGAAGCAAGTGGCGTGGTGGTAAGCATGTACGCGTATGAGGCAGACGACCTGGGTTCGATCCCCAGGTTATTCATTTTGTTCAAAATTCCTTTTATTTTGCAGGTTTAATATATAAAGATCAATGCTCATCATATGTTCACCAAGCGCAGCTGGCCTGGTGGTAGTGAGGCTGAACCAAGGGTTTGAAAGCCTAGGGCGTGGGTTCGAATCCCAATCCCAGGTATTTTGCTTTTTTTTTCAATTTTTCTTATTTATTAGTTTATTTATATTATTTAATTCATTTAATTTCTTATAAAAAAAAATAAAACTTTTTTTAATATACCAATAATATTTTATATAACTAATATGTGTATAAATGAAAAATTCTTTATTATTAATAAATATTTAATTTTCTTTAATAAAATATATATATAAATTTTGTAAATAAATAAATAATATATTTTAATTATAATTAAAAACCCTAGTTTTTCTTAATTTAAATACTAACCCTAATTTTTTCTCAACCCTAATTTTTATCCTAACCCTAAAAATTAACTTATTTTTTCTAAACTCTAATTAAATTATTTAATCTTTATTTTTATTAATATGTAAATAATTTGTTATTTGTTTATTATTATTAAATTCATTTTCTTAATTAACATCTAAAAAATTCTAATATTTATTTAACCTAAAAAATAATCTTTCTTCTAAATTTTTATTTTCCTTATTTATTATTCTAACCATTATTATTATTATTTTATTATTACTAATATTTGATTATTGTTTATTTATTATTCTTATTATATTTATTATTATCATTATTATTTTTATGTAATTGCTAAAGCCATGTAATATTTGTAGGTTTATTTTCTATCCTTATTATATTTTGTAAATTATTTTATTGTATGGTTAGTAATTATAGGGTATGTATAACCTATATGTGATTAAAATAACTTAGAAAATTAACTTAAATAAGATAAATACTTGAACATGAACACTCACACACGTAAGTCGATCTTTGATCGACATCTTGCACTTTCTAGGTTACCCCTCTTGGTTGCCTTAAATATGGTCAAGTCTCTCGAATATAGGGGTGTCTTAAGCAAAGTCCCTTCATAAAAATCATCAAGTCCCTACAGTTTAAAAGATAAGTCCCTTCGAGGTTGCCTACGGAATAATGATCTTGTCCCTTCGAATAAATGATGATAGTCCCTACGAAGTGCTAAAGACACCCTTACATGTTGCCTTCAATGACCATACGATGACCCTATGCTTGTCCCTTAATACACATCCAAGGTAATGACTACCTATTCCTTAATAATAGGGATAGTCTTATCATTGAAAGAACATACGAGAACATGAAAGACTTAATCTAGGGTAGGTACCTCATAGTTACTTGCTCACACTCTTCAAAAATACTTTTGACACCTCACAATATTTTCAAAACATTTTCAAGCAAGACTTTGTATACATCCATACGAGGATCATTACAAAGTACTTAGAAAATTTCTAATCACACACTACACTTTCCAAAAACAATTAAAGTGAGCTAAGTAACTAAGAGCCCATGGATAACCATGGATATAAAGGGTTCTAACACCTTCCCTTTATATAACTTATCCCCCGAACCCAAGTCTTTTCAAAACGGTCTTTCTTGTTCTTTTATGTCCTTTTCTTATGGATAAAATAAAAGTCGGTGGCGACTCTTGCTATCCGCAACATTTATAGAAAGCCAGTTCTCCCACCGTGTTACACACGTCACCTTTTCATTTTCTCTTCCACCGCACCGACCAACGGATGGGTTGCTCGTCCGCCAAGCTCCATTACCTCCCCATGGAAAACGCTCGAATAACCAACCCACCAGTTGGTCACATATATTCCCGAGCAAGAATCCACCATTAAGTCATCACTTCTTTGACCAGAAGCAACGACTTGGGGGGCTCCTGTTTCGGACTGGCCAAGTTTCAGAAATGGGCCCTAAGCATCTCGTGACCCAACGGCCCAATGACCCCACGATGCTCAGAATCCTGAGGATCGATTGCTCAACGGGTCCATTGCTCGGTGTTAAAACCATTCGACCCAAGACAAGTCGAGCAGGTGCCATTTTACCCTAACGGCTATTTCCTAACCTCCAATGGTTATTACGGGATCCATGATCCGCGCCCAACAGTTTGGGCCAATAACCATCCACTTGGATCAGTATATAAACCTTCTCATTTGAGAGGGTCGGGTATTAAAAATCTAGACCCAACTATATTGTACTTGCTCACTCGTTGCTCGTTCTCTGACTTTAGCATCGGAGTGCCTTTGCAGGTACACCCCCATCTTTTCTCCATCATCAACAACACTCGTCCACGCCCGACGCGGCCACATCGGATCCTGATCTCCAGGTACGATCAATAAAAATGCGACTTCTCGTCACTGGGGATTAAATAGTCTTTCAAAGGTTTTGTATCCACTACTGGTTCAACAATCTCTAGTTGTCTTAGATCTCAGTGTCTCTAATGCAAGAAATACTCAATTTTGTTTATAGGATCGACTAAATTACCAGTAGAGTGAGTTCTTTGCATACAACGGTAGCGAGAGAACTATAGTAACATAGAAAATAAAAATTTCTCGTTGATCCCCGACAAATAGAATGATCAATACGATAACAAAATAGAATGATCAATATCAAAAACAGTTAGTTCCTCGACAAATTCAGAAGCTATTTCACATTTTAATAAAATCAACCGTGGATATTTCTTCATTTAAGGAACTCTAAATCGACAAAATATATAAACATATTTTAAATAAATTTTGTAAATACACATTGTCTCCAATTGAATTGGCGACCATTCACAATATTTAAACACAAACGCCAATTGGAATGGAGAATGCATATAGTGTCTCCAATCCAATTGGCGACACCTCATAAACACCATAAGCAGTCGTCAATTCATACAAAGACTGCTCTTATTTTTAAAAATAACTAGGGTACTTTGCGAATTTTTTGAAAATTGAGTTATTTAGGAATTTTTTTTTGAAAAATATGGATATTTGGGTAAAAATTTCTTTCTTTTTCAAAAAAACATAATCATAATATATATACATTATTAGGTGAATTCTTATCTACCCACCTCAAAAAGTTGTGTAGACTTATCCATAGAGTAATTTGTATTGAAGTTGCATTGAAAATCTATAAAATTTGAACTTAAATAAATAAGTAAATGCAATTAAATGATATGACATTATTTCATTGGTGGAATATACATTACCCAACTTTTTATGGTGGGTAGAGAAGTTGTCCCCAAATTATTTATTTTCTATTTAAGTTAAGAATAGCATTATAATTTATTTTTTACAAATCTTCTAAAAATTGTTTTTGTAACATTTGTAAAAATACTTTTTTTTTTGTCATTTTTAGATTTAAAAAATTAGCATAAAAAACTAATTCTTTTTTACCAATTTATGAGATAATTTTTGTAAGAACAAAAATTGTGAAGACTTGCATCATCATCAATAACAAAACAATAAAGATAGTTTAACATTGTTAAGGTAGATCTGAATACATGCAGTGTCTTTCACTCGAAAGAAGAAGAGTTATGTTAAGTGTGAGATGTCAAAAAAAGAAAGTGAGAATAAAAGTTAAGTGTAAAATTAATAAAATAGTTTTTTTTGGTATATTTATTAATAAAAAATATTATATGGTTTAAATATATTTTGAGACTAAAAAATGTATTATAAATAGTATAATTAAATATGATATAATAATATATAAACTGATGATACAAATGTTAAGTATGATCTGACAAGTTTATATAAATAGGAAATGAAAACACATATAATAATTCATAATAATTCATGATAATGACTAAAGAAAAAGTGACAGAAGTGTAGGGCGCAATAGTCAGAGATTGGCAAAGTGAGTAAAGTAACATTTAAGAATGTAAATATATTAGGTTAAAAACAATTAAATTAAATATTTTAATAATTTGTACTTTCAAAACATACAAAAATGTATTGAATCAAAACTTATGAGACCCATTATTATTGTTTAGTAGATTCAAATACCATTTATTATTATTATTATTATTATTATTATTATTATTATTATTATTATTATTATTTACAACATATTAATATGTTTGCTTTTGATTTGTAACATACTACTATTGTTTATAGTCAAATTCTATTAGTATCATATTTCATAATCGTTATACGTATACATGAGATTAATTTGTACTGTATACATATATTTTTATCTTTTTATTATATAACTATTTATACCCAATTGCTAAATCAATTTTTAGAAATTTTGTATTTTTTTAAGGTAAAATATGTTTTTGGCCTATAAATATTTCAATTTTCGTGTTTAGATCCTTTTAAAAAAATAATATATTTTAGTTCCTATAAACTTTTTATGCATGCAATTTTAGCTTCTGATGTTTTCTAAAATCTTAAAAACTGTTTAATTATCTTTAAATTTTTTAATTTTTGAATAATTTTTTTTATCCATGTTTAAAATACTATAAAATATTTCTTTACTAAATTTTAGAATTTTTTAAAATGAGAAGAATTTAATATGAATTTTTTAAATTTATATAATGATAAAAGTAATGAAAATTTAAACTTAAAAATCAAATTTTAAGTTTTTTTTTCCGAGAAACTTTTTATAACATTCTAAATATTCCTTCAAAATAATCATTTAAAAATATGCATTCATTTAAAAGGAGAGACTAAAATTATGTGCATAATAATTTTTTAGAGATTAAATTTTTTTTTAATAGAACTAAAAATAAAAATTGAGATATTTATAAGAACTAAAATCATTTTATACCGGCAGATGTGTAGGTACGAACTGGAGAGTCATTATCATGTTTTAAGGGGTCCAATCCCAAGCATATAATGAAATTGATATCAATCTTTATTTTTTATAACTCACTGTTGTCTATCAATTAAATATTGCTTTCTTGGAGCAACGATAGTTGATTTTGTCAAAAATACTATATATTGCATTCTTAGTTGCATCATATCAAATATATAAAGTTAGTATTTAAATTTCGAATCTTGTTTTATAATACTATTTTAATATTTATGTAAATTAATAACAATATTCAATTATTCAATTAATTTTGATCAACTATATTAAATTATTCTTAATGGTTGTTATTCGTTTTATAAATTATATTTTAAAATATAAGGGTTATTTTAATATAATTGTATTATAAAAGCCATATAACTAATTTCTCAACGACAACAAAAAAATAAAATATATAATAATAAATAAAATATGTAACACTAATTTCTCAACTAATATAATAAATAAAATATGTAAAACGTATAAATATTAATATATAAATTAACTATCTTTTTACTACTTACAACTATATAATCTTATATTTGTTATCCTAACTAAATATTGTACAAGAATATGTTAAAGTTGTATGATTATATGATTGCTTATTTTTCTTTGTTCTTTGAGAATTTTGATTTTATAGGTCTTTCTTTTTTTTCTTCTAATTTGCGCGGATTATCTAAAAAATCGGAACAAATATTTATTTTATTTTCCAATTCACAAGCATTATCCAAAAAAAACGGGACAAATCTTTTTTTCTTTCTAATAACTCACCAATATTCATGCAAACGCACAAGTATTTAGACCAGAATAGATACAAATGCATGGGTTATTACCATTTTTATAAAATTATAGAAAATAAAGATAAATATATTTAAAATAATGTATGAATCAAAACATGGGAAAAATGTGGTTATTTATATGTTACTAATATTAAATTTTACAATTAAAATAATATTTATAAATGTTATATTATTAGTTAATATTTATAAAAATAAATAATTGCATATATATTTTTATTAATAATGTTAAAAATTAATATTTATATAAAAGAAATATACAATTGATCCAAATATTTACCTACGAACAAATATTTTTTATCAATTGTTTAGTGTACTTGTTTGTAATGATAAACTAGCATTGTAGTACATTGTCAACAATTATTGCCACAAATTATTGTCAATAATATATTTATTTAAAATTTTAAGAACCTAACATACTTAAATAGTACATTGAATTATATGTTTATTATTTTTTAAGTATAATGAATTATATATATATATATATATATATATATATATATATATATATATATATATATATATATATATATATATATATATATATATATATGAGGAGATATTCTTATTTCAGGAGTAAATCATTTTTAATCAATGGCGGAAAATAAGCCATAATTTTTCTGCAAATAATCAATAAATAAATAATGAGAGTATAACTTATTTTCAGTCATTGATTAAAAATAATTTAAAGGTGAGGTTGTAGAGTAAGTTTTATAAACTTACTCCCGAAGTAAGAATATCCTCATATATATATATATATATATATATATATATATATATATATATATATATATATATATATATATATATATATATATATATATATATATATATATATATATATATATATTCTTTATTCAATGCATTAGAAGATAATGAATCTTTTTTTCCTACACAACAAACTTTACACGTACTACTTACTATTAAATAAATAAATTTGAAATAATTTGACAAATATTTATGATGCTATTAACACTAATTAATTCTACATTAAAAATCAAATAGTTATTTTAATGATAAATATTTATTGTGCTACTAACACTAATAAATTTAAAATATTTTGAAAATTATTTATATGTTTTAAAATATATTAATTAATTCATAATCACTATACAATTTGGTTTTCAATTAAGTGCAAAATTTGGTTAATATTATAATAAATAATTGTTGATTTGTATTTAAGATAATATTTAAATTTTAAATTAATAATATTTTTAGTTTAATTTAATTACAGAGAAAAATGTGTTATTGTTCAAATACGGGAAAAATATGCTACTTTTTAATCAATCGAACATATTTACAATATATTAAATACTTATTTATCAATTAAAATACGAGAAAAAATTCACAATTATATGTTATTGATGTAAATAAGGAATATATATATATATATATATATATATATATATATATATATATATATATATATATATATATTTATATATATATATATATATATATATATATATATATATATATTGAATACTTATATTATCAATATGTTACAATATATTAAATACTTATTTATCAATTAAAATAAGGAATATATATATATATATATATATATATATATATATATAATATATATATATATATATATATATATATATATATATATATATATATATATATATATATATATATATATTCCTTATTTTAATTGATAAATAAGTATTTAATATATTGTAACATATTGATAATATAAGTATTCAATATATATATATATATATATATATATATATATATATATATATATATATATATATATATATATATATATATATATATATATATATATATATATATATATATATATATATATATATATATATATATATATATATATATATATATTATGTATTTATTTATTTATTTATGCTTCAAATATAAATAAAATATGCTCTTTTTTTAAAAATAAAAAACTTCTTTGGTAAAATATTTTTCCTTTTTTATTATTTTTATTTTCTTAAAACAAATATGTTTCACCAATCAGTGACCACAAATATTTATTTTATCAGTGACCACAAATATTTATTTTATCTTCTTTTAATAAATTATACTTTTTATACTTTTTGATTTTTATTAATTGTATTTTCTTTAAAAAAAATTAAATGTAAATAATAAATGTATTTTTTCAATAAATTCGTTTTTTTTTTTGAATAATTGTAGCACTATTCTAAAACAAATATAATAAATGTAACAATTTTTTATTTTTAATAGCAATTTTAAATTTATTTTTTTAATAGCACAACTCTAAAACAATATGAAAGCTAATTTTTTTTGTTGTTTTATTTTTTGTTGCACTTTTTTTAATTAATCAAATATTTATTTATCAATGAAATTAGATAAGATTAAACTTTTAATCATGGTACTAAAATTGGTAATTTCAAATCCTATTCTTTTAATAGATATTCTAAATCATCACTTTTCTACAAACTTGCTCTTTAGTCATCATGATATCCAGTTATACAAAAAAAATCATCACATTCCTCTTTAGTCATCAGTGTATCCTGTTATACCAAAAACAAAATCGTCACTTTCCTATAATGTATTAATTGATTGATTTCAATTATTTAAAAACATAAAAGAGTCTAAATCTAGTAATAACTAACTAGGGTTGAATCAAATCCAATAGTCTAAAGAAATCATGGTTAGATAATTCCTGTACTACTATTTATTTATTTCAAAATAAAAAAAAACTCAGGTTAAACACTCTAGTTTATGTCGTGCGCCGCTCTACTGAGTTGATATGTGTAATTCCATCAACAATTTTGCACAATGAGAACACGGAGACAGAATTACGATGACAGACTCACTGTTTTACCCGTTTGTCTTTTACTCGAAATATTATCTCATTTGAATACCAAACAAGTTGTTCATACATGCATCCTCTCTACACCATGGAAGAATATCTGGAAGGATCTTCCTGTTCTTTTTTTAAATTCTTCTTATTTCCAAACTATCGAAAGTTTTACTAAATTCATCTATGCTATTTTGAGTCAACGTAATCACAAAACCTCTATGCAAACTCTCCGTTTTAATTCCAACTTCAGTAATATAGAGCCTCGCCTTCTTGATACCATCATACATTACACATTTTCACCCAATGTCCACCTATTGCACTTGTCTATGGTTTGTAATATTCAACAATTTTCCCTTTTCAACTTTTCATCTCATACTTTAACCTCCCTTAACCTTTATTCAATCTGTAGTGGGAAACCATTATTATTTCCAAATTTTACTCCTTTGCTTCCTGCATTAACCTACTTGGCCATATACTCATTTTCCTTTCTCAGTGGTGATGATGGCTATGCCAACCCCTTTTCCGCATTTAAAAGTTTGAATACTTTGATCCTTCGATCATGTGAAGTTGTTGATAATAAGAACTTTTCTATATCAAGTGTCTCCCTTGTTAATTTAACATTAGAAGTGTGCTCTTGCAAATTTGAGTTATCTACCCCAAATCTTTGAAGTTTTAATTTTTTGGGTTGGCCTTGCAAAATCAATGGTGAATTCTCTTCTATTAAACATCTAAATATTCTTTTCCCAATCCCAACAAGTGTCTCAAATTATCCTTCAATTCTACTCAATTGGCTAGCCAAGCTTTCTCTTCTAGAATCATTGA
Organism: Lathyrus aphaca; assembly: GCA_963966055.1. Classification (NCBI taxonomy): domain Eukaryota; kingdom Viridiplantae; phylum Streptophyta; class Magnoliopsida; order Fabales; family Fabaceae; genus Lathyrus; species Lathyrus aphaca. The sequence continues at coordinate 31,182,216 of OZ014525.1, forward strand.
CAATCTGTTCAAAGACCCTGGAGGTATTTTAGTTTGGTTTGTGAAAACTTTAGAGCTTTCAATTATTTTATTACAAAGACTAGTCCATTATTATTTTTTATTGACTCGCTTTTATTTTATCTTAATTCATCTTTATTCTTGGTTTAGATTCTCAGCTTAATTCCTGATTCATGCAAGATTGATTTCCCTTATTTATATAACTTGAAGTTACTGAAAATAGAAAGATATGAACCTTCATCGATAGCCGATGGAATGGAAGACGTTTTGCTTCAAAACTCATCGTCCGCAAAGAAAGTTATCAATCTTGCGTCAAGGTAAACGTGCATTCAACTTTGAAATGCAATAGTTTAAGTTGACTTTTACTTATTTTACTCACCGTCCACATCAGATTTTTTTCTACAACTTACTGGATTGTTGTTTTAACGATGTTTATTAAGACGATTTGACTATTTCAAAATGAAGAGAATGGAGTTGTATTTTACAATACCAGACTCTTTAAGAGACATGTTGTCCTGGCCCGCGCCGCAACGAGATGCGCCACTCCAATGCAGCTGGAAGCAGTGAACACATTTTTTCCACGCCTCTTTTAATAGCATAGTCGTACATACATTTGATCCAAAGTATGAGTGTTATAGAGATGGCTATATGGCTTAGAAGAATTTTGGAAGAGGTAAGATGTATACAGCAAGGTCCACTTATGTTATTTTGTGATAACAACTCAGCTATTAAATTTTCAAAAAATCCTGCATGGAAGAAGCAAACACATCGATGTGAGGCTTCATTTTCTCCGCAATCTCGCTAAAGAGGGAGTGGTGGAACTGTGCTACTGTAAAAGTGATGAGCAAATTGCCTACATTTTTACAAAACCTCTGAAAGTTGATTCTTTCTTGAAGTTAATGGCATTACTTGACATGTGCTAAATTGAAGAAATAATCTGATTGCTTATGAGCATTTAGTTTAAAGGAGAGTGTTGAAGTCAGTGGCTTTTATTTATTTATTTTTATTGTTTGATAATAAATCCTATTAATTAGGAAGTGTGGTTGTTTTGTTATCCTATCAATTAAGAACTGCTCTTGTTAGGTTGATTTAGTCCAGTAAGATATTCATTCTTTGTAGGCAAGTTGAGTTAGTGGTTCATACACATTTTACTTGTGGTAGTTGTGACGTAAGGCGATTTTAAAGGGCCATTTATTTTCATTCAGTAAAGTAGAGAACTTTCCCCTTCATACTAATTTGTTTTTTCTGTGATATTTAACATCCAGTAAGTGTGAACTAACAAAAGGAACGAAGAAAATGAATTGAAACATAAGATATTTCATGCTTTTAAAAATATAGAAAACAAAGAAAATCCTCAATTATGCAACTTATTTGTTGAAATGACTGAATTTCATTCACACCAAGAGTTCTTAGCCATTAAAAAAAACACATTTAAAAATATTGTAAGTATATTAGGGTACAAGACAATCGTGACAGGTAAAGGAACTCACACCAATTAACATTGTCAAGTTCAGAATCCATAAATGTTTAATAGAAAAGAAAAAAAGACAATCAAGTAGTATAGAATCAACCTCCATGAGATGTTATAGTAAATTACCAATGCAAACCCACCATCACACAATTAGTTACTTATATAACAAAAGTACTTACATATAAGTGGATTATCAATGTATTTAAACAGTGGTCATAAAAATCCATAAATCATAACTAAGTGTTTTCCTTTCCCCGTAAAAAAAATATTTTTCTTTCTTAACATATACCCTTTTTTAATAGGCTATTGATCATGGAATATGGGGTCATGGCCACTGATACCAGTACAATGAATAAGAATACAATAAGCTACACTAAGTTTTACATACATGAATTGAAATGACCAATGAACAAAAGAATATAGAGTAGTTGAGACAAACACAAATTCCGTACCTGGAGTGATTTATGAGGTCAATGTCTTTCCTTCTTGAAGTGATTTCAAACTATTTATGAGGTCAATAGAAACAATACTTGAAACGATTTCACAAGAAATGATTGATCGAGGCTGATAACGAAAAATGAAACGATTCAGAATCTGGAAACTTACCTTAAATGATTTTTTTGAGGTTGAAAATGTGAAAATGATTCAAAATATGGAAACTTAAAATTGATTATGGTTCATGGAAGGGTTTCATGATGGTTAGGGTTGCTCGGTTAGGGATTATGAAGAGAAAATAGGAAACTTTGAGAAAATAGGAAAAGGAAAATAAAGTGGAAATGAAAAAACACACAGAGGGAAAACCATGAAAAGTGAAAAGAAAGAAAATGAAAATTTAAAAAACTATAATTTGAATATAATAATTTGGTCATAAACAAATAACAAAGAAATCTTTGTGGTGTAGTGGTTACATGATGAATTCCTTTAAGTGAAGTTCATGAGTAAGATCTCTTGGCACTTCATTAGAATTTTATTAGCGTCAGTCTAACCGACATAAACACTTTCAATAAATAAATAAAAATAAAAATGATTTAGAATAGTAGTGTCGGTCTAGTCAGACAGTTAAATACATATTTTATAATATTAAATAAATAAATTAATAAAATAAATGTATGTTATCGAATAGAATTGGTCCAAAAGACTCTAAATAATAAATAAGATATTAAAAACTATTATATATAAATTTTAATTAAATAAATAAATAATATTAGAGTAGGTATAGTCGACGCTAATGTGAAATAATACAGTAATTAATTAGAAAAAATGTATCTAAATAGAGTTTGTTAATGTAGGTTTAGCCGACACAAATAATGTCTCTATCCGTGGCCGATTCTAAATTTGGAGGCTAAAATAACATATTCTAGTAGTTAATGACTAAAGAAAAAGTGACAGAAGTATAATACGCAATAGTCACGAGTCGGTAAAAGTGAGTAAAGTAACATTTAAGAGTTTAAAGATATTATGTTAAAAACAAATAAATTGAATTGAATATTCTAATAATTTGTACTCCCAAAGAGTAGTTCATGTCATTCATTTCTTTCATTATGGAGGTTTGAGTTTAATCTTATTATTAATTCTATTAAGTCTTTGTTATATAGTTATCCAAACTTTGAGGTTAGGTTTATTAAGCACCAAACCAATATGGTTGCCCACTCTCTTGAAAAGGCGAACAATTCTTGATCTAGGCATGAGACACTTACCACGATTCCTTCTTGTATTGAACATTTGAATTGCATTGATTTTGTGTCGGTAAAAAAAAACATACAAAAATTGTATTGAATCAAAACTTATTAGACCAATTATTATTGTTTAGTAGAATCAAATACCATTTATTATTATTATTATTATTATTATTATTATTATTATTATTATTATTAGGGTGTTTCTAACCTATGGAAAATAAGTGCAAATAATATACCACTCTTAATACACCACTTTCTTCCATATAAATTATGGTATTAATTATTCTTTTTTCAAAAATTGATTTTTTTATTTTCTCTCTCACGTATCCAATTAATAAACTATGATAAAGTAATTTTTATTTTCTCTCTTCCCTATTAACATTGTATTATTAACATTAAAACGATGTATTAATTATTCTTATCCTATGCAATGTTGTATAGTTTAGACAAACCATATTATTATTATTATTATTATTATTATTATTATTATTATTATTATTATTATTTACAACATATTAATATTTTATGTTTACTTTTGATTTGTAAAATACTACTATTGTTTAAAGTCAAATTCTATTAGTATCATATTTTATAATCTTTATAAGTATACATGACATTAATTTGTATTTTATACATATATTTTATCTTTTTATTATATAACTATTTATACTCAAGTGCAAAATCAATATTTAGAAATTTTGAATTTCTCTAATGCAGATTTGTGTATAGGTACGTAGTCAAGTGTCATCATCATGTTTTAAGGGGTCTAATCCCAAACATTTAATGAAATTGATATCAATCTTTATTTTCTATAGCTCACTATTGTCTATCAATTTTATATTTCTTTTTTGGAGCATGAATGGCTTTACAATATAGTTACGTTGATTCAGTCAAATATATTACAATCTTAGTTGCATTATAACAAATATAAAGTTACTAAATAAATTTGGAATCTTATTTTATATTACTATTTTAATATTTATGTAAATTAATAATAATATTAAATTATTCAATTAATTTTGATCAGGTATATTAAATTACTCTTAATGGTTGTTATTTGTTTTATAAATCATATTTTAAAATATAAGGATTATTTTAATATAATTGTATTATAAAAACTATGTAACTAATTTCTCAACTACAACACTATCAGATATGTTTAATTTTTCAACTAATTGATTAATTTCTCAACTATAATACAAGGTACGCGTATCCCGCTAGTTAGAGTTAGGCTTTTCAAATTCACTATCAATGGTAAATGAATAATTGATTAATTAAAAAATAAAAATAAAATGCAACAAAAAAATAAAACAACAAAAAGATATTAACTTTCGTATTTTTTTAGAGTTGTGCTATTAAAAAAATTAATTGAAAAACACTATTAAAAATAAAAAATTATTAGATTTACTATATTTATTTTAGAACAGTACTATTAAAAAAATTAATTGAAAAGTTTAAAATTATATACAAAATGAAAGAAGAGAAAATAATTGAACTTTTAGATAATTAAAAAAAAAAGAATTAGCTTTCGTATTGTTTTAAAAGTAAGAAATAAGTAAATGAAAAGAAAAACAATTACAATAATAAAATAAATTACGAGATTAATTGTTATATACTGTCAGTGTAATTTTTACACAGTCAGTGAATAACAACCATTCAAAAATATTATTTTTTAAATAATTAAAATAAAAGTCAAATTATAATTAAAATTTAACGGTCACAATTAATTGATAGTTAAAACTGCTTTACACTGTCGTTGTATACCAATTAAATTCATAAATTATTTTGTATCAAAAAAATATTAAAAAACATATAACATTATCTTTATAATAATGCCACGTCAGATGCTTTTAATACCGAATGCATAATATTAGAATATGATTTAAAAAGCCAATGTTATTTCCGAAATTAGAAAAGATTAAACTTTTTATCAAAGTACTAAAATTGGTAATTCCTGATTCTATTCTTTTAATAGATAGATATTAGATATATATCTATTAAAACTTTTATACTAAATCATTACTTTTTTACAAACTTGCTCTTTAGTGATCCGGTTATACCAAAAAAAAAATCATCACTTTCCTCTTTAGTCATCAGTATATCCTGTTATACCAAAAACAAAATCGTCACTTTCCAATAATGTATTAATTGATTGATTTTAATTATTTAAAAACATAAAAAAAAAAAAAATTATAAATCCATGAATAACTAACTAGGATTGGATCAAATCCAGTATTCTAAAGAAATCATGGTTAGATAATTCCTCTACTACTTTTTATTTATTTCAAAATAAAAAAATTCAGGTTAACCACTCTCCAATTTTTGCCGTGAGCCGCTCTACTAAGTTTATCTGTGTAATTCCATCAACAATTTTGCACAATGAGAACACGGAGACAGAATTACGATGACAGACTCACTGTTTTACCCGTTTGTCTTTTACTCGAAATATTATCTCATTTGAATACCAAACAAGCTGTTCAAACATGCATCCTCTCTACACCATGGAAGAATATCTGGAAGGATCTTCCTGTTCTTTTTTTAAATTCTTCTTATTTCCAAAATATTGAAAGTTTTACTAAATTCATCTATGCTATTTTGAGTCGACGCAATCACAAAACCTCTATGCAAACTCTCCGTTTTAATTCCAGCTTCAGTAATATAGAACCTCACCTTCTCGATACCATCCTACATTACACATTTTCACCCAATGTCCAACTATTGCACTTGTCTATGGCTTGTAATATTCGACAATTTTCCCTTTCCAACTTTTCATCTCATACTTTAACCTCCCTTAGCCTTTATTCAATCTGTAGTGAGAAACCATTATTATTTCCAAATTTTCCTCCTATACTTCCTGCATTAACCTACTTGGCCATATACTCCTTTTCCTTTCTTAGTGGTGATGATGGCTATGACAACCCCTTTTCCGCATTTAAAAGTTTGAATACTTTGATACTTGGATCATGTGGAGTTGTTGATAATAAGAACCTCTCCATATCAAGTGTCTCCCTTGTTAATTTAACATTAGAAGTGTGCTCTTGCAAATTTAAGTTATCTACCCCAAATCATTGCAGTTTTAATTTTTGGGGTTGGCCTCGCAAAATCAATGGTGAATTCTCTTCTATTAAACATCTAAATATTCTTTTCCCAATCTCAACAAGTGTCTCAAATTATCCTTTAATTCTACTCAATTGACTAGCCGAGCTTTCTCTTCTAGAATCATTGACAATCTGTTCAAAGACCCTGGAGGTATTTTAGTTTGGTTTGTGAAAACATTAGAGCTTTCATTTATTTTATTACAAAGACTAGTCCATTATTATTTTTTATTGACTTGCTTTTAGTTTATCTTAATTCATCTTTATTGTTGGTTTAGATTCTCAGCTTAATTCCTGATTCATGGAAGATTGATTTCCCTTATTTACATAACTTGAAGTTACTGAAAATAGAAAGATATGAACCTCCATCGATAGCCGATGGAATAGAAGACGTTTTGCTTCAAAACTCACCGTCTGCAAAGAAAGTTATCAATCTTGCATCTAGGTAAATGTGCATTCAACTTTGAAATTCAATAGTTTAAGTTGACTTTTACCTTTTTTACTCACCGTCCACATCAGATTTTTCTACAACTTAATGAATTGTTGTTTTAACAATGTTTATTAAGATTTTAGTATTTCAAAATGAAGAGAAGAGAGTTGTATTTTACAATACCAGACTCTTTAAGAGACATGTTGTCCTGGCCCGCGCCGCAACTCGATGCGCAACTCCAATGCAGCTGGAAGCGGTGAACACATTTTTTCCACGCCTCTTTTAATAGCTTAGTCGTAAATAACTTTGATCAAAAGTAAGAGTGTTTTAGAGATGGCTATACTTAAACTCTATTACTTGAATTAGCCTTATTTGACTGTTTATGTAAACATGGTGGCAGCCAAGCGCCACTTGCAGTTGCATCCATCAAATTTATAAGAGAGGTATTGCTATTGCAATAATTATTATATAGAAAAGATAATTTTATAAAGTCTGACCATTTTATGTTCATTATTGATGATTTATCTGTACATTTTTACGCATTAGTGTCGCTCCCACCAAATGACACCTCAGGTCAGAAGGGGTACAGACGCGAACGGTCGGCGAAAGAGGATGAGAACACACAGGGGTGGACTCAGAAAAGAAAAGAGTCGCCAGCAAGGCATTTTTATCCCGGAGGAAAGGTAATGCTGCATAAACCTAAGAAAAGACGGACAAGACGGTTGCGAACCAGAGAGACTGAGAAAGGGGGTTGGTTACAACCTGGGAAGGTATTAGCACCCAGATTGTCCGTCGTACTCGACGGGATCCACGCTTAAAAGATTTGTATTTTAAAGGGGTAGTGTCAGTGCAATTTGTGTATCAAAGCTGGAAAAGAATGCAAGTGTCAGTGTAAAAGAAGTGTAGTGTATGTAAGTGAAGTGTCAGTGTAAGAACAGAAGTGAAATGCTCAAGACTATGAGGCTTGAAGAATAATACAGGAAGGAGGGGGAATATACAGAGACTTTTGTTCGATAACCGTTAAGTTATGCCTACGTATCCTCTCGTGCAATGAGGAAGTCAGAACACCGTAGTTCGACCCAAAGAGACTGAAAGATAAATTGACTTGTGAACTGCTTACCTGTCTATGCTCAAGTGTATGACCTGTCTGGCTCAGGTGCAAACTGTCTTGCATTAGACGGAAGAAGCAAGTTCTCGTTTGTGAGTGAATGAGGTGAGAAAAGAATCCCGAAGGAGACGATTATTGTTTGTTTTTTGAGTTTTCAACCTTTTATTGCTTTTTGGAGTTTGTCATAAGTAAATGAGCTTAAGCCTAAACCAATGGATTAGTAAACTCATCACATCCTCCCTCTGATTAGGGGTAATGAGAATACCTTAAGTGTGAAGTCAACATCTCACACTTAGACACCATGATGTAGGGTTAAGATCATTAACCTACTTATCTTTATTTAGATGTTTTTTTTTGTTTTTGTTTAGTGTTAAGTAATGAGTTTAAGCCATAATCAAGGATTTAATGGACTCATTACACCATCCTAATAGAAGGATAATAGATGAGAACATTTAAGCTGAGAAAGACTCCTCAACTTAATCCATGATTAGGGATTAACCTCATGACAAAACAAATCCTTTATTAAATGGGTTTTAGTTAATGATAAGATGAAGAAATGGATTTTATGGTTAGTAAGACAACTTGAGGGGGACTTGTCCATTAACACTAGGGTTAGTCCTTCTTAACCAATTAAGGAAGAATTAGAACCCTAATGCAAGGCCCAAGTTACAAGCTTGATGTCTTGGTGATTATTAAGTGGATTGATTAAAGGATTTAAACACATTAAGGGTTTAACACTTAGGATTAAAGTTATACACTCCATCCTAATAGAAGGATGCAGGCATAAGCTTAATCACAAAGCCTTAAAGCCTTTAGGGTTTAGTCCTTGATTATGAGATGAGAAGAGAAGACTCAAAGATGACACAAAGGTAAAAGCTAAATGGGGGACTAATCAAAACCTAATTATTATCATGCTTGGAGATCCTAGGGTTTATGAGGCTCAAAGGGGAAAGATCTTCAGAGAAACCACCAGGAAGGAAGCAGATGAAAAGAGCTAGAAGCAAAGAGAAGCAAAACAACTTGCTTCACTTAAGAAGACAAGTTGCTTGAAGAAAGAAAGTAAGATGAACAAGAATGAGCAAGCTCAATCCAATTCACATACAAAAATGCAGCAAAGGAAGTATGAAAGAGATGAAGAGAGATTATGAGAAGTGAAGGCAAATTCACTTCTCGAACAACTTACCACCTGAAATGTTAGCATAAGGAATGAAATGCAATGCAAATGAGATGAAGTGTGATGATGCAAACCAAAACCAGGAGGAAGATCATGAAGTGAATGATGCTAAGAGATGATACAAATATAAGGCAAGGCATGGGAATGATCAAACAAGCATAAGGATGCAAATGAGGCATGCATTGAATCATGAAAGTACATGAAAAGTTATGAAATGTAATGAACATACAACATGGCAAATGAAAGATGCAATGATCAAACATGATTCTAATATATCCTAAGATGCATTATGAATCATGTTGATGCACAAAATGTCATGGAAATTCATGGTATGCAAGCAAATGGAAGATGGATGCAAAGGAAGACATAAATTAGGGTTCATGATCAACACACAAAGCAAAATCCAAAACCAGAAGCAAGAGACATGATAAAAATTTGAAAATGCTATCAAAGATATCCTAAACCTATAAAAACTCACTGCCCAAAGGAGGGGATCCAATTCTTATCCTAGTGAAAGTTGTGAATTTCCTAAGATTGCTAGGGTTTTAAGGTACCTTGTCAAGAAAAATGCTAAACAAATTGGAAATGCAAGATCAAATCCAACCAATTTTATCCTATAAACTACATGCCATACAAGATGCAATGCAAAAAGAATCATCATCCAACTCTCAATGGTTAGGCAGAAATAAATTTTTGAAGTTTGAAACAAAATATTGCCTAAAAATGAAATTTAATCCAATGAAAATGATCAAAAGGCATCAAGAACAAAAAAGAAATTTGGTTTGAGAGTTGGACAATGTTTCTAAATGTTTTTAAATGCTATGTGAATTTTTTGGTGATTTTTAAATACCTAAATGTATTTTTAATTAATTAATTCTCATTAATTAATTAAAAATAAACATTTAAATGATTTAAAAATAATTTTTAATGCAAAAAATAAAAATAAAAATATTTTTGTGTTCTGAAAATTCATGAAACCTTTGACGAAAATTTTCAGAATTTTTTAATGATTTTAGCTATTTTAAAATAAATGTGCAAAACAAATGAATAAAAATGAAATGAAAATATAAATAAAAAGAAAGTCAGCGCATCCTAAGGCTGATATTTAAACTGGGAATGGAGGGAAAGACTGGCGCGCTATCCTACGGCTGGCATTCAAACTGGGCCAATTAAATTAAACTGGATTAATTAAATTAATTAAGTGAGATTAGGGTTTTAATGAAAGATCCAGGCCATTGAAACGCGCGGGAGTCAGACTTAGTCAACCAGATCAAGGGTCCACATTCAAACTTGGCTAACCCTAATTAACAAACCCTAATTATTTTCAGGTCACCAGAGACGAGCTCCGGTCGTCTTCTCCGGTGACCCCCTTCCCTGAAAAACTCAAACTCACTCCCTAGGTCATTTCTGGAGCTCTAAAGCTCCAGATCACTTCCTCTCACCTCCCTAAACTCATCCCTGCCCTCAAATGGAATTTATTTCTCACCATTAACAAGATTCGAAGTAAAGTTCAAAAATGGCAGAAATTTCAGTCAGGTCATACACACTCATTCCTTCATCATTTTCAAAAATACAAAGTTCATTGAACTCAGGGAATCAAACTTAACCATTTAGCAACTTAAAATAAAGCTTCTGGAAAAATGAATTTCAGTGGCTACCTGAGTTGAAGCTTTTAATCCAAGAGCTTCTGGACCAGTTCCTTGCTTCCAACCAACTCTACTGACCTCCCTCAAGTGTTTGCAAAGTTTGTTTGAAGTTTATTTTGGCTAGTTTGTGAGATTGATCAAGTTCTGTTCAGTGAGGGGTGAGAATCGTGATTTAGTTTGAGGAGGTTTCAGGGATGAATGAGGGCAGGGAAATGATCAGGGGAGTATGCTGAGTGATCCTATGGAGTTTGTTTTTATGTTTGATGCTTGTGTTGTGTGATTCGAAGCAAAATGCATAAAGGGAGGTTTTTGGGAATGCTGGCTTGCGATCTGTTTCAGGCTTGTGTGTGTGGTGTGTTATGTTGCATTTGGTCCACTTATCACAACTAGAGAGGTCAGAGAAGTTGGTGTGGCACAGGCTGATTGGTATGGGTCTGTAAACACCCCAAATTTTCCCTCACTCATTCACACCATGGCTTGTGATCATTTCATATGCATAAGTTCAATCATACCATCTCATATTACATTTTGATTCATTTCATTGGTTCAAAGTCATCTGCATCTAGGGTTTGTGATCTGAGCAATCCAAGAGCTTCTTGAGCCACTCCAAAGGTCATCAATCACTTCAAAGGGGTCCATGTATGTTCAAGCATCATATTATATCTTCTCAAAGTCAAGAATGTCAAAGAATCACAAGAACTGAGAATGGCATGGAAGCAGAGCCAGGCTTAACTGCACAGATGACCTAGAATTAGGGTTTTGGTTTCAAAGGCCATAACTCCAAATTTTTTGGTCATTCTTGCTTCTATTGGTCTCTATATGGTATGGGGAGCATGCATATCAATTTTCATGAAGAAATTCAATGGGGAAGTCATCTGATCAAGAGTTGACTTTTCAAGCAAGTCAGTGCAAAATCAGGGCATCTGAGGCCCCCAATGACCCAACCAAAGGGTGTTCTTCATCATTTTGATTGTATATGATCTTTATTTGATCATGGAAGATGTTAGAAGTTCACAAAGTTGAAGAATTTCAAGTCATTTGCAAAGTTGACTTTTTGGGAAAGTTTGACTTTTAATGAAATTGCCATTTTGGGAAACTTTTTCAACCCTTGCTTTTTGATCCAAAAATGCTTCAAATGAAAAAACTTTGGTCATGAAAGTGGTAGAATAGATCATTCCCTTTTCAAAAAGTACAAGAACATGACCTAATTCATTTTGAATCAAAAGTTATGGCTTGTCAAAGTTGGCTAAAATCACAAAATTTCAAAGTTTCTACCAAAGAGGCAAAGTTGCAAATTCACTTGTCAAGGCAAATTGAGCTATCAAATACACTTCTAATCTTCACAACATGATCATACAACACCTAAAATTCAGAATGGGCCAAGGGATCACTCATTTTTATGGCCTATGGAGCAAGAAATCTCATAAGAAGCAAAAGTAAGGCAAGTTGCAAAAACTCACTCAAGTGTGAATCCACTTGCTTGCTGACTTCATGATCAATCCTAGGGTTCTCCCTACATCTTGCTGCGCAGGACACACCTTTTGTCCTTGTCTAGCTAGTAGCCCATGCCTCTCTTACACAACTTTGACATTTTGGCAACTTGAGCCATACCTATCACAAAAGCACACATCAACTCATCTGACCTATCACAATAGTTTATGCAAACAAAAAGCAAGAAAAAGCATACAAAACACAAGCCTGAAACACTCTCCAACACAGCTCTCTCATTTTCACACCATTTTGCAAAAGCTTTCGAAACTGATTGCACAAGCTACAAACATACAAACCAACTTCACAAACATACTCAGCACACTTCCCTGATCACAAAGCACCCATCACCATAGCCTAAAACTCCCAGAATCACAAATACGATTTCCACACCACCTTGAACAGAACTTCTGCCATCTCTCAAACCATCCATTACAAACTTCTTCTAAGCATCAGGACTTCATCAGGGGCCTAAGAGGAGTGGTTTGCGCAAAGAGAGAGGGTCAGAAAGTTGCAAACTAAGAAAGCTCAAAGCTCAGGTATATCAAGAACTTTTTTTCCAGAAATGAATTTTTAAGTTCCTAAGTTGTTCCTCATGCTTTGCTGATCACTCTGATGCTTTTACTTTTTGAAATGGTTGAGAAATAAGCATTTAATCAAGTTCTGAAACTTTTCTGACCTAAACATGTTTGGCTTCGATTCGCATGATTAATGAATAAAAATGAGTTTTGTTTAGGGGTTTTGATTCAGTGTTGTATGGGGATGATTTATGGGTGTTTAGTTTTCATTTTCATGGAGTTTTGAGGATTTTAGCAACTTTCAGGTGAGGGTCTTGCCGGGGAAGACGACCGGAAGTCTTCTCCGGCCACCTGAAAGTAATTAGGGCTAATCAGTGTAATTAAATGCAGTTTGAATGTGGTGCGTAGGATAGGTTGACTTTGTTTGACTGGCGCGTGTTTGGAGGGTCCAGATCCACTCACTTAACCCTAATCCACGTCATTAACCTAATTAATTGAGTTTTATATTTAATCTGGCCAGTTTGAATTTCCACCCTTGGATATGGCGCCAGTCAACGCGCGCGTTTCTCAGTTTAAACCTCAGCCTTAGGATCAGCATACTTCCCATTTAATCCAATTTTATTTTCATTTAATTTCATTTGTTTTCTCCATTTAATTTAAAATAGTAAATCATTTTCAAAAATTCTGAAAATTTTTGTACAAACTTTTATTAATTTTCAGAAACCAAAAACATTTTTGTTTTTATTTTTTTGCATTAAAAAATATTTTTAAATCATTTAAAAGTTTATTTTTAATTAATTAATGAGAATTAATTAATTAAAAATACTTTTAGGTATTTAAAAATCACCAAAAAATTCATGAAACCTTTAAAATCATTTAGAAACATTGTCCAACCCTCAAACCAAATTTCTTTTTTGATCTTGATGCATTTTGACAATTTTTCATGGAATTAATTCCATTTCAAAGCATTATTTTGATCCAATGTTCAAAAATTCATTTCTGCCTAGTCTTTGAGAGTTGGACTTTGATTCTTTTTGCATTGTGTCTTGCATATCATGTAGTTTGTAGGATTAAATTGGCATGATTTGATCTTGCATTTCCCTTTTGTTTGACATTTTTCTTGTCAAGGTACCCTAAGACCCTAGAAATCTTAGGAAATTCATAACTTTCACTAGGTTAAGATTTAGAACCCCTCCTTTGGGCAGTGAGTTTGTGTAGGGTTAGGATTCCTTGGAATACATTTTCAAATTTTTATCATGATGTTTGCTTCTGGTTTTGATTTTTGTTTTGTGCATTGTTCATAAACCCTAATTTGGGCTTTCATATGCATTCATCTTGCATTTGCTTGCATACCATGACTTGCCATGACATTTTGTGCATCCATTTGATTCATTAGACATCTCAAGACATGTTAGAAGCATGTTTGATCATTGCATCTTTAATTTGCCATTTTGTATGTCATTTGCATTCCATAACTTTTCATGTATGTTCATGTTTCTAAGCATGCTTCATTTGCATCCATATGTTTGTATGATCATCCTCATGCCTTGATTCATGTTTGTATCATCTCATAAAATCATTATCATCACATACATGCTTCTGGTTTTGGTTTGCATCATGCCATTTCATTTCATTTTGCATTGCATTGCATTTCTCTCACTAACTTTTCAGGTGGTAAGTCACTTTGAGAAGTGAATTTGCCTTCACTTCTCACATTTTCTTTTCATCTCTCTTATGCATCCTTGCTGCATTTTATCTTGTGTTTGAGATTGAGCTTGCTCTTTCTTCTTCTTCTTACTTTCTTTCTTCAAGTGACTTGTCTTCTTAAATGAAGCAAGTCACTTTGCTTCTCTTTGCTCCTTTCATCTGCTTCCTGGTGGTTCCTTTGAAGATCTTTCTTGTAAACCTCACAAACCTTAGGAACAACCAAGCATGACAATAATTAGGGTTTTGATTAGTCCCCCACTTAGTTTTACCTTTGTGTCTCATTGAGTCTTCTTTTCTCACCTCATAATCAGGGACTAAACCCTAAAGGCTTTAAGGCTTTGTGATTAAGCTTATGCCTGCATCCTTCTATTAGGATGGAGTGTATAACTTTAATCCTAAGTGCTAAACCCTTAATGTGTTTAAATCCTTTAATCAATTCATAATAATCATCAAGACATCAAGCTTGTAACTTGGGCCTTGCATTAGGGTTCTAATTCTTCCTTAATTGGTTAAGAAGGACTAACTCTAGTGTTAATGGACAAGTCCCCCTCAAGTTGTCTTACAAACCCTAAAAATCACTTCATCATCTTATCATTAGCTAAAATCCACTCAACAAAGGCTTTGTTTTGTCATGAGTTTAATCCCTAATCATGGATTAAGTTGAGGAGCTTTCCTCAGCTTAAACACTCTCATCTATTATCCTTCTATTAGGATGGTGTAATGAGTCTGTTTAATCCCTGATTATGGCTTAACCTCATTACTCAACACTAAACAAAAACAACAAAAACATCTAATTAATCACAAGTAGGTTAATGATCTTAATCCTACACCATGGTGATTAAGTGTGAGAAGCTGACTTCACACTTAAGGTATTCTCATTACCCCTAATCAGAGGGAAGATGTGATGAGTTTATTAACCCATTGGTTTAGGCTTAAGCTCATTAACTTATGACAAACTTTCAAAAGCAATAAAAGACTGAAAACTCAAAAACAAACAATAATCGTCTCCTCCGGGATTCTTTTCTCATCATCTTCACTCACAAACGAGAACTCGCTTCTTCCGTCTAATGCAAGACAGTTTGCACCTGAGCCAGACAGGTCATACACTTGAGCATAGACAAGCAAGCAGTTCATCAGTCAATTTATCTTTCAGTCTCTTTGGGTCGAACTACGGTGTTCTGACTTCCTCATTGCACGAGAGGATACGTAGGCATAACTTAACAGTTATCGAACAAAAGTCTCTGTATATTCCCCCTCCTTCCAGCATTATTCTTTAAGCCTCATAGTCTTGAGCTTCCCATTCTTTCTTACACTGACACTTCACATATTTCACTTCACTTCCTTCCAGCACTGACACTTGCATTCTTTCCAGCTTTGATACACAAATTGCACTGACACTACCCCTTTAAAACACAAATCTTTTAAGCATGGATCCCGTCGAGTACGACGGACAATCTGGGTGCTAATACCTTCCCAGGTTGTAACCAACCCCCTTTCTCAGTCTCTCTGGTTCGCAACTGTCTTATCCATCTCTTGATAGGTCTATGCAGCATTACCTTTCCTCCGGGATAAAAATGCCTAGCTGGCGACTCTTTTCATTCCCTGTGAGTTCACTCCTGTGTGTCCTCGCACCCTCCTCTCGCCGACCGTTCGCGTCTGTACCCTATTTGACCCGGCTTCATTTAGTGGGAGCGACAGCTTGGCGACTTTGCTGGGGACCCTTATACTGTAACCAGGGCTTCTGGTTCTTTTTGTGGGTTCCTCCTAGCGCTTGATTGATTTGTGTTTACTGGGGTGTTATGTGCTATTTGTGTTTGCATATTTTATTTATTGCTTTATGTATAGTTTTGCTTATTGCTTTCTTTAGAGCTTTACATATATCATACTGTCATACTGTGCTGGCTGGATCTGGTTTTGTTGCTTTGGTGGGTGGGTGTTCTATTGAGAGTTAAGGTCCTATACCTGGGACCTGAGTGACACCTAGGCTAGAGTGGTTCATGTTCTTTCCCATTCCATTTCGGTCTGGTGCGGGAATATGAAGCACGGTTCAGATGTGGGTTTCTTCTTGAGAACTCTGTGCTACAGATTTCCTGTAGTGCTAGGGCTATCTGGGAAGCCTGCTAAGTCTGGATGACCTTTAGTATTGACCTTCAGAAACTGAGGTGAATTAGAGGAGGATCCTTTATGGTTATTGTAAACACTGTACCTCCGGGTTAGAAGTGTTTACACTTCTCATAACTGATCCAAGTCTGAGGATCCTTGTTTTAGAACACCACCTGTGAGGGGTTGGGCTGTTTACAGGTTTGCAGGTACCCTTGACCTCAACATACCCTGTTACTTTGTTTTGATTAAGAGTACTCCATTTTGGGACAGTTCTTGTGATTTTTAACCTTGGACATGTGACTCTTTATTTGAGTCCCCCACCTTGGTTACTAGACTTATGAACCTCCATCTGGAATTCTTAAACATACATGGACTTATATCAAAGCAGCAATCAGATCCAGCTTGATCACAAACCCTTGCATATCATTTGCATACATCATCATTGCATCATTTAACATTTGCTTATTTGTTTTTCAGGGTGTCCACATACTATATTTTGGCTTGGTTTTGACCCCTTCATCTGCATAGACCTATCTGCTTCAGCTATCCTCATCAACTACCTGCTTCAGCTACTGTTATTACCAGCATCTGCCTGTCAGTGGCCCATCTTCAGTGTTATTCTCCATCATCAGCATCTGTCTCAGCTCTTCTTCAGCAACATGGCACCCAAGAAGAGCAATATCTCCTACCATTTCTTTGAGCCTGAGTTAGCTGGCATCAGGAAGATCCAGGCCCTGATTAGCTTAGTGCACTCAAGTGTATTGCTGCCTAGCTCTCTTTCAAGTGCTACCCTTCTTTGGTATACAAATTTCCATCTGCTCACACTTGACACATGATGGAATGAAACATTGTCCAGAGGAGCTTCTGGAACAGCAGAGGTGGACCTTGATGGTGCTGGTTTCTTCTTTGGTTGGGATGTTGGGACATCCTCTTCAACATCTGAATCTGGTGGAGTTACAGCTTTCCTCTTTTGGGTATTCACCTTGTCTTTCTTTGGAGTAGGCTGCTTCTTTTCAGGAGTTGAATGTCCTGCAGTCTTCTTTTCCTTTCTAGCCCTAAGCCTTTTGTCTATGCTAGGGTCCACAGAAGCAATGATCTCTGTGACAGAGTCATTATCTAAGTCTTCAACATGTAGCATAGATGCCTCCTCTTCCAAGTTAGGAGTAGGTTCCAAACATATGTGATCATCACACATTTGTCTAGCACCCAAAGCATCCATCATGTTAGCAGGATATCACACCAGTTTCCTTCTTCTGGAACACAAAACTAAGCTTGGTTCTGAAACATTATTGCTTTCAAGATTACTATCTTTTCTTCAATCAGCTCCAACTGAAGTGCTATAACATTATGAAAGATACTTTGCACACATACAATAGACAATAGCATCTCAAGGAGTATTCAGCTTCATAGCTTCAGAAAAAAAAAACAATCTTTTAGGTCTTTGATTCAACATTTACCATATACTGTTGATGTGTAGTGTGGTGTCAAGCCATTAGGATTAACATATCAATTCAGCTTCTTTCTTGATGAAACTTCCTTCAGTTCATGATTTAGACAATCATAAACATGTATCTTCACAAGAGAGATTTTCTCCAGCTATACCTAAACAACATAGGACACCATAACCAGGAAGAATATTCTCATTAGGTTACCATAAATAAGCTTAAGAGATAACTTATCAAGATTTTCACTCCCGCATGAAAGATTTGATAATTATACTCTTTTGTTTTGGCTCCAACCTCTTCTTTCATCAAGAACCACACTATTCTGAACTAAGTTTCTTCCAGTTCTGTAATCACATGATAGAACATCAAACTTGACATTATGAACTGAAGCTTTGCAACAACCTTTGTATGATGTATTGGGGAACCACTATCAGACATAGCACATCATAAATAATAGAGCAATTCCTTGGAGATAAATAAACTTTTCCACAGTAAGATCCTCCAAAAGATATTGAAACACAATGTCAAGACATCTTATCTGACATCAGCAACCCTATGTGAATACAACACCATTATATCATATGATGAATAGTCCATCCTCCACTTCTAGGGACCATTCAAACACCAATATGAATCTCTCAAGTTCCAACAGCTCTTCATTATATCATCCTTCTTCCTTTACCATGAACCAGAAAGTATCTCCCTTAGATCTCATCCAGAAACAGACCAGGATGCCTGCTCTGATACCAATTGAAATTCTGGTATGACAGACTCAGATGTCTAATATGATGTTGAGACATCTTATCTGTTACTTATAAACATGGTAAGGCATACATATCAGTACTTAAATAATTCTGATATATCAGAGTCAAACATGCTTCAGGATGTTGGGACATCTGATAGGACATTCAGTTCAGGTACTGCATAAAACATAAAAGATGTAAAGAACACAGAAGTTTGTTAACCCAGTTCAGTGTATAACCACACTTACATCTGGAGGCTACCAAGCCAGGAGGAAATCCACTATTAGTAATATTAATTCTAGACTTAAACCACCCTGTTTAATCTATCACTTAATACTTACCCAATGCAATTTCTACCTAAGACTCACTTAGATAAGAGTACCCTACTCACTCCCCCTCAATCACACAGTGATTTTGTTTACAAGTTTAATTAAATTGAAGTCACACTTCAAACAAAAAACAGCTTGATCTTACTTCACAGTTTCAATCAAGTCACAAAACTTCTCTTGCTTACAAGCTTCGAGAATCACAAGTGAAACAGCCACAATAGAGTTACTTGTTATGCACGGCTGACACAAGGACACAACCCTAATAATGTTTACATTTTCGGTTGATTGGGTTAATTCTAAACTAGGTTACAAGGTTTCTTTTATAACCTATTCCCAACTGGATTTGGGCCTAAACAATCACAACAATAGCTGCTACAAATATGCAGAAATATCTGCTACAAATATGCAGAAATATCTGCTACAAATATTCCAAAAGATCTTCAACTCCTAAAATATCTCTAAATATAGAAACCTATATTTTTCAATATTTGTCTTCAATTTAAATTGAGTCTTTAAGATCTTCTAGATCAGCACCACATATGATTGCATAATATCTCCAGAATATTCTGCATAATTCAGATATGATAAATCCAATGTTATCACCTTGAATTAGGGTTTGTTACTTCCTAAATTCTAGGTGATTTTGTTCTTCTGATTAATCTGAATCTTCATAACAAAACTCCCTACAGATGCGCCTTGTTCTGTTTTTATCCATCCATAATTAATTCCAGATAACTCTCCTTAAATATCTCAAATCAGTTAGTCATTAATTAATTCTGGTAGCAGGTCTGAGATGTCTCAACATCTGTTGGGACATCCTGAAAAACTGAACTTACTTCATTTACTGATACAATGTCCTAACATCTGATGTGACATCCTGTAAACTGAACTTATTCCATTAACTGATACAATGTCCTAACATCTGGTGTGACATCCTGATATCTTGACTTAAGTTCATTAACTGTTACTCTGTTTGACAGTGTCACAACATCTGGTGTGACATCCTGAACTAAGTTCCACACTTCTTGTTTGATATCTATATGTAACATATGACAGTAATGTTGTCATGACAGTTGCAGATGTTTCAACATTCTCTTTGACATCTGTTATGACATTTGCAGATGTTTCAACATCTTCTTTGACATCTGTCTGTAGCATATGACAGTAATTCTGTCATGACATTTGCAGATGTTTCAACATCTTCTTTGACATCTGTCTGTAACATATGACAGTAATTCTGTCATGACATTTGCAGATGTTTCAACATCTTCTTTGACAGTTGACTGTAACATATGACAACATCTGTTGGGACATCCTGAATTAGTTCTTCTACTCTGTTTGATAATGTCCCAACATCTGATAGGACATTCTGAACTGAATTCAACATCTTCTTTGACAACTTCCACATTTATCTGTGCCACCATGTCAGGACATCATGTTTGACATGTTCTTCCAGAGTCTATACCATGTTAATATGGAACTTCTTATTCAACATTTTCCAGCCATATTAGTTTTACCAAACATAATGCCAATCATAAAATAATAGCATTAACAATCTCCCCCTTTGGCTTATTTTGGCTAAAACTAATTTACATACAGGTGTAGTAGTACCTTATGTAGAAGTTCCTTAACATCAACATCTTCATATCAGACCTCACACTATTACTTCTCCCCCTTTTTAGCCATAAAAAGACAAAGGTATATAATCTCCATAAGCTTGAAACACACACAAGCTTCACAATTCCTCAAGAATCAAACATAAACTGCAGAGAGCAGCTTTATATAATATAGCCTTCTAGACTCTTAGGATTCTCCTTATCTGGTTAAGGTATTACTCCCCCTTAACACCACAAAATCAAGTGCACATACTTGTAACACACTCCCCCTGTCTAGGATACTCCATGCTTCTCTGTACATTGATGAAAGGAAAACATAAGACGCATCTTCATGTCTTCAAGAGCTCACTCTCTGTTCAATTCCCAATCGAACACATTCACTTCTTGTACCAAAGCATACCTGATTCCTTTATGGGTTTGTAGTTACCACAGACTACACAAGATGAACATCTTCTAGCACACAGGTTATTGACACTAAGCCTTTACACACCAAAGGCCATACAGTCCAGATAAAACACATCCAAACTAATTGTGAAATTAGAATGAATGTCCACAAACAAACTTCCAAGCAATCAATACCTGATATACTTCTGGTGGATCAACAGAGATGTGCTCTTCAGTTGAGGCCTTGTGCTGGTCCTCAGATGTTTCAACATCTATTGGGACATCCTGTTGAGCAGGAGTGTCCTTTGCAGCCTGAGTTTGTTGATCTTCTTGTGGGGCTGGCATAGTGTTCAGAGGGAAAGATATGCCACTTACCATTCTTTGCTCAGATAGAATCTTGGTTACCAACTCCTTTATGGAATCATTCACAAATTCAGAAGCTTTTGGAGTGTTGTACAATGGTGAAGGTATGCCTTTGGTCTTGCTGAAAACTTATGATTAGGTAGTCTAATAATAGAAACCATGTAGATAAACACCCCATATAATGTACTAACACTTAGTTAGAACATTTTTCATACACCAAGACCTTATCACCATGATCCTAGATGTGCTCCACCAACTGGACTTACTATAGCATAGTAATCCATGAACTGAAAATCTTCAATCACACTGTGCCACCAGTTAGAATCAGAAATCCAGAAAGAGTGATAAACTCTCATCCACCTTCAAGAAGAATAAATCCTCTTGAGTCTTCAACTCATCACTCCTCTGCCCAAGAGCAATTTGTTCCAAGACAATCCTCAAGAACAACCAGCTGCCACACTCTGATTATCTTGATTCTTTGAATCCACTTTAAAGATCAACCAATTACCACATATTGATAACCTCCTTTATGAATCCTCATATGAAAAAGCCAATTGCCACTTTTGTCTTCTTCACGTTTATAGAACAAGAGTTCCATGCTCTCATAGACTTGATTTATCCACCAAGTTTGAGTAAACAACCTCCATTCTATTGGTTTTGCAGAAGTTCTTACCAATAACACATATTGATGAGAAACTTCCAATGTTTCTCCAAAGTCTTCAAACCTGCCACTGTCTGATTATTCAGAAGGAATAGTTAAGAACTGCACCTCATAACTATACCAAGGATGCCACCTTTCATTGAGAAAGGAAGTCTTAACAAATTTATGATATCCCCACCTATCTTAACTCCATGATGAGCATTCTGGACTACACCTAGATCAGAAATAAACCAATCCAAGTGGTCATTATGATATGTTCATGGTCTTTCATCTCCATCTTCAGAATCAATAATGTCCAGACCAGTTCTTGCCAAGAAACTTTCCAGAAATACATAACTCCTGTCACACAAGACTGAAGCCAATACTACATCTTATGCAATACCTCACCCATGATTCTGCACAAACTCTGATGATAAGATGTTCCAACATCTGTTTGAACATCACCAATCTTGAATCACAAGGATAATCAATCAAATATTTGTGAACTCCACAAACAACAATTGATCTTAGATCCTTGTATAATACCTTATCAGATAGTTCTACATAATCTGATCTTTTAATTTTGAAGGATTTTAAGGTTAGCTCCAGATAAGATTAGCAAGATCTCCTCATGTCATGGATAACCAATACTCCAGCTGAGCATAAACTCCATTAATTCTCAATTTCACACCCCTGATGAACATACAAAGAGCACAACTGATAAATATCCATACTTGATTTTATATCCCAAAACAGATGCTCTTAGTTTGCTTGCTACAAAGGGTTCATACTGCCACTATCCATGACTAGTAGTGGAAGAGACTACCAGTTCAACAACCATTCTGATCAGACTTCTCAATCTGATATTCTTCCCTTTCTTCTAGCAATTATTGGTCACATTGCTAGCTTTAATCATGACCAAAGTCATGCATTTATCACCCACATTTGTAAATACATTTAGAAGCTTTTTCATCTTCAGATTCATCATCAGATTCATTAGTATTCTGAGCAACCTCTTCCAGCTCCAACCTTTGAATTACTTCCTCAAGCTTTTTCTTCCTAGCATCCAGCTTTTTGCAAGTGTTTTTCAGATCTGCAATCAAGACAGCTTTGGATATGGGAGTCTTTGCTTTTGAAGGTCCAGCAGATGTCCTAGTGGAAGCTCCAACATCAGCAGCATGATGGCTCAAGAAAAGTTTGTAATGGAAGGCCAGAGGACTTTTTCTTTTGCATACTGAATCCTTCTCAGTGAGGATACCTGGATACTGGCTTAGTATGATTCCACATAGCAGAGAGGGAAAAGCAATGGGAAGCTTTGTTGCAGATGTTCCAGCATGCTTCAATGTCTGATCCAAAATATAAGCCCCAAAGTCCAGCTTTGCTTGGGTGCCCACAGCATATATGAACCTGCTCAATTCAGTTGCTATTGAGGAGGTATGGTTGGTAGGGACCCAATTTGAAGTGCCAATCCTATGCAGCATTGCATACTTCCTTGTCAGCAAGCTAACAGAAAGTTTCCCCTTGACTGGCCAAGCTTTGAATTGATTAGCAGTGATGACTTTGCACACCTGTTTATTTGTCTTTCCCAGCTCATTAGGTCCATCAGATTCTCTTCCTAGATAGTGGTTGATAACCCTAGGATAGAATTCCACACATCTCCCTCTTACATACACCTTTCTAAAGTCATCTGATTTACCATCAGCACAGTCCTCTTGTAGGTTGACAATGAATTCCTTGACTAGCAGCTCATAGCAAGGTGAAAAGTTTGATACTGTTTTGAATAAACCAGCAGAAAAAATTAGGTTGATTACCTTAGTGCACTCAAGTGTATTGCTGCCTAGCTCTCTTTCAAGTGCTACCCTTCTTTGGTATACAAATTTCCATCTGCTCACACTTGACACATGATGGAATGAAACATTGTCCAGAGGAGCTTCTGGAACAGCAGAGGTGGACCTTGATGGTGCTGGTTTCTTCTTTGGTTGGGATGTTGGGACATCCTCTTCAACATCTGAATCTGGTGGAGTTACAGCTTTCCTCTTTTGGGTATTCACCTTGTCTTTCTTTGGAGTAGGCTGCTTCTTTTCAGGAGTTGAATGTCCTGCAGTCTTCTTTTCCTTTCTAGCCCTAAGCCTTTTGTCTATGCTAGGGTCCACAGAAGCAATGATCTCTGTGACAGAGTCATTATCTAAGTCTTCAACATGTAGCATAGATGCCTCCTCTTCCAGGTTAGGAGTAGGTTCCAAACATATGTGATCATCACACATTTGTCTAGCACCCAAAGCATCCATCATGTTAGCAGGATATCACACCAGTTTCCTTCTTCTGGAACACAAAACTAAGCTTGGTTCTGAAACATTATTGCTTTCAAGATTACTATCTTTTCTTCAATCAGCTCCAACTGAAGTGCTATAACATTATGAAAGATACTTTGCACACATACAATAGACAGTAGCATCTCAAGGAGTATTCAGCTTCATAGCTTCAGAAAAAAAAAACAATCTTTTAGGTCTTTGATTCAACATTTACCATATACTGTTGATGTGTAGTGTGGTGTCAAGCCATTAGGATTAACATATCAATTCAGCTTCTTTCTTGATGAAACTTCCTTCAGTTCATGATTTAGACAATCATAAACATGTATCTTCACAAGAGAGATTTTCTCCAGCTATACCTAAACAACATAGGACACCATAACCAGGAAGAATATTCTCATTAGGTTACCATAAATAAGCTTAAGAGATAACTTATCAAGATTTTCACTCCCGCATGAAAGATTTGATAATTATACTCTTTTGTTTTGGCTCCAACCTCTTCTTTCATCAAGAACCACACTATTCTGAACTAAGTTTCTTCCAGTTCTGTAATCACATGATAGAACATCAAACTTGACATTATGAACTGAAGCTTTGCAACAACCTTTGTATGATGTATTGGGGAACCACTATCAGACATAGCACATCATAAATAATAGAGCAATTCCTTGGAGATAAATAAACTTTTCCACAGTAAGATCCTCCAAAAGATATTGAAACACAATGTCAAGACATCTTATCTGACATCAGCAACCCTATGTGAATACAACACCATTATATCATATGATGAATAGTCCATCCTCCACTTCTAGGGACCATTCAAACACCAATATGAATCTCTCAAGTTCCAACAGCTCTTCATTATATCATCCTTCTTCCTTTACCATGAACCAGAAAGTATCTCCCTTAGATCTCATCCAGAAACAGACCAGGATGCCTGCTCTGATACCAATTGAAATTCTGGTATGACAGACTCAGATGTCTAATATGATGTTGAGACATCTTATCTGTTACTTATAAACATGGTAAGGCATACATATCAGTACTTAAATAATTCTGATATATCAGAGTCAAACATGCTTCAGGATGTTGGGACATCTGATAGGACATTCAGTTCAGGTACTGCATAAAACATAAAAGATGTAAAGAACACAGAAGTTTGTTAACCCAGTTCAGTGTATAACCACACTTACATCTGGAGGCTACCAAGCCAGGAGGAAATCCACTATTAGTAATATTAATTCTAGACTTAAACCACCCTGTTTAATCTATCACTTAATACTTACCCAATGCAATTTCTACCTAAGACTCACTTAGATAAGAGTACCCTACTCACTCCCCCTCAATCACACAGTGATTTTGTTTACAAGTTTAATTAAATTGAAGTCACACTTCAAACAAAAAACAGCTTGATCTTACTTCACAGTTTCAATCAAGTCACAAAACTTCTCTTGCTTACAAGCTTCGAGAATCACAAGTGAAACAGCCACAATAGAGTTACTTGTTATGCACGGCTGACACAAGGACACAACCCTAATAATGTTTACATTTTCGGTTGATTGGGTTAATTCTAAACTAGGTTACAAGGTTTCTTTTATAACCTATTCCCAACTGGATTTGGGCCTAAACAATCACAACAATAGCTGCTACAAATATGCAGAAATATCTGCTACAAATATGCAGAAATATCTGCTACAAATATTCCAAAAGATCTTCAACTCCTAAAATATCTCTAAATATAGAAACCTATATTTTTCAATATTTGTCTTCAATTTAAATTGAGTCTTTAAGATCTTCTAGATCAGCACCACATATGATTGCATAATATCTCCAGAATATTCTGCATAATTCAGATATGATAAATCCAATGTTATCACCTTGAATTAGGGTTTGTTACTTCCTAAATTCTAGGTGATTTTGTTCTTCTGATTAATCTGAATCTTCATAACAAAACTCCCTACAGATGCGCCTTGTTCTGTTTTTATCCATCCATAATTAATTCCAGATAACTCTCCTTAAATATCTCAAATCAGTTAGTCATTAATTAATTCTGGTAGCAGGTCTGAGATGTCTCAACATCTGTTGGGACATCCTGAAAAACTGAACTTACTTCATTTACTGATACAATGTCCTAACATCTGATGTGACATCCTGTAAACTGAACTTATTCCATTAACTGATACAATGTCCTAACATCTGGTGTGACATCCTGATATCTTGACTTAAGTTCATTAACTGTTACTCTGTTTGACAGTGTCACAACATCTGGTGTGACATCCTGAACTAAGTTCCACACTTCTTGTTTGATATCTATATGTAACATATGACAGTAATGTTGTCATGACAGTTGCAGATGTTTCAACATTCTCTTTGACATCTGTTATGACATTTGCAGATGTTTCAACATCTTCTTTGACATCTGTCTGTAGCATATGACAGTAATTCTGTCATGACATTTGCAGATGTTTCAACATCTTCTTTGACATCTGTCTGTAACATATGACAGTAATTCTGTCATGACATTTGCAGATGTTTCAACATCTTCTTTGACAGTTGACTGTAACATATGACAACATCTGTTGGGACATCCTGAATTAGTTCTTCTACTCTGTTTGATAATGTCCCAACATCTGATAGGACATTCTGAACTGAATTCAACATCTTCTTTGACAACTTCCACATTTATCTGTGCCACCATGTCAGGACATCATGTTTGACATGTTCTTCCAGAGTCTATACCATGTTAATATGGAACTTCTTATTCAACATTTTCCAGCCATATTAGTTTTACCAAACATAATGCCAATCATAAAATAATAGCATTAACATGTTTTATCTGAGTTCTTCAAGCAACATCAAAAGCATCTTCCCCAGGGGTCTGGAAAGGTCAAAACCAAGTGCCAAGTCGGATACCTTGGAAACAAATAAGCATACTGCATTGCATACTAACCTTTTGTTTTGTTTTGTAGGTTTGTTTTGTTTTTGTTACTAACTCTGTTGTGATCTCAGGAACTATTGCTCGACGTCGGGTGTTCCCACTCAACCGTCCACACAGATATCCCACCCGCAACAACCTTCCGGGTATACAGATGGACCAGGTACAACAGGACCTTACAGAGGTCAGGGCCCAAATGGCCAATGAGAGACTTGAAATGAGGAATCAGATGACACAATTTATGGAGGTGATGAATGGCTTAGCTCAGAGCCAAGAGAGATTAAGGACTTTAGTAGAGAGGCAGACTCAGGAAGACCCCCATCTAGGGACTGGTGGAACAAGCAACAATGAGAGGGTTCAGCCTCATATCAACCCACCTGTGTATGGCCCTCATCTTCACCCAGAGGTCAACATCCCTGCCAATGTACAAAGGAATGCTACTACAGGTAGGGTACTGCAAGAAGACCCCCAGGAAGATCAGTTCACAGTGATGGGAGCTGGGGATGAAGCCTATGACAGAAGGCTAGATGAAATTGCTGAAAAGTTAAGGTCCTTGGAGTCTCAAAACTCCTTGGGTTTTGATGTTATGGACATGGGCTTAGTGGACGGGGTCAGGATTCCCCACAAGTTTAAACCTCCGTGCTTTGAGAAGTACAACGGAACTTCCTGTCCGCGAACCCACTTACAATCCTTTCTGGGGAGGCTGAAGGCATATACCATGGATGAAAAGCTATGGATGTTTTATTTCGAAGATAGCTTAACAGGAGCTTCAAGGGAATGGTACTCTCACTTGACTAGAGCAACCATCAGATGCTGGAAGGACCTAGCTGAGTCCTTTATCAGACAGTACCAGTACAACTTGGATATGGCTCCCAACAGGACCCTCCTGATGGGAATGTCACAATCATCCAGAGAAAGCTTCCGGGAGTACGCCCAGAGGTGGAGACAGCTTGCTGCTACTGTCCAACCACCCATGTCGGAAAGGGAGATGGCCGACATGTTTATGAACACCCTCCAAGGGACATACATTGATAGGCTAGCTGCCTTTTCTTCCACCAGCTTTGCGGATGTAGTTATAGCTGGAGAAAGAATTGAGAGCCTATTAAAGATGGGCAAAATTTCTGACAACGGTGCAAGTTCGTCCAGCAACCCAAGAAAGCCTTTTGTGGGTCCAAGAAGAACTAGTGAAACTAATGCTATCCATACCAGCAGGGGCAGACCCCAGTATGTTCATAGGTCAGTGGCAGCTGTCACCATTCCCGCTTCAATTCATCCACAACCAGCATACCAACCACAACAACAACCCCACTATCAGCAACAAGCTCAGTATCCACCTCAGAGAAATTATAACAACAACAACACCAGCAACAACAATCAGCAAAGACCATATCAACAGAGACCATCTCAGGCCAATAGGGTGATTGATCCGATCCCTATGCCTTACGCCACATTATTGCCACAACTCCTGAAACTCAACCTGGTTGAGCTAAGGACATTGGCACCTCCAGATCCTGCCAGTCTACCCAGGAATTATGACGCCAGCGCCAGATGTGCTTTTCACTCAAATGCACCTGGCCACAGTACAGAGAAGTGCAGAGCTTTGCACATGAAAGTACAGGATCTAGTGGATTCCAAAGCTCTAAACTTTGCACCCCCACCAAATGTCAGTAAGAATCCTATGCCAAACCATGGAGGACCCAGAATTAATGCTATTGAAGAAGATAAGCCGTCTTACTTGATAACCAGTGTGGGGCAGATTCGGACGCCCTTGGTAGAGATTAAAGCTCAACTCCTTGAATGTCAAATATTCCCCGGGTGTGAGATAGGTTGTGCTTATTGCAACATTTCAGTAAATGGGTGTGATAACTTGAGAGATGGCATAGATGGTCTCATCCAGAGTGGCCTGCTTCAAATCACAACATCAACACCTCTAAATCCAGCAATCTCCTTAACAACAATTCCCGAGTCTCCTACAACTACAACAACAGTAATTCCAAGCAATTCATCAGCACTATCAACAATATCTCCATCCACCATATCAGCAAATCATACGTCAACAAGCATCCCTTCTACAACTTCAGCACCCCTTCATTCAGAATCTCCTACAAAAACAACACTCACCCAGTCAACAGTGTCTCCTACAACATCAACAGCAAATAATGAAAGTGTCTCAACAGTTACAATTTATTATGATCCTGCAAATGATTCTGCCTACAACTCACAAAATGCCACTCCTGTCAGAGCACCGGTTACAATATACTATGATCCACACACTATCATGGTCCCTTCTGCAGCTGCTATCAGTCCAGTCACTATCACAGTGCCTGGGCCAGTTCCTTATGAAAGCAGTAATGCCATCCCCTGGCATTACGGCTCCGATCTATACTGCGAAGGACAGAAAATCACTTTGGAATCATCAACTTCTTCACCACAAATAGACAATGTGGGGGGAGGCGGAGGCTTCACTCGAAGCGGACATCTCTTTGCCCCACAAATTCCAAGACCCAGTGCCGAAGCAGAAGCTGCTGCCAAGGCAAAAGGGAAGAGTATGGTGCAAGAAGAACAAGTTGCCAAAGAAGCTTTGAAGACCCCTTTTGATCAGGAGGTTGATGAATTCATGAGAATCATCAAGAAAAGTGATTACAAGATAGTGGACCAGCTTCACCAGACGCCTTCCAAGATCTCCATTTTATCGTTGCTAATGTACTCTGAGGCTCATCGGAACGCACTACTAAAAGTCTTGCACGCAGCTTATGTACCAGAGGAGATTACAGTCAATCAGTTAGAGGCAGTGGTTGGAAACGTCAACGCTAGTCATGGACTAGGATTTACCAACACTGATTTGACTACGGAAGGTCGCAATCACAACAAGGCTTTGCACATTACCATGGAGTGTAAGGGTGCAGTTCTTTCCCATGTACTGGTAGACACAGGGTCATCCCTCAATGTCTTACCCAAAAAAGCCCTTGTGAAGTTGGAGTATGAAGGATTGGCATTACGTCCCAGCAACTTGGTAGTGAGAGCCTTTGACGGTTCTAAGAGATCAGTTCTGGGAGAAATTGAGTTTCCTATAACGATTGGCCCACAAACTTTCAAAACGACCTTCTACGTGATGGACATTCAGCCGGCCTACAGCTGTTTGTTGGGTAGACCTTGGATTCATGCCGCTGGCGCAGTTACGTCTACCCTTCACCAGAAGTTAAAATTCGAGTGGGAGGGCCAAGTCGTTACTATTTGTGGAGAGGAAGATATCTTTGTTAGCCATCTGGCTACATACAAATACATTGAGATGGATGGGGAGATCCACGAAACTATGAGTCAACGGTTTGAGGCCTTGAACATAAATGAAACATCTGCTGTACCTGGAACCTCAATGACATCTTATCAACAAGCCCGGAAGGTTGTTGAAGAAGGGACTGCCCAAGGCTGGGGAAAGTTGCTACCTGTAGAGAAGAAAGAGGATAGATTTGGGTTGGGTTACAAACCAACTCAACAAGATCAAGCAGAGGCTGCTAAGAAGCCCAATTTTGTCAGTGGGGGGATGCTCACCCCCGATGCAGTAAACAACTTGGAAGACGAGGATGAAAGCAACCGCAACCTGGAGAGTTGGATACGTCCAAAGATCCCGGGGAGCAGTATCTCAAACTGGTCTTCCCAGGAAATTATAAGGGTTACTCCTGCAGAGTAATTATTATTTCCTGTATTTTTAAGCATGCATCAAGTCTTGCATCTTGCCCAAGATGACAAGACTCATTTTGTAATCGGGCCATCTGTAATTTTGTGCAACAAGATTAATCAATGAAATATCAGACATCTTTTGCAAATGAGTCTTTTTCTTTTCCGCTCACTGTTTTTCCATTTTTCTTTTTGTACAAAAATAAATGGCAATGTTTTCAAAATGTTAACTTCATTTCACTCTTTTTAAACAAGATTAAAATTAATCACTAAAATGAACAAACTGAACCCTTGCAGAGAGTGCCTTCCAGACCGCACCGACAACAGCACGGCTATGACTTTGTATGACTTTGACAATCCAATCAATCAAGCTGATGAAGGGGTTGAAGAAGAGTATGAGCTTCCTGAAGAGCTAGCCAGGTTGTTGAGACAAGAGGAAAGGGTTATTACTCCTCATCAGGAGGAGGTCGAAACGATTAATCTTGGTACAGATGAAGACGTGAAAGAGGTTAAAATCGGGGCCTGCTTACAAGACTCAGTGAAGAAACAACTGATTGACCTGCTTCAGGAATATGTGGATGTGTTCGCTTGGTCTTATCAAGATATGCCAGGGTTGGACACCGACATTGTTATGCACAAGCTGCCTTTAAGAGAAGATTGCCCGCCGGTTAAACAAAAACTGCGCCGTACTCGCCCGGACATGGCAATGAAAATCAAAGAAGAGGTACAAAAGCAGTGGGACGCCGGGTTCCTTGCTGTAACTAGCTATCCACCGTGGGTTGCTAATATAGTACCAGTGCCTAAGAAGGACGGCAAAGTAAGAATGTGTGTTGACTACCGGGATCTGAACAGAGCCAGCCCGAAAGATGACTTACCATTACCTCACATCGATGTATTGGTGGATAATACAGCTCAGTTCTCGGTATTCTCCTTCATGGACGGATTTTCAGGATACAATCAGATCAAAATGTCACCTGAAGACATGGAGAAGACAACTTTCATCACACCCTGGGGCACGTTCTGTTACAAGGTAATGCCATTCGGACTGAAGAATGCTGGTGCAACATATCAACGGGCTATGGTGACATTATTCCACGATATGATCTATAAAGAAATCGAATGTTACGTGGATGACATGATTGCCAAGTCCCTCACTGAAGAAGATCACCTGGTAAATCTGCTGAAGCTATTCAAGCGTCTGAGGAAGTACCAACTGAAGTTGAACCCCAACAAATGCACATTCGGGGTGCGATCCGGTAAGCTACTGGGATTTATTGTAAGCGAGAAAGGGATTGAAGTTGACCCTGATAAAGTCAAAGCCATTCAAGAGATGCCTGCACCAAAGTCAGAAAAAGAAGTTCGAGGGTTCTTAGGCCGATTGAACTACATTTCACGGTTCATATCTCACCTTACAGCAACCTGCGAACCTTTGTTCAAACTGCTGAGAAAAGAACAAACGGTCAGGTGGAATGAAGACTGCCAGAAGGCTTTTGACAAGATCAAGGAATACTTGCAAGAACCTCCAATCCTTATGCCTCCAGTTGAAGGAAGACCTCTAATAATGTATTTGACAGTATTAGAAGAGTCAATGGGGTGTGTGCTGGGCCAGCATGACGAGTCTGGTCGAAAAGAGTATGCAATTTACTACCTAAGCAAAAAGTTTACCGACTGTGAACAACGTTATTCACTGCTCGAGAAAACTTGCTGTGCTTTAGCGTGGGCTGCTCGCCGACTGAGACAGTATATGTTGACCCACACCACTTTGTTGATCTCAAAGATGGACCCAGTCAAGTACATATTTGAGAAGCCGGCGCTTACCGGACGGGTTGCAAGATGGCAAATGATCCTCACAGAATATGACATCCAATACACTTCTCAGAAAGCCATCAAGGGCAGTGTATTGTCTGAATATCTTGCTGAGCAACCTATTGATGATTACCAGCCTATGAGATTTGACTTCCCTGATGAAGACATCATGTTCATAAAAGCAAAAGATCATGAAGAGCCTGTTCACACTGAAGGGCCTGACCCGGAGGAAGAATGGACTATGATGTTTGATGGGGCTGTTAACATGAATGGTCGTGGTGTTGGTGCAGTACTCATTACACCTAAAGGAGTTCACATGCCCTTCTCGGCAAAACTCACCTTTAACTGCACTAACAACGAAGCTGAATACGAAGCTTGCATCATGGGACTTGAGGAAGCCATTGACCTCAGGATCAAGACATTGACTGTATTTGGAGATTCAGCTCTGGTAGTTAATCAAACCAACGGCAAAAGGTACACGCACCAGGATCATCTGATACCTTACAGGGATTATACACGGAGGTTGTTGACTTTCTTTACAACAGTCAAGCTTGAGTATATCCCTCGGGACGAGAATCAGTTTGCAGATGCTCTGGCTACCATTTCATCCATGATCAAAGTGCAAGCTGCCAACTTTGTACCTCAAATTTCAGTATCCAGACTTGACAGACCAGCATATGTGTTCGCAGCAGATGTTGTCAAAGATGATAAGCCTTGGTTCCATGACATTAAGTGCTTCTTGGAGGATCAAACATACCCACCTGGGGCATCTTCCAATGATAAGAAGACTTTGAGAAGGCTTGCTGGTAGTTTCTTTCTGAATACTGACGGTTCCCTGTACAAGAGAAACTTTGATATGGTACTTCTCAGATGTGTTGATAGAACAGAAGCAGACTTGTTAATGCACGAGGTGCACGAAGGATCCTTTGGTACCCATGCAGGAGGGCATGTCATGGCCAAGAAATTGCTAAGATCAGGATATTACTGGATCACAATGGATGCCGACTGTTGTGCTTACGCCAGAAAATGCCATAAATGCCAGATTTATGCGGATAAGGTGCATGTGCCTCCCAATCCTTTGAATGTGATGTTGTCACCCTGGCCCTTTGCTATGTGGGGCATTGACATGATTGGCAAGATTGAGCCAACTGCTTCGAATGGCCACAGATTCATCCTGGTTTCCATTGACTATTTCACCAAGTGGGTCGAAGCAGCTTCCTATGCAAATGTTACAAGACAAGTGGTAGCCCGATTTCTGAAGAGAGATATCATCTGTCGATACGGAGTTCCCGAGCGAATCATTACTGACAATGGTTCCAATTTAAACAACAAAATGATGGCGGAGCTATGCCGGGACTTCAAGATCCAACACCATAATTCTTCTCCTTACAGGCCAAAGATGAATGGCGCTGTTGAGGCAGCTAATAAGAATATCAAGAAGATTGTGCAGAAGATGGTAGTCACCTACAAAGACTGGCATGAAATGCTACCGTTTGCCTTGCATGGGTACCGTACGTCAATCAGAACATCTACTAGGGCAACACCGTATCAGCTTGTGTACGGTATGGAAGCAGTCCTACCGGTTGAAGTTGAATTACCTTCCCTACGGGTATTGATGGATGTTAAGCTGAATGAAGCAGAGTGGGTCCGGTCCCGATACGAACAACTGAGTCTGATTGAAGAAAAGAGGTTGGCTGCAATTTGCCATGGGCAGCTGTATCAGAGAAGAATGAAGAAAGCCTTCGATCAGAAAGTTAGGCACCAAGAGTACCAAGTAGGGGATCTTGTGCTGAAAAGAATCCTCCCTCCTCATACAGACCACAGGGGCAAGTGGACTCCGAACTATGAAGGACCATTTGTAGTAAAGAAAGTTTTCTCCGGTGGAGCACTCATGCTCAGCACTATGGACGGTGAAGACTTCCCGTCCCCTGTGAATTCAGATGCAGTTAAAAAATACTTCGCATAAAAAATGACCCGCTGGACATAAAAACAGAATGTAAGTCCAGGCAAAAATAGGGCATCCCGGCGAGTCAAAAACAGAATAAAAGACTCGGGCAAAATAAGGGAAAATAAACAAAAAAATGTGTACACCCGCTGAGTTGAAAAGCCACATCGGACAACTCAGGCAAAAATGGGTATCCCGATGGATTGAAAACCCGAAAGGGCGATCCATGCAAAATAAGGGAATAAGCGAACAACTGCATTCTGAATTCGTCTGTATCACCTACAACTTGTTAAACCTCGAAAGGATCAAGCTTCTGTCAGAATCAGCCTTCTTCAGAAAGCAAGACGAGAAGAACGTCAAAAGTCATACGAGTCATAGCGAAGGGGAAGC
The DNA here is from genome assembly GCA_963966055.1 of Lathyrus aphaca. NCBI lineage: Eukaryota > Viridiplantae > Streptophyta > Magnoliopsida > Fabales > Fabaceae > Lathyrus > Lathyrus aphaca. The sequence goes on from OZ014525.1 coordinate 31,217,215, forward strand.
TCCTCGAAGCGTCGTCAACATTGCCAGCACCTTTTTGTTTCTCAATTTATAACAATCTCCTCATTTTAGGAGATATGTTTCTTTGACTGTAGCTTGCCAATTCAGGGCACATGAATTAATAAAATCAGATTTTCAGTCACGTCTCGTCTCGTACATTTCATTTTCATTTGCAAAATGTCTGATGTCTATAGGATACTGATTGCATAAATACAGATGTTTCTCTTCTAAAGAATACGTGCTTGCAGGAAATATATTTACTCCCGGGAGTGTCTAAACTCCTACGACGGAATCCAGTAAGGGATACCTCGGGATTACTTGTGCGTCCCTCTGTCTTTGCAGGATTGCAGGTATTCAAAATGCGACATGGGGCATGTAAGCTTCATCCCAGCAAGCTGGCAAATCAGTACTCACTCATTCTTAGCACCCGAAGCGCTCTCTCCCCAGCTGAGTTGCCACTTGTTACTTCCCCAGCCGAGGTGCCGATCATTCTTCCTCCTCAGCTAAGTACGAAAGTCAGGGAACCATCTCCCCACAGAGTTTCAGCCTCTATCCAGAAGAGCAACGCATGAAGGAATCACAACAGAGTGGCGAAAGCTCCTGCAAACTCTTAGTTGGGTCCCTCATTAACTGAGATAGGTCTATCAGTGACCTATATCCCCAAGCAGATGCATCTTGTCAGATCTATCAACGATCTCATTCCCAGCTAGGATGGTCATTTCAAACAGATTGACCAAAGATCCTCACGGCAACGGGATCCGAATCCCGGTTTGGTATCTTTGCATAATCATAGCATTCGCATCATATTCACCCACAAAGCGTAGCATTCCGTCTAATACGGAGCATTACGGCAAAAATCCAACATATTGCATAATCATAAGCCATGTTCTGAATCAAACACTTGTGAATAATGACAATCCATCAACATACAGAAAACTCCCCCCAGATTCCCTAGCAGAGAGTTAAAGCTAAAGCAGTTGCCTTACATTCACAAACACCAGTATATACTCCTTGTGGCACTCGTCCGTGTCATACCCCCAGCATAAAGCCGAAGCGTCCCCTTTGCACTCACAAATACTCATATATACAATTCCTTGACATCCGTCCATGTCATTTTCCCCAGCACAGTAACATAAGCACTTTGTATATCAGATACTTGTTTATACTATACTTTTCTCCTTTTGACACTCGTCTGTGTCACCCTCCCCAGCAGATTGAACACTCATCTATACACCACTCATACTTATTACTCATATTTCACTTATACAGATACTCGTCCGTATCCTGTATACACCATTTATATCCCCGCAGATTCAACACTCATCCGTGTTCTTTGTTAACCCGTTGGTACTCGTCCGTATCATCATCTCAAAACATGTGTCAAGCGTTTGTTTCTACCTGATACTCGTTTGTATCATAGTCTTAAGGATGCTCGTCCGCATCTTTAATCCATACACCGTGTCAAACACTTACGTCTTCTTGAATATAGACACTCGTCTGTGTCTACTATTCCCCAGAAGAGTCCCGCAGATTCAACACTCATCCGTGTTCTTTGTTAACCAGTTGGTACTCGTCCGTACCATCATCTCAGAACGCGTGTCAGTATTTGTTTCTACCCGATACTCATCCGTATCGTAGTCTTAGGGATGCTCGTCCGCATCTTTAATCTATACACAGCGTCAAAACACTTATACCTTTTATTTTTCCTGGATATAAACACTCGTCCGTGTTTACTATTCCCCAGTAGATCTCCAACAAAGCAAAATTTCTTTTCTATCTGACATTCGTCCTATGTCATGATAAACCCTGAGAGCAGCCGTACCCTGCTAGGTGATCGTCCTTCACCCCTTGATGATCGTCCTTCATCATGCTCATCCGATGGCCGTCCCCATCGTCGACCTTTTATCCGACATTCGTCCTATGTCGTGATATTTAGCAGTCGTCCCCTGCTAGGTGATCGTCCTTCACCTTTTTGATGATCGTCCTTCATCATTTTATCCGATGGCCGTCCCCATCGTTGATATTGTTATCTGACATTCGTCCTATGTCATGATAAAACTTGAGAGCAGTCGTCCCCTGCTAGGTAATCGTCCTTCACCTCTTGATGGTCGTCCTCCATCATACTCATCCGATGGCCGTCCCCATCGTTGACCTTTTATCCGGCATTCGTCCTATGTCGCGATATTTTCGGCAGCCGTACCCTGCCAGGTGATCGTCCTTCACCTTAGATGACCGTCCCTCATCTTATCCCCAACAGAGCAGCCGTCCCCTGCTAGGTGATCGTCCTTCACCTTTGATGACCGTCCCTCATCATTATTTCATTTATTCTTTAACCCGATGGCCGTCCCCGTCGTGGTCCCTTTTCCTTTTCCTGGAAATCGTCCTTCACCTTTGATGACCGTCCCTCATCATTATTTCATTTATTCTTTAACCCGATGGCCGTCCCCGTCGTGGTCCCTTTTCCTTTTCCTGATGATCGTCCTTCATCAGTTTAGCCCGATGGCCGTCCCCATCGTTTGCTTACTTTACTTTATGAACTTGATGGCCGTCCCCATCATTGTTCATTAATCCCCAAAGAATATTATAACTTTACTTGATGGCCGTCCCCATCATGATCCCTTTTATCCCCAGCATGTCGTCCGTCCCCGTCATTGCTTTATTTTCCGCACTTTTCCAGCATGTCGGTCGTCCCCGTCATTGCTCCTTCCCCAGCAGTCGTCCTCTGCTCGACGGTCGTCCTCCGTCGCCCACACTTTATAATATACTTTATTTTCTTTTACAATCTATATCCCTTTTCTTCTTCATTCTGTGAGTGCAAATTTTGGACTGTCTTTGGTATTCAACCACAAGTTATCTTGTTTGCCTGTTAAGCCGTTGCTTACATCCTGCACAGCTAACTCATGTTTGAATAGGGGCAGCTGTAAACACCCCAAATTTTCCCTCACCCATTCACACCATGGCTTGTGATCATTTCATATGCATAAGTTCAATCATACCATCTCATATTACATTTTGATTCATTTCATTGGTTCAAAGTCATCTGCATCTAGGGTTTGTGATCTGAGCAATCCAAGAGCTTCTTGAGCCACTCCAAAGGTCATAAATCACTTCAAAGGGGTCCATGTATGTTCAAGCATCATATTATATCTTCTCAAAGTCAAGAATGTCAAAGAATCACAAGAACTGAGAATGGCATGGAAGCAGAGCCAGGCTTAACTGCACAGATGACCTAGAATTAGGGTTTTGGTTTCAAAGGCCATAACTCCAAATTTTTTGGTCATTCTTGCTTCTATTGGTCTCTATATGGTATGGGGAGCATTCATATCAATTTTCATGAAGAAATTCAATGGGGAAGTCATCTGATCAAGAGTTGACTTTTCAAGCAAGTCAGTGCAAAATCAGGGCATCTGAGGCCCCCAATGACCCAACCAAAGGGTGTTCTTCATCATTTTGATTGTATATGATCTTTATTTGATCATGGAAGATGTTAGAAGTTCACAAAGTTGAAGAATTTCAAGTCATTTGCAAAGTTGACTTTTTGGGAAAGTTTGACTTTTAATGAAATTGCCATTTTGGGAAACTTTTTCAACCCTTGCTTTTTGATCCAAAAATGCTTCAAATGAAAAAACTTTGGTCATGAAAGTTGTAGAATAGATCATTCCCTTTTCAAAAAGTACAAGAACATGACCTAATTCATTTTGAATCAAAAGTTATGGCTTGTCAAAGTTGGCTAAAATCACAAAATTTCAAAGTTTCTACCAAAGAGGCAAAGTTGCAAATTCACTTGTCAAGGCAAATTGAGCTATCAAATACACTTCTAATCTTCACAACATGATCATACAACACCTAAAATTCAGAATGGGCCAAGGGATCACTCATTTTTATGGCCTATGGAGCAAGAAATCTCATAAGAAGCAAAAGTAAGGCAAGTTGCAAAAACTCACTCAAGTGTGAATCCACTTGCTTGCTGACTTCATGATCAATCCTAGGGTTCTCCCCACATATTGCTGCGCAGGACACACCTTTTGTCCTTGGCTAGCTAGTAGCCCATGCCTCTCTTACACAACTTTGACATTTTGGCAACTTGAGCCATACCTATCACAAAAGCACACATCAACTCATCTGACCTATCACAATAGTTTATGCAAACAAAAAGCAAGCAAAAGCATACAAAACACAAGCCTGAAACACTCTCCAACATAGCTCTCTCATTTTCACACCATTTTGCAAAAGCTTTCGAAACTGATTGCACAAGCTACAAACATACAAACCAACTTCACAAACATACTCAGCACACTTCCCTGATCACAAAGCACCCATCACCATAGCCTAAAACTCCCAGAATCACAAATACGATTTCCACACAACCTTGAACAGAACTTTTGCCATCTCTCAAACCATCCATTACAAACTTCTTCTAAGCATCAGGACTTCATCAGGGGCCTAAGAGGAGTGGTTTGCGCAAAGAGAAAGGGTCAGAAACTTGCAAACTAAGAAAGCTCAAAGCTCAGGTATATCAAGAACTTTTTTCCAGAAATGAATTATTAAGTTCCTAAGTTGTTCCTCATGCTTTGCTGATCACTCTGATGCTTTTACTTTTTGAAATGGTTGAGAAATAAGCATTTAATCAAGTTCTGAAACTTTTCTGACCTAAACATGTTTGGCTTCGATTCGCATGATTAATGAATGAAAAATGAGTTTTGTTTAGGGGTTTTGATTCAGTGTTGTATGGGGATGATTTATGGGTGTTTAGTTTTCATTTTCATGGACTTTTGAGGATTTTAGCAACTTTCAGGTGAGGGTCTTGCCGGAGAAGACGACCGGAAGTCTTCTCCGGCCACCTGAAAGTAATTAGGGCTAATCAGTGTAATTAAATGCAGTTTGAATGTGGTACGTAGGATAGGTTGACTTTGTTTGACTGGCGCGTGTTTGGAGGGTCCAGATCCACTCACTTAACCCTAATCCACGTCATTAACCTAATTAATTGAGTTTTATATTTAATCTGGCCAGTTTGAATTTCCACCCTTGGATATGGCGCCAGTCAACGCGCGCGTTTCTCAATTTAAACCTCAGCCTTAGGATCAACATACTTCCCATTTAATCCAATTTTATTTTCATTTAATTTCATTTGTTTTCTCCATTTAATTTAAAATAGTAAATCATTTTCAAAAATTCTGAAAATTTTTGTACAAACTTTTATTAATTTTCAGAAACCAAAAACATTTTTGTTTTTATTTTTTTGCATTAAAAAATATTTTTAAATCATTTAAAAGTTTATTTTTAATTAATTAATGAGAATTAATTAATTAAAAATACTTTTAGGTATTTAAAAATCACCAAAAAATTCATGAAACCTTTAAAATCATTTAGAAACATTGTCCAACCCTCAAACCAAATTTCTTTTTTGATCTTGATGCATTTTGACAATTTTTCATGGAATTAATTCCATTTCAAAGCATTATTTTGATCCAATGTTCAAAAATTCATTTCTGCCTAGTCTTTGAGAGTTGGACTTTCATTCTTTTTGCATTATGTCTTGCATCTCATGTAGTTTGTAGGATTAAATTGGCATGATTTGATCTTGCATTTCCCTTTTGTTTGACATTTTTCTTGTCAAGGTACCCTAAAACCCTAGAAATCTTAGGAAATTCATAACTTTCACTAGGTTAAGATTTAGAACCCCTCCTTTGGGCAGTGAGTTTGTGTAGGGTTAGGATTCCTTGGAATGCATTTTCAATTTTTTATCATGATGTTTGCTTCTGGTTTTGATTTTTGTTTTGTGCATTGTTCATAAACCCTAATTTGGGCTTTCATATGCATTCATCTTGCATTTGCTTGCATACCATGACTTGCCATGACATTTTGTGCATCCATTTGATTCATTAGACATCTCAAGACATGTTAGAAGCATGTTTGATCATTGCATCTTTCATTTGCCATTTTGTATGTCATTTTCATTCCATAACTTTTCATGTATGTTCATGTTTCTAAGCATGCTTCATTTGCATCCATATGTTTGTATGATCATCCTCATGCCTTGATTCATGTTTGTATCATCTCATAACATCATTATCATCACATACATGCTTCTGGTTTTGGTTTGCATCATGCCATTTCATTTCATTTTGCATTGCATTGCATTTCTCTCACTAACTTTTCAGGTGGTAAGTCACTTTGAGAAGTGAATTTGCCTTCACTTCTCACATTTTCTTTTCATCTCTCTTATGCATCCTTGCTGCATTTTATCTTGTGTTTGAGATTGAGCTTGCTCTTTCTTCTTCTTCTTACTTTCTTTCTTCAAGTGACTTGTCTTCTTAAATGAAGCAAGTCACTTTGCTTCTCTTTGCTCCTTTCATCTGCTTCCTGGTGGTTCCTTTGAAGATCTTTCTTGTAAACCTCACAAACCTTAGGAACAACCAAGCATGACAATAATTAGGGTTTTGATTAGTCCCCCACTTAGTTTTACCTTTGTGTCTCATTGAGTCTTCTTTTCTCACCTCATAATCAGGGACTAAACCCTAAAGGCTTTAAGGCTTTGTGATTAAGATTATGCCTGCATCCTTCTATTAGGATGGAGTGTATAACTTTAATCCTAAGTGTTAAACCCTTAATGTGTTTAAATCCTTTAATCAATTCATAATAATCATCAAGACATCAAGCTTGTAACTTGGGCCTTGCATTAGGGTTCTAATTCTTCCTTAATTGGTTAAGAAGGACTAACTCTAGTGTTAATGGACAAGTCCCCCTCAAGTTGTCTTACAAACCCTAAAAATCACTTCATCATCTTATCATTAGCTAAAGTCCACTCAATAAAGGCTTTGTTTTGTCATGAGTTTAATCCCTAATCATGGATTAAGTTGAGGAGCTTTCCTCAGCTTAAACACTCTCATCTATTATCCTTCTATTAGGATGGTGTAATGAGTCTGTTTAATCCCTGATTATGGCTTAACCTCATTACTCAACACTAAACAAAAACAACAAAAACATCTAATTAATCACAAGTAGGTTAATGATCTTAATCCTACACCATGGTGATTAAGTGTGAGAAGCTGACTTCACACTTAAGGTATTCTCATTACCCCTAATCAGAGGGAAGATGTGATGAGTTTATTAACCCATTGGTTTAGGCTTAAGCTCATTAACTTATGACAAACTTTCAAAAGCAATAAAAGACTGAAAACTCAAAAACAAACAATAATCGTCTCCTCCGGGATTCTTTTCTCATCATCTTCACTCACAAACGAGAACTCGCTTCTTCCGTCTAATGCAAGACAGTTTGCACCTGAGCCAGACAGGTCATACACTTGAGCATAAACAAGCAAGCAGTTCATCAGTCAATTTATCTTTCAGTCTCTTTGGGTCGAACTACGGTGTTCTGACTTCCTCATTGCACGAGAGGATACGTAGGCATAACTTAACAGTTATCGAACAAAAGTCTCTGTATATTCCCCCTCCTTCCAGCATTATTCTTTAAGCCTCATAGTCTTGAGCTTCCCATTCTTTCTTACACTGACACTTCACATATTTCACTTCACTTCCTTCCAGCACTGACACTTGCATTCTTTCCAGCTTTGATTCACAAATTTCACTGACACTACCCCTTTAAAACACAAATCTTTTAAGCGTGGATCCCGTCGAGTACGACGGACAATCTGGGTGCTAATACCTTCCCAGGTTGTAACCAACCCCCTTTCTCAGTCTCTCTGGTTCGCAACCGTCTTATCCATCTCTTGATAGGTCTATGCAGCATTACCTTTCCTCCGGGATAAAAATGCCTAGCTGGCGACTCTTTTCATTCCCTGTGAGTTCACTCCTGTGTGTCCTCGCACCCTCCTCTCGCCGACCGTTCGCGTCTGTACCCTATTTGACCCGGCTTCATTTAGTGGGAGCGACAGGGTCTTTTTGCAAAAAAGTCAAGTTAGGTGTACTTGAGGTATGGGCTAGTGTGAGACTGTGATAGGGACATGGCTTGGCTCAGCTGAGTTTAGGGAGAACCATGGGATTTGATTAGAAGCAATGCAGCAAGTGGATTAGGGTTTATCATTGATTTTGCAACTTTGTGACTTTTGGCCCCTTTTGTGATTTCTTGATCCACAAGTCATGAAAATGGACAAACTCTTGGTGCATTCTGAATTTTAGGCAATGTTTTATGTTTGTACAAAGGTTAGAAGTCACTTTGAGGTATCATTTTGCCTTGGCAAGTGATTTTGCAACTTTGCCTCTTTGGTGCATAACTTGAGATTATGTGATTTTTCCCAACTTTGACATGCCATAACTTTTGATCCAAAATGAATTAGAATGAGTTCTTGTACTTTTTGAAAAGGGAAAGATCCATTCTACAACTTTCATGACCAAAGTTTTCTCATTTGAGGCATTTTTGAATCAAAAAGAAAGGTTTGAAAAAGTTTCCCAAAATGGCAAATTTCCATTACAAGTCATTTTCCCAAAAAGGCAACTTTGCAAATGGCTTGAAATTCTTCAATTTTGTGAACTTCTAATATCTTCTATGATCAAATAAAGATCATACACATTCAAAATGATGAAGAACACCCTTTGGTTGGGTCATTGGGGGCCTTAGATGCCCTGATTTTACACTGACTTGCTCAAGAAGTCAACTAATGATCAGATGACTTCCCCATGGAATTTCTTCATGAAAATTGATATGCATGATCCCTATACCATATAGAGACCAATAGAAACAAGAATGAACAACGAATTTGGAGTTATGGCCTTTGAAACCAAAACCCTAATTCTAGGTCATCTGTGCAATTAAACCTAGCTCTGCTTCCATGCCATTCTCAGTTCTTGTGATTCTTTGACTTCTTTGGCCTTGAGAGGATATAATATGATGCTTGAACATAAATGGACCCCTTTGAAGTGACTGAAGACCTTTGGAGTGGCTCAAATGGCTCTTGGATTGCTCAGATCACAAACCCTAGATGCAGATGACTTAGAATCAATGCAGTGAATCAAAAATGCAATAAGAGATGCTATGATTGAACTTATGCATATGAAGAGATCACAAGCCATGGTGTGAATGGGTGAGGGCAAATTTGGGGTGTTTACAGCTGCCCCTATTCAAGCATGAGTTAGTTGTGCAGGATGTAAGTGTAATACCTCAAAATTTGCCCTCATTTTTTTTACCTTAATCGGCTTCATGCTTCGCATTCATCTGCATTTCTCATTAGGTCATTAACATCATGATCGTGCATTTCATGAGCTTCTAAGACATAGAATCAGGGTTGTTGGTGTTGTGATTAAAATTCTCCTGTTCATAGGCGGTTTATCAAGTCATTTGCTTGAAAATATCAGTATGGGTGCAAGGGCGATAACTTCCGTTTCCAATCAAGTATGGCTATTTAACTGTAATTTAATTCAGACGAAAATTGGACCTAATATTGGTCAAGCCATCTTGAGTTTGCCTAAAATACAAGTCACCAACATCAGTGTTTTATTCCTCAGGAAATATATTTCATTGTCAGGTTACTGGGTTGTGTTAAGTTCAAGTGTCTCATGGTGGAAAATTATTAAAATTCGATTCATTGCAAGTAGGTTTGGTATTATGCGGTCGCAGTTCACGCTTCAGGTTCTAATTCTGGGACTTTTAAAAGTATGTTCAATTTGCGTTAAATTTGTTTGTGTGATCTATGAGGAAGAATTTGATTTATAAGTGTTCAGATGGTCGAGTTCGAATGACTATTAATGCGAAGAATTAATATGTTCCTAGTTTATGAGGATCTCAATATTAATTCAAGCTTTATTTGTGGTTCAAGGCCATAATTCACTATAGGATTAAGATTAGCATTGCTTGGTTTGGTTTGCCAAGACTAGTCTGATATTTTCCAAGTGAAAAGTTCAAGAATGATAAAAACTCGGTTCATGCGACTATTGGATCAAAAGATAGAAATTGTGAGTTTAAGTGTCATGGTTTCATTTGTGGCCCATTTATGATTTTTAAAGTGCAAGAAATTTGTGAAGACCCATTATTCTAATTTAAGTCCAATTACTTTCTAACACCAATTTAGGCCCATTTTCCTTTTGTTTGCAACAATTGCCAAAAATCAAAGAGGCATCAAGTGCTGAAAAAGTGGTGCTCATATGAAATAAGGAAAAAAAGAGATTAATAAAAACTCAGGAAGAATTCATAGCACTGGTACAAAGATTCAGAAAGCAGAAAAAATCAGTTCAGTTACATATCAGAAGAAAAGCAGTTACAAGCAAAAAATAACAGAAAAATCAGTTATAATCATAACTGATATAGCAGAAAAAAGAGGTAAAAATTCAGTTACAGGGGATGCATAACAGAAAAAACTGAATCCTAGCAAACTGAAAAACCATCTGCAGAATCCTCTCACTTTTTCTTCTTCTTCACCAGCCCCAATTTCTATCTTCAACCTTCAACTCCAATCTCCCAAAAAACCTCTCATCAAGCCTCTTGTTTCAATCTTCTGAAACAAAATCTTCAACATGCTCTCTCTGCAATCTTGTTTCAACTCTGCAGAACCTCTTCACACTTATCCATCAAACACCTTCTTCATTGATCTGAAATTGAGATCATTACCATGGATCAAAGATAATGGTTCGTAACACAAGCCTTCAACCTCGACAACATGAATTCTGCATCAATCTTTACCGACCTGTGCATCATCAACTATCTTCAGCTTCGACAAATCGTCACCACTGAATTTGCAGCAATGGCAGTCATATTTCCAAACCTGCAAAATTAGGAACGACATTCAATAATAACTCACGAGCATTTTCATCATCAATTTCGCAAGAATGACAACAACAACATGGATTCGTAAAAAAATAGAAAGGAAGGCAAGGAAAATCGAAATATGAACGATTCGGAATGAAAGAATACGCGGAAGAGAGTAGATCGAAATCGTAAGCAAGCCATACCTGGAGCTATGAAGGCCAATTTTGCTTCGAGCTATGAAGGCCAATTTCGACGAAAACTGAGACCTGGGTTTATTTCCGGTGATTCTTGCTGATGGCACGGTAGCCGCGACGGATTGAAGAGGACGAAGATGAATCCAACGGTGCAAAATCATGGTTATGCAATATCTCAGGTTATCCAATCACCTCTTACATCACATCGATTTCCCCTCTTTCGACTTCGCGAGTGTGAGGCGTCGATCCATCATCGCCAACAAGCCATGGCGCCACGAAGACGTCTTGTTATCTGAGTTTTGAAGAGAAATCCGCGAGAACAAGGTTTGAATCCATAGCGAAAAAGCTTTTAATTGAGCGACCAATGAGGATTTGAATCAGTGGTATTATGAAGCTTCGAATCGGCGACAGATTTGAACCCGACGGAGAAGAAGATGTGGCATCATCTATTGTGTGTCGAACACAAGTGGCATGGATTTGAATAGATACGAAAAGCAGATGAAGCAGGAACGAAGCTGCGGGAGAGCGGCTGTGTTTTTCCGACGGTGAAAAGAAGAGAGACGACGTTGTTAGTGAAAGGCACGGCGGCGATTTGAATCAAGAAGGAAGAAGACTGAATATATTTCTTTTTGATTTAGGGTTTTCCATTAAAATGTCATTGGATAAGGAGTTGGGCTTCTCCTTCAGCCATCAAATTCATTTCGGCACCCCTTTGATTACTCTCACACACTCCCTGCGAAGCTCTTCATAAGGAATTGGGCCCTGAGTCCATGAAACTTCTAATCACACCCTTGATTTCTCTTGCCACGCCTCCCCTGCGAAATTAGTAAGAGGATTGGGCCTCATCTTCATCAGAATGCTATTCAGACCCACTAAACTGCTAACACATCCCCTCCTGCGTTCTTGGGTTTAAGGAAATGGGCCTGGCCATTTTTGTTTCCTGCACCTTATTAGGCTACTTATTCACCCCCTGTTTTTCACCATTTTGCTAGAAATTAATCAATTAAGTTTTGAAAAAAAATGGTTGATTGATTTTCTTGTTAAAATGATTTTGGTGGATTAACATTTAGATTAATTTCTTGAAAGCTTAATTAGAATTTTTTCATTTATCTTAATTATGGTTTAGTGCTAATTTGGAATTAAAGTGTTCATGATGTTTTTGATCGATTTCGATCGATTTTGATTGTGGTGGAGCTTCACAAAAGCAAATATGGATGATAAGCATTTATTTTGCTTATGGGAGACTACAAGACCTTGCTTGAGGATTTTTTCGGATTTCTTTTATGTGAAAGAATCGGCACTTCGATCAAGTAAGTAATTTCAAGCTTTTTCGGCGATTACGCATCATTATAGTTGTATGCGGCTTAGGACCATATAGCTTAAGGTGCATATTGAGCCCTCCCACCTGAGGCACTGGATTTATTTGTGATATATGTTGAGTTGTGTCGATTTCGGAGCTTAGGGATTAGGTTACGAACCATTAGGATCGATTCCTTTCACTTCCCCTTAAAATCCACTTTTTTGCCCGTTTCGTCGCAATTATTAAAAATAGTTTTAGGTGAGATAAAATTATGGAAAAATTCATGAGTTATCCTCACCCTCTTAATTAATTTGTCATATTTTTTGTTTCCAGATTTGGGTGGTTTTAATAATTAATTTGGATTTTAGATCATAAGCTGTCCCAAAAAGGAAGATTTTGGCATAAGGTACCAAAATCGATTTTTCCCCATAGGTGTGAAACCTATTTTTTGTGTGTGATTAATCACTGTAATTTGTGACATTTTGATTCTCCTTAGGCATTTTTTTCATAATTTTTAGTGCCCTTTTTGATCCACTTTGTGGAGTTGTTTTTTGGTGATCATACTTTGTTACCTTGCTAATCAAGGAATTGTTTTGGCACTTTGGTGCATAATTTTGTGGAATCCTTTTGGACCATGTGAGATAATGACTATATTATTCCAGGGATTTAATTTCATAATTTTTAAAGGTTTTTTGCTATTTTTCCATGTCACCTAGATCCTAGGTTGATTCATGTGTTTATGTGTCGCATAACCTAAGTGATAGGAAGGCATTCATGCCATTCTCTTGAGGGAATTTTTGGTAGCTTATAGGAGTTGATTATAGGTCATTTTTATGTCCTTAATTCCAGTTATAGGTCACTTTTTGAACCATACTCATTTGGTTTGTTTTGGTGCTTTAAAATGTATGCTTATGTGAATTAACTTTAATCTAAACTAGTTTCTCTTCTCCTCTAAATAATAACTTGAATTATGTGGAAATCATTAATGCCTATTCATGCATTCTCATTGCATCTCAAACCTTGTATGATACTGACCCATAATCATTTCATGCATATTCACATGCCATTCTTCCTTAGTTTGCATCATGTGCGATCTTATGCGATTTTTGTTCATTTCATCTCACATCTTCTTCTCATTGCTCCATATGCCTAATCCATTGCATCCATGATTGTATATTCATTAATCCATCTTCATAAGCATTCACTACTGACTTTGATGTTCATTTCATCTGCTAATTCATGTTTGTAAGCCATATGCATTCATACTTCATCCATGAACCCTAATTTGCATTCATGTGAACTTAGGTGAACTTTTTGTACATAGTTTGACATAGTTTGATCTTGTGAGGTATCCTAGCATACTTAGGGACCTATATCATGTAGCTACTGACTTTAGAAGTCATGTAACCTTTAGGTACCTTCACCTTTAGACTTAGGTCTTATTTTGAACCCTAGTTCCATTCTAGGACGTTTATGGTACTTAATTGCTTTCATGCTTCGATTTTACTTTCAATATGCATTGTCATGCTAACCTTTGTTTTGTAGGGGGGAAGATTGAGGTAAGCATTACTTCATTCCTATCTCTTATGCATTTTAATTGTGTTTGCCTTAGCACTTTGTGCTTTGCTTTTAGGCTTTCCTTTTCTTTAGAAACAACTTAACTTCCTTAGGAAGTAAGTTAGTTTCTAAGCTCTCTTTTCTTCTTTTCCTTTTCTTCCTTAGGATTAGAATACCTCATTAACCATAGGACCTCTCTTGTAAATAAACAAATAAAATTAGGGTTGTGTCTTAGTCCCCTTAGTTTGTCCTTTTTGCAACTTGAGTCACTCTTTCTCATCTTATAAAGAAAAGCAATAAAACACTTAATAAAAACCGAACAATCTTGTACGACACGAGACTTTGTTGCGGAGTGTTTATACGCGTCCTGTTTCGGGGCGAGGTGTAAATACTTCCCGCAATGGATAGTTCTTAGTACAAGACCGTTCACAAACAAATTCAAAACACTTCTCTTAAAAGACAAAAAAACAAATAATAAGCGACTATCCTGCCGGAACTTCTCTTCTCATCTCATTCATTCACAACGTGAACTCGCGACGACTTGTCTCATTTGCAAGACGGTAAACGCACTCATACCAGACGAGCCTGCAACACCTGAGCATAGACATACGCAGTTCCAGCATAAAAAACACAAACAAATAGTTCCCGCCTTAGTTAGGCGAACTACGTCGACTCTGATCCTCATTATCCCGATGAGGTACGTAGGCAGCGGGGTAGGGCCCGTTCGAGCACATTCTTTATTTTCCCTACATTTCCCCTTTTTTCCATTCTCTTTTCTTATTCTTTTCTCATTTCACTTCCATTCCAGTTAGCGGTTCATTTGTTCAGCAGCATTCTTATTTCTCACCCTTTGAAACAAAACAAGCAAGCGTGGATCCCGTCGGGTACGACGGACGATCTGGGGTGCTAATACCTTCCCAGGTCGTAACCGACTCCCGAACTCAGATCTTTGGTTCGCAGGACCTTGTCCTTTCCTTCTTCCTCAGGTTTGTGCAACATTACCTTTCCCATTCATTCGGGATAAAAATGTCTGGCTGGCGACTCTACCTTTTCCGCGCCACTTTCGCGTTTGTACTAGGATGAAAATCCCGGGAGCGACAGCTGGCGACTCTGCTGGGGACTAACCTGATTCTTCCGGTTTCCCTTGTAGAGTCAATCCTAGCGCCTGTTTGGTTTTGTTTCTTTGGGTGTTTATCTGTTTGATGCTGTGTGCTTTAGTTTAGCTTTATTGTTTTTATTTACAGTTCTTTACAGCTTTACTTTATCGCATTTATTTACCGCTTTCAGTATTTTATTTTCCATGCATCATATTATACTGGACTGTCTGGCTGTGCTGGTTTTCATTTTTTCTGTGGGATGGGAGTTACTGTGAGATAAGCCAACTACCCGGCTTGAGTGCACCATAGGATTAGCGTGGACAGACATTGTACTCTTATGGTATCTCACCATGATGGGTGGCGATGTGTTCCACACCCAGATTGCGACCGTCTTGGAACTATTCTGTGTGGGGATTACCTCACTTCAGGGTACGACCTTGATAGTTATGTGCATCTGGTGACCGATCTTCGAGGACCTTAATGGGAACACCCCTCTCCAGTGATGATAGTGGCAGACCACATTTGTTGGCAAACCCACTCGCATCCGAGGGTCCATTGGGAACTCGCATAGGATGGCCTGGTTCTCTCATAGGAATTCAGTTAAAGCAAACTGTTCGTATGACGGTAGTATTGTACCCTTCGGGATGAATGTACTATTGTTTCTCGATTTAGTGCTTGAAGCTGGAGACTTGTGAGGGATGCTTGTTTTTCCGGACTCAACTGAGACCTCCCTGAGTAGTACATAATGCCAAACCGATTCCCTGATTTGGTCATGAGCCATTTCTCGGAAATGGTGAACGTATTATTGCTATTCGGCTTTGAGAGTCCGTGATGTTGACCCGAGTAGCACACCCGTGAGATTGGGAGGGGTTTACAGGTTTGCAGGAACCCTAAACTTCAACATACCCACTTTGCCAGTATTGTTCAGTGTTCTATGGTTCTTTGATTCTGAGATCTGGGATTTCTATTCAGAGAAATTATTATTGTGATTACCATTATGACCTTGATATTATGACTCTCCACAGACACTTGGCTCGTTGTTCAGCTTCAATACCATCAGTGACTATGCTATTATGTGATCCAGTTTTACAGTTATTGGGTTCTCAGTTATGGGGTTCTATACAGAGATGATGCCGCTATTGTGGTTCGATACAGACAGTTGGTTCACTTCTCGACACCAACATCAGACTATTGATCACATGCCTGCTGCATACATAACATCATAGCATTCTAGTACACATGTTCAGTTATTTCCGAGGATCACATATCTGAATCATGTTGTTGGATTTTTCTGTACCAAAACTTGACTCAAAGCAGATAGATTCCTCAGAAATAATTGAACATGGCATTTGCATACATCCTTGCATTCTTGACAGGTATTCAGAGATAGATTCTTTTCCTGACTTGATTTCTCATCAGAATGGACAACTTGAATCACATTCATCAAGGTATATATTTGAAGCAACTCCGGGCGGAGGTAATCGAAGGAAGACCCAGCTGAGGCCATTCAGGACAGAGGTGTAAACCTTATTTCAAAATCAGAAGTTGTTGAAAGAGGAAGTCAACCATATGAAGACTCAGAAGAGCCGGTTATAGAAATCCTGAATGCAGTGTCAAGGAAACGAAGCTATTTTCATCCCTATTGAGGGGAACTACGCTGCTCTGATTCTCCATTGGTCAATGGAGATACGTAGGCAGGAGATCAAATCAGATCTTTCCGAGCAACTTTATTTATCAACTTCATTTATCAACCTCTTCCCTCCAAACATCATTTGTCGGCATCCGATTTCAGCTTCCCAAGACAGTCCTACGGGAAGAGCATACGAGTAAAGGCCAAAACAACTTGAGAAGAAGTTTGATCATATTTCGAGGTCGTACGCGCAACAAGTTTCTTCATTTGCTCAGATTCAGGCTAGTTGGGCTAGTTACATCAGGATCATCTCCGACAAAGCTTCCTTTAGGGTTTCAATGCCAAGTATAATTACCATTCTGGGGCACCTGGCCTTTTAATTGAAGATTGCAAGTCTTTTAGAGGCAAAAGTGAAGACGAGGTCCCGAATTTGATCGACTCAAAGGTCATCATGCCAGAAAGTATGCTCACATATTGAAGTCTCCTCATCAAATGGGTCTCCCAATTTGCAAAGGCATCTTCAGAAGCAATAAGTCCAGACGGAGTCAAGTCTCCTCAATGACGGCAATGTTCAGCTTCTTTACTGCGTTTCCATTTATAGTTTATATTGTTTGTTTAAACATTTGTATGCATGCATGAAACTTATTTGTTTTTGAATGTTAACCATAATAAAATGCACATGTTTTTCTTGAAGTAATCCATTCGTATTCACTCATGATTTTGTGTATGTGCATTGCAATACCAACTGTTGTGCTTAAACTCTATCAGGGAGGATGACGAAATGAAAACACAAAAATCTCTAATTGTGTGCTTTTGAGAAAGACCCTGTTGACGATGTACAGGCATTGTTTCAAATCCTAAACACCGGAGATATAAGGGAGATAGACCCTCGCCAACCCATTTGAGCCTTGAAGTAGAAGTTTATTTTTGCATGAAAAAACCCTTGCGCTTAACCCAGGGGCAGGGTAGGTGTCAGCTAGTTGGACCGATCGTTCAAATTTCAAAAAGGAGTGCACATCTGAGGATCCATTACCTTTCGTTGTACCAAATCAAGAGGTCTAATGACCAGAAACCAAAATGGTTATCCCAATCAAGAGGTCCAAAGACCGGAGACCACAATGGTTATTCCTCAACAACCAATAAGTGAGACAGTCACGACCCTCGCAAAGCATTCATGATAAACAGTGTCACACGATTTGTTCAAAAGAAAGAATTGAAAAAAAAATGAATGAGAAAGCCCGCTAAGTCGAAACTTGAAAACAAGCGACTTAGGCAAAAATTAGGGCATCCCGCTGGACTTCACAATCAAAGATTCACAAGAATCAGTCCAGGCAAAAGTTAGGGATAAGAAAATAGTGCAAAAGCGAAAGACGAAAAGGATTTTACAAGAAAGATCCTTAAAACAAGAACAAAGTCGTGTGGCACAGACACCAATGATAAGAGGGGTGACTGACTCCAAATGACAACCTAATTGGTGCTTAAACCGTTAGCGTAATTGGTTCCTCAACCATCACAAAACCCTTTTTGAGAGGTGAGCGCTTGTGAAAACTAGCTGAACATAGGAATGGAGAACATCACGAGGATGGGTGGGCACAAATAAATTTCGAGCCTATATCCTTCGTTTTTATAATCGTGAACCAGGCCACGATACAACCCTCAAAAGTCCTAACTGAAACAGGGTTATTTTTGAGAGCGTACTACCACGAGACTGCGTTCCTGACTCCTATGAGTAGTATTGAAAGATCTTTGTTGGTGTTGCATGTGCATGCTTTCTATTATTCAAAAAAATTAATGTCGTATCTTAACCAGTGATTCGCTCACAAAGGTTTGCGACATCTTTTTCAGTAAAACTTCAAGATTAACATGGGTGTTGCAATAGAATTTTCATTCTTAGAATAAACATTTTCTGCTTGCATATATTTGTTGGGCATCATAAAAATTCACATATGAAACTTCAGTCCAGAAGCTTAATCTTGCCAAAGTTGAGAAGTCTGAAACTTTCGAAGGGCCAGCATATGAAGATGCACTTTTCCAAGAAACTCCATTGAGTGGAGACTTTACCAATAGTCGTGGTAAGAGCCAACTAATCTGGGGCAATCACGTCGAGCAATCTCTCCAAAGTTCAGCCAAATTGGGGCAATCACTTCGAGATTCAAATCTCTCAAAGAGCCAACTAATTTGGGGCAATCACGTCGCCAAACTAGGGCAATTACTTCGAGATCCAATCTCTCAAAGAACAATTGGTATGGGTGTTTTCTTCAAAACACAGTCACTCATAGGTGATCACCTCAAGGCTCGTACTGGGGCAGGCCACCCCAAGAGCATGAGAAGTCACTCTCTTCCGAAGACGGTCAATCCAGAGTTCAAAATACTGAGATCTTTCATGAATCCTCGCGAGGCAAATTCTTTCATAGACCATGCAGTCTAGGGCAGTTATTTCGAGATCCGATGAATCTCTCCAAGAGTTTGAAGACACTGAGGCGTCTCGTATGCCAGTTTTCTGTAAAATCCTCTTGAGATATTATCTTTTGATAGATCCTAGTAGGAGGCGAGTTGGAAATTGCAAAGAACCGTTGTTCACTCATGATTAGTCGGCAACCTATCAACCCAAGGCTAGGGGCAAAGCCATTGTCAGCACAGCACTGCAAGAGTTGTTTCATCTGCGGACTTCATCGATCAAGGTTCCTTAGCAAGTTTCATGGAAGGTTACTTCTTGAGAAGAAGGGTCATCGTCTCTCATCACCAGCATGAGATGCCTTACATCTCTCATTCCCAACATGAGAGGATTTATCTCTTATCCCCAGCAAGTGGCAACTTGAGCTCTTATATTCAGCAGGAAGCTTTATCATTGACATCCTCCATCATCCCCAGTAGAGGTGGAAGTTGAAATCTCCCTCAGCAAGGCAACAGAAAGTTGGTGTCCTCCCCAAGCAGAGACTTCCCTTTGATACAGGGGCAATCTCCAGCAATATAAGGAGTGTTTTTACCTCCCCAGCCGTTGCTTCCTCAGCAGTGACATGCCTTTGGTTCCCAGGAAGTCCTCACTTCCCCATCAGAGTTCAAGAAGGGTTCACCTCCAGCAGGGTCTTGGCACTCCAATCTCAAAGTCCAATTTATTTTTGGTAGTGACGGCTATTCAGAGCCAGTGAATTATTAACAGCTTTCCCCGCAGAGTTGTTTTCTCCTCACAAAGATTAGTCAGATCAATACAGTGATCATCAGTTCCTCCTCAGTCAAGCCATCTGGGATGCCTGTAGTCTCCTTATCAGGAGATCTCTTTGCATTGTCATTCACATAATCATCATTGCGTCTGCATCCTCCAAAGCGTAGCATTTCCATCGTCATGGAGCATTACGCCATAAATTCAAACATATGCATGCCAGCATGGGCCAGTTTTGAGGTATAAGACCCGTTACATCTCCCATCAGATTGAATTGTTCCCCACAGAATGCAACTCCGTTTCCCAGGGTGGTTACTTCAACCGAGTCTTGTTGATCTCCCCAGTTGAGTATTGTTTCAGTACAACAGTCTCATTGCTTTTCGCGTCTCCGTTTCAGTACAACGGTCGCGTCTTGGGCTCTCGTTTAAGTACAACGACCCCGTTCCTTTCGAGTCTCCATTTAAGTACAATGGTCTCGCCTTTGAGTATTGTTTCAGTACAACAGTCTCACCTTTTCGCGTCTCCGTTTCAGTACAACGGTCGCGTCTTGGGCTCTCGTTTAAGTACAACGATCCCGTTTCTTTCGAGTCTCCATTTAAGCACAATGGCCTCGTCTTTGAGTCTTGTTTAAGTACAACAGTCTCAACTTTTCGCGTCTCCGTTTCAGTACAACGGTCACGTCTTGGGCTCTCGTTTAAGTACAACGATCCCATTTCATTCGAGTCTCCATTTAAGTACAATGGTCTCGTCTTTGAGTATTGTTTCAGTACAACAATCTCATTTCCTTGCGTCTCCGTTTCAGTACAACGGTCGCATCTTGGGCTCTCGTTTAAGTACAACGATCCCGTTCCTTTCGAGTCTCCATTTAAGTACAATGGCCTCGTCTTTGAGTATTGTTTCAGTACAACAATCTCATTCTTTCGCGTCTCCGTTTCAGTACAACGGTCGCGTCTTGGGCTATCGTTTAAGTACAACGATCCCGTTCCTTTCGAGTATCCATTTAAGTACAATGGTCTCGTATTTGAGTCTTGTTTCAGTACAATAGTCTCATTCTTTCGCGTCTCCGTTTAAGTACAACGGTCACGTCTCGGGTTATCATTTAAGTACAATGATCCTGTTTGCTTGGGCTCTAGTTTATGTGCAACGATCCCGTTCCATCTTGTCCTATTTTCTTTGTGTTTGGTTACCGCCTGCGGCCGGTATACCTTTGCGTCTCCATTTGAGGATGGTTTCGTGTTAGGTCCGAGGATCTTTTGATTTGTCATTCGAGGATGACATTTCTTTTCTTCAAGTCCTTCCGAGGTTGGTCTTGTTGTTTTTTGTGGCTATTATTCGAGGATAATAGTTCACTTTTTGAGCTTATTGATCGAGGTCAGTTTGTCTCTTTTGCAAAGTCTGTCCGAGGTCAGTCTTTGTTGTTGATGGTTATCGCCTGCGGCCGGTATGCCATTGTGTTTCTATTCAAGGATGGTTTTTAGTATTGGATCCGAGGATCCCTTGTGAGTTGTCATTCGAGGATGGCATTCTTCCCAGCATATCTCCACCTGGTCTTATTTTCCGCTACCTATTCAGAGGTCAAAATCAGAAAATACATAAATAAATAAACGGGCAGATGGCATTTCCATTACTCTCAGTGTGAAAATTTTCAGGTTTTATTTGAGTATTCAATCACTCCACACCTTGAACGTCTAAAAGCTGTTGCAATTATTCATTCAGGTCTGCAGATGATTGAATAGGGGCAGCTGTAATACCTCAAAATTTGCCCTCATTTTTTTACCTTAATCGGCTTCATGCTTCGCATTCATCTGCATTTCTCATTAGGTCATTAACATCATGATCGTGCATTTCATGAGCTTCTAAGACATAGAATCAGGGTTGTTGGTGTTGTGATTAAAATTCTCCTGTTCATAGGCGGTTTATCAAGTCATTTGCTTGAAAATATCAGTATGGGTGCAAGGGCGATAACTTCCGTTTCCAATCAAGTATGGCTATTTAACTGTAATTTAATTCAGACGAAAATTGGACCTAATATTGGTCAAGCCATCTTGAGTTTGCCTAAAATACAAGTCACCAACATCAGTGTTTTATTCCTCAGGAAATATATTTCATTGTCAGGTTACTGGGTTGTGTTAAGTTCAAGTGTCTCATGGTGGAAAATTATTAAAATTCGATTCATTGCAAGTAGGTTTGGTATTATGCGGTCGCAGTTCACGCTTCAGGTTCTAATTCTGGGACTTTTAAAAGTATGTTCAATTTGCGTTAAATTTGTTTGTGTGATCTATGAGGAAGAATTTGATTTATAAGTGTTCAGATGGTCGAGTTCGAATGACTATTAATGCGAAGAATTAATATGTTCCTAGTTTATGAGGATCTCAATATTAATTCAAGCTTTATTTGTGGTTCAAGGCCATAATTCACTATAGGATTAAGATTAGCATTGCTTGGTTTGGTTTGCCAAGACTAGTCTGATATTTTCCAAGTGAAAAGTTCAAGAATGATAAAAACTCGGTTCATGCGACTATTGGATCAAAAGATAGAAATTGTGAGTTTAAGTGTCATGGTTTCATTTGTGGCCCATTTATGATTTTTAAAGTGCAAGAAATTTGTGAAGACCCATTATTCTAATTTAAGTCCAATTACTTTCTAACACCAATTTAGGCCCATTTTCCTTTTGTTTGCAACAATTGCCAAAAATCAAAGAGGCATCAAGTGCTGAAAAAGTGGTGCTCATATGAAATAAGGAAAAAAAGAGATTAATAAAAACTCAGGAAGAATTCATAGCACTGGTACAAAGATTCAGAAAGCAGAAAAAATCAGTTCAGTTACATATCAGAAGAAAAGCAGTTACAAGCAAAAAATAACCAAAAAATCAGTTATAATTATAACTGATATAGCAGAAAAAAGAGGTAAAAATTCAGTTACAGGGGATGCATAACAGAAAAAACTGAATCCTAGCAAACTGAAAAACCATCTGCAGAATCCTCTCACTTTTTCTTCTTCTTCACCAGCCCCAATTTCTATCTTCAACCTTCAACTCCAATCTCCCAAAAAACCTCTCATCAAGCCTCTTGTTTCAATCTTCTGAAACAAAATCTTCAACATGCTCTCTCTGCAATCTTGTTTCAACTCTGCAGAACCTCTTCACACTTATCCATCAAACACCTTCTTCATTGATCTGAAATTGAGATCATTACCATGGATCAAAGATAATGGTTCGTAACACAAGCCTTCAACCTCGACAACATGAATTCTGCATCAATCTTTACCGACCTGTGCATCATCAACTATCTTCAGCTTCGACAAATCGTCACCACTGAATTTGCAGCAATGGCAGTCATATTTCCAAACTTGCAAAATTAGGAACGACATTCAATAATAACTCACGAGCATTTTCATCATCAATTTCGCAAGAATGACAACAACAACATGGATTCGTAAAAAAATAGAAAGGAAGGCAAGGAAAATCGAAATATGAACGATTCGGAATGAAAGCATACGCGGAAGAGAGTAGATCGAAATCGTAAGCAAGCCATACCTGGAGCTATGAAGGCCAATTTCGCTTCGAGCTATGAAGGCCAATTTCGACGAAAACTGAGACCTAGGTTTATTTCCGGTGATTCTTGCTGATGGCACGGTAGCCGCGACGGATTGAAGAGGACGACGATGAATCCAACGGTGCAAAATCATGGTTATTGAATATCTCAGGTTATCCAATCACCTCTTACATCACATCGATTTCCCCTCTTTCGACTTCGTGAGTGTGAGGCGTCGATCCATCATCGCCAACAAGCCATGGCGCCACGAAGACGTCTTGTTATCTGAGTTTTGAAGAGAAATCCGCGAGAACAAGGTTTGAATCCATAGCGAAAAAGCTTTTAATTGAGCGACCAATGAGGATTTGAATCAGTGGTATTATGAAGCTTCGAATCGGCGACAGATTTGAACCCGACGGAGAAGAAGATGTGGCATCATCTATTGTGTGTCGAACACAAGTGGCATGGATTTGAATAGATACGAAAAGCAGATGAAGCAGGAACGAAGTTGCGGGAGAGCGGCTGTGTTTTTCCGACGGTGAAAAGAAGAGAGACGACGTTGTTAGTGAAAGGCACGGCGGCGATTTGAATCAAGAAGGAAGAAGACTGAATATATTTCTTTTTGATTTAGGGTTTTCCATTAAAATGTCATTGGATAAGGAGTTGGGCTTCTCCTTCAGCCATCAAATTCATTTCGGCACCCCTTTGATTACTCTCACGCACTCCCTGCGAAGCTCTTCATAAGGAATTGGGCCCTGAGTCCATGAAACTTCTAATCACACCCTTGATTTCTCTTGCCACGCCTCCCCTGCGAAATTAGTAAGAGGATTGGGCCTCATCTCCATCAGAATGCTATTCAGACCCACTAAACTGCTAACACATCCCCTCCTGCGTTCTTGGGTTTAAGGAAATGGGCCTGGCCATTTTTGTTTCCTGCACCTTATTAGGCTACTTATTCACCCCCTGTTTTTCACCATTTTGCTAGAAATTAATCAATTAAGTTTTGAAAAAAAATGGTTGATTGATTTTCTTGTTAAAATGATTTTGGTGGATTAACATTTAGATTAATTTCTTGAAAGCTTAATTAGAATTTTTTCATTTATCTTAATTATGGTTTAGTGCTAATTTGGAATTAAAGTGTTCATGATGTTTTTGATCGATTTCGATCGATTTTGATTGTGGTGGAGCTTCACAAAAGCAAATATGGATGATAAGCATTTATTTTGCTTATGGGAGACTACAAGACCTTGCTTGAGGATTTTTTCGGATTTCTTTTATGTGAAAGAATCGACACTTCGATCAAGTAAGTAATTTCAAGCTTTTTCGGCGATTACGCATCATTATAGTTGTATGCGGCTTAGGACCATATAGCTTAAGGTGCATATTGAGCCCTCCCACCTGAGGCACTGGATTTATTTGTGATATATGTTGAGTTGTGTCGATTTCGGAGCTTAGGGATTAGGTTACGAACCATTAGGATCGATTCCTTTCACTTCCCCTTAAAATCCACTTTTTTGCCCGTTTCGTCGCAATTATTAAAAATAGTTTTAGGTGAGATAAAATTATGGAAAAATTCATGAGTGATCCTCACCCTCTTAATTAATTTGTCATATTTTTTGTTTCTAGATTTGGGTGGTTTTAATAATTAATTTGGATTTTAGATCATAAGCTGTCCCAAAAAGGAAGATTTTGGCATAAGGTACCAAAATCGATTTTTCCCCATAGGTGTGAAACCTATTTTTTGTGTGTGATTAATCAATGTAATTTGTGACATTTTGATTCTCCTTAGGCATTTTTTTCATAATTTTTAGTGCCCTTTTTGATCCACTTTGTGGAGTTGTTTTTTGGTGATCATACTTTGTTACCTTGCTAATCAAGGAATTGTTTTGGCACTTTGGTGCATAATTTTGTGGAATCCTTTTGGACCATGTGAGATAATGACTATATTATTCCAGGGATTTAATTTCATAATTTTTAAAGGTTTTTTGCTATTTTTCCATGTCACCTAGATCCTAGGTTGATTCATGTGTTTATGTGTCGCATAACCTAAGTGATAGGAAGGCATTCATGCCATTCTCTTGAGGGAATTTTTGGTAGCTTATAGGAGTTGATTATAGGTAATTTTTATGTCCTTAATTCCAGTTATAGGTCACTTTTTGAACCATACTCATTTGGTTTGTTTTGGTGCTTTAAAATGTATGCTTATGTGAATTAACTTTAATCTAAACTAGTTTCTCTTCTCCTCTAAATAATAACTTGAATTATGTGGAAATCATTAATGCCTATTCATGCATTCTCATTGAATCTCATACCTTGTATGATACTGACCCATAATCATTTCATGCATATTCACATGCCATTCTTCCTTAGTTTGCATCATGTGCGATCTTATGCGATTTTTGTTCATTTCATCTCACATCTTCTTCTCATTGCTCCATATGCCTAATCCATTGCATCCATGATTGTATATTCATTCATCCATCTTCATAAGCATTCACTACTGACTTTGATGTTCATTTCATCTGCTAATTCATGTTTGTAAGCCATATGCATTCATACTTCATCCATGAACCCTAATTTGCATTCATGTGAACTTAGGTGAACTTTTTGTACATAGTTTGACATAGTTTGATCTTGTGAGGTATCCTAGCATACTTAGGGACCTATATCATGTAGCTACTGACTTTAGAAGTCATGTAACCTTTAGGTACCTTCACCTTTAGACTTAGGTCTTATTTTGAACCCTAGTTCCATTCTAGGACGTTTATGGTACTTAATCGCTTTCATGCTTCGATTTTACTTTCAATATGCATTGTCATGCTAACCTTTGTTTTGTAGGGGGGAAGATTGAGGTAAGCATTACTTCATTCCTATCTCTTATGCATTTTAATTGTGTTTGCCTTAGCACTTTGTGCTTTGCTTTTAGGCTTTCCTTTTCTTTAGAAATAACTTAACTTCCTTAGGAAGTAAGTTAGTTTCTAAGCTCTCTTTTCTTCTTTTCCTTTTCTTCCTTAGGATTAGAATACCTCATTAACCATAGGACCTCTCTTGTAAATAAACAAATAAAATTAGGTTTGTGTCTTAGTCCCCTTAGTTTGTCCTTTTTGCAACTTGAGTCACTCTTTCTCATCTTATAAAGAAAAGCAATAAAACACTTAATAAAAACCGAACAATCTTGTACGACACGAGACTTTGTTGCGGAGTGTTTATACGCGTCCTGTTTCAGGGCGAGGTGTAAATACTTCCCGCGATGGATAGGTCTTAGTACAAGACCGTTCACAAACAAATTCAAAACACTTCTCTTAAAAGACAAAAAAACAAATAATAAGCGACTATCCTGCGGGAACTTCTCTTCTCATCTCATTCATTCACAACGCGAACTCGCGACGACTTGTCTCATTTGCAAGACGGTAAACGCACTCGTACCAGACGAGCCTGCAACACCTGAGCATAGTGTAACACGGTGGGAGAACTGACTTTAGTTATGTTGCGGATAGCAAGAGTCGCCACCTACTTTTATTTTATCCAAAGGAAAGGCATAAAGAACAGGAAAGACCTTTTAAAAGATTTTTGGGTCCGGGGGGTAGGTTATGTAAAGGGAAGGTGTTAGCACCCTTTACATCCATGGTTATCCCATGTTGATCAGGCCAGCTGACCTTCTAGTCTTCTTAGTCTTCTTGGCCAGCAGTGTTTTCAATTCATCCTGCCCCTTGGACAGGTTCAAGATCAGCTCTTGGAACTGAGCATTTTGTGCCTGGAGATCCTTAACTGATTGTTCAAGAGCCATTGCTGAAATAAACAGCGAGAAGATGAGAAACCTGTGCACAATTATAAACCTGTGATGCAATGAAATGATATGGGAATGCATATGCAATGTTTTCAAGGACCGCAGAATTTAAATTTGTTTAAACAATCACGAAAGTAAACTTTTATTAGTAATAACTTTGTTTTGCCTTTTAGGCTTACAAAAAATGAAGTGAAATAAGTACAAAAGATGGGGTTTTAAGTCTCCCATGGACGTTTCCTCTTTGTGTTGAGGTATGAGTTGAGGTTCCGTTCCTCATGAAGTTGCTTTGTCAGTTCCAGGATTCTTGCTTGGCTTGCTTTGTAATGAGCCTCGAAAGTATCCCTTTGCTCCTTCAACTGGATCCAGGATCTCTGCAAGTCTTCCATATCAGTAGGCATGTCTGGGTGAAGGATGGTATAAGCTGTGTCTCCTTCAGCAACAGGTTCCATGGTAACTGGTAGGATGGCAGGATATGGCATCATGAGAGTCTGAGCACGAGATCGTACCCATCTGAGATAAGCCTCCATAGGAATAGTGTACTTAGGCTCCAGTGTCTTGCTGTCAACCCTGTTTACTTTTCCCCATGCTCGTATGAATCTCTGACGGTAACCTTGAAGATCGTTGTCGTAATCAAACACAATGCCCTGAATCAACATGTCATGTGGACCATCACTCCGGGCGTAACCAAACTGTCGTAAAGCTAGAGAGGGGTTGTAGGTGATGCCTCCTCTTATGCCTAGAAGCGGCACATTAGGAAACTCCCCACAACGGTCAATAATAGTGACATTCTCCATAGATCTGGAGCACCAATGGATATCTGAGTGAGAAAGTGACATAATCCTCTTGGACCATCTGAACCCTTGCTCATTCTTCATTACTGAGCGAGGAAGGTGAGAAATAAACCACCTAGAAAGCAAAGGTATGCAGCACATCAAAGTTCCTCTTGCCCTTGTAGTACGAGTGTGAAGAGAATGTAGGATATCTCCAAGCAATGTAGGCACTGGGTTGTGACTCAGGAAAATGTTGATGGCATGAATATCTATGAACTGATCTGGATTGGGGAACAATACTAAGCCATAAATTAGCAAGGCTAAGATCTCCTCAAAAGCATCATAGCTCATGGCCTTCAAGAATAGTTGAGCCTTATCCATTAGCACCTTGGCAAGAATACCCTTGACTCCACTTCTCGTTTCTAGAACAATGTCAGACTTCTTCAGATGTAGGGCTGCAGCAATAACCTCTGGTTTAAGCTCCTTCTCTAGGCCTGTGAAGGGTCTTTGATCAAGAACAGGTATACCCAGAAGTTTAGAGAACTCCTCCATTGTAGGAACCAGCTGGTAGTCAGGAAATGTAAAGCAGTGGTGCTTAGGGTCAAAGAACTGAAATAGCACACTCATCATGTCTTCACTGAACCCTGAAGTGACTAGATCCAATAGGTGACCATGTCTCTTGTTGAACTGGGAATGATCAGACACTTGAGAAACCAACTCTTTAAGCTTGGGAGGTATCCCTACAAAGTTGATCCTGATAGTGTTCCTACGAGCAGAAGCCATGACCTGCAACAAAGAACAAAGATAAATCCTTTGGTCCTTGAAATGGTTAGTGAAAATGCTATGCTTATGATGCATGATGATGTCATGATGTTATGCTCAATCACAAACATGTGGCACACACAAACAAGTCACACCATAGCCCTAAGTTTAAAGGCTTGCATGAGGTTTAAAGGTAAGTACCCTCCCCTGAAGTTAGATGGTTCATCCTGTCCTACAAAAGTAACCAGGTTCTAAGGGATCTCAATATCATTGATCCTTCACAAGGGTGGTTGTTCAGTAGGCAACTTACTTGCCAACCAAAACCCTCCAAGTTTAAGATCTCAATGAGCGTAGTATCGAGTGTCAACCAACTTCAGTCTGCACCAAAGCCGGTTACCTCACTACTTTCTAAAGGCCAAGATAGGATAACTAGGGTTCTAAAAGTTAGCTAGTGCATTGACAACATATGGCAGCCTCATATTATCCTCAACTTGACTTAAGGAACATAAGCACCAACCAAGAAGTCGCACTAACTATGGCCACCAGATCAACCGTATCGATATACGTCGTACAGTTTCCTTGGTCTATTGCCATTTACCTAAGGTACACTAGATCCGGGTTAGGACCTTTCACACATAAGAGCACCCAACAAGTAAGTATAAAGCAAATAAGGCAAACAATTTTAAAGTGATCTAATTCCTAAGGGTACCCCTCTTTTATTAAATCCCCAGCAGAGTCGCCAGTTCTGTAACACGGTGGGAGAACTGACTTTAGTTATGTTGCGGATAGCAAGAGTCGCCACCGACTTTTATTTTATCCAAAGGAAAGGCATAAAAGAACAGGAAAGACCTTTTAAAAGATTTTTGGGTCCGGGGGGTAGGTTATGTAAAGGGAAGGTGTTAGCACCCTTTACATCCATGGTTATCCATGGGCTCTTAGTTACTTAGCTCACTTTGAATTGTTTTTGGAAAAGGTGTAGTGTGTGAATAAAAATTTTCATAATAGTTAATAATGATCCATGTACGGATGCGTAAAAACTTGTGTTTGAAAATTTGTTTGAAATTATAATGTGTTTGAAAAGTTTTGAATGAAGTGAGCAAGCAACTATGAGGTACCTACCCTAAAGTTTAAGTCTTTTCTGTTCTTTATCCTTTAAATGGTAAGACTATCCCTATTATTAAGGAATAGGTAGTCATTACCTTGGATGTAAGGGACATATGAGGGACATCTGTTTTATGAAGGCAACTGTGAGGTGTATTAAGCATTTAGGAGGGACTATCATCATTATTCGAAAAGGGACTTGATCTTTAAAGGCAACCATTAGGGACTTGATGATTCTTTCTTTTAGGGGACTTGCTTTATACACCCCACTTGACCTTATGATTTAGGCAACTTGAGAGGCAACCCTAGAAAGTGAGATGGCGATATAAAAATCGACTTACGTGTGTGAGTGTTTAAGTTATATTTATCTTATAATTAAAGTGATCTAAATTCAATTTTAAAGTAGAATACATGTTTACACTCCCTATTTTACTATCAATAGCATAAAAATTAAATAAATTAAATATTTACAAAATTTACACCAAGGAGCAATTACAAAATAATTATAATGAGCAAATTAAAAATAAATAGCAAAAATAAATATAGAAGCAAAATAATAAGCAAAAATAAATAAATAAGCAATAATAGGGGTTAGTAACAATAAAAATAAATAGGGTTAGTGAAATAATAATAATAGGTATAATTAAAAAGAAATAAATGGATTAGTAATAATGTGAATAAAATAAAATAAGAAGTAGATATTATTAAGAAAATATAAACAATTTAATTATAAGATTTAAAATTATATGCAACTTATTAATTCTAGACATAAAAAATTATAATTATAATATTGACATAAATTTGATTATTTTTAAACATATACATATATTAAAAGAATAAAAATTTAGATTTATGGACAATTAAATAATTATAATAACATTTTAATTTATGTACAAATTATTAAATTATTTTTAAGCATATTATAATTACAAAATTTAATTTTTATAGGTTCAATTGTTTCTAAACACATATTAAAAGAAATTTATATATAACTTAGATTATAAACAAATTTTAGAAATATTCACATAAGTTATAAATATATTTACAAAAAAACTTAATTATATTAAATAAATATGTACAAAGTAATTATATTTATAAAATTTAATTATACTAATTATTATATTTACAAAAATTAAACTAGAAAAAATGAAACTAGGTTTTAACATTTGTTTAGAGAAAGTAAATTAGTGTTTTATAAAATTAGGGTTTAGAAAATATTTTTTAGGGTTTAATTTAATGTACAAAATTATTTTAAGAAATATACATATATCATAATTACATAATAAAAGAAATAATTTTTAAATTAAGAAAATATGATTTTTTATTAGAAACTATTATTTTATAGAATTATTTTATTATACAATTATTAATAAAACCTAAATTAATTACACAAAAATAAAATAAAAGAAAACAGCAAAACAAACCTGGCTGGGATTTGAACCCAGGAGGCTTTGTTCACAACATCTATGCTCTACCACTGGGCCAGGCGCTGGTTGGTGCAAGAATGATGGCCTCCAAATGGTTTTGTTCTTTCAAACCAATAATCAGAAAAATAAATGAAAAACAAAAGGCCTGGGGGAGGATTGAACCCAGGACCTTTGAAACTAACGCGCGTACACAAGACCAATCCAGCTAGATGAGCAATTCTGTTTACAAACTAACAACAATGCATAATATACAATACTCAGTAAATAAAATAAGAAATAAACAAAAGTTGGAGAACCAGGATTCGAACCCAGGTACATGGACAACATGCATGCGCGTCTTACCACCAGGACAAGCGTGTGCTTGTGAAACATAATCAGAAAGAATTCATAAAATATTTAAACTACAATTTAAACTTTTAAAACGCGCGCCAACAGCTTCTTCTTCAACCTCAGGACCTGCAATTTTACCTGCGAAAATCATTGAGAGTTTTCCTGCGAATTTTTCTACGTGTGAAACCTGCAAATCTTCAATCATCACAAATATGCAACCATTTGTTAAATTAAGCACAGGGTTATGATCAACACATCTCATACAATCAGTCTATGGTCTTAAAATCAATTTATACGTCCTAAATCGAAGAACCCTAAATGTCACTCAAGAACCCTAATCATGGTCGTTTGCGGTTTAGGCACTCATTCTTCAATCCAATTGTCCAGAATCATTCTACACAACATTACAAACAATATTATATAACCAAAATTCATTGATATGCAGCAAATTAATAGAATCGAAAAAAATATTTTCAAGCATAAAGTGGATTCGGGTAGAGCATTATGGAGTGATTTTGATGCATATGAGTATTGGTCTTGCTTCAACAATGTCCAAGGAACATCTCTATGTTCTTACTTTACCTTCAAATGCTCTGGATTGAAGAATCCGAATGTGAGTTTTGGAAGGGATTTTTGACTTTGTGAACTTACTTTTGGAGGCAGCAAATTCGTGAATGTGCAATAGGGTAATGTTCAGTACTTATATGTGAATGAATCTAGGTCATAACATTGAATGGTTGTGTGGAAGAATTGATCATTGAAGATTGAAAAAGATCATGTCTTAAAAATCCAATATTCATGCATAAAGGCTTACTATTTTAAGACCAATCTTGTGATTTCATTCCTTTTCAATTCCAATCAATATTGAAGATATTCTAGAAGCTCAATCTCCATCAAATATTGCATTTTCATATTTTATATTTATTTAAAATGATTTTTTATGAATTAAATCAAAATAAATAAAAATAAAATAATAAAAATTATGATTTTTAATGGTTTGGGTCGTGCATGATGATAGTGTATGGATTGGATCATAATTTGACAAGCCCATTTGGAAAGAATCGGTTTTAGACCTCCATCTTCATCATAAACCATCACAAAACTTCCCAACTTTGCAAGGGCACATATCCTTCAATTTTAATGCTATGAGGGTGTTCTTGGACATTTTGGAAAGCTTTAAGAATCCTTTAAACAACCCCATTGGTTTCATGTCCATATCATTTACCAATCTCAAGTTATGCCCTTTTGAAGTTGTTGACTTTTTGTTGACTTTTGAAATGACCTATAATGTCTTAGCTCATATCTTCCAAATGAAGCATTTTTGGGCTTGGCTTGTAAGATCAAAGTTGTAGAGGATTCAATTTCCTTAAAAATGAGCTTTGAGTGGAGACTTGGTGATGAAGCATGTGAAAGTTATGGCTGGTCAAAGTTCAGTTGAGTTTTACTGAGGAAACCCTAATTTAGAAACTCCTGATTCTTGATGATCTGGAATCTCCTTGATGAATCATGATCAACCCTTGATCAAATGATGAATTTTACTTCATATACTTGATGTTGGCAAAAAATCATGAAGTTTGACTTTGGTTTGACCACAGTTGACCTCAGTTTGACTTTTTAACTGCATTGACTAATTTTGACTTATCTGATCATCTGACTGAGCAAACTTCTAAGAAAAGTCTTGAAACTTGTCATGGGGGTTCTTACACACATATAAGATGTTATTAAGCTCACTTGAAGTCTTGGAAGTCCATTTAGCCTGATTAAAGTCAAAACCCTAGTTTTGGATGCACTTCCTAGGAGGTGCATTGTCTGAGGGAATTGTCAACTCTTCTGACCAATTGTGAACTTTGTGAACCTTGTGAACCATCATAAAATGCCTTGTAAACCTTATGGGAGGTATTGTGAACCTTGTGAACCTTGTTAACCTTCAAGAAGTGACTTGTAGACTTCATGAACCTCATGAAAGGTATTGTAAGCATTGTGAATCTTGTGAACCTTGTGAACCTTCAAGAAGTGACTTGTAGACTTCATGAACCTCATGAAAGGTCTTGTAAATGTTGAGAAGCTTGTGAACCTTGTGAACCTTCTTAGAACACAAAGTCTTGTATTGTGAGGGAAAATTTTGGGGTGCAACACATAGACATACGCAGTTCCAGCATAAAAAACACAAACAAATAGTTCCCGCCTTAGTTAGGCGAACTACGTCGACTCTGATCCTCATTATCCCGATGAGGTACGTAGGCAGCGGGGTAGGGCCCGTTCGAGCACATTCTTTATTTTCCCTACATTTCCCCTTTTTTCCATTCTCTTTTCTTATTCTTTTCTCATTTCACTTCCATTCCAGTTAGCGGTTCATTTGTTCAGCAGCATTCTTATTTCTCACCCTTTGAAACAAAACAAGCAAGCGTGGATCCCGTCGGGTACGACGGACGATCTGGGTCTTGTAAATGTTGAGAAGCTTGTGAACCTTGTGAACCTTCTTAGAACATAAAGTCTTGTATTGTGAGGGCAAATTTTGGGGTGCAACAGCTGCCCCTGTTCAATTTTCTGAATCCTGAGGGGTTAGATTGGTATATGCCAGTCATGACCTGGAAGGTTGAAGGGGATTGAACACAAAAGCCCAAAAATTTGCACTTACCAGTGCATAGAGTGATACAGATGGCTAGTTGAATATGCTTGAGTGTGCTTAAAGATGCCACTGGGGGAAAAATTCTTCAGATACATTCTTTGGAAGATAAAGCAGTCCAAAATATGAAGTTATAATGATAGATGTCAGGAGGCTGAAGCAATCCTGAGGTATTGATGTGATTTCAGGGGGATAGAGCAGTCCTGAATATGAAAGTATAATGATAGATGTCAGGAGGCTGGAGCAGTCCTGATGTGTAAGAAGCTGTCAGGAGGATAAAGCAACCCTGAGGTAATAATATGATTTCAGGAGGATAGAGCAATCCTGATGTAATAGGAGTTTTCAAGAGGATAAAGCATTCCTGATGTAATAATAGCTGTCAGGAGGCTGGAGCAGTCCTGAAGTAATGATGATAGCTGTCAGGAGGCTGAAGCAATACTGAGGTATGGATGATAGCTGTCAGGAGGCTGGAGCAGTCCTGAGGCATTAATATACTTCCAAGAGGATGAAGCAGTCTTGAGAGATTGATGATATGTTTTCAGGAGGCTGGAGCAATCCTGATGTATTAGGAGTTTTCAGGAGGATAAAGCATTCCTGATGTAATGGGTGTTTTCAGGAGGATGAAGCATTCCTGATGTATCAATGTGTTTTCAGGAGGATAGAGCAGTCCTGATGATCATAAGTTTGTTTGCTGGATAGTTAACCTGAAAACAAGGTAACATTCTTGTATAATAATATTAGTTTATGCATTATGTATGCATGTATGATATGATGCACTCAAGTAATGTATTATGTATCTATGGATATGTATGCTATGGTATGATGTAAATGATGTATGTATGATATGACACTGCCGGAAGCATCTGGATATCTTCGTATAACAACTGCTGGTCAGGAAAATAAATCCCGATTCGTTGTTGAAGAATATGAGGAACTCGTTCCCGTCTTGTTTGATAATATATTATATATAACCTTCTGTCTGCTGGGGATGGCAAGGTATATATAACTTCCCGTCTGCTGGGGATAGCAAGATATATATAACCTTCGTCTTCGTTTGATAGTATATTATATATAACCTTCTGTCTGCTGGGGATGGCAAGGTATATATAACTTCCCGTCTTCGTTCGTCCTTAGTAAATACTATTACTGCATTTTCATGCATTTCTGGTAAACATCAATCATATTAATCATACGTGTATTTCTAATAAACATCAATCATATTCAAAAGCATACATACATTCAAACACAACCAATGGACGTTCGCTTATGTAAATAGGGTAAAAGTAAATCTGGATTCAAAAGATGGAATTTATTTATATCAAAAAGTGACCCATACACGGGTAAGTTTGTACAAGGAGACATAAACCCTAGTAAGAGGATTTTGTCATAAGAAAAACAAAGAGAATCAGCTATGTGGGAAATGATCCTATTGAGTTTCAATTCTACTATTGCCATTATCTTCAAGTATCTCATCTTCAGCTGTTGAGACGGAAACGATTGGATTGAGATTTATCTGTTCGAACTTGAGTAAGTAATACAACTGGTTGCAGTTTCATGAGTGATCCAAACGAGACATAGTCATACGCTTTAATCCCTAACTTTTGCCTGGATTGCCCTTTCAGGTTTTCAATCCACCGGGATACCCTTTTTTGCCCAAGCCGCCTTTTCAGGTTTTCGACTTGCCGGGTGTACATCTTTTTATATATATCCCTAATTTTTGCCCAAACCCTTTTGGTTTGCCGGGATGCCCTAATTTTTGCCTAGGCCTGTCAACCTAGCGGGTCTCTTTTCATGCGTAGTATTTTTTAACTATGTCTGCGTTTACAGGCTGCGGGAAGTCTTCACCATCCATAGTAGTAAGTATCATGGCACCTCTCGAGAACACTGTCTTGACCACAAATGGTCCTTCATATGTAGGAGTCCACTTGCCCCTAGGATCACCCTGTGGTAATATGATACGCTTGATTACCAAGTCACCAGCCTGATATACCTTTGGCTTAACCTTCTTGTTAAAAGCTTTGATCATTCGTTTCTGGTACATCTGGCCATGACAAACTGTTGCTAACCTCTTCTCATCAATCAAATTTATCTGGTCAAGTCGAGTCTGAATCCACTCATCTTCATCCAAGCCTGCATCCTTCATAATTCTTAAGGAGGGAATCTGGACTTCAATGGGCAGAACTGCTTCCATACCATAGACTAAGGAGAATGGGGTTGCCCCTGTTGAAGTACGTATTGTGGTACGATAACCATGAAGAGCAAACGGTAACATTTCATGCCAATCCTTGTAAGTAACAGTCATCTTCTGTATAATCTTCTTAATGTTCTTATTAGCAGCTTCAACTGCCCCATTCATTTTCGGACGATACGGAGAAGAGTTATGATGCTTAATCTTGAACTGCGTGCAGAGATCAGTAATCATAGTGTTGTTCAGATTAGAGCCATTGTCAGTGATAATCCTTTCCGGGATGCCATACCTACATATGAGATTATTCTTAATGAATCGAGCCACAACATTCTTGGTAACAGATGCAAATGAAGCTGCCTCAACCCACTTCGTGAAGTAATCAATAGCAACCAAGATGAAACGATGTCCATTAGAAGCAGTAGGCTTGATCTCACCAATCATATCAATACCCCACATGGCAAAGGGCCAAGGAGCAGTTAACACATTCAAAGGTGATGGAGGTACATGGACTTTATCAGCATAAATTTGACACTTGTGACATGTTCTGGAGTGTTGATAGCAATCAGCTTCCATGGTAGACCAATAGTAACCTGCTCTCAATATCTTCTTTGCCATAGTATGACCACTAGAATGAGTGCCAAAGATCCCATCATGCATATCTTCCATAATCTCTGTTGCTTCCTTCTTATCCACACAACGAAGCAAAGTTGAATCATGATTGCGCTTGTACAAAATGCCATTACTCAAGAAGAACTTAGCAGAAAACCTTCTCAGAAACTTCCTATCTTTGACAGATGCCCCTTCAGGGAACTCCTGAGCTTCAAGATATCTTTTCACTTCATAGAACCAAGGCTTCTCCTCTGCCCCTTCAGTGCCAATCTCATTGCAGTATGCAGGCTTCTCAAATCTATCAATAGTAATTTTGGGAGCTTCATCATCCCAGCTGATCTCAAACATGGATGCCATGGTGGCTAAGGCATCTGCTAACTGATTCTCTCTTCGTGGAATATGTCCAAAGGTAATCTCTTTGAAATGTGGGATTAAAGACAACACATACTCTCTGTAAGGAATGAGGTTATCATGTTTGGTATCCCAATCTCCTTTGATCTGACTTACTACTAGGGCTGAATCTCCATACACATCAAGGAACTGAATCTTCATATCAATAGCAGCTTTAATACCCAAAATACATGCCTCATACTCAGCCATGTTATTGGTACAATAGAAACAAAGTCTGGCAGTAATCGGGGTATGACAACCTTCAGGGGAACTAATCACAACACCAACACCATTACCAAGTGCGTTGGAGGCACCATAAAAAACCATAGTCCATCGGGATCCTTGTTCAGGTCCGTCATATTGTCCAGGTTCTTTGGTAATAATCATAATGTCTTCATCAGGGAACTCAAAACTCATTGACTGGTAATCATCCACAGCTTGATGAGCCAAATGATCAGCCACAACACTTCCCTTAATGGCCTTCTGAGTAGTATACTGTATGTCATATTCTGTCAATATCATTTGCCATCTTGCAATTCTTCCGGAGAGAGCAGGTTTCTCAAATATGTACTTGATTGGATCCATCTTTGAAATCAATAAGGTAGTATGAGTCAACATATACTGTCTTAGTCGGCGAGCAGCCCATGCCAAAGCGCAACAAGTTTTCTCGAGTAGTGAGTATCTTGTTTCACAGTCGGTAAACTTTTTGCTAAGGTAGTATATTGCCTGCTCTTTTCGACCAGACTCGTCATGTTGCCCCAACACACACCCCATTGAGTTGTCTAACACTGTTAAATACATGATCAAGGGTCTTCCATCAACTGGTGGCATCAAAATTGGTGGTTCTAGCAGATATCTCTTGATTTCATCAAAGGCAGTCTGGCACTCATCATTCCATTCCATTACCTGATCTTTCTTCAACAACTTCAAGATTGGCTCACAGGTAGTTGTTAACTGGGAAATAAATCTTGCAATGTAATTTAGTCGTCCCAAGAAACCTCTAACTTCCTTCTCGGTACGGGGAGCTGGCATCTCTCGTATAGCTTTCACTTTTGCAGGATCCACTTCAATACCTTTTCCACTGACAATGAAACCCAGGAGTTTTCCAGATCTAACTCCAAAAGTACACTTGTTTGGGTTCAGTCTCAACTTGTATTTCTTCAACCTTTCAAACAACTTGTGTAGATGATCAAGGTGTTGTTCTTCATTCTGAGACTTGGCTATCATATCATCCACATATACCTCTATCTCATGATGGATCATATCATGAAACAAAGCCACCATAGCACGCTAATATGTTGCCCCTGCATTCTTCAAACCAAATGGCATCACCTTATAGTAAAAGGTACCCCACTGTGTCACAAATGTTGTCTTCTCCATATCTTCAGGAGCCATCTTGATTTGATTGTAACCAGAGAAACCATCCATAAAAGAGAATACCTTATGCTGAGCAGTGTTGTCTACCAGAATATCAATATGAGGAAGTGGGAAGTCATCTTTGGGGCTAGCTTTGTTCAAATCTCTGTAGTCCACACACATACGTACCTTACCATCTTTCTTAGGAACTGGTACCACATTTGCAACCCACTGAGGATAAGAAGTCACTGCTAAAAACCCTGCATTGAACTGTTTCATTACTTCTGCTTTGATCTTTTCTGACATTTCAGGACGCATACGACGAACCTTCTGCTTCTTTGGACGACAATCTTCTTTTACTGGTAAACGATGAACCACAATGTCTGTATCCAACCCTGGCATATCTTCATAAGACCAAGCAAAGATCTCCACATAGTCACGTAACATCTGAATCAATCTGCTCTTGACACTATCCTCTAAATCAGCCCCTATCTTGACCTCTTTTCTGTTTTCTTCAGTTCCCAGATTCACAACTTCGATTGGCTCTTCATGTGGCTGTATAGCTTTCTCTTCTTGTTGTAACAACCTAGCAAGCTCTACAGGTATTTCACAATCGTCCTCATTTCCGTCTTCAGTTTGATAGATCGGATTCTCGAAATTATAATTGGCAATAGTAGAACTGTTATCAACAGGATCCAGAGTGGATGAGGATCTGCATTTTAGTGATGTGGGTGTGTGTAAGAACACATAGCTGATAAAGCAAAAAAGAAAAGAAAGACAAGGAACACAATATTTACGAAAGCAAAGCGTCCACTGATTTTATTGAATGAGGTATGCAAATGAAATGACAGCCCGTAACAAGCACACCATTGTGCCCCGGGTAAGGCACATGGCTTAAGAGTTTTATTGTTTAAGAAATTACAAACTTAAAAGCAACAACACAGTAATAGTATTTACTCCTGACTAAAGGAGATAGGGATAACATCTTCAACTTTCCAATTATTGAGTCCAGCACCCACAGTAGGAAAAATCCAAGCATCCAGATTGTAGTCTTCATCATAGTCTCCCACAACGTTGATCTGATCTTTCGTAACCCCTTGATTGGTGATACGAACAGCACGAGCACGACGAACAGCCTTCTGGGACTCTGCAGTGAAACCCAAACCAAACTTGTCAGACTTGTATGGAATATCAGGAAGCTGACCCCAAATAGTACAACCACCTTCTTCTACCACAGCTCTAGCATCATTGAGGGAGGTCATTCCCATTGTTGGAGGTACTCTGGTGACTACAGGAACTTTCTTGACAACCGGAGGAGCTACATAATCATTAACAATCCAAGGAACTACTTCAAACGTCTGACACAGAGTTTCAACATATTCACCTTCCACTTCCAGATACTTGAAGGTATTCACATGGCTGACAAATTATTCTTCTTCTCCATAGACAGTAACAACCTTTCCTTCCACCGGATATCTTAGCTTCTGGTGTAATGTAGAGGTTACAGCACCTGCCCCATGGATCCAGGGACGGCCAAGCAGACAAGAGTACGAAGGACGAATATCCATCACATAAAATGTAGCAGTAAAAATCTGAGAGCCAACTTTGATTGGAAGATCAATTTCACCATGCACTACTCTTCTAGAACCATCAAAAGCCTTCACCACAATATTGCTGGGCTTCAGTAAAGCATCTTCAGGACTCAGCTTATTCAGGACTTCCTTGGGCAACACATTCAAAGAGGAACCATTGTCTATCAGCACATGTGACAGGGTAGTGCCCCTGCATTCAATTGAGATATGCAAGGCCCTGTTATGATCCCTCTTGGCAGGGGTCAAATCAGCATCAGAAAATCCCAACCCATTATCATAGGTCAGGTGGGCAACACAATTCTCAAACTGGTCAACAGAAATAGCATTGGGTACATGAGCAGTCTTCAGGAACTTGATCAAGGCCTTGGCATGAGCCTCAGAACATAACAACAAGGACAGCATAGAAATCTTTGAGGGAGTATGCCCTAACTGATCAACAACGTCATAATCACTCTTACGAATGATTTTCAATACTTCTTCCATTTGCTTAGAGAGGTCATCAGCAGATGGTACATCAGTAGGTATGGGCTCAATAACAGGACCTTTGCCCCGAGTATCAGTGGTGGAAGTAACAGCAGGAGTAGCTGCATCCTTAGAAGCAGCTGGAGGGGAGAAGACTCTTCCACTTCGTGTGATCTTACTAGATCCAGCAATATTGTCAACATCAACGGGAACATCAGCTAAGGGCTCTTGCTTAACACCATGGATGTAAACATCAAACCCATAGTGCCAAGGCACAGCTTTATCAGACGTATACGGAATGGGACCAGGAGTAGTAATGACCATGGGAGCTACTCTGGCTTCAGCAACAACTTTCACAGGACCTTCAGCAGTAATCCTGATTGGACCCTGATGAGTGATTTTAATAGGACCCTTTGAGGTGATCTTCACCGGCACTTTGTCAACCATGTCAACCTCTTCAATCTTCTTACCTCTAGTAATATGCTCCACCATACTCTCTACAGAAGATGGTCTTCTTTCAAACACTATGGTGTAATTATTCATGAGACGTTGAATTCCATCCTTCAACCTGAAGCACTTCTCTGGATTATACTCACAATAAACACAATCTTCACGACAACCCGGAAAGAACCCAGCTTGCACTAACTTCTTTCTGATGACAGACAATGGTGTAGTCAACTCTGCAACTGAATGGATATGTAAATCTTCATCAATGGCATTGACCGTCTTTTCGTGATTTGGCATTGGAGCAGTAATCACATTTGGAGTACCTGGAGGATCAAACTCAATTTCTCCAGCATCAATCATATCTTGAATTTTGTTCTTCAAGATCCAACAGTTATTAGTATCATGTCCCGGGCAGTTTGAATGATATGCACATCGTGCATTGGGATTGTACCTGGGAGAGGTAACATTGGGATTCTGAGGAGCTTTTTCCAAAGTAATAAGTTCAGCCTTTAACAAATGTTGCAATGCCTGAGACATTGACATATTGATCTTCGTGAACTGTCTTCTAGCCCTCTGTTGGTTGCCCTGTGGCTGCTCTGTAGTTGCAGGAATTGGATTTGAAATATGAACTGCACTAACAGACTGATGCCTTCTGTTACGATCAGGTTGACCATAAACAGCATTGGATTCTTTCTTCCCAGTGGGAGGCTTCTTTGCAGCACCTGATGAGGAAGTACCCACTTGGATCTTGCCATTCTTTATACCATTTTCTACTCGCTCTCCTGTCATGATCAACTCAGTGAAGCCAGATGATGAGCTTCCAATGAGTAGCTGTAAAACGGACCATTCAGCGTACACATGAACATATCAACCAATTCCCTATCAGTCAAAGGGGGTTGAACTCTTCCAGCTAAGTCTCTCCACTTCTGAGCATACTCTTTGAAACTTTCTTTGGCACCCATAGACATGCTCTGAAGCTGCATGCGAGTGGGGGCTAAGTCAGCATTGTATTGATACTGCTTATAGAAAGCTTCAGCAAGATCATTCCAGTCCCTGATATTGACACTCTCCAATTGATAATACCACTCCAACTGAGCTCCAGATAAGCTTTCTTGGAAAAAATGGATCCACAATTTCTTATCAGCAGTGTGAGGTTGAATTCTTCTGACATAAGACCTCAGATGCAGCTTGGGACAAGAGACCCCATCATAAACAACAAAGGTAGGAACCTTGAAACAAATGGGTATGACTACCCCAGATATCAAACTTAAATCCTCAAAATCCAGCCCAGATGATTTCTGTAACTCCATAGCATCCATTCTATCCACCAGCATCTTGAATTTGTCTTCATTAGGCTCATGGTAGTAATTAGCCTCAGAATCAGAGTCCCCCATAGTGTTGTGGAGACTGCCTCCCTCTTTCTCAGATTCTTCAGATTCATAGTCTTCAATTGGTTCTTTGGTCTTGACAGGACCTCTGAACCTTCTTCCCATGTTGATCAGGCCAGCTGACCTTCTAGTCTTCTTAGTCTTCTTGGCCAGCAGTGTTTTCAATTCATCCTGCCCCTTGGACAGGTTCAAGATCAGCTCTTGGAACTGAGCATTTTGTGCCTGGAGATCCTTAACTGATTGTTCAAGAGCCATTGCTGAAATAAACAGCGAGAAGATGAGAAACCTGTGCACAATTATAAACCTGTGATGCAATGAAATGATATGGGAATGCATATGCAATGTTTTCAAGGACCGCAGAATTTAAATTTGTTTAAACAAACACGAAAGTAAACTTTTATTAGTAATAACTTTGTTTTGCCTTTTAGGCTTACAAAAAATGAAGTGAAATAAGTACAAAAGATGGGGTTTTAAGTCTCCCATGGACGTTTCCTCTTTGTGTTGAGGTATGAGTTGAGGTTCCGTTCCTCATGAAGTTGCTTTGTCAGTTCCAGGATTCTTGCTTGGCTTGCTTTGTAATGAGCCTCGAAAGTATCCCTTTGCTCCTTCAACTGGATCCAGGATCTCTGCAAGTCTTCCATATCAGTAGGCATGTCTGGGTGAAGGATGGTATAAGCTGTGTCTCCTTCAGCAACAGGTTCCATGGTAACTGGTAGGATGGCAGGATATGGCATCATGAGAGTCTGAGCACGAGATCGTACCCATCTGAGATAAGCCTCCATAGGAATAGTGTACTTAGGCTCCAGTGTCTTGCTGTCAACCCTGTTTACTTTTCCCCATGCTCGTATGAATCTCTGACGGTAACCTTGAAGATCGTTGTCGTAATCAAACACAATGCCCTGAATCAACATGTCATGTGGACCATCACTCCGGGCGTAACCAAACTGTCGTAAAGCTAGAGAGGGGTTGTAGGTGATGCCTCCTCTTATGCCTAGAAGCGGCACATTAGGAAACTCCCCACAACGGTCAATAATAGTGACATTCTCCATAGATCTGGAGCACCAATGGATATCTGAGTGAGAAAGTGACATAATCCTCTTGGACCATCTGAACCCTTGCTCATTCTTCATTACTGAGCGAGGAAGGTGAGAAATAAACCACCTAGAAAGCAAAGGTATGCAGCACATCAAAGTTCCTCTTGCCCTTGTAGTACGAGTGTGAAGAGAATGTAGGATATCTCCAAGCAATGTAGGCACTGGGTTGTGACTCAGGAAAATGTTGATGGCATGAATATCTATGAACTGATCTGGATTGGGGAACAATACTAAGCCATAAATTAGCAAGGCTAAGATCTCCTCAAAAGCATCATAGCTCATGGCCTTCAAGAATAGTTGAGCCTTATCCATTAGCACCTTGGCAAGAATACCCTTGACTCCACTTCTCGTTTCTAGAACAATGTCAGACTTCTTCAGATGTAGGGCTGCAGCAATAACCTCTGGTTT
Organism: Lathyrus aphaca; assembly: GCA_963966055.1. Lineage (NCBI taxonomy): Eukaryota > Viridiplantae > Streptophyta > Magnoliopsida > Fabales > Fabaceae > Lathyrus > Lathyrus aphaca. The sequence goes on from OZ014525.1 coordinate 31,261,119, forward strand.
AAGCTCCTTCTCTAGGCCTGTGAAGGGTCTTTGATCAAGAACAGGTATACCCAGAAGTTTAGAGAACTCCTCCATTGTAGGAACCAGCTGGTAGTCAGGAAATGTAAAGCAGTGGTGCTTAGGGTCAAAGAACTGAAATAGCACACTCATCATGTCTTCACTGAACCCTGAAGTGACTAGATCCAATAGGTGACCATGTCTCTTGTTGAACTGGGAATGATCAGACACTTGAGAAACCAACTCTTTAAGCTTGGGAGGTATCCCTACAAAGTTGATCATGATAGTGTTCCTACGAGCAGAAGCCATGACCTGCAACAAAGAACAAAGATAAATCCTTTGGTCCTTGAAATGGTTAGTGAAAATGCTATGCTTATGATGCATGATGATGTCATGATGTTATGCTCAATCATAAACATGTGGCACACACAAACAAGTCACACCATAGCCCTAAGTTTAAAGGCTTGCATGAGGTTTAAAGGTAAGTACCCTCCCCTGAAGTTAGATGGTTCATCCTGTCCTACAAAAGTAACCAGGTTCTAAGGGATCTCAATATCATTGATCCTTCACAAGGGTGGTTGTTCAGTAGGCAACTTACTTGCCAACCAAAACCCTCCAAGTTTAAGATCTCAATGAGCGTAGTATCGAGTGTCAACCAACTTCAGTCTGCACCAAAGCCGGTTACCTCACTACTTTCTAAAGGCCAAGATAGGATAACTAGGGTTCTAAAAGTTAGCTAGTGCATTGACAACATATGGCAGCCTCATATTATCCTCAACTTGACTTAAGGAACATAAGCACCAACCAAGAAGTCGCACTAACTATGGCCACCAGATCAACCGTATCGATATACGTCGTACAGTTTCCTTGGTCTATTGCCATTTACCTAAGGTACACTAGATCCGGGTTAGGACCTTTCACACATAAGAGCACCCAACAAGTAAGTATAAAGCGAATAAGGCAAACAATTTTAAAGTGATCTAATTCCTAAGGGTACCCCTCTTTTATTAAATCCCCAGCAGAGTCGCCAGTTCTGTAACACGGTGGGAGAACTGACTTTAGTTATGTTGCGGATAGCAAGAGTCGCCACCGACTTTTATTTTATCCAAAGGAAAGGCATAAAAGAACAGGAAAGACCTTTTAAAAGATTTTTGGGTCCGGGGGGTAGGTTATGTAAAGGGAAGGTGTTAGCACCCTTTACATCCATGGTTATCCATGGGCTCTTAGTTACTTAGCTCACTTTGAATTGTTTTTGGAAAAGGTGTAGTGTGTGAATAAAAATTTTCATAATAGTTAATAATGATCCATGTACGGATGCGTAAAAACTTGTGTTTGAAAATTTGTTTGAAATTATAATGTGTTTGAAAAGTTTTGAATGAAGTGAGCAAGCAACTATGAGGTACCTACCCTAAAGTTTAAGTCTTTTCTGTTCTTTATCCTTTAAATGGTAAGACTATCCCTATTATTAAGGAATAGGTAGTCATTACCTTGGATGTAAGGGACATATGAGGGACATCTGTTTTATGAAGGCAACTGTGAGGTGTATTAAGCATTTAGGAGGGACTATCATCATTATTCGAAAAGGGACTTGATCTTTAAAGGCAACCATTAGGGACTTGATGATTCTTTCTTTTAGGGGACTTGCTTTATACACCCCACTTGACCTTATGATTTAGGCAACTTGAGAGGCAACCCTAGAAAGTGAGATGGCGATTAAAAATCGACTTACGTGTGTGAGTGTTTAAGTTATATTTATCTTATAATTAAAGTGATCTAAATTCAATTTTAAAGTAGAATACATGTTTACACTCCCTATTTTACTATCCATAGCATAAAAATTAAATAAATTAAATATTTACAAAATTTACAACAAGGAGCAATTACAAAATAATTATAATGAGCAAATTAAAAATAAATAGCAAAAATAAATATAGAAGCAAAATAATAAGCAAAAATAAATAAATAAGCAATAATAGGGGTTAGTAACAATAAAAATAAATAGGGTTAGTGAAATAATAATAATAGGTATAATTAAAAAGAAATAAATGGATTAGTAATAATGTGAATAAAATAAAATAAGAAGTAGATATTATTAAGAAAATATAAACAATTTAATTATAAGATTTAAAATTATATGCAACTTATTAATTCTAGACATAAAAAATTATAATTATAATATTGACATAAATTTGATTATTTTTAAACATATACATATATTAAAAGAATAAAAATTTAGATTTATGGACAATTAAATAATTATAATAACATTTTAATTTATGTACAAATTATTAAATTATTTTTAAGCATATTATAATTACAAAATTTAATTTTTATAGGTTCAATTGTTTCTAAACACATATTAAAAGAAATTTATATATAACTTAGATTATAAACAAATTTTAGAAATATTCACATAAGTTATAAATATATTTACAAAAAAACTTAATTATATTAAATAAATATGTACAAAGTAATTATATTTATAAAATTTAATTATACTAATTATTATATTTACAAAAATTAAACTAGAAAAAATGAAACTAGGTTTTAACATTTGTTTAGAGAAAGTAAATTAGTGTTTTATAAAATTAGGGTTTAGAAAATATTTTTTAGGGTTTAATTTAATGTACAAAATTATTTTAAGAAATATACATATATCATAATTACATAATAAAAGAAATAATTTTTAAATTAAGAAAATATGATTTTTTATTAGAAACTATTATTTTATAGAATTATTTTATTATACAATTATTAATAAAACCTAAATTAATTACACAAAAATAAAATAAAAGAAAACAGCAAAACAAACCTGGCTGGGATTTGAACCCAGGAGGCTTTGTTCACAACATCTATGCTCTACCACTGGGCCAGGCGCTGGTTGGTGCAAGAATGATGGCCTCCAAATGGTTTTGTTCTTTCAAACCAATAATCAGAAAAATAAATGAAAAACAAAAGGCCTGGGGGAGGATTGAACCCAGGACCTTTGAAACTAACGCGCGTACACAAGACCAATCCAGCTAGATGAGCAATTCTGTTTACAAACTAACAACAATGCATAATATACAATACTCAGTAAATAAAATAAGAAATAAACAAAAGTTGGAGAACCAGGATTCGAACCCAGGTACATGGACAACATGCATGCGCGTCTTACCACCAGGACAAGCGTGTGCTTGTGAAACATAATCAGAAAGAATTCATAAAATATTTAAACTACAATTTAAACTTCTAAAACGCGCGCCAACAGCTTCTTCTTCAACCTCAGGACCTGCAATTTTACCTGCGAAAATCATTGAGAGTTTTCCTGCGAATTTTTCTACGTGTGAAACCTGCAAATCTTCAATCATCACAAATATGCAACCATTTGTTAAATTAAGCACAGGGTTATGATCAACACATCTCATACAATCAGTCTATGGTCTTAAAATCAATTTATACGTCCTAAATCGAAGAACCCTAAATGTCACTCAAGAACCCTAATCATGGTCGTTTGCGGTTTAGGCACTCATTCTTCAATCCAATTGTCCAGAATCATTCTACACAACATTACAAACAATATTATATAACCAAAATTCATTGATATGCAGCAAATTAATAGAATCGAAAAAAATATTTTCAAGCATAAAGTGGATTCGGGTAGAGCATTATGGAGTGATTTTGATGCATATGAGTATTGGTCTTGCTTCAACAATGTCCAAGGAACATCTCTATGTTCTTACTTTACCTTCAAATGCTCTGGATTGAAGAATCTGAATGTGAGTTTTGGAAGGGATTTTTGACTTTGTGAACTTACTTTTGGAGGCAGCAAATTCGTGAATGTGCAATAGGGTAATGTTCAGTACTTATATGTGAATGAATCTAGGTCATAACATTGAATGGTTGTGTGGAAGAATTGATCATTGAAGATTGAAAAAGATCATGTCTTAAAAATCCAATATTCATGCATAAAGGCTTACTATTTTAAGACCAATCTTGTGATTTCATTCCTTTTCAATTCCAATCAATATTGAAGATATTCTAGAAGCTCAATCTCCATCAAATATTGCATTTTCATATTTTATATTTATTTAAAATGATTTTTTATGAATTAAATCAAAATAAATAAAAATAAAATAATAAAAATTCTGATTTTTAATGGTTTGGGTCGTGCATGATGATAGTGTATGGATTGGATCATAATTTGACAAGCCCATTTGGAAAGAATCGGTTTTAGACCTCCATCTTCATCATAAACCATCACAAAATTTCCCAACTTTGCAAGGGCACATATCCTTCAATTTTAATGCTATGAGGGTGTTCTTGGACATTTTGGAAATCTTGAAGAGTCCTATAAACAACCCCATTGGTTTCATGTCCATATCATTTACCAATCTCAAGTTATGCCCTTTTGAAGTTGTTGACTTTTTGTTGACTTTTGAAATGACCTATAATGTCTTAGCTCATATCTTCCAAATGAAGCATTTTTGGGCTTGGCTTGTAAGATCAAAGTTGTAGAGGATTCAATTTCCTTCAAAATGAGCTTTGAGTGGAGACTTGGTGATGAAGCATGTGAAAGTTATGGCTGGTCAAAGTTCAGTTGACTTTTACTAAGGAAACCCTAATTTAGAAACTCCTGATTCTTGATGATCTGGAATCTCCTTGATGAATCATGATCAACCCTTGATAAAATGATGAATTTTACTTCATATACTTGATGTTGGCAAAAAATCATGAAGTTTGACTTTGGTTTGACCACAGTTGACCTCAGTTTGACTTTTTAACTGCATTGACTGATTTTGACTTATCTGATCATCTGACTGAGAAAACTTCTGAGAAAAGTCTTGAAACTTGTCATGGGGGTTCTTACACACATATAAGATGTTATGAAGCTCACTTGAAGTCTTGGAAGTCCATTTAGCCTGATTAAAGTCAAAACCCTAGTTTTGGATGCACTTCCTAGGAGGTGCATTGTCTGAGGGAATTGTCAACTCTTCTGACCAATTGTGAACTTTGTGAACCTTGTGAACCATCATAAAATGCCTTGTAAACCTTATGGGAGGTATTGTGAACCTTGTGAACCTTGTGAACCTTCAAGAAGTGACTTGTAGACTTCATGAACCTCATGAAAGGTATTGTAAGCATTGTGAATCTTGTGAACCTTGTGAACCTTCAAGAAGTGACTTGTAGACTTCATGAACCTCATGAAAGGTCTTGTAAATGTTGAGAAGCTTGTGAAACTTGTGAACCTTCTTAGAACACAAAGTCTTGTATTGTGAGGGCAAATTTTGGGGTGCAACACATAGACATACGCAGTTCCAGCATAAAAAACACAAACAAATAGTTCCCGCCTTAGTTAGGCGAACTACGTCGACTCTGATCCTCATTATCCCGATGAGGTACGTAGGCAGCGGGGTAGGGCCCGTTCGAGCACATTCTTTATTTTCCCTACATTTCCCCTTTTTTCCATTCTCTTTTCTTATTCTTTTCTCATTTCACTTCCATTCCAGTTAGCGGTTCATTTGTTCAGCAGCATTCTTATTTCTCACCCTTTGAAACAAAACAAGCAAGCGTGGATCCCGTCGGGTACGACGGACGATCTGGGGTGCTAATACCTTCCCAGGTCGTAACCGACTCCCGAACTCAGATCTTTGGTTCGCAGGACCTTGTCCTTTCCTTCTTCCTCAGGTTTGTGCAACATTACCTTTCCCATTCATTCGGGATAAAAATGTCTGGCTGGCGACTCTACCTTTTCCGCGCCACTTTCGCGTTTGTACTAGGATGAAAATCCCGGGAGCGACAGCTGGCGACTCTGCTGGGGACTAACCTGATTCTTCCGGTTTCCCTTGTAGAGTCAATCCTAGCGCCTGTTTGGTTTTGTTTCTTTGGGTGTTTATCTGTTTGATGGTGTGTGCTTTAGTTTAGCTTTATTGTTTTTATTTACAGTTCTTTACAGCTTTACTTTATCGCATTTATTTACCACTTTCAGTATTTTATTTTCCATGCATCATATTATACTGGACTGTCTGGCTGTGCTGGTTTTCATTTTTTGTGTGGGATGGGAGTTACTGTGAGATAAGCCAACTACCCGGCTTGAGTGCACCATAGGATTAGCGTGGACAGACATTGTACTCTTATGGTATCTCACCATGATGGGTGGCGATGTGTTCCACACCCAGATTGCGACCGTCTTGGAACTATTCTGTGTGGGGATTACCTCACTTCAGGGTACGACCTTGATAGTTATGTGCATCTGGTGACCGATCTTCGAGGACCTTAATGGGAACACCCCTCTCCAGTGATGACAGTGGCAGACCACATTTGTTGGCAAACCCACTCGCATCCGAGGGTCCATTGGGAACTCGCATAGGATGGCCTGGTTCTCTCATAGGAATTCAGTTAAAGCAAACTGTTCGTATGACGGTAGTATTGTACCCTTCGGGATGAATGTAATATTGTTTCTCGATTCAGTGCTTGAAGCTGGAGACTTGTGAGGGATGCTTGTTTTTCTGGACTCAACTGAGACCTCCCTGAGTAGTACATAATGCCAAACCGATTCCCTGATTTGGTCATGAGCCATTTCTCGGAAATGGTGAACGTATTATTGCTATTCGGCTTTGAGAGTCCGTGATGTTGACCCGAGTAGCACACCCGTGAGATTGGGAGGGGTTTACAGGTTTGCAGGAACCCTAAACTTCAACATACCCACTTTGCCAGTATTGTTCAGTGTTCTATGGTTCTTTGATTCTGAGATCTGGGATTTCTATTCAGAGAAATTGTTATTGTGATTACCATTATGACCTTGATATTATGACTCTCCACAGACACTTGGCTCGTTGTTCAGCTTCAATACCATCGGTGACTATGCTATTATGTGATCCAGTTTTACTGTTATTGGGTTCTCAGTTATGGGGTTCTATACAGAGATGATGCCGCTATTGTGGTTCGATACAGACAGTTGGTTCACTTCTCGACACCAACATCAGACTATTGATCACATGCCTGCTGCATACATAACATCATAGCATTCTAGTACACATGTTCAGTTATTTCCGAGGATCACATATCTGAATCATGCTGTTGGATTTTTCTGTACCAAAACTTGACTCAAAGCAGATAGATTCCTCAGAAATAATTGAACATGGAATTTGCATACATCCTTGCATTCTTGACAGGTATTCAGAGACAGATTCTTTTCCTGACTTGATTTCTCATCAGAATGGACAACTTGAATCACATTCATCAAGGTATATATTTGAAGCAACTCCGGGCGGAGGTAATCGAAGGAAGACCCAGCTGAGGCCATTCAGGACAGAGGTGTAAACCTTATTTCAAAATCAGAAGTTGTTGAAAGAGGAAGTCAACCATATGAAGACTCAGAAGAGCCGGTTATAGAAATCCTGAATGCAGTGTCAAGGAAACGAAGCTATTTTCATCCCTATTGAGGGGAACTACGCTGCTCTGATTCTCCATTGGTCAATGGAGATACGTAGGCAGGAGATCAAATCAGATCTTTCCGAGCAACTTTATTTATCAACTTCATTTATCAACCTCTTCCCTCCAGACATCATTTGTCGGCATCCGATTTCAGCTTCCCAAGACAGTCCTACGGGAAGAGCATACGAGTAAAGGCCAAAACAACTTGAGAAGAAGTTTGATCATATTTCGAGGTCGTACGCGCAACAAGTTTCTTCATTTGCTCAGATTCAGGCTAGTTGGGCTAGTTACATCAGGATCATCTCCGACAAAGCTTCCTTTAGGGTTTCATTGCCAAGTATAATTACCATTCTGGGGCACCTGGCCTTTTAATTGAAGATTGCAAGTCTTTTAGAGGCAAAAGTGAAGACGAGGTCCCGAATTTGATCGACTCAAAGGTCATCATGCCAGAAATTATGCTCACATATTGAAGTCTCCTCATCAAATGGGTCTCCCAATTTGCAAAGGCATCTTCAGAAGCAATAAGTCCAGACGGAGTCAAGTCTCCTCAATGACGGCAATGTTCAGCTTCTTTACTGCGTTTCCATTTATAGTTTATATTGTTTGTTTAAACATTTGTATGCATGCATGAAACTTATTTGTTTTTGAATGTTAACCATAATAAAATGCACATGTTTTTCTTGAAGTAATCCATTCGTATTCACTCATGATTTTGTGTATATGCATTGCAATACCAACTGTTGTGCTTAAACTCTATCAGGGAGGATGACGAAATGAAAACGCAAAAATCTCTAATTGTGTGCTTTTGAGAAAGACCCTGTTGACGATGTACAGGCATTGTTTCAAATCCTAAACACCGGAGATATAAGGGAGATAGACCCTCGCCAACCTATTTGAGCCTTGAAGTAGAAGTTTATTTTTGCATGAAAAAACCCTTGCGCTTAACCCAGGGGCAGGGTAGGTGTCAGCTAGTTGGACCGATCGTTCAAATTTCAAAAAGGAGTGCACATCTGAGGATCCATTACCTTTCGTTGTACCAAATCAAGAGGTCTAATGACCAGAAACCAAAATGGTTATCCCAATCAAGAGGTCCAAAGACCGGAGACCACAATGGTTATTCCTCAACAACCAATAAGTGAGACAGTCACGACCCTCGCAAAGCATTCAAGACAAACAGTGTCACACGATTTGTTCAAAAGAAAGAATTGAAAAAAAAATGAATGAGAAAGCCCGCTAAGTCGAAACTTGAAAACAAGCAACTTAGGCAAAAATTAGGGCATCCCGCTGGACTTCACAATCAAAGATTCACAAGAATCAGTCCAGGCAAAAGTTAGGGATAAGAAAATAGTGCAAAAGCGAAAGACGAAAAGGATTTCACAAGAAAGATCCTTAAAACAAGAACAAAGTCGTGTGGCACAAACACCAATGATAAGAGGGGTGACTGACTCCAAATGACAACCTAATTGGTGCTTAAACCGTTAGCGTAATTGGTTCCTCAACCATCACAAAACCCTTTTTGAGAGGTGAGCGCTTGTGAAAACTAGCTGAACATAGGAATGGAGAACATCACGAGGATGGGTGGGCACAAATAAATTTCGAGCCTATATCCTTCGTTTTTATAACCGTGAACCAGGCCACGATACAACCCTCAAAAGTCCTAACTGAAACAGGGTTATTTTTGAGAGCGTACTACCACGAGACTGCGTTCCTGACTCCTATGAGTAGTGTTGAAAGATCTTTGTTGGTGTTGCATGTGCATGCTTTCTATTATTCAAAAAAATTAATGTCGTATTTTAACCAGTGATTCGCTCACAAAGGTTTGCGACATCTTTTTCAGTAAAACTTCAAGATTAACATGGGTGTTGCATTAGAATTTTCATTCTTAGAATAAACATTTTCTGCTTGCATATATTTGTTGGGCATCATAAAAATTCACATATGAAACTTCAGTCCAGAAGCTTAATCTTGCCAAAGTTGAGAAGTCTGAAACTTTCGAAGGGCCAGCATATGAAGATGCACTTTTCCAAGAAACTCCATTGAGTGGAGACTTTACCAATAGTCGTGGTAAGAGCCAACTAATCTGGGGCAATCACGTCGAGCAATCTCTCCAAAGTTCAGCCAAATTGGGGCAATCACTTCGAGATTCAAATCTCTCAAAGAGCCAACTAATTTGGGGCAATCACGTCGCCAAACTGGGGCAATTACTTCGAGATCCAATCTCTCAAAGAACACTTGGTATGGGTGTTTTCTTCAAAACACAGTCACTCATAGGTGATCACCTCAAGGCTCGTACTGGGGCAGGCCACCCCAAGAGCATGAGAAGTCACTCTCTTCCGAAGACGGTCAATCCAGAGTTCAAAATACTGAGATCTTTCATGAATCCTCGCGAGGCAAATTCTTTCATAGACCATGCAGTCTAGGGCAGTTATTTCGAGATCCGATGAATCTCTCCAAGAGTTTGAAGACACTGAGGCGTCTCGTATGCCAGTTTTCTGTAAAATCCTCTTGAGATATTATCTTTTGATAGATCCTAGTAGGAGGCGAGTTGGAAATTGCAAAGTGTTGGTGTAAGCCCTAGAGGCCAATACTTTTTGGTACTTGTATCGGATTATTCGTTTAATAATAAAAGGCATTTCTTTATTATGTTTGTCTTTCAGAATAATAAAGTCCCTAGAATAGTTAGTCTGTTTAATGAAATGTTAAGTGTGACTTAATCATGAGATCCCATTAAACATAAAGACATTATTCTTAAAATATCCGTAGTCAAGCTTTATTGCAAAGTGGGATAACATTAAAGCATTGAGACTATTATGAAGATAGACTGATGATCACATCTCATGGATCATGGATAAAGGGTTATCAAGTCTTGACATAGGTATAAATATTAGGAGTAATATTTATACCGGATTGACCCGCTATGAGAATACTACATAGTATGTTATGCAAAGTGTCATAAGTTATTCTCATGGTGATAATGGTGTATTACCACCCTTCGACCTGAAACCACTATGGACCCTAGATGTAGAGTCGGGTGCTTTATTGCTGATCAAACATTATCCGTAACTGGATGATCATAAAGACAGTTGATGGGCACTCCACGAAGCATGCTGAGGGACATGAGTGTCCTAGATGGAATTTGCCAATCCTGCATAACAGGAGAAATGTCTAAGGGCCCAATATTGAACTGGACAAGGATGACACAGTGTATGCCTTGTGTTCAATATAGACATAGGGGCAAAAGGGTAATTGTACAAACATATATTATCACGAAAAAGGTTTTGTCAGATCACATGACATTTTCGTGACTTGGGTAGCAGTGATGTGTTGCTAGATACCGCTCACTGTTTATTATGTTAAATATATAATTTAATATAATTACCAACGTTACGAAATCCTACAGGGTCACACACATAAGGACAGTTTGATGAGAGATAGAGAAATCAAAGGAACACCGTAAGGTACGGTGCACTTAAGTGAAAAATAGAAATTCGGATAATATAATAATAATTATTGTTATTTTATAATGGTTATAAAATAATAATAAAATAAATATATTTATTATAATAATAGTTATTATAATAATATATAATATTATTATGGATCATGTGAATTGGGCTTTTAGCCCGCAGCCCACAAGAGAGTCTATAAAAGGAACCCTTGTGATGAAGCTTTTACTTGATGCAATTTCGTTTTTGATTCTCACTCAAATAATTCCGTTCGTAAGCAGCTAGCACTGTGACCGGAAGCTGTTCGTGTGGACTGAGTAGAGGCGTTGCACTTCATCAACGCTTGTGATCGCTGCATCAAAGATCTGAATCGCCACAAAGAGGTAACGATTCTATCACTGACCATGCTCATTCGTAAGGATCACTAAAGGAAAATTTTTGTTTTCCGCTGCGTTTAGATCGCAATTTTCCTTCAGTGGTATCAGAGCCACTTACGAAACCATGGATCTGATAGCTGTTAAATTTACGTTTTTTTTTCTGTATTTGATTCGATTAAAACACAGAACGAATTTAACAATAAACGATTAATTAAATTTGGCATCTGTTGTGTACGATTTGGATGATTGATGTTGATTATGCTTCGGAATCCGACATTAGTATGGTGAAGTTGTGCGATACATTGATCATCCATAGGTTACACAATTAGATCGATCACTTTTATATAAGATATAAGAAATTCTGATGCAAAGATGGTATATGGGATATACTGTTTTGATTTCATCCATTCAATCACATAAGGATTGTAATTCTTTTGAAAGATCATCATTTTCATTCGCTTCGGAATCCGACGTTAGTATGGTGAAGCAATGACATGTTGATCTATCATATTGAGTTATCAATCGAGTTGTGTTTGACGGCATGAAATTGTTGCATTAGGATTAATGGCAGTACAAGTGTTGTATTGCCGCAGACTTTTCCGGTTGGGGTTGTAAATGCACAAAGGTTGTGCAGGAAACGACGTGAAACACAAAGGTTGGGCAGCGGAACCCCCGGCTAAGTCTGCAAAGTGTGATCAATCAGCCGAAATTTAATTTAGTTTATTTAATTATCGGAATTTTAAACTAATAATAAAAGTGTGTTTATTATTATTTATTTGTGGTGATCAGTTATGGCCTTAGTTTATCCTTTATTATTGTTTTGGGATTTTTAAATACGGCCTGCGAGTCGTGCCTCTCTCTCAATCTCTTTTATGTAACTTCTTTTCTCATCTCACTCCCTCGTATGTAAAACGAGTATTCTTATATGTAATGTAATATTATGTTATGAAGAAAAAGGAAGTATTCAATATTAAAGGAGGATAACCTTGGAGATCATGCTTGGAGAAGCTTAGATCGTTATTAGGTTAGCTTAGGTTCTCTCATTGGCTTGAGAGAACAATTGCGTTAGGGGCCATAATTGTATCTTTTTTTATATGTATGTTGATGCATGTAATTGTATGTTGATGCATGTGAGAGACGTTTTGCATGTTAAGCCGGTGAGATCAAACTAATAACAAATTCCCTCAAAATTAAATATTAAGTTTATGCTTTCCAATTTTTAGCACTCATCAAGACTAGTATCGAGCATTGTAGGTTTCGCCTACGCGAGGTGCATGTTCTATATTAGTAAGGTGTGATGGGATAATTGTAATATCCAATTGCTAAAACAATGGGTCAAACTTAACTAAATAAATTATAATAAGATTATACATGTTTAGAAGCAAGAATTGGGAATGATTCATGTGATGGATCAGAATAAGGAGTTATTCACCCAATTGAAAATATTCGAGAGTTGTATGAGATACAATTGGAAGGAGTTCCTACCTAAATAACTTAGTTTTGTGTAATCAGCCTAACGCTGACTTAAAACAAAGTGAAACATGGATCTCGACCCACTAGAAAGTCTTCCAACGGGATTTTCCGAATCAAATGATGAGGGTCATTTGTTTTGAATAAAATAGTGGGAGCATATTTGATTAAAGGCCTAATTAAATATGTTGTTTTAATGATACTTATATTTTCATATTTCTCTTGTAGATTACCATGACAACAAACACATCGAACAATATTTTGCGATCCATCCTAGATAAGGAAAAATTGTCTGGGACAAATTTCCTGGATTGGCACCGTAATCTGAGGATTGTCCTCAAGCACGATAAGAAGCTGTATGTCTTGGAGACACCAGTTCCTGAGGAGGAACCTCCTAGTTCTGCATCAAAGGCAGAAAGAGATGCTTATAAGAAGCATTTCGATGATGCCAATGAAACCGCTTGCCTCATGCTTGCTACCATGAACTCTGAGTTGCAAAAGCAACACGAGAACATGTCTGCGTTCGATATGATCGGACATCTGAAAATGCTTTATCAAGAGCAAGCAAGAAATGAGAGGTTTCAGGTTTCAAAGTCCCTTTTTAATAGCAAGTTAGCTGAGGGAGCCCCTGTAAGTCCCCATGTACTCAAGATGATTGGGTATGTGGAGAACCTTGACAGATTAGGGTTTCCCCTTGGAAAAGAACTTGCGATTGATCTGATCTTGCAATCGTTGCCAGAGAGCTTCAGTCAGTTTGTCCTGAATTTCAATATGAATGACTTGGACAAAAGCCTTCCAGAACTGCTAGGCATGTTGAGAACTGCTGAGCAGAATATGAAGACAAAAGGGAAATCTATTCTGATGGTCAGTAATGGAAAGAAACAGAACAAGAGGCCCATCAAACAGGGTGGTAGAGGGAAAGGCAAGGAAGTTGCCAAACCCAAACCCACTCCTCCTGTTTTGAAGCCTAGTGGAGGAATAGCAAAGGAGGGCACTTGCTTCCATTGCGGTAAGACCGGACATTGGAAGAGAAATTGCCCAAAGTACCTGGAAGATAAGAAAAATGGAGTAGAGACTTCAAATTCAGGTATTTTTGTTATTGAAATTAATTTATCTACTTCTGCATCATGGGTATTAGATACTGGATGCGGTTCTCACATTTGTACTAATGTGCAGGGGCTAAAAAGGAGTAGAGATTTGGCAAAAGGTGAAGTTGACCTACGAGTTGGCAATGGAGCAAAGGTTGCTGCTTTAGCTGTAGGAACTTATGTTTTAACTTTACCTAGTGGTTTAATAATTCAGTTAGAGAACTGTTATTATGTACCTGCAATTAGCAGGAATATTATTTCCGTTTCTTGTTTGGACAAGTTTGGTTTTTCATTCATAATAAAGAACAATTGTTGCTCCATTTATTTGAATGATATATTCTATGCTACTGCAAAAATGAATAATGGACTATATGTCCTTGATCTTGAAATGCCAATTTATAACATTAATACTAAAAGGTTGAAACCTAATGAGTTGAATCCAACTTACCTTTGGCACTGTCGATTAGGCCACATAAATGAGAAACGCATTTCCAAACTCCATAAAGATGGACTCTTGGACTCTTTTGATTATGAATCATATGACACATGCAGATCTTGTTTAATTGGAAAGATGACAAAGTCCCCATTCACAGGAAAAGGTGAAAGGGCTAATGATCTTTTGGCACTCATACATACTGATGTATGTGGACCACTGAACATACCAGCCAGAGGAGGTTTTCAGTACTTCATCACTTTCACTGATGACTTCAGTAGATACGGATATGTGTATTTAATGAAACACAAATCTGAGTCCTTTGAAAAGTTCAAGGAATTCAAGAATGAAGTACAAAACCAACTAGGGAAGAATATTAAAGTTCTTCGATCAGATCGAGGCGGTGAATATTTAAGCCTAGAATTTGATGACCATCTAAAAGAGTATGGGATTCTATCCCAACTTACTCCTCCTGGAACACCACAATGGAATGGTGTATCTGAGAGAAGAAATCGAACCTTGTTAGACATGGTCCGATCCATGATGAGTCACGCCGATCTTCCAAACTCCTTTTGGGGACATGCATTATTAACAGCAGCTTACACACTTAACCGTGTTCCATCCAAAAAGGTTGATAAGACACCATATGAGATATGGAGTGGTAAGAAACCACATATGTCTTACATTAAGATTTGGGGTTGCGAAGTTTACGTCAAACGACAAATTTCAACCAAGCTTGAGCCCAAATCTGACAAATGCTTATTTGTGGGATATCCTAAAGAAACAAGAGGATATTACTTCTACAATCCTTCTGAGGGCAAAGTGTTTGTCGCTCGAACTGGAGTCTTTCTGGAAAGGGATTTTATTTCCAAAGGAAACAGTGGGAGGAAAATAGAGCTTGAAGAAATTCAAGAATCACAAAACATTGAAACACCTATGGAGGAACTAGAGCAGGAAACACAAGTAGTTGTGGAAGAGCAACCTGCTCAAGTAGAACAAGACCAGCGCAGGTCAAGCAGGACACGTCACCAACCTGAGAGATATGGATATCTCATAAGTGATCAGGGTGATGTATTACTCATGGATCAAGATGAGCCTGTGACCTACAAAGAGGCCATAACTGGTCCTGAGTCTGAGAAGTGGCTAGAAGCCATGAAATCTGAAATGGATTCCATGTACACAAACCAGGTTTGGACCTTGGTAGAACCTCCTATAGGAGTTAACCCTATAGGATGCAAGTGGGTCTTCAAGAAGAAGACTGACATGGATGGTAAGGTACATACCTATAAAGCAAGACTGGTTGCAAAAGGCTATAAACAAATTCATGGGGTTGACTATGATGAAACCTTTTCACCAGTTGCAATGCTTAAATCTGTTCGGATTTTACTTGCCATCGCTGCATATCATGATTATGAAATATGGCAGATGGATGTCAAAACTGCTTTCCTTAATGGGAATCTTCTTGAGGATGTGTACATGACACAACCTGAAGGATTTGACATACCACAAGATGCCCAAAAGATATGCAAGTTACAGCGATCAATCTATGGATTAAAGCAAGCTTCCAGAAGCTGGAATCTTCGTTTTGATGAAACCGTAAAACAATATGGATTCATCAAAAATGAAGATGAACCTTGTGTCTACAAGAAGGTTAGTGGGAGCATGATCGTGTTTCTGGTATTATATGTAGATGACATATTACTCATTGGAAACGATGTCCCTACCTTGCAACAAGTGAAGACTTGGTTAGGGAATTGTTTTTCTATGAAAGACCTAGGTGAAGCAGCCTATATATTAGGAATTAGGATCTATAGAGATAGATCACAAAAACTGCTTGGCCTAAGTCAGAGTACATACATAGATAAAGTGTTGAGACGCTTTAATATGCATGATTCCAAGAAAGGATTCATACCTATGCAACATGGTCTGTGTTTATCAAAAACACAATCCCCTTCAACTAAGGAAGAAAGGGATCGCATGAATAAGATTCCATATGCATCTGCAATAGGATCTATCATGTATGCCATGTTATATACTCGACCAGATGTCTCGTATGCATTAAGTGCAACGAGTAGGTACCAATCTGATCCCGGTGATGCTCACTGGGTAGCTGTCAAGAATATCCTTAAGTACTTGAGAAGGACTAAGGATTCATTCTTGATATATGGAGGTCAGGAAGAGCTTGATGTAATTGGTTACACTGATGCTAGCTTCCAGACAGATAAGGATGATTTTAGATCACAATCTGGTTATGTGTTCTGTCTCAATGGTGGCGCTGTGAGCTGGAAAAGTTCAAAGCAGGAAACAGTTGCTGATTCTACAACTGAGGCCGAGTATATTGCTGCCTCAAATGCAGCAAAGGAAGCTGTTTGGATCAAGAAGTTCATTAGTGAACTTGGCATAGTCCCTAGCATTATGGATCCCATTGGTTTATATTGTGATAACAATGGTGCTATCGCACAAGCTAAGGAGCCTAGATCTCACCAACGATCCAAACACATACTTAGGCGTTATCACCTCA
Organism: Lathyrus aphaca; assembly: GCA_963966055.1. Lineage (NCBI taxonomy): Eukaryota > Viridiplantae > Streptophyta > Magnoliopsida > Fabales > Fabaceae > Lathyrus > Lathyrus aphaca. Next base: position 31,277,867 of record OZ014525.1, read on the forward strand.
TTCGAGAGATAATCGATCGGGGAGATGTGAAGATATGCAGAGTACCTACACTTGACAATATCGCTGACCCATTAACAAAGCCTCTTGCGCAACAGAAGCATGATGGTCATACTAGATCTATGGGTATTAAGGGTATGCCTAATTGGCTCTAGTGCTAGTGGGAGATTGTTGGTGTAAGCCCTAGAGGCCAATACTTTTTGGTACTTGTATCGGATTATTCGTTTAATAATAAAAGGCATTTCTTTATTATGTTTGTCTTTCAGAATAATAAAGTCCCTAGAATAGTTAGTCTGTTTAATGAAATGTTAAGTGTGACTTAATCATGAGATCCCATTAAACATAAAGACATTATTCTTAAAATATTCGTAGTCAAGCTTTATTGCAAAGTGGGATAACATTAAAGCATTGAGACTATTATGAAGATAGACTGATGATCACATCTCATGGATCATGGATAAAGGGTTATCAAGTCTTGACATAGGTATAAATATTAGGAGTAATATTTATACCGGATTGACCCGCTATGAGAATACTACATAGTATGTTATGCAAAGTGTCATAAGTTATTCTCATGGTGATAATGGTGTATTACCACCCTTCGACCTGAAACCACTATGGACCCTAGATGTAGAGTCGGGTGCTTTATTGCTGATCAAACATTATCCGTAACTGGATGATCATAAAGACAGTTGATGGGCACTCCACGAAGCATGCTGAGGGACATGAGTGTCCTAGATGGAATTTGCCAATCCTGCATAACAGGAGAAATGTCTAAGGGCCCAATATTGAACTGGACAAGGATGACACAGTGTATGCCTTGTGTTCAATATAGACATAGGGGCAAAAGGGTAATTGTACAAACATATATTATCACGAAAAAGGTTTTGTCAGATCACATGACATTTTCGTGACTTGGGTAGCAGTGATGTGTTGCTAGATACCGCTCACTGTTTATTATGTTAAATATATAATTTAATATAATTACCAACGTTACGAAATCCTACAGGGTCACACACATAAGGACAGTTTGATGAGAGATAGAGAAATCAAAGGAACACCGTAAGGTACGGTGCACTTAAGTGAAAAATAGAAATTCGGATAATATAATAATAATTATTGTTATTTTATAATGGTTATAAAATAATAATAAAATAAATATATTTATTATAATAATAGTTATTATAATAATATATAATATTATTATGGATCATGTGAATTGGGCTTTTAGCCCGCAGCCCACAAGAGAGTCTATAAAAGGAACCCTTGTGATGAAGCTTTTACTTGATGCAATTTCGTTTTTGATTCTCACTCAAATAATTCCGTTCGTAAGCAGCTAGCACTGTGACCGGAAGCTGTTCGTGTGGACTGAGTAGAGGCGTTGCACTTCATCAACGCTTGTGATCGCTGCATCAAAGATCTGAATCGCCACAAAGAGGTAACGATTCTATCACTGACCATGCTCATTCATAAGGATCACTAAAGGAAAATTTTTGTTTTCCGCTGCGTTTAGATCGCAATTTTCCTTCACAAAGAACCGTTGTTCACTCATGATTAGTCGGCAACCTATCAACCCAAGGCTAGGGGCAAAGCCATTGTCAGCACAGCACTGCAAGAGTTGTTTCATCTGCGGACTTCATCGATCAAGGTTCCTTAGCAAGTTTCATGGAAGGTTACTTCTTGAGAAGAAGGGTCATTGTCTCTCATCACCAGCATGAGATGCCTTACATCTCTCATTCCCAACATGAGAGGATTTATCTCTTATCCCCAAAAAGTGGCAACTTGAGCTCTTATATTCAGCAGGAAGCTTTATCATTGACATCCTCCATCATCCCCAGTAGAGGTGGAAGTTGAAATCTCCCTCAGCAAGGCAACAGAAAGTTGGTGTCCTCCCCAAGCAGAGACTTCCCTTTGATACAGGGGCAATCTCCAGCAATATAAGGAGTGTTTTTACCTCCCCAGTCGTTGCTTCCTCAGCAGTGACATGCCTTTGGTTCCCAGGAAGTCCTCACTTCCCCATCAGAGTTCAAGAAGGGTTCACCTCCAGCAGGGTCTTGGCACTCCAATCTCAAAGTCCAATTTATTTTTCGTAGTGACGGCTATTCAGAGCCAGTGAATTATTAACAGCTTTCCCCGCAGAGTTGTTTTCTCCTTACAAAGATTAGTCAGATCAATACAGTGATCATCAGTTCCTCCTCAGTCAAGCCATCTGGGATGCCTGCAGTCTCCTTATCAGGAGATCTCTTTGCATTGTCATTCACATAATCATCATTGCGTCTGCATCCTCCAAAGCGTAGCATTTCCATCGTCATGGAGCATTACGCCATAAATTCAAACATATGCATGCCAACATGGGCTAGTTTTGAGGTATAAGACCCGTTACATCTCCCATCAGATTGAATTGTTCCCCACAGAATGCAACTCCGTTTCCCAGGGTGGTTACTTCAACCGAGTCTTGTTGATCTCCCCAGTTGAGTATTGTTTCAGTACAACAGTCTCATTGCTTTTCGCGTCTCCGTTTCAGTACAACGGTCGCGTCTTGGGCTCTCGTTTAAGTACAACGACCCCGTTCCTTTCGAGTCTCCATTTAAGTACAATGGTCTCGCCTTTGAGTATTGTTTCAGTACAACAGTCTCACCTTTTCGCGTCTCCGTTTCAGTACAACGGTCGCGTCTTGGGCTCTCGTTTAAGTACAACGATCCCATTTCTTTCGAGTCTCCATTTAAGCACAATGGCCTCGTCTTTGAGTCTTGTTTAAGTACAACAGTCTCAACTTTTCGCGTCTCCGTTTCAGTACAACGGTCGCGTCTTGGGCTCTCGTTTAAGTACAACGATCCCATTTCATTCGAGTCTCCATTTAAGTACAATGGTCTCGTCTTTGAGTATTGTTTCAGTACAACAATCTCATTTCCTTGCGTCTCTGTTTCAGTACAACGGTCGCATCTTGGGCTCTCGTTTAAGTACAACGATCCCATTCCTTTCGAGTCTCCATTTAAGTACAATGGCCTCGTCTTTGAGTATTGTTTCAGTACAACAATCTCATTCTTTCGCGTCTCCGTTTCAGTACAACGGTCGCGTCTTGGGCTATCGTTTAAGTACAACGATCCCGTTCCTTTCGAGTATCCATTTAAGTACAATGGTCTCGTATTTGAGTCTTGTTTCAGTACAACAGTCTCATTCTTTCGCGTCTCCGTTTAAGTACAACGGTCACGTCTCGGGTTATCATTTAAGTACAATGATCCTGTTTGCTTGGGCTCTCGTTTAAGTACAACGATCCCATTCCTTCCGAGTCTCCATTTAAGTACAATGGTCTCGTCTGTGAGTCTTGTTTCAGTACAACAGTCTCATTGGTTCGCGTCTCCGTTTAAGTACAACGGTCACGTCTCGGGTTATCATTTAAGTACAATGATCCTGTTTGCTTGGGCTCTAGTTTATGTGCAACGATCCCGTTCCATCTTGTCCTATTTTCTTTGTGTTTGGTTACCGCCTGCGGCCGGTATACCTTTGCGTCTCCATTTGAGGATGGTTTCGTGTTAGGTTCGAGGATCTTTTGATTTGTCATTCGAGGATGACATTTCTTTTCTTCAAGTCCTTCCGAGGTTGGTCTTGTTGTTTTTTGTGGCTATTATTCGAGGATAATAGTTCACTTTTTGAGCTTATTGATCGAGGTCAGTTTGTCTCTTTTGCAAAGTCTGTCCGAGGTCAGTCTTTGTTGTTGATGGTTATCGCCTGCGGTCGGTATGCCATTGTGTTTCTATTCAAGGATGGTTTTTAGTATTGGATCCGAGGATCCCTTGTGAGTTGTCATTCGAGGATGGCATTCTTCCCAGCATATCTCCACCTGGTCTTATTTTCCGCTACCTATTCAGAGGTCAAAATCAGAAAATACATAAATAAATAAACGGGCAGATGGCATTTCCATTACTCTCAGTGTGCAAATTTTCAGGTTTTATTCGAGTATTCAATCACTCCACACCTTGAACGTCTAAAAGCTGTTGCAATTATTCATTCAGGTCTGCAGATGATTGAATAGGGGCAGCTGTAATACCTCAAAATTTGCCCTCATTTTTTTTACCTTAATCGGCTTCATGCTTCGCATTCATCTGCATTTCTCATTAGGTCATTAACATCATGATCGTGCATTTCATGAGCTTCTAAGACATAGAATCAGGGTTGTTGGTGTTGTGATTAAAATTCTCCTGTTCATAGGCGGTTTATCAAGTCATTTGCTTGAAAATATCAGTATGGGTGCAAGGGCGATAACTTCCGTTTCCAATCAAGTATGGCTATTTAACTGTAATTTAATTCAGACGAAAATTGGACCTAATATTGGTCAAGCCATCTTGAGTTTGCCTAAAATACAAGTCACCAACATCAGTGTTTTATTCCTCAGGAAATATATTTCATTGTCAGGTTACTGGGTTGTGTTAAGTTCAAGTGTCTCATGGTGGAAAATTATTAAAATTCGATTCATTGCAAGTAGGTTTGGTATTATGCGGTCGCAGTTCACGCTTCAGGTTCTAATTCTGGGACTTTTAAAAGTATGTTCAATTTGCGTTAAATTTGTTTGTGTGATCTATGAGGAAGAATTTGATTTATAAGTGTTCAGATGGTCGAGTTCGAATGACTATTAATGCGAAGAATTAATATGTTCCTAGTTTATGAGGATCTCAATATTAATTCAAGCTTTATTTGTGGTTCAAGGCCATAATTCACTCTAGGATTAAGATTAGCATTGCTTGGTTTGGTTTGCCAAGACTAGTCTGATATTTTCCAAGTGAAAAGTTCAAGAATGATAAAAACTCGGTTCATGCGACTATTGGATCAAAAGATAGAAATTGTGAGTTTAAGTGTCATGGTTTCATTTGTGGCCCATTTATGATTTTTAAAGTGCAAGAAATTTGTGAAGACCCATTATTCTAATTTAAGTCCAATTACTTTCTAACACCAATTTAGGCCCATTTTCCTTTTGTTTGCAACAATTGCCAAAAATCAAAGAGGCATCAAGTGCTGAAAAAGTGGTGCTCATATGAAATAAGGAAAAAAAGAGATTAATAAAAACTCAGGAAGAATTCATAGCACTGGTATAAAGATTCAGAAAGCAGAAAAAATCAGTTCAGTTACATATCAGAAGAAAAGCAGTTACAAGCAAAAAATAACAGAAAAATCAGTTATAATCATAACTGATATAGCAGAAAAAAGAGGTAAAAATTCAGTTACAGGGGATGCATAACAGAAAAAACTGAATCCTAGCAAACTGAAAAACCATCTGCAGAATCCTCTCACTTTTTCTTCTTCTTCACCAGCCCCAATTTCTATCTTCAACCTTCAACTCCAATCTCCCAAAAAACCTCTCATCAAGCCTCTTGTTTCAATCTTCTGAAACAAAATCTTCAACATGCTCTCTCTGCAATCTTGTTTCAACTCTGCAGAACCTCTTCACACTTATCCATCAAACACCTTCTTCATTGATCTGAAATTGAGATCATTACCATGGATCAAAGATAATGGTTCGTAACACAAGCCTTCAACCTCGACAACATGAATTCTGCATCAATCTTTACCGACCTGTGCATCATCAACTATCTTCAGCTTCGACAAATCGTCACCACTGAATTTGCAGCAATGGCAGTCATATTTCCAAACCTGCAAAATTAGGAACGACATTCAATAATAACTCACGAGCATTTTCATCATCAATTTCGCAAGAATGACAACAACAACATGGATTCTTAAAAAAATAGAAAGGAAGGCAAGGAAAATCGAAATATGAACGATTCGGAATGAAAGCATACGCGGAAGAGAGTAGATCGAAATCGTAAGCAAGCCATACCTGGAGCTATGAAGGCCAATTTCGCTTCGAGCTATGAAGGCCAATTTCGACAAAAACTGAGACCTGGGTTTATTTCCGGTGATTCTTGCTGATGGCACGGTAGCCGCGACGGATTGAAGAGGACGACGATGAATCCAACGGTGCAAAATCATGGTTATGCAATATCTCAGGTTATCCAATCACCTCTTACATCACATCGATTTCCCCTCTTTCGACTTCGCGAGTGTGAGGCGTCGATCCATCATCGCCAACAAGCCATGGCGCCACGAAGACGTCTTGTTATCTGAGTTTTGAAGAGAAATCCGCGAGAACAAGGTTTGAATCCATAGCGAAAAAGCTTTTAATTGAGCGACCAATGAGGATTTGAATCAGTGGTATTATGAAGCTTCGAATCGGCGACAGATTTGAACCCGACGGAGAAGAAGATGTGGCATCATCTATTGTGTGTCGAACACAAGTGGCATGGATTTGAATAGATACGAAAAGCAGATGAAGCAGGAATGAAGCTGCGGGAGAGCGGCTGTGTTTTTCCGACGGTGAAAAGAAGAGAGACGACGTTGTTAGTGAAAGGCACGGCGGCGATTTGAATCAAGAAGGAAGAAGACTGAATATATTTCTTTTTGATTTAGGGTTTTCCATTAAAATGTCATTGGATAAGGAGTTGGGCTTCTCCTTCAGCCATCAAATTCATTTCGGCACCCCTTTGATTACTCTCACACACTCCCTGCGAAGCTCTTCATAAGGAATTGGGCCCTGAGTCCATGAAACTTCTAATCACACCCTTGATTTCACTTGCCACGCCTCCCCTGCGAAATTAGTAAGAGGATTGGGCCTCATCTCCATCAGAACGCTATTCAGACCCACTAAACTGCTAACACATCCCCTCCTGCGTTCTTGGGTTTAAGGAAATGGGCCTGGCCATTTTTGTTTCCTGCACCTTATTAGGCTACTTATTCACCCCCAGTTTTTCACCATTTTGCTAGAAATTAATCAATTAAGTTTTGAAAAAAAATGGTTGATTGATTTTCTTGTTAAAATGATTTTGGTAGATTAACATTTAGATTAATTTCTTGAAAGCTTAATTAGAATTTTTTCATTTATCTTAATTATGGTTTAGTGCTAATTTGGAATTAAAGTGTTCATGATGTTTTTGATCGATTTCGATCGATTTTGATTGTGGTGGAGCTTCACAAAAGCAAATATGGATTATAAGCATTTATTTTGCTTATGGGAGACTACAATACCTTGCTTGAGGATTTTTTCGGATTTCTTTTATGTGAAAGAATCGGCACTTCGATCAAGTAAGTAATTTCAAGCTTTTTCGGCGATTACGCATCATTATAGTTGTATGCGGCTTAGGACCATATAGCTTAAGGTGCATATTGAGCCCTCCCACCTGAGGCACTGGATTTATTTGTGATATATGTTGATTTGTGTCGATTTCGGAGCTCAGGGATTAGGTTACGAACCATTAGGATCGATTCCTTTCACTTCCCCTTAAAATCCACTTTTTTGCCCGTTTCGTCGCAATTATTAAAAATAGTTTTAGGTGAGATAAAATTCTGGAAAAATTCATGAGTGATCCTCACCCTCTTAACTAATTTGTCATATTTTTTGTTTCCATATTTGGGTGGTTTTAATAATTAATTTGGATTTTAGATCATAAGCTGTCCCAAAAAGGAAGATTTTGGCATAAGGTACCAAAATCGATTTTTCCCCATAGGTGTGAAACCTATTTTTTGTGTGTGATTAATCACTGTAATTTGTGACATTTTGATGCTCCTTAGGCATTTTTTTCATAATTTTTAGTGCCCTTTTTGATCCACTTTGTGGAGTTGTTTTTTGGTGATCATACTTTGTTACCTTGCTAATCAAGGAATTGTTTTGGCACTTTGGTGCATAATTTTGTGGAATCCTTTTGGACCATGTGAGATAATGACTATATTATTCCAGGGATTTAATTTCATAATTTTTAAAGGTTTTTTGCTATTTTTCCATGTCACCTAGATCCTAGGTTGATTCATGTGTTTATGTGTCGCATAACCTAAGTGATAGGAAGGCATTCACGCCATTCTCTTGAGGGAATTTTTGGTAGCTTATAGGAGTTGATTATAGGTCATTTTTATGTCCTTAATTCCAGTTATAGGTCACTTTTTGAACCATACTCATTTGGTTTGTTTTGGTGCTTTAAAATGTATGCTTATGTGAATTAACTTTAATCTAAACTAGTTTCTCTTCTCCTCTAAATAATAACTTGAATTATGTGGAAATCATTAATGCCTATTCATGCATTCTCATTGCAACTCATAACTTGTATGCTACTGACCCATAATCATTTCATGCATATTCACATGCCATTCTTCCTTAGTTTGCATCATGTGCGATCTTATGCAATTTTTGTTCATTTCATCTCACATCTTCTTCTCATTGCTCCATATGCCTAATCCATTGCATCCATGATTGTATATTCATTCATCCATCTTCATAAGCATTCACTACTGACTTTGATGTTCATTTCATGTGCTAATTCATGTTTGTAAGCCATATGCATTCATACTTCATCCATGAACCCTAATTTGCATTCATGTGAACTTAGGTGAACTTTTTGTACATAGTTTGACATAGTTTGATCTTGTGAGGTATCCTAGCATACTTAGGGACCTATATCATGTATCTACTGACTTTAAAAGTCATGTAACCTTTCGGTACATTCACCTTTAGACTTAGGTCTTATTTTGAACCCTAGTTCCATTCTAGGACGTTTATGGTACTTAATCGCTTTCATGCTTCGATTTTACTTTCAATATGCATTGTCATGCTAACCTTTGTTTTGTAGGGGGGAAGATTGAGGTAAGCATTACTTCATTCCTATCTCTTATGCATTTTAATTGTGTTTGCCTTAGCACTTTGTGCTTTGCTTTTAGGCTTTCCTTTTCTTTAGAAACAACTTAACTTCCTTAGGAAGTAAGTTAGTTTCTAAGCTCTCTTTTCTTATTTTCCTTTTCTTCCTTAGGATTAGAATACCTCATTAACCATAGGACCTCTCTTGTAAATAAACAAATAAAATTAGGGTTGTGTCTTAGTCCCCTTAGTTTGTCCTTTTTGCAACTTGAGTCACTCTTTCTCATCTTATAAAGAAAAGCAATAAAACACTTAATAAAAACCGAACAATCTTGTACGACACGAGACTTTGTTGCGGAGTGTTTATACGCGTCCTGTTTCGAGGCGAGGTGTAAATACTTCCCGCGATGGATAGGTCTTAGTACAAGACCGTTCACAAACAAATTCAAAACACTTCTCTTAAAAGACAAAAAAACAAATAATAAGCGACTATCCTGCGGGAACTTCTCTTCTCATCTCATTCATTCACAACGCGAACTCGCGACGACTTGTCTCATTTGCAAGACGGTAAACGCACTCGAACCAGACGAGCCTGCAACACCTGAGCATAGACATACGCAGTTCCAGCATAAAAAACACAAACAAATAGTTCCCGCCTTAGTTAGGCGAACTACGTCGACTCTGATCCTCATTATCCCGGTGAGGTACGTAGGCAGCGGGGTAGGGCCCGTTCGAGCACATTCTTTATTTTCCCTACATTTCCCCTTTTTTTAATTCTCTTTTCTTATTCTTTTCTCATTTCACTTCCATTCCAGTTAGCGGTTCATTTGTTCAGCAGCATTCTTATTTCTCACCCTTTGAAACAAAACAAGCAAGCGTGGATCCCGTCGGGTACGACGGACGATCTGGGGTGCTAATACCTTCCCAGGTCGTAACCGACTCCCGAACTCAGATCTTTGGTTCGCAGGACCTTGTCCTTTCCTTCTTACTCAGGTTTGTGCAACATTACCTTTCCCATTCATTCGGGATAAAAATGTCTGGCTGGCAACTCTACCTTTTCCGCGCCACTTTCGCGTTTGTACTAGGATGAAAATCCCGGGAGCGACAGTAAGCAACGGCTTAACAGGCAAACAAGATAACTTGTGGTTGAATACCAAAGACAGTCCAAAATTTGCACTCATAGAATGAAGAAGAAAAGGGATATAGATTGTAAAAGAAAATATAGTATATTATAAAGCGCGGGTGACGGAGGACGACCGTCGAGCAGAGGACGACTGCTGGGGAAAGTGCAATGACGGGACGGTCGACATGCCGGGGATATAAGAGATTATGATGGGGACAGCCATCAAGTAAAGCTATAAGACTCTCTGGGGATTAGAGGTAAAATAAGTGATGAGGTACGGTCATCAAAGGCGAAGGACGATCACCTAGCAGGGGACGGCTGCTCTGTTGGGGATAAGATGAGGGACGGTCATCTAAGGTGAAGGACGATCACCTGGCAGGGTACGGCTGCCAAAAGGTATCATGACATAGGACGAATGTCGGATAAAAAGGTCGACGATGGGGACGGCCATCGGATAAGCATGATGAAGGACGATCATCAGGAGGTGAAGGACGATCACCTAGCAGGGTACGGCTGCTCTCAGGGTTCATCATGACATAGGACGAATGTCAGATGACAAGATCGACGATGGGGACGGCCATCAGATAAAATGATGAAGGACGATCATCAGGAGGTGAAGGACGATCACCCAGCAGGGGACGGCTGCTAAAAATATCACGACATAGGACGAATGTTGGATAAGAAGGGTTCCAATAATGGAGACTCCACTGGGGAAAGGATGAGGGACGGTCATCCAAAGGTGAAGGACGATCGCCTGGCAGGGTACGGCTGCCGAAAGTATCATGACATAGGACGAATGTCAGATAGAATAGAAATAGTTCACTGGGATTTGCTGGGACAAGTAAACACGAACGAGTGTCTATATCTAAGGGATGAGAGGTATAAGTGTTTGGGCACTGTGTATAGACTAAAGATGCGGACGAGCATCCTTAAGACTATGATACGGACAGGTATCAGATAGAAACAAATGTTGACACATGTTCAGAGATGATGATACGGACGAATACCAACTGGTTAACAAAGAACACAGACGAGTATCGATTCTGCGGGGACTCTTCTGGGGAATAGTAGACACAGACGAGTGTCTAAATTCAAGAAGACAATAGTGTTTGACATGGTGTATAGATTAAAGATGCGGACGAGCATCCTTAAGACTATGATATGGACGAGTATCGGGTAGAAACCAACGCTTAACGCATGTTCTGAGATGATGATACGGACGAGTACCAACTAGTTAACAAAGAACACGGACGAGTGTCGAATCTGAAGGGATATAAGCGGTGTATAAAAGATACGGACGAGTATCTGTATGAATGAAACAGGAGTAATAAGTATGAGTGGTGTACATGAATGTTTAACTTGCTGGGGAGAGTGACACGGACGAGTGTCAAAAGAGGAAAGTAACAAGTGTATGGTTTATAAAATGTTCAGGTAATTATGCTGGGGAAGGTGACACGGACGGGTGTCAGGGAATAGATATATGTATCTGTGAGTGCAAAGAGGACGCTTTGGCTTTTTGCTGGGGATATGACACTGACGGGTGTCAGGAAGTATCTGTAATATATAAGTGTCTGTTTGTAAAGAAAGCCCGGGCGACTTTACTGGGGAATGATGACACGGACGAGTGCCAAAAGGAGCGTGCATTTGTATTTATGGGTGTAAAGCAAATGCCTTGGCTTTCTGCCGGGGACTCCGGGGAATTTCTCTGTATATCTTGATGGATTGCCAGTATTTACCAGTGTTTGATTCAGAATATGGCTTATGATTATGCAATATGTTTGATTTTTGTCGTAATGCCCCGTATTAGACGGAATGCTACGCTCTGTGGGGAGAATATGATGTGAATGTTATGATTATGCAAAAGATACCGATCCGGGATTCGGATCCCGTTGCTGCGAAGGTCTCTGGTTGATCTGCTTGAAGTGGACATCCCAGCTGGGGATGAGATCATTGGTAGATCTGACATATGAAACTCTGCTTGGGGATATAGGTCATAGATAGACCTATTTTGGGTAATGAGGGACCCAGCTGGGGTTTGTGGAAGCTTCCTTCACTCTGTTGTGAGATCTTCAGGTATTGCTCTTCTGAATAGAGGCTGAAACTCTGTGGGGAGGGTTCCCTGGCTTTTGTACTTGGCGGAGGAGGAATAATAAATGGCAACTCAGCTGGGGGGAAAGCACCTCCAGTGCTAAGGCTGAGTAGATGATGATTTGCCAGCTTGCTGTGGTGAAGCTTTCATGCCCCCATGTTGTGCTTTGAATGCCTGCAATCTTGAAAAGTCAGAGGAACGCACAAGTAATCTCGAGGTATCCTTTACCAGATTCCATCACAAGAGTTTAGGCACCCCTGTAAGTAAGTATATTTCCTGCAAGCACGTATTTTTAGAAGAGAAACATCTGTATTTATGCAATCAGTATCTTAAAGACATCGGACATTCTTGTAAATGAAAATAAAATGTACGAAACGAAACATGACTGAAAATCTGATTTTATTAATTCGTGTGCCCTGAATTGGCAAGATACAGTCAAAGAAACAAATCCCCTAAAATGAGGAGATTGTTACAAATTGAGAAATAAAAGGTATCGGCAATGTTGATGACGCTTCAAGGAGCTTCCCTTTGCTATGACTCGTATGACATTTGACGTTCTTCTCATCTTGCTTTCCGAAGAAGGCTGATTCTGAAAGAAGCTTGATCCTTTTGAAGCTTACCAAGTTGTAAGTGATACAGACGAATTCAGAGTACAGTTGTTCGCTTATTCCCTTATTTTGCATGGATCGCCCTTTCGGGTTTTCAATCCATCGGGATACCCATTTTTGCCTGAGTTGTCCGATGCGGCTTTTCAACTCAGCGGGTGTACATTTTTTTGTTTATTTTCCCTTATTTTTGCCCGAGTCTTTTATTTTGTTTTTGACTCGCCGGGATGCCCTATTTTTGCCTGGACTTACATTCTGTTTTTATGTCCAGCGGGTCATTTTATGCGAAGTATTTTTTAACTGCATCTGAATTCACAGGGGACGGGAAGTCTTCACCATCCATAGTGCTGAGCATCAGTGCTCCACCAGAGAAAACTTTCTTTACTACGAATGGCCCTTCATAATTTGGAGTCCACTTGCCCCTGTGGTCTGTATGAGGAGGGAGGAGTCTTTTCAGCACAAGATCTCCTACTTGGTACTCTCTGAGCCTTACTTTCTGATCGAAGGCTTTCTTCATTCTTTTCTGATACAGCTGCCCATGACAGATTGCAGCTAACCTCTTCTCTTCAATCAGACTCAATTGTTCGTATCGGGACCGGACCCACTCTGCTTCATTCAGTTTAACATCCATTAGTACCTGCAGGTAGGGTAATTCAACTTCAACAGGCAGGACTGCCTCCACACCATATACAAGCTGATACGGTGTTGCCCCAGTAGATGTTCTGATTGACGTACGGTACCCATGCAAGGCAAACGGTAGCATTTCATGACAGTCTTTGTAGGTAACTACCATCTTCTGCACAATCTTCTTGATATTCTTATTAGCTGCCTCAACAGCGCCATTCATCTTTGGCCTGTAAGGAGAAGAATTGTGGTGTTGGATCTTGAAGTCCCGACACAGTTCTGCCATCATTTTGTTGTTTAAATTGGAACCATTATCAGTAATGATTCGCTCGGGCACTCCATACCGACAGATGATGTCTCTTTTCAGGAATCGGGCTACCACTTGCCTTGTAACATTTGCATAGGAAGCTGCTTCAACCCACTTGGTAAAATAGTCAATAGCAACCAGGATGAATCTGTGGCTGTTTGAAGCAGTCGGTTCAATCTTGCCAATCATGTCAATGCCCCACATAGCGAAGGGCCAGGGCGAAGACATCACATTCAGAGGATTCGGAGACACATGCACCTTATCTGCATAAATCTGGCATTTATGACACTTCCTGGCATAGGCACAACAGTCGACATCCATTGTGATCCAGTAATAACCTGATCTTAGCAACTTCTTAGCCATGGCATGTCCTCCTACATGGGTGCCAAAAGATCCTTCATGCACCTCGTGCATCAACAAGCCTGCTTCTGTTTTATCAACGCATCTGAGGAGTACCATATCAAAGTTTCTTTTGTACAGGGAACCATCAGTATTCAGGAAGAAACTACCAGCTAGTCTTCTTAATGTCTTCTTATTATTGGAAGATGCCCCAGGTGGGTATGTTTGATCCTCCAAGAAGCACTTAATGTCATGGAACCAAGGCTTATCATCTTTAACGACATCTGCCGAGAACACATATGCTGGTCTGTCAAGTCTGGACACTGAAATTCGAGGCACAAAGTTGGCAGCTTGAACTTTGATCATGGATGAAATGGTAGCCAGAGCATCTGCAAATTGATTTTCGTCCTGAGGGATATACTCAAGCTTGACTGTTGTGAAGAAAGTCAATAACCTTCTTGTATAATCCCGGTAAGGTATCAGATGATCCTGGTGTGTGTACCATTTGCCGTTGGTTTGATTGATTACCAAAGCTGAATCTCCGAACACAGTCAAAGTTTTGATCCTGAGGTCAATGGCTTCCTCAAGACCCATAATACAAGCTTTGTATTCAGCTTCGTTGTTTGTGCAGTTAAAGGTGAGTTTTGCCGAGAAAGGCATGTGAACTCCCTTAGGTGTAATGAGTACTGCACCAACACCACGACCATTCATGTTAACAGCCCCGTCAAACATCATAGTCCATTCTTCTTCTGAGTCAGGCCCTTCGGTGTGAACGGGCTCTTCATGATCTTTTGCTTTTATGAACATGATATCTTCATCAGGGAAATCAAATCTCATAGGCTGGTAATCATCAATAGGTTGCTCAGCAAGATAATCAGACAGTACACTGCCCTTGATGGCTTTCTGAGATGTGTACTGAATGTCATATTCTGTGAGGATCATTTGCCATCTTGCAACCCGTCCGGTAAGTTCTGGCTTCTCAAATATGTACTTAACAGGGTCCATCTTTGATATCAACAAGGTAGTGTGGGTCAACATATACTGTCTTAGTCGGCGAGCAGCCCACGCTAAAGCACAGCAAGTTTTCTCGAGCAGTGAATAACGTTGTTCACAGTCGGTAAACTTTTTGCTTAGGTAGTATATTGCATACTCTTTTCGACCAGACTCGTCATGCTGGCCCAACACACACCCCATTGACTCTTCTAATACTGTCAAGTACATAATTAGAGGTCTTCCTTCAACTGGAGGCATAAGGATTGGAGGCTCTTGTAAGTATTCCTTGATTTTGTCAAAAGCCCTCTGGCAATCTTCGTTCCACCTGACCGTTTATTCCTTTCTTAACAGCTTGAACAAAGGCTCACAGGTTGCTGTAAGGTGAGATATGAACCTTGAAATGTAGTTCAATCTGCCTAAGAACCCCCAAACTTCTTTTTCAGTCTTAGGTGCAGGCATTTCTTGAATGGCTTTAACTTTATCAGGGTCAACTTCAATCCCTTTTTCGCTTACAATAAATCCCAGCAACTTGCCGGATCGCACCCCGAATGTGCATTTGTTGGGGTTTAACTTCAGTTGGTACTTCCTCAGACGCTTGAATAACTTCAGCAGGTTTACCAGGTGGTCTTCTTCTGTGAGGGACTTGGCAATCATGTCATCCACATAACATTCAATTTCTTTATGGATCATGTCATGGAATAATGTTACCATAGCCCGTTGATAAGTGGCCCCAGCGTTCTTCAGTCCGAATGGCATCACCTTATAACAGCACGTGCCCCAAGGTGTGATGAAAGTTGTCTTCTCCATGTCTTCAGGTGACATTTTGATCTGATTGTATCCTGAAAATCCGTCCATGAAGGAGAATACCGAGAACTGAGCCGTATTATCCACCAATACATCAATGTGAGGTAAAGGGAAATCATCTTTCGGGCTGGCTCTGTTCAGATCCCGGTAATCTACACACATCCTCACCTTGCCATCTTTCTTAGGCACAGGTACAATATTAGCAACCCACGGCGGATAGCTAGTCACAGCAAGGAAACCGGCGTCCCACTGCTTCTGTACCTCTTCTTTAATCTTCATTGCCATATCTGGGCGAGTACGACGCAACTTCTGTTTTACTGGTGGGCAGTCTTCTTTCAAAGGCAGCTTGTGCATGACAATATCGGTGTCCAACCCTGGCATATCCTGATAAGACCAAGCAAAGACATCCACATATTCCCGAAGCATATCAATCAGTTGCTCTTTTACTGAATCTTGTAGGCAGGCCCCGATTTTAACCTCTTTCACATCTTCTTCCGTACCAAGATTAACCGCTTCGACCTCCTCCTGATGAGGAGTGATAACCTTCTCCTCTTGCCTTAACAACCTGGCTAGCTCTTCAGGTAGCTCATAATCTTCTTCAACCCCTTCATCGGCTTGATTGATTGGATTGTCAAAGTTATACAGAGCCATAGCTGTGCTGCTGTCGGTGCAGTCTGAAAGGCACTCTCTGCAAGGGTTTAGATTGTTCATTTTAGTGATCGATTTTAATCTTGTTTTTAGAAAAAAGTGAAATGAAGTTATCATTTTGGAAAACATTGCCATTTTATTTTTGTACAAAAAGAAAAATGGAAAAACAGTGAGCGGTAAAGAAAAAGACTCATTTGCAAAAGATGTCTGATATTCATTGATTGATCTGTTTGCACAAAATTACAAGATGGCCCGATTACAAAATGAGTCTTGTCATCTTGGGCAAGATGCAAGACTTGATGCATGCTTAAAAATACAGGAAATAATAATTACTCTGCAGGAGTAACCCTTATAATTTCCTGGGAAGACCAGTTTGAGATACGGCTCCCCGGGATCCTTGGACGTATCTAGCTCTCCAGGTTGCGCTCATCTTCTGACTCATCTTCCAAGTTGTTCACTGCATCCGGGGTGAGCATCCCCCCGCTGACAAAATTGGGCTTCTTAGCAGCCTCTGATTGATCTTGTTGAGTTGGTTTGTAACCCAACCCAAATCTGTCTTCCTTCTTCTCCACGGGCAGCAGCTTTCCCCAGCCTTGGGCAGTACCCTCTTCAACAACCTTCCTGGCTTGCTGATAAGACGTCATGGAGGTTCCCAGTACAGCAGATGCTTCATTAATGTTCAGGGCCTCAAATCCCTGGCTCATGGTTTCATGGATTTATCCGTCCATCTCAATGTACTTGTACGTAGCCAGATGGCTAACAAAGATGTCCTCTTCCCCACAGATGGTGATGATCTGGCCTTCCCACTCGAATTTCAGCTTCTGGTGAAGGGTAGACGTAACAGCGCCAGCGGCATGGATCCAAGGTCTACCCAACAAACAGTTGTAGGTCGGCTGAATGTCCATCACATAGAAGGTAATTTTAAAAGTCTGCGGGCCAATCATCCTAGGCAGATCAATCTCTCCTAGCACTGATCTTTTAGAGCCATCGAATGCTCTCACCACTAAATTACTTGGACGCAGTGCCAAGCCATCATACTCCAGCTTCACCAAGGCTTTCTTTGGTAGGACATTGAGCGATGACCCAGTATCCACCAGCACATGAGATAGAACAGCACCCTTGCACTCTAGAGTGATGTGTAAAGCCTTGTTGTGGTTACGTCCCTCAGTTGTTAAGTCAGCATTGGTAAAGCCCAGTCCATGACTGGTGTTGACATTTGCCACCACAGTTTCTAGCTGATTAACAGTGATCTCCTCTGGCACGTATGCTGCGTGCAAGACTTTCAGTAATGCATTCCTGTGAGCTTCAGAACACATCAACAGGGATAATATGGAGATCTTTGAGGGAGTTTGGTGAAGCTGATCCACCACCTTGTAATCACTTCTCTTTATAATTCTCATAAACTCGTCTACATCTTGCACAAAAGATGTCTTCTGAGTTTCTTTGACGATTGGTTCTTCAGGTACCACACTCTTCCCCTTTGCTTTTGCAGCAGCTTCTGCTTCGGCATTAGGCCTCTGAGTTTGTGAGGCAAAAAGGCGTCCGCTTCTGGTGAAGCCTCCGCCTCCCCCAACATTATCAATCTGTGGAGAAGAGGTTGAAGAATACAAAGTGACTTTCTCCCCGTTGCAGTAGAGGTCAGAGCCATAATGCCAAGGTATGGCATTACTGCTTTCATATGGAGCTGGTCCAGGCACCGTGATGGTAACTGGACTGACTGCTGCGGAGGAGGGTACTGAAATGGTGTGCGGATCGTAGTAAATGGTGACTAGTGACCTGGCAGGAGGTGCCACTGTTTGTTGTTGAAAGTTGTTGTTTGGAGGAACATTTGATGGGTCATAGTAAATGGTGACTGCTGAGATATCTTCATTAATTTCTGTTGGCGTTGTAGAAGATTCTGCTGAATAAATGGGTGCTGATGTTGTAGAAGAAATGGTTGTTGACATCTGATCTGTTGAAGTGATGGACGGAGCCATTGTTGATGATATTGATGAATTGGTCGGAATGATTATTGTTGCGGTTGTAGAAGAGTCAGGAATTGTTGTCAAAGGGATTGCTGGATTTGTAGGCGCCGTTGTTGTGATCTGGAGTATACCACTTTTGATAAGACCATCTATGCCGCTTCTCAAATTATCACACCCGTTGACCGAAATGTTGCAATAACCACAACCGAGCTCACACCCGGGGAACATCTAGCACTCTAGAAGCTGAGCTTTAATTTCTACCAGAGGTGTTCGAATCTGTCCAGCACTGGTTATCAAGAAAGATGGCTTGTCTTCCTCAATGGCATTAATTCTTGGCCCTCCATGATTGGGCATGGGATTCTTGGTGACACTTGGAGGGGGTGCAAAGTTGAGGGCTTTAGAATCCACCAAATCTTGTACCTTCATTTGTAAAGCCCTGCATTTCTCTGTATTGTCGCCAGGCGCATTAGAATGAAAAGCACACCTGGCGTTGACATCGTAATTCCTTGGGAGATTGGAAGGATCTAGTGGTGCCAATGTCCTTAGTTCAACCAAGTTGAGTTTCAGGTGTTGTGGCAATAAAGCGGCATAAGGCATAGGGATAAGGTCAATCACCTTATTTGCCTGTGATTGTCTCTGCTGAAAGGGTCTTTGCTGTTGATTGCTGTTGTTGTTGTTGTAGGTTCTTTGTGGCGGGTACTGAACTTGCTGTTGATAATGTGATTGTTGTTGTGGTTGATATGCTGGTTGCTGAGGAATCGGAGCTGGAATAGTAACAGCTGCTACTGATCTGTGGACATACTGAGGTCTGCCCCTGCTGGCATGAATAGCATTTGTCTCACCGGTCCTTCTAGGTCCCACAAAAGGCTTCCTGGGATTACTGGACGAACTTGCACCATTATCAGAAATCTTACCCATCTTCAGAAGGCTTTCAATTCTTTCTCCAGATATGACTACGTCGGCGAAGCTGGTGGAAGAAAAGGCAGCTAGCCTATCAATATATGTTCCTTGCAGAGTGTTCATAAACATGTCGGCCATTTCTCTTTCCGACATGGGTGGCTGGACAGTAGCAGTAAGCTGTCTCCACCTCTGGGCATATTCCCTGAAGCTTTCTCTGGAGGATTGAGACATTCCCATCAGAAGGGTCCTGTTAGGAGCCATGTCCATATTATATTGGTACTGTCTGATGAAAGCTTCAGCTAGGTCCTTCCAGCATTTGATAGTAGCCCTGGTCAAGTGAGAGTACCACTCCCTTGAAGCCCCAGTCAAACTGTCTTCAAAGTAAAACATCCATAGTTTTTCATCCATGGTGTATGCCTTAAGTCTTCCCAGAAAAGACTGTAAGTGAGTTCGTGGACAGGAAGTTCCATTGTACTTCTCGAAGCACGGGGGTTTAAACTTGTGGGGAATCCTTACCCCGTCCACTAACCCCATATCCATAACATCAAAACCTAGGGAGTTTTGAGACTCCAGAGATCTCAACTTCTCAGCAATTTCATCAAACCTCCTATCGTAAACTTCATCCCCAGCTCCCATTACAGTAAACTGCTCTTCCTGGGGGTCTTCCTGTAAGATTCTTCCCCCAGTAGTATTTCCTTGCACATTACCCGGGATGTTGACTTCCGGATGTAGATGAGGCCCATATACTGGTGGATTAACATGAGGCTGACCCCTTTCATTGTTACTTGTTCCTCCAGTTCCCAGAGGAGGTTCTTTTGGGGTTTGTCTTTCTACCAATGCCCTCAACCTCTCTTGACTTTGAGCCAAGCCATCTGATTTCTGACCTCTGTCAGATCTTGCTGTACTTGATCCATTTGGATACTAGGAAGGTTGTTGCGAGTAGGATACCGGTGCAGACGGTTGAGAGGGAACACCCGACGGCGAGCAATAATTCTTGAGTCACAACAGAGTTAGAAACAAAATAAGGTAAAGACAAACCTACAAAACAAAACAAAAGTTAGCATGCAATGCAGTATGCTTATTTGCTTTCCAAGGTATCCGGCTTGGCTCTTGGTTTTGACCTTTCCAGCCCCTGAGGGAGATGTTTTGATGTTGCTTGAGAGAAAGAGACTTAATGAAACAAACTAACAAATACATTACAAATGGTGGATCATACATAGTTTGTTTTTACAACATATGCCCCTGAGGGGCCAAAATACAACATAAAAGAAAAGTACATCAAATGGAAATAACAACAAGCAAAGTAATCAAACATCTAAGCCAAACTCATCCTCCTTAACCTCCTTCAAAAGTGCTTCAGTTACAGGACCAGCCGGATGCTCTGTGATGTTCCTGATGAGAAGGTTTCTGGTGGCAATAGCAGTGGTCAGCTTCTTGTGCCTGTCTTGGTCCTTTGACCTCTTCACACCAGCCCTAAGCTTCAATTCTGAAATCTCCTTCTGGGCTGCCAGCAAAGCTTCCTGTTGTTGCTTGTCATTGGCCTCCAACTGCTCAATCCTGGCTTGAGTTCTCTTATCTTCTTGAGTGCGAGCTTCAGTGATCCTGACCCACCTAGCTTGACTTTCCTCTAGATAAAGATCAGTCCTGGCCTTCTGAAACTGGGCCTCTTTACAGGCATTCTTCAATATTTGCTCTCCAGCTCTTGATTTCTTGATGTAGTCTTCTGCTTTCTCAATCTTGGCCAGATGCTCCACTCTAAGCTTCTCCAACCTCTCAATGTCTAAACGACCATCACTCCTCTCCCAGAGGGTCTTCTTCAGAGCTTGAGACAGATTCTCATTCCTCTCCTTCAGCTTCTCAAATTCTTCCAGGCTGACAGTGGCTGGAGGTGGTACTGTGGATGGTCCAGGTGCATCCTCAATGGTGAAGGGCATCCCAGAAATCTGAGCCCTGGCATGAGACCATTCATAATACTGAGCTGAAGCCACATTATTGCATCTCCCCAGAATGGCCATCCCTTTGGTCTGGATGTTGTCCCAAGCCCAGGATGCTTGTCTGACAACAGCTAGGTTAGGTTTTATCTCACAATACAGGGTTTCAGCCAAGTCTTGCACTCTAGGAGGGTGAACCAAAGCATAGCCCAATTGTCTCTTAAACAGCAAAGGGTTGTAATTGATGCAACCTTTCGCTCCTATCAGAGGTACATTGGGGTACTGTCCACAGCTAGTAATTATGTCCCTGCCTTTGGTGCTCTGGGTACACCATCTGATGTCATCTGAAGTCAAAGTAATAAGTCTTTTAGCCCAATTCTTCTGTTGGTGAGGGTTCAAGAAGGCATCAGTCCTAGGTAAGTGTTTAAGCAACCAAGTGTGAAATAGAGGAGCACAGCATCTCACCAACTTTCCTCTTTGCTTCTCATTCCTTTGATGAACAGAATAATAGAAGTCCCCCAGCAATGTGGGTACTGGGTTCCTCAAAAGGAAGAGGTGAATAGCATTCTTGCTGATAAACTTGGGCTCATCTGCAAAAAGTATAACCCCATATATACTGAGGGCTAACAATGCACAAACTGCCTTCCATTCTCCCAAGGAGGCCTTCAGGATGGCCTGAGAAGTCAGAAAGTCTAGATGCAATCCAGGGATTCCAGCCTTTGTTGTCATGTTCTTCTCAATCAATATAGGCTCCAAATACAGTGCTTTTGCCACTTCTCCATTGCTGGGAAAAGTCATCTCTGGGTTGAAGGGAATCCCACCCCTAATAGGCACTCCAATCAGTGATGAAAACTCCTCTAGCAAAGGTCCTAGCTGAAAGTTCTGGAAAGTGAAGCATCTCAAAGGAGGGTCATAAAACTGTAGGCAGGTGTGGATCAAACTCCTCTGAGAAGGATCCAGATCTATAACCATATCAAGGATGCCTCCATGATGCTCTCTGAATAATGGGATGTGGTCTGGAGTGATAAGTGCCTGGACCTGCCTGATGCCAGCCAGCACAGGCTCATAGAAATGGTATGAAATGTTGCTCTTCTTGGGTGCCATGACTGCTGATGAAGAGCTGAAAACAGATGCTGATGATGAAGACTGATACTGGAGATGAGCCACTGATAGGCTGAGGATGATGATGGAGGTAGCTGAAGCAGGCAACTGATGAAGATAGCTGAAGCAGATAGCTGATGAATAAAGGTCTATGCAGATGAAGGGGTCAAAACCAAGCCAGATGTAATGTGGATACCCTGAAAAACAAATAAACAAATGTTAAAATGATGCAAATGATATGCAAGGGTTTGTGATCAAGCTGGATCTGATTATCTGTCTTGATATAAAAGGCCCATGTATGTTCAAGAAGTCCAGATGGAGGTTCATAAATCCAGTAACCAAGGTGGGGGACCCAAATAAAGAGTCACATGTCCAGGGTTAAATCACAAGAACTGTCCAAAGTGAAGCATTCTTAAACAAAACAAATATCAGGGTATGATGTGGCCAAGGGTTCCTGCAAACCTGTAAACAGCCCAACCCTCTCATAGGTAGTGTTCTAAAACAAGGATCCTCAAACTTGGATCAGTTATGAGAAGTGTAAACACTTCTAACCCGGAGGTACAGTGTTTACAATAACCATAAAAGATCCTCCTCTAATTCACCTCAGTTTCTGAAGGTCAATAATAAAGGTCATCCAGACTTAGCAGGCTTCCCAGATAGCCCTAGCACTACAGGAAATCTGTAGCACAGAGTTCTCAAGAAGAAACCCACATCTGAACCGTGTTTCATATTCCCGCACCAGACCGAAATGGAATGGGAAAGAATATGAACCACTCTAGCCTAGGTGTCACTCAGGTCCCAGGTATAGGACCTTAAACTCTCAGTAGAACCCTACCCACCAAAACAAAAACCCAGATCCAGCCAGATAACAGTATGACAGTATGATATATATAAAGCTGTAAAGAAAGCAATAAATAACTGTACATAAAGCAATAAATAAAGCAACTATATAAACACAATTAGCACATAACACCCCGGTAAACACAAATCAAACAAGCGCTAGGAGGAACCCACAAAAAGAACCAGAAGCCCTGGTTACAGTATAAGGATCCCCAGCAGAGTCGCCAAGCTGTCGCTCCCACCAAATGACACCTCAGGTCAGAAGGGGTACAGACGCGAACGGTCGGCGAAAGAGGATGAGAACACACAGTGGTGAACTCAGAAAAGAAAAGAGTCGCCAACTAGGCATTTTTATCCCGGAGGAAAGGTAATGCTGCATAAACCTAAGAAAAGATGGACAAGACGGTTGCGAACCAGAGAGAATGAGAAAGGGGGTTGGTTACAACCTGGGAAGGTATTAGCACCCAGATTGTCCGTCGTACTCGACGGGATCCACGCTTAAAAGATTTGTATTTTAAAGGGGTAGTGTCAGTGCAATTTGTGTATCAAAGCTGGAAAAGAATGCAAGTGTCAGTGTAAAAGAAGTGTAGTGTATGTAAGTGAAGTGTCAGTGTAAGAACAGAAGTGAAATGCTCAAGACTATAAGGCTTGAAGAATAATACAGGAAGGAGGGGGAATATACAGAGACTTTTGTTCGATAACCGTTAAGTTATGCCTACGTATCCTCTCGTGCAATGAGGAAGTCAGAACACCGTAGTTCGACCCAAAGAGACTAAAAGATAAATTGACTTGTGAACTGCTTACCTGTCTATGCTCAAGTGTATGACCTGTCTGGCTCAGGTGCAAACTGTCTTGCATTAGACGGAAGAAGCAAGTTCTCGTTTGTGAGTGAATGAGGTGAGAAAAGAATCCCGAAGGAGACAATTATTGTTTGTTTTTTGAGTTTTCAACCTTTTATTGCTTTTTGGAGTTTGTCATAAGTAAATGAGCTTAAGCCTAAACCAATGGATTAGTAAACTCATCACATCCTCCCTCTGATTAGGGGTAATGAGAATACCTTAAGTGTGAAGTCAACATATCACACTTAGACACCATGATGTAGGGTTAAGATCATTAACCTACTTATCTTTATTTAGATGTTTTTGTTGTTTTTGTTTAGTGTTAAGTAATGAGTTTAAGCCATAATCAAGGATTTAATGGACTCATTACACTATCCTAATAGAAGGATAATAGATGAGAACATTTAAGCTGAGAAAGACTCCTCAACTTAATCCATGATTAGGGATTAACCTCATGACAAAACAAAGCCTTTATTAAATGGGTTTTAGTTAATGATAAGATGAAGAAATGGATTTTATGGTTAGTAAGACAACTTGAGGGGGACTTGTCCATTAACACTAGGGTTAGTCCTTCTTAACCAATTAAGGAAGAATTAGAACCCTAATGCAAGGCCCAAGTTACAAGCTTGATGTCTTGGTGATTATTAAGTGGATTGATTAAAGGATTTAAACACATTAAGGGTTTAACACTTAGGATTAAAGTTATACACTCCATCCTAATAGAAGGATGCAGGCATAAGCTTAATCACAAAGCCTTAAAGCCTTTAGGGTTTAGTCCTTGATTATGAGATGAGAAGAGAAGACTCAAAGATGACACAAAGGTAAAAGCTAAATGGGGGACTAATCAAAACCTAATTATTATCATGCTTGGAGATCCTAGGGTTTATGAGGCTCAAAGGGGAAAGATCTTCAGAGAAACCACCAGGAAGGAAGCAGATGAAAAGAGCTAGAAGCAAAGAGAAGCAAAACAACTTGCTTCACTTAAGAAGACAAGTTGCTTGAAGAAAGAAAGTAAGATGAACAAGAATGAGCAAGCTCAATCCAATGCACATACAAAAATGCAGCAAAGGAAGTATGAAAGAGATGAAGAGAGATTATGAGAAGTGAAGGCAAATTCACTTCTTAAACAACTTACCACCTGAAATGTTAGCATAAGGAATGAAATGCAATGCAAATGAGATGAAGTGTGATGATGCAAACCAAAACCAGGAGCAAGATCATGAAGTGAATGATGCTAAGAGATGATACAAACATAAGGCAAGACATGGGAATGATCAAACAAGCATAAGGATGCAAATGAGGCATGCATTGAATCATGAAAGTACATGAAAAGTTATGAAATGTAATGAACATACAACATGGCAAATGAAAGATGCAATGATCAAACATGATTCTAATATGTCCTAAGATGCATTATGAATCATTTTGATGCACAAAATGTCATGGAAATTCATGGTATGCAAGCAAATGGAAGATGGATGCAAAGGAAGACATAAATTAGGGTTCATGATCAACACACAAAGCAAAATCCAAAACCAGAAGCAAGAGACATGATAAAAATTTGAAAATGCTATCAAAGATACCCTAAACCTATACAAACTCACTGCCCAAAGGAGGGGATCCAATTCTTATCCTAGTGAAAGTTGTGAATTTCCTAAGATTGCTAGGGTTTTAAGGTACCTTGTCAAGAAAAATGTTAAACAAATTGGAAATGCAAGATCAAATCCAACCAATTTTATCCTATAAACTACATGCCATACAAGATACAATGCAAAAAGAATCATCATCCAACTCTCAATGGTTAGGCAGAAAGAAATTTTTGAAGTTTGAAACAAAATATTGCCTAAAAATGAAATTTAATCCAATGAAAATGATCAAAAGGCATCAAGAACAAAAAAGAAATTTGGTTTGAGAGTTGGACAATGTTTCTAAATGTTTTTAAATGCTATGTGAATTTTTTGGTGATTTTTAAATACGTAAATGTATTTTTAATTAATTAATTCTCATTAATTAATTAAAAATAAACATTTAAATGATTTATAAATAATTTTTAATGCAAAAAATAAAAATAAAAATATTTTTGTGTTCTGAAAATTCATGAAACCTTTGACAAAAATTTTCAGAATTTTTTAATGATTTTAGCTATTTTAAAATAAATGTGCAAAACAAATGAATAAAAATGAAATGAAAATATAAATAAAAAGAAAGTCAGCGCATCCTAAGGCTGATATTTAAACCGGGAATGGAGGGAAAGACTGGCGCGCTATCCTACGGCTGGCATTCAAACTGGGCCAATTAAATTAAACTGGATTAATTAAATTAATTAAGTGAGATTAGGGTTTTAATGAAAGATCCAGGCCATTGAAACGCGTGGGAGTCAGACTTAGTCAACCAGATCAAGGGTCCACATTCAAACTTGGCTAACCCTAATTAACAAACCCTAATTATTTTCAGGTCACCGGAGACG
Organism: Lathyrus aphaca; assembly: GCA_963966055.1. Lineage (NCBI taxonomy): Eukaryota > Viridiplantae > Streptophyta > Magnoliopsida > Fabales > Fabaceae > Lathyrus > Lathyrus aphaca. The sequence continues at coordinate 31,304,112 of OZ014525.1, forward strand.
AGCTCCGGTCGTCTTCTCCGGTGACCCCCTTCCCTGAAAAACTCAAACTCACTCCCTAGGTCATTTCTGGAGCTCTAAAGCTCCAGATCACTTCCTCTCACCTCCCTAAACTCATCCCTGCCCTCAAATGGAATTTATTTCTCACCATTAACAAGATTCGAAGCAAAGTTCAAAAATGGCAGAAATTTCAGTCAGGTCATACACACTCATTTCTTCATCATTTTCAAAAATACAAAGTTCATTGAACTCAGGGAATCAAACTTAACCATTTAGCAACTTAAAATATAGCTTTTGGAAAAATGAATTTCAGTGGCTACCTGAGTTGAAGCTTTTAATCCAAGAGCTTCTGGACCAGTTCCTTGCTTCCAATCAACTCTACTGACCTCCCTCAAGTGTTTGCAAAGTTTGTTTGAAGTTTATTTTGGCTAGTTTGTGAGATTGATCAAGTTCTGTTCAGTGAGGGGTGAGAATCGTGATTTAGTTTGAGGAGGTTTCAGGGATGAATGAGGGCAGGGAAATGATCAGGGGAGTATGCTGAGTGATCCTATGGAGTTTGTTTTTATGTTTGATGCTTGTGTTGTGTGATTCGAAGCAAAATGCATAAAGGGAGGTTTTTGGGAATGCTGGCTTGCAATCTGTTTCAGGCTTGTGTGTGTGGTGTGTTATGTTGCATTTGGTCCACTTATCAGAACTAGAGAGGTCAGAGAAGTTGGTGTGGCACAGGCTGATTGGTATGGGTCTTTTTGCAAAAAAGTCAAGTTAGGTGTACTTGAGGTATGGGCAAGTGTGAGGCTGTGATAGGGACACGGCTTGGCTCAGCTGAGTTTAGGGAGAACCATGGGATTTGATTAGAAGCAATGCAGCAAGTGGATTAGGGTTTATCATTGATTTTGCAACTTTGTGACTTTTGGCCCCTTTTGTGATTTCTTGATCCACAAGTCATGAAAATGGACAAACTCTTGGTGCATTCTGAATTTTAGGCAATGTTTTATGTTTGTACAAAGGTTAGAAGTCACTTTGAGGTATCATTTTGCCTTGGCAAGTGATTTTGCAACTTTGCCTCTTTGGTGCATAACTTGAGATTATGTGATTTTTCCCAACTTTGACATGCCATAACTTTTGATCCAAAATGAATTAGAATGAGTTCTTGTACTTTTTGAAAAGGGAAAGATCCATTCTACAACTTTCATGACCAAAGTTTTCTCATTTGAGGCATTTTTGAATAAAAAAGAAAGGTTTGAAAAAGTTTCCCAAAATGGCAAATTTCCATTACAAGTCATTTTCCCAAAAAGGCAACTTTGCAAATGGCTTGAAATTCTTCAATTTTGTGAACTTCTAATATCTTCTATGATCAAATAAAGATCATACACATTCAAAATGATGAAGAACACCCTTTGGTTGGGTCATTGGGGGCCTTAGATGCCCTGATTTTACACTGACTTGCTCAAGAAGTCAACTAATGATCAGATGACTTCCCCATGGAATTTCTTCATGAAAATTGATATGCATGATCCCTATACCATATAGAGACCAATAGAAACAAGAATGACCAAAGAATTTGGAGTTATGGCCTTTGAAACCAAAACCCTAATTCTAGGTCATCTGTGCAGTTAAACCTGGCTCTGCTTCCATGCCATTCTCAGTTCTTGTGATTCTTTGACTTCTTTGGCCTTGAGAGGATATAATATGATGCTTTAACATACATGGACCCCTTTGAAGTGACTGAAGACCTTTGGAGTGGCTCAAATGGCTCTTGGATTGCTCAGATCACAAACCCTAGATGCAAATGACTTAGAATCAATGCAGTGAATCAAAAATGCAATAAGAGATGCTATGATTGAACTTATGCATATGAAGAGATCACAAGCCATGGTGTGAATGGGTGAGGGCAAATTTGGGGTGTTTACAATTAGAAAGACTTTTGGGAAGATATAAAACATGGTTTTGTGGGTACGGATACCCATAGGTCATATATTTGCCATATTTTCATTGGAAAAGAATAAGAATTACCTAATGAATTGTAGCCAAATATTGTTCTTAATAAAATTATATTTTTGATACCTTTTTAGATTGGGCTTGTCCTCACCTTTTAAAAAAAAACAATATTATTTGTGTTTTTTTTTTAAATTGTTGTATTCATTAAAAAAAAATTTTGGTAAGCTTTATTGTTTATATTTTTGAAATCCTTTGTTTTAATATTTGACTTATAAATTAATTTTAAATTAATTATAATTATGAATGCACACAATATTTTTAAGGCAAATTCTTAGGTACCCATGATAAGTATTTGGGTACCAGTACCTCTTGCAAACTGAAATCCTCTTGCATAAAAATTGTTGTATTCATTAAAAAAATATTTTGGTAAACTTTGTTGCTTATATTTTTGAAATCCTTTATTTTAATATTTGATAATTTTAAATTAACTATAATTATGAATGCACACAATAGTTTTAAATTTTAATTATATAAATAGATATTATAACCCTTTTGAAATTATGTAATAATAATTATATGACTTTTTTTGGAAAAATATATACTATATTACCAAAAACAATTACAAACAAACCCGATCCAAAACGGATCTACGGGAAACACCAAAACTAACTAGATAAACCAATCTACTCTAAAGTTACAAAATTCAAAAGAATATGGTTTTTAAGAGTTCTATGAGTAGCACTTCTAGTTATCATAGTCTTCATCACAACTTCCTTAATACTCATGTGAATATCCTATTGCGTGAAACATTTCTTGTTCCTAACTCTCCATACTTCATAAACAAGTTACTCAAAAGCCATTTTCAGGGTTTCCTTCTCCATCCTTTTCTCTTTACTTCAGTTATCAACCATTGTTTTCTTCATTCCAAGGGGTAGCTTTTCTATCAAAGACAATCAACTTTAGAATCCCTTATCAAATTGGTTGAATGATATGGCAGTTGAAAAACAAATGTTCCAATGTTTCATTTTGATCACAGAAGGCACACTTTCCATTTGTGGTGATTCCGAATTTACACAACCTATCTTTTGTATTCAGTTTTCCCATAAAAGCCAACAATAGAATAAAATTTTCCCTTAGTATAACACAGTTTGATATCAGAATATTTCTCCATTCCACATTAGTTTTTTCTCCTCGAAGCTCCTTATATATCATGACAGTCTTGTATTTATGCCTCTACATAACATCCATCCCGTGTCTCAAACCAACAATTTTATCTCTGCATTTCAGAATATTTTTTAGCAGTCAAGATGATTGGTTATTAATTTGGGCAGTCCATATATCCTGATGTTTCATAAAGTATATGTTGATCCACTTTACCCAAAGTTTGTCGGTCTTACTTTGGATATTCCACAATAACTTCCCCATGTAGCATATTTCCACTCTATCAAAGAGGTTATACCCAATCCCCTATCTTCTCTTAGATTTCAAACCACATCCCATGCCACTAAAGCTTTCTTGGATTTATTGTCTTTTCCTGTCCAAAGAAAAATTCTGCAATTTTTTTCAATGTGATTCAAGAAGATTATCTCATGCATATTGCGGGAGCTGTAAGAATGAGGCATATTACATGTTCTAGTCTTAGTGTATCTAGGACATCTTACAATTGGAGTAGGTGGAATATGTAACTTGAAGATCAAGCTTCATTGATGAACCAGAAGATATTTTGAAACTTAGAAGGATGAAGAGTTAACCAATATGTTTCAATTGGTTGTTCTCAAATATGAATCTAAGGAGTGGACTTGAAACACTTTACTCTTGTGCAGAAGGGTAAGTTTGTTGAAGATTAAAGGAGGATCTAGTTCTAGCTATATCTTGGAGCTCGTGGAAGAAGCTCTAAGGAACTAAAAATGATTGTTATGGTTATGGAGAGTTTATTTCTCTCTATGATGTTTTGGAGTTATTAATAGTCGAGTTGGTAAAGCCTTGCTCTATAGAGACTTTATGCGGCAGGAAGATAACAAGGCACGTAATTGATGTTTGTGATACTTGAAGGTTGTACTAACTGATGTTAGAACATCATATGGTATTGTAGAAGAACATCTTGTATAAGAAGTGTATTAACTTATCATAAGGGAGGATGATGAGATGAAGTCTGACATGGTTATATAGGTGGTTCTATCTACAGGCGGGTGATTATAAGGAAGTGGATCAAATCAAATCTTATGGGGCAAGTAAGTTAAGGATTTATGTTCAGAAGCATAGAGAAAATGTCAAGACAAGTGAATATGACATCTCAATGGACTTACTCTCATGAATAAGGAAATCTATGACTATGAGATTTAGGAGGAATTTGTGTTGTATATGGTTTTGTTCAAAGGAATAGTGGTCAATGCTAAGGTTGGTCTTAAACCAAGAGTTGGTATTTTTTTCCGCATGAGGAGGTCTTGTAATAACAGAAGCACAAGGAGCAAAGATATATGGGGTGAATGTGTTCAACAGATGTATTGAACAATGAGTGAGCTCTTGAAAACAGGAAGATGAGTCTTGTGTTTTCCATCCATCAATGAGGTTTCCTTCCTTCAAAAATAATGTTGGCTACCTATAACAGGGGGAGTTAAACTTATTCCTAAGATATGTCATTGCAAGAGTATAGACTTGTCATTGATCGCTTGAGGGACAAGCAAGTTGTGATTACTTTCATCTGGAGAAGATGAGATGTTGATAAATATGTCTTAACATTATGATGTTGATATAGGTCGTGAGGGACTTGGCAGTTGTATCTTGGGTCTGTCATTATGGAATCAATGAATCAAAGCTCTTAGGAGTGGTCTGAGCATCATCAATTCGGGCTTGGAAAACTCTTTTCTCCACAACTATCATATTCTTCTAGTGGAGTTTTCAAAATATCACGAGTCTTCAACATGGTCGTTGTCTGAAAAAGTTCTGAAGAAATTCTGCAAAGGTGTTGGTCCTTTTGAAGGCAAGAAAAGTAACAATGTATGATCAGGTGTCAGGACATTTCTCTGGACTTAAAGATCAATAATTGGTTACAGTTAAACGGTGTACACATGCATTTTTCATAAGAGTGTTTAAAACGTGTCTTTTGCTTGTGCATGCACATTTCAAGGAGAATCACTCCAAATTAATTTAATAAGTTTTGGATGGTGCACAATTTTCAGTGCTAAAGAATTCTTCCTCAAAAATTGGTCCATGGTTGACCATGACCTACTGTAACACGGTGGGAGAACTGAATTTAGTTAAATGTTGCGGATAGCAAGAGTCGCCACCGACTTTTATTTTATCCAAAGGAAAGGCATAAAAGAACAGGAAATACCTTTTAAAAGATTTTTGGGTCCGGGGGTAGGTTATGTAAAGGGAAGGTGTTAGCACCCTTTACATCCATGGTTATCCATGGGCTCTTAGTTACTTAGCTCACTTTAAAATGTTTTTTGAAATGTGAAGTGTGTGAATAGAAATTTTCTTAAATGTTTATAATGATCCATGTACGGATGCGTATAAACCTTTGTTTTGAAAATTATTTGAAATGTGTGAAGTGTTTGAAATTGTTTTGAAGAGTGAGCAAGTATCTAAGAGGTACCTACCCTAAGTTTTAAGTCTTTTCTGTTCTTGAATCCTTTAAGTGGTAAGACTATCCCTATTATTAAGGAATAGGTAGTCATTACCTTGGATGTGAGGGACATATGAAGGGACATCTGTTATTTAGGCAACTGTGAGGTGTATAAGCAATTCGAAGGGACTATCATCTTTATTCGAAAGGGACAAGATCATTACGAAGGCAACATTCGAAAGGGACTTGATCTTTTATCTGTTAAGGGACTAGATGATGTGAATTTGAGGGACTTTTGCTTTTATACACCCTACTTGACCTTTTGATTAGGCAACATGAGAGGTATCCCTAAGGAAGTGAGATGGCGATCAAAGATCGACTTACGTGTGTGAGTGTACAATTTTAAATATTTTATCTTTTAAGTTAGTGATCTAAATTGATTTTACATTACAAACATGTTTACACTCCCTATTTACTAACCATAGCATAAAATAAATATTTAAATACTATTATTAAAATATTACATCCAGGAACAATTACATAATAATAATAAAAGCGAATTAAATAAATAAACAAAATAATAAATAATAATAATAATTGGGTTAGTGAAAAAAATAATAATAATAAAAAATAATACAAAATTGAATGGGGTTAGTAATAAATAAATATCACATAAATATAATTAATAATAATAATGAAATAAACAAGAATATTATAATAATTAAAAGTTCAATTTTATAAACAATTATTATTTAATATTAAAATATAAACAATTATACTAATTATTATAAAGTTTTAAGTTATGTGCAAATTATAAAAATTAAGTTAATTATAAACACATTATGAAAATAAAATTATATTTACAAATTAAATTAACAAAGTTTCAATTATTTTTAAACATATATTAAAAATTATTATTTTAAGCATATTTATATACAAGAATCAAATTATAAACAAACTATAAAATATATACATAATTAATGTTTATAAATAAAAAGTTATAATAGAATTAAATTTTAGATAAAAAAAAATAGGTTTTAAAAATAATATTAGGGTTTTAAGAAATATTAAGGTTAATGTTATTAAATTAGGGTTAATTTATTAATTAAATTATTTACATATAAAACTAAATACAAATTATAAATTAAATATTCCTAAGTGAAATTTATAAATAGGTAAATTAAGGATTAGGATATAATTAGGGTTATAGTTTAATTAATATTAATTTTAATATAAAAATAATAATAATAAACAAGAAAATAATAGAGAAAAAGGAAAGGGGGAGGCCTGGTTTTGAACCCAGGACCTCCCCAATACCTGAAGATGACCCAACCACTGGGCTATGTGTACGCGTGTGGTAGCAAAGCCCTCCATGTGGTTTTGTTGTTGTTCTAAACAATCCTGAAAAAAACAAAATAAAAGGAACACAAAAGGCCTGGGGGGGATCGAACCCAGGACCTTTGCACAGCACACAAACACACTTACCATTCCAGCCAGGAGGGCGCATCTGTCAATATTACCAACACAATTCATTATATTTTAAGATTGCTAATTAACTGAAAAAAATAAGAAAAGGGTGGTGAACCCAGGATTCGAACCAAAGACCTCTAGGTATAACACAAGCGCTCCCTACCACTGGACCAACACTGCTGTTGTGAAACAAAACAGAAACAATTCATAAAATATTAAGATTAAATTTTAAACCAAAATTTCGCGCCACTGATCATCGTCTTCTTCCTCTGGAATTCGCAGGTTTTCCTGCGAATTCTCCTGCGAATTTATCTACAGTTTTTCCTATGCATTAAAACCTGCGAATTAACAAACACCAAGCAAACAACAAAATTTCCTTAAATTGATGAGTGCAATAAGTTCCTTGAGGTCCATACAACACAACCACGTCCTTCAAACTCATTTATATGTGATAAATCATAAAACCCTAATTGAGGTCAGTAAACCCTAACTATGGCATATCTCGATTTAGTCCATGAAACTCTAATTTAACTGTCCAGAAAGCTTCCATGCAAAGAAACAAAAACAATTAGTCAATCAAAATCAATTAAAAACTATTGAAACCATGAAATCGAAAAAATTCAAATGTTGAATGAACACGGATTCGATTTATGCAATTCATGAGGTTTTGGATGCAAATAATGATTGGTATCGCATCAGAGATGTTCAAGGAACATGTTTGAACCTTTAGAATGCTTTGATATCACCTCTAACCAAGAATCTGAATTATGAGCTTTAGGTGAATTTTTGAAGATTGAAACTTACTCTTGAGGCCAGAATTTCGTGTCCAATGAATAGGGTTGTGTTATGTACTTATAGTGTAATGATTTTAGGTCAAAACAATTGATGGTTGTGTGAAGAAATTGATTGAAAAAGATTGAAAAATATTAAGACTTAAAATTCAATTATTCTTGAATAAATCCTTTCTATTTCAAGCCAATCATCATAATTTTTGTATCAATCTGATCCATATTGCATTCATGACCTTCTAGAACAAAAAAATATTTTAAATCTTCACACTTGATATTTTATTTAAATTTAAAATGATTTTTAATATAAAAAATCATAATAAATAAATTAAATTAAATAAAATTATGAAAATATCAAATAATTTTCGTGCATGATGTCATGGATCACTTTGGGTCATCAAAAGTTCAGCCCATTTAGCAAAATTTGGTTTTAAACCTCCATTTGCTTCATAAATTTCCCTAAAATTTCCCAACTTTGCAAGGGCACACATCCTTCAATTTTAAAGCTATGAGGGTGTTCTTGGACATTTTGGAAATCTTGAAGAGTCCTCTAACCAACCCCACTGGTTTCATATCCATATCATTTATCATTCTCAAGTTATGCCCTTTTGAAGTTGTTGACTTTTTGTTGACTTTCAAAAGGACATACAATGTCTTAGCTCATACCTTCCAAATGAAGCATTTTTGGGCTTGGCTTGTGAGACACAAAGTTGTAGAGAATTCAATTTCCTTCAAAATGAGCTTTGGATGGAAAATTGGTGATGAAGCATGTGAAAGTTATGGCTGGTCAAAGTTCAGTTGACTTTTCCTGAGGAAACTCTAATTTAGAAACCCCTGATTCTTGATGATCTGAAATATCCTTGATGAATCATGATCAACCCTTGATCAAATGATGAATTTTACTTCATATACTTGATGTTGGCAAAAAATCATGAAGTTTGACTTTGGTTTGACCACAGTTGACCCCAGTTTGACTTTTTAACTGCTTTGACTAGTTTTGACTTATCTGATCATTTGACTGAGCAAACTTTTGAGAAAAGTCTTGAAACTTTTCATGGGGGTTCTTAAACAAAAATAAGATGTTATGAAGCTCACTTGAAGTCTTGGAAATCCATTTAGCCTGATTAAAGTCAAAACCCTAGTTTTGGATGCACTGCTTAGGAGGATGCATTGTCTGAGGGAATTGTCAGACTTTCTGACCAATTGTGAACTTTGTGAACCTTGTGAACCTCATAAGATGTCTTGTGAACCTTGTGAACCTCATGGGAGGTCTTGTGAATCTTGTGAACCTTGTGAACCTCATAAAGTGTCTTGTAAACTTCATGAACCTCATGAAAGGTCTTGTAAGTATTGTGAACCTTGTGAAACTTGTGAACCTCATAAAGTGTCTTGTAAACTTCATGAACCTCATGAAAGGTCTTGTGAACCTTGTGAACCTTCTTAGCACACAAAGTCTTATATTGTGAGGGAAAATTTTGGGGTGCAACAGCTGCCCCTGTTCAATTTTCTGAAACCTGAGGGGTTAGATTGGTATATTTGCCAGTCGTGACCTGGAAGGTTGAAGGGGATTGAACACAAAAGCCCAAAAATTTGCACTCACCGGCGCGTAGAGTAATACTGATGACTAGTTGAATATGCTTGAGTGGGCTTAAAGATGCCACTTGTAGAAACATTCTTCAGGTACATTTCTTGGAGGATAAAGCAGTCCAAAATATGAAGATATAATAATAGCTTTCAGGAAGATAAACAACGTCCCGAGGTAGTGGTGATAGCTTTCAGGAGGATAAACAACATCCTGAGGGAATGGTAATAGCTTTCAGGAAGATAGACAACGTCCCGAGGTAGTGGTAACCTTTGGGAAGATAAACAACGGCCCTAGGTAATAATATGCTTTCAGGAGGATAAACAACGTCCTGAGGAAGTGATGGTAGCTTTCAGTAAGATAAACAACGTCCCGAGGAGATAATATGCTTTCAGGAGGATAAACAACGTCCTGAGATAATGGTATGCTTTCAGGAGGATAAACAACGTCCTGAGGTAGTGAGATAACCTTTGGGAAGATAAACAACGGCCCAAGGCAATAATATGCTTTCAGGAAGATAAACAACGTCCTGAGGAAGTGATGTAACCTTTGGGAAGATGAACAACGGCCCAAGGAAATAATATGCTTTCAAGAGGATAAACAACGTCCTGAGGAAATGATGTAACCTTTGGGAAGATAAACAACGGCCCAAAGTCTTGATATGCTTTCAGGAAGATAAACAACGTCCCGAGGAAATGATATGCTTTCAGGAGGATAAACAACGTCCTGAGGTATAACTTTTGGGAGGATAAACAACGGCCCAATAGTCACAAGTTGTTGATGAAGTCTGTTTGCTGGAGAATTAATCTGAAAAACAAGATTATAACATTCTGTATGATAATATTAGCTTATGCATTATGTATGCATGTATGATATGATGCACTTAAGTAATGTATTATGTATATGTATGTTATGGTATGATGTAAATGATGTATGTATGATATGATGCAGCCCGAAGCGTCTGGATATCTTCGTATAACAACTGCTGGCCAGGGAAAATAAATCCCGATTCGTTGCTGAAGAATATGAGGAACTCATTCCCGTCTTGTCTGATAATATAGTATATATAACCTCCCGTCCTCGTTTGATAGTAGGGTATACATAACCTCCCGTCCTCGTTTAATAGTAGGGTATACATAACCTCCCGTCTTCGTTCGTCGTACTCCTATTGGAAAATAAATTCCTGAATATTCGTATGAGGATAAAAGAGATGGATATAAATTCCAGGGGAGATGTGACTTGAAGTACTTATGAAGATGGATTCGTCCTACTGGGGATTTGTAACTGTCTTGTAGGGATGAACCAGTGAAGCTTCGTTGGAATCCTTCCCTCGTTCGTCCTTAGTAAATACTATTACTGCATTTTCATGCATTTCTGGTAAACATCAATCATATTAAGCATACATGTATTTCTGGTAAACATCAATCATATTCAAAAACATACATACATTCAAACACAACCAATGGACGTTTCGCTTATGTAAATAGGGTAAAAGTAAATCTGGATTCAAAGATGGAATTTTATTCATATCAAAAAGTGACCCCTACATGGGTAAGTTTGTACATGGAGACATAAATCCTAGTAAGAGGAATTTGTCGTAAAAATTTTACAAAACAAGGAAAATCAGCTATGTGGGAAATAATCCTATTGAGTTTCAATTCTACTATTGTCATTATCTTCAAGTATCTCATCTTCTGTTGTTGAGAAGGAAACGATTGAATTGAGCTTTATCTGTTCAAACTTGAGTAAGTAGCACAACTGGTTGCTGTTTTATGGGTGATCCAAATGAGACATAGTCATACGCTTTAATCCCTAACTTTTGCCTGAATTGCCCTTTCAGGTTTTCAATCCACCGGGATACCCTTTTTTGCCCAAGCCGCCTTTTCAGGTTTTCGACTTGCCGGGTGTACATTTTTTTTATATATCCCTAATTTTGCCCAAACCCTTTTGGTTTGCCGGGATACCCTTATTTTTGCCTAGGCCAGTCAACCTAGCGGGTCTCTTTTTATGCGTAGTATTTTTTAACTATGTATGCGTTTACAGGCTGTGGGAAATCTTCACCATCCATGGTAGTAAGTATCATGGCACCTCCTGAGAATACTGTCTTGACTACAAATGGTCCTTCATATGTAGGAGTCCACTTGCCCCTAGGATCACCCTGTGGTAATATGATACGCTTGATTACCAAATCACCAGCCTGATATACCTTTGGCTTAACCTTCTTGTTAAAAGCTTAGATCATTCGTTTCTGGTACATCTGGCCATGACAAACTGCTGCTAACCTCTTCTCATCAGTCAAATTTATCTGGTCAAGTCGAGTCTGAATCCACTCATCTTCATCCAAGCCTGCATCCTTCATAATTCTTAAGGAGGGAATCTGAACTTCAATGGGCAGGACTGCTTCCATACCATAGACTAAGGAGAATGGGGTTGCCCCTGTTGAAGTACGTATTGTAGTACGATAACCATGAAGAGCAAATGGTAACATCTCATGCCAATCCTTGTAAGTAACAGTCATCTTCTGTACAATCTTCTTAATGTTCTTATTAGCAGCTTCAACTGCCCCATTCATCTTTGGACGATACGGAGAAGAGTTGTGATGCTTAATCTTGAACTGCGTGCAGAGATCAGTAATCATAGTGTTGTTCAGATTAGAGCCATTGTCAGTAATAATCCTTTCAGGGATGCCATACCTACATATGAGATTGTTCTTAATGAATCGAGCCACTACATTCTTAGTAACAGATGCAAATGAAGCTGCCTCCACCCACTTTGTGAAGTAATCAATAGCAACTAGGATGAAACGATGCCCATTAGAAGCAGTAGGCTTGATCTCACCAATCATATCAATGCCCCACATGGCAAAAGGCCAAGGAGCAGTAAACACATTCAATGGTGATGGAGGTATGTGTACTTTATCAGCATAAATTTTACACTTGTGACATGTTCTGGAGTGTTGATAGCAATCAGCTTCCATGGTAGACCAATATGTCGCTCCCAAAAGATGAGACTGGGCTCAAATGAGGTACAGACGCGAACGGTCGGCGAAAGGATGAAATGAAAAGAGTCGCCAGCTAGGCATTTTTATCCCGAAGGAAAGGTAATGCTGCATAAACCTAGAAAGATATGGATAAGACGGTTGTGAACCAGAGAGACTGAGAAAGGGGGTTGGTTACAACCTGGGAAGGTATTAGCACCCAGATTGTCCGTCGTACTCGACGGGATCCACGCTTAAAAGATTTGTGTTTAAAAGGGGTAGTGTCAGTGCAATTTGTGTATAAAAGAGCTGGAAAAGGATGCAAGTGTCAGTGTAAAAGAAGTGTGAAGTATATAAGAGAAGTGTCAGTGTAAGAACAAGAGTGAAATGCTCAAGATCATGAGGCTAAAAGAAAAAGCTGGAAAGAGGGGGAATATACAGAGACTTTTGTTCGATAACCGTTAAGTTATGCCTACGTATCCTCTCGTGCAATGAGGAAGTCAGAACACCGTAGTTCGACCCAAAGAGACTGAAAGATGAATTGACTGTGAATTGCTTACTTGTCTATGCTCAAGTGTATGACCTGTCTGGCTCAGGTGCAAACTGTCTTGCATTAGACGGAAGAAGCAAGTTCTCGTTTGTGAGTGAAGGAGGTGAGAAAAGAATCCCGGAGGAGACGATTATTGTTTGTTTTTGAGTTTTCAGTCTTTTATTGCTTTTTGAAGTTTGTCATAAGTTAATGAGCTTAAGCCTAGACCAATGGATTTAGTAAACTCATCACATCTTCCCTCTGATTAGGGGTGATGAGAATACCTTAAGTGTGAAGTCAGCTTCTCACACTTAATCACCATGATGTAGGATTAAGATCATTAACCTATTTGTGATTGTTTAGATGTTATTGTTGTTTTTGTTTAGTGCTGAGTAATGAGATTAAGCCATAATCAGGGATTAAACAGACTCATTACACCATCCTAATAGAAGGATAATAGATGAGAATGTTTAAGCTGAGGAAAGCTCCTCAACTTAATCCATGATTAGGGATTAAACTCATGACAAAACAAAGCCTTTATTAAGTGGATTTTAGTTAATGATAAGATGATGAAGTGAGTTTTATGATTTGTAAGACAACTTGAGGGGGACTTGTCCATTAACACTAGGGTTAGTCCTTCTTAACCAATTAAGGAAGAATTAGAACCCCAATGCAAGGCCCAAGTTACAAGTTTGATTATTAGGTGAATTGATTAAAGGATTTAAACACATTAAGGGTTTAACACTTAGGATTAAAGTTATACACTCCATCCTAATAGAAGGATGCAGGCATAAGCTTAATCACAAAGCCTTAAAGCCTTTATGGTTTAGTCCTTGATTATGAGGTGAGAAGAGAAGACTCGATGAGACACAAAGGTAAAAAACTAAGTGGGGGACTAATCAGAACCCTAATTATTGTCATGCTTGGTTGTTCCTATGGTTTATGAAGTTTACAAGAAATATCTTCAAAGGAACCACCAGGAAGCAGATGAAAGGAGCAAAGAGAAGCAAAGTAACTTGCTTCATTTAAGAAGACAAGTCACTTGAAGAAAGAAAGTAAGAAGAAGAAGAAAGAGCAAGCTCAATCTCAAACACAAGACAAAATGCAGCAATGATGCATAAGAGAGATGAAAAGAAATTGTGAGAAGTGAAGGCAAATTCACTTCTCAAATTAGCTTACCACCTGAAAAGTTAGTGAAAGAAATGCAGTGCCATGCAAAATGAGATGAAATGGCATGATGCAAACCAAAACCAGAAGCATGTGTGTGATGATAATGATGCTATGAGATGATGCAAATATGAGACAAGGCATGGGGATGATCATACAAACATGTGGATGCAAGAGAAGCATGCTTAGAACCATGAACATACATGAAAAGTTATGGAATGCAGATGACATACAAAATGGCAAATGAAAGATGCAATGATCAAACATGCTTCTAATATGTCTTAAGATGTCTAATGAATCAAATGGAGGCATAGAATGTCATGGCAAGTCATGGTATGCAAGCAAATGCAAGATGAATGCAAAAGGAAGCCCAAATTAGGGTTTATGATCAATGCACAAAACAAAAAATCAAAACCAGAAGCAAACATCAAGATAAAAAATTGAAAATGCACTCAAAGGAACCCTAAACCTATACAAACTTACTGCCCAAAGGAGGGGATCCAATTCTTAATTTCTTTTAAAAATGTCACTTTTTGCACTTAACTTCCAATGGTGGAAGTTAGTGTTATTTTTGGCCTTTTTCAAAAATGTCATTTTTGTACTTAACTTCCAATGGTGGAAGTTATGTGTTATTTTTGACTTTTTTCAAAAATGTCATTTTTGTACTTAACTTCCAATGGTGGAAGTTATGTGTTATTTTTGACTTTTTTCAAAAATGTCATTTTTGTACTTAACTTCCAATGGTGGAAGTTATGTGTTATTTTTGACTTTTTTCAAAAATGTCATTTTTGTACTTAACTTCCAATGGTGGAAGTTATGTGTTATTTTTGACTTTTTTCAAAAATGTCATTTTTGTACTTAACTTCCAATGGTGGAAGTTATGTGTTATTTTTTACTTTTTTCAAAAATGTCATTTTTGTACTTAACTTCCAATGGTGGAAGTTATGTGTTATTTTTGACTTTTTTCAAAAATGTCATTTTTTGCACTTGAACCACAAACATGAATCAATCACAAGCATGAATCAATCACAAGATCACATTTACAATGTATCAACAACAACAAGATCACATGAATCAATCACAAGATCACATTTACAATGTATCAACAACAAGATTAGAGCAAAATCAAGAAAACTGCAAAAACCTCAGAACATGCATACACACTCATTTCTCAACCGTTTTCAGTGTTTCAAAGCTTAACATGATCAGTGAAACAAACTCTATCATCCTATAACAAGAGATTACATTTCTGGAAAAAATGTTCTTGATGATACCTGAACCGGAGCTTTGAACTTTGGAGCTTTCTGGCCTCAAACTTGGTGCAATCCCTCTCCTTTGAACACCCTGATGATGAAGTGAAGCTTGGAGAGCTTTGAGAATGGCTGGTTATGGCTGTTTTTCTCTGGTGTAGCAGAAATGGAGGGCCTTTTGTGAGATGTTTCAAGTTGTTTCAGGGGGTGGTTCTTGTTCAAAGGGTGATTTGTGACTTGTTGGTGAAAGAAAAGGTGAAGTTTGATGGCTGTGTGAAGAAAAATTCAGAGAAGAAGTTTGGGACAGATTTTGGTGCAAGTTGGATTGTGTGTCTTTCTATGCCAAAATGAGCTGCTATATCACTCCCATAAAGTTTGAGTAGGCTGTGGAGCAGGTTAGTAGAGGCTGCTAATCACTATTCCAAGAGCATGGGAGAAATTGCAAAAAGTCATGGTTAGGTGTACTTGAGGCATGGGCTGTGGCAGAGCTGATTTTCTGGCTTGTACTGCATCAGCTGAGTTCAAGGATGACTCTTGGATCAATTGATGTGAGCTGTAATGGATGAAGGGTGAGATCTCACATGTTTTGCAATTTTGCAACTTGTTGCACTTTATGACTTTTGGCCATGAACATGTGACATCTCTTAAGAAATATGCAGCAAAATGCATCACATAATGTTGTTATGACACTTTGATAATGATTAGAGACCAAACAAAACCAAAGGAAACCTTCTTGCAAGACTTCCCTCTTTGTGATTTTCATGAAAAATGGCTTATGATACTTGGACATCAAGGCATGAAAATGAGAAATTTCTTGGGCCAATCTGAATTTTAGGCATTGCGTTGTGTTTGCATGAAGATTAGAAGTCACTTTGAAGTCATCTTGGGCCTTGGCATGAGGTTTTGCAACTTTCCCTCTTGTGCAAAAAGTGAAATTTCAATGATTTTTCCCAACTTTGCAAAGCCATAACTTTTGATCCAAAATGAATTAGAAAAAGTTCTTGTACTTTTTGAAAAGGGAATGATCCAATCTACAACTTTCATGACCAAAGTTTTCTCATTTGAAGCATTTTTGAATCAATAAGAGGAGGTTGAAAAACTTTCCCAAAACAGCAAGTTTTCAATACAAGTCACTTTCCCAAGATGGCAACTTTGCAAATGGCTTGAAATTTTTCGATTTTGTGAACTTCTAACATCTTCTATGATCAAATAAAGATCATACACATTCAAAATGATGGAGAACACCCTTTGGTTGGGTCATTGGGAGCCTCAGATGCCCTGATTTTGCACTGACTTGCACAAGAAGTCATCTCTTGATTAGATGCCTTCCCCATGGAATTTCTTCATGAAACTTGATATGCATGATCCTCATAACATATAGAGACCAATAGAAACAAGAATGACCAAAAAATTTGGATTTATGGCCTCTGAAACCAAAACCCTAATTCTAGGTCATCTGTGCAGTTAAACCTGGCTCTGCTTCCATGCCATTTTCAGTTCTTGTGATTCTTTGACATTATTGACTTTGAGAGGGTATAATATGATGTTTGAACATACATGGACCCCTTTGAAGTGATTGATGACCTTTGGAGTGGCTCAAAAAGCTCTTGGATTGCTCAGATCACAAACCCTAGGTGCAGATGACTTTGAACCAATGCAATGAACCAAAAATGTGATATGAGATGGTATGATTGAGTTTATGCATATGAGGAGATCACAAGCCATGGTGTGAATGGGTGAGGGAAAATTTGGGGTGTTTACAGCTGCCCCTATTCAAACATGAGTTAGCTGTGCAGGATGTAAGCAACGGCTTAACAGGCCAACAAGATAACTTGTGGTTGAATACCAAAGACAGTCCAAAATTTGCACTCACAGAATGAAGAAGAAAAGGGATATATATTGTAGAAGGAAATAAAGTATATTGTAAAGTGTGGGCGACAGAGGGCGACCGTCGAGCAGAGGATGACTGCTGGGGAAAGAGCAATGACGGGGACGGCCGACACGCTGGGAAAAGTGCGAAAAATAAAGCAATGACGGGGACGGCCGACATGCTGGGGATAAAAGGGGTTATGATGGGGATGGCCATCAAGTTCAAAAAGTAATGTAAACAAACGATGGGGACGGCCATCGGGCTAAACTGATGAAGGACGATCATCAGGAAAAGGAAAAGGGACCACGACGGGGACGGCCATCGGGTTAAAGAATAAATGAAATAATGATGAGGGACGATCATCAAAGGTGAAGGACGATCACCTGGCAGGGTACGGCTGCCGAAAATATCACGACATAGGACGAATGCCGGATAAAAGGTCAACGATGGGGACGGCCATCGGACGAGCATGATGAAGGACAATCATCAAGAGGTGAAGGACGATCACCTAGCAGGGGACGGCTGCTCTCAAGGGGATAAGATGAGGGACGGTCATCTAAGGTGAAGGACGATCACCTGGCAGGGTACGGCTGCCGAAAGTATCGCGACATAGGGCGAATGCCGGATAAAAGGTCGACGATGGGGACGGCCATCGGATGAGCATGATGAAGGACGATCATCAAGAGGTGAAGGACGATCACCTAGCAGGGGACGGCTGCTCTCAGGGTTTATCATGACATAGGACGAATGTCAGATAACAAGATCAACGATGGGGACGGCCATCGGATGAGCATGATGAAGGACGATCATCAAGAGGTGAAGGACGATCACCTAGCAGGGGATGGCTGCTCTCAGGGTTTATCATGACATAGGACGAATGTCAGATAACAAGATCAACGATGGGGACGGCCATCGGATAAAATGATGAAGGACGATCATCAAAAGGTGAAGGACGATCACCTAGCAGGGGACGGCTGCTAAATATCATGACATAGGACGAATGCCGGATAAAAAAGCGGTTCTAATGAAATAGAGACTCCGCTGGGGAAAGGATGAGGGACGGTCATCCGAAGGTGAAGGACGATCACCTAGCAGGGTACGGCTGCCGAAAGTATCATGACATAGGACGAATGTTAGATAGAAAAAAGGTTGCTTTGCTGGCGACCTACTGGGGAATAGTAAACACGGACGAGTGTTTACATCCAAGAAATAAAAGGTATAAGTGTTTTGACGTTGTGTATAGATTAAAGATGCGGACGAGTATCCCTAAGACCGTGATACGGACGAGTATCAGTAGAAACAAACGTTGACGCATGTTCAGAGATGATGATACGGACGAGTATCAACTGGTTAACAAGGAACACAGACGAGTGTCGAATCTGAGGGGATTCTCCTGGGGAATAGTAGACACAGACGAGTGTCTAAATTCAAGAAGACGTAAGTGTTTTGACACGGTGTATGGATTAAATATGCGGAAGAGCATCCTTATGACTATGATACGGACGAGTATTAGGTAGAGACAAACGCTTGACGCATGTTCTGAGATGATGATACGGACGAGTACCAACGGGTTAACAAAGAACACGGACGAGTGTCGAATCTGAGGGGATTTGAGTGGTATATACAAGATACAGGCGAGCATCTGTATGAGTGAAATAAGTAATAAGTGGTGTACAGGAGAGTGTTTAACCTACTGGGGAGAGTGACACGGACGAGTGTCAAAAGAGAAAGGTGTAATATAAACAAGTATATGGTTTGCAAAATGTTTAGGCAACTGTGTTGGGGAAAGCGACACGGACGGGTGTCAGGGAATTTGTATAAAGATGTATCTGTGAGTGCAAAGGGGACGCTTTGGCTTTCTACTGGGGATATAACACGGACGGGTGCCAGGAAGTATAAGTGTCTGTTTGTAAAGAAGGCTCGGGCGACTTTACCGGGGGAATCATGACACGGACGAGTGCCAAAAGGAGTGTGTATTTGTATTTGCAAGTGTAAGGCAAATGCCTTGGCTCTCTGGTGGGGAATTTGGAGAGTTTTTCTGTACATCGTTGATGAATTGTCATTATTCACAGGAGTTTGATTCAGAACATGGCCTATGATTATGCAATATGTTGGATTTTTGCCGTAATGCTCCGTTTTAGACGGAATGCTACGCTTTGTGGGGAGTATGATGCGAATGCTACGATTATGCAAAGATGCTGATCCGGGATCCGGGTCCTGTTGCTATGAAAATCTCTGGCTGATCTGCTTGAAGTGGACAACCCAGCTGGGGATGAGATCATTGGTAGATCTGACATATCTGACTCTGCATGGGGAAATAGATCACTGATAGACCTATATCGGTAATGAGGGACCCAGATGGGGTCTGTAGAAGCTTTCGTCACTCTGTTGTGAGGTCTTCAGGCATTGCTCTTCTGAATAGAGGCTGAAAATCTGTGGGGAGATGGTTCCCTGTCTAACACTCGGCTGGGGAGAAATAACAAGTGGCAACTCAGCTGGGGAGAAAACACTTTGGGTGCTAAGACTGAGTGAGTGCTGATTTGCCATCTTGCTGGGATGAAGCTTACATGCCCCAGATATAGCATAACAGCTGTGTCGGGAAGATATGCCAATGAAAATGAGAATAACCAAATCCTCACGAACAAACCTTGTCGGCTGAAAGAAGATCTTTATGCTCGGGGAAGAAATAAGCTTCCAATGCCCTGCTGGTAAAATAAATACCAGACATTCCCTGAGAATTAACACAGTGCTTCAAACTTCTGAGCTCAACAAATGCATTACCGATCATCCTGAGTGAACTAAAATTCCCTTAACATCTCCATCATACCATACTGCATCCTTCATAAAAAAGATCATCTTTAGAGGATTTTACAGAAGACATGGCATCCAGAATTGCCCCGGTGTCTTCAAACTCTTGCAGAAATTCAACAGATCTTGAGATAACTGCCCCAGATTGAGTCTTAAAACGATTCTTGCCCCATATCAGAGCTAAAAACAGAAACCATGCGGTATGAAGATGCAATGCAAATGATGTACAATGCAGACGTATGCTCATAACCAAAGATATGAAACAGGGATGGTTGGGCGCTAGGGCCAGGTTGATAGATATATTTTTTTGGTTGCCAAGCAATTGGACTTTTGAAGGTGAATTGCCAGATGAGAACTGGTTTATTGAAATTAGGCCAATAGACGAGAACTGATGGGCAAAGAATAAGTCGTCAGACGAGAACTGACTACTTGGGGTTCATTGTCAAACGAGAATTGACTCTGAAAAAGAATGAATACCAGACGGGAACTGGCTTCCAAACGGTTAAATGAAAAGGTAACCAGACGAGAACTGGTTACAAGATTCACCTACCAGACGAGAACTGGTATTTGAAGTTGGTTTGCCAGACGAGAATTGGACTTTGGGTTTGTCTGCCGGACGAGGACTAGACTTTAAAAGGGTTTGCCAGACGAGAACTGGACTTTGAAATGTCAAGAAGTTGGGATTACGAGGCCCTGGATGCGAGATCTGATGTTTGCGGGGTATGCCCAATGAAATTATGATGCATATGCTCTATGCTCGAGCAAAACGACATGAGTAACGTATGCAAACGATTTATGCAATGATTATGAAAGGCTATAAGGACTCCCGAGGATGGGGAAAAAGTCATAGGTGACAAGGCTTCTGGTTAAGAAGGGTGACAAAGGCGACGGTGGGTAGCATGATTTCCCGACACTCGTCTTGAACTCTGAGATTACTGATATACTTGCTCTGCATAGCTAAAGTTTGCCCCTGTTGGGTGAGTCTCTGAACAGACTATCACTAATTATCCAATTCTTGGCATGGCGGACTTGGATGTCCTCTCGAGGAGAGTTGCACTTAGTGAGCTCTGGAATTATTCTGCCCCGGTATGAGCGTGGGAGCGACTTGACTCACTCCGACTGAGCATTGGAAGATTTCATCCCTGGACAACAGAAATGTCGGGTGGCCTGCCCCTGTTTGGCATATTCAGCTCTGATCAACTGACTTTGAATGACGTTCCTCGATCAACTGATGCTTGGGAACTCTCTTTACCCTGACAGATTCCTTGGTCAACAAAACCACTGGATAACATGCCCCTGATTCATAGGCCTACACGATGCGCTTGATTCTGGTCATCATTGTTGAATAATCAAGTTTTCCTCTGATTGTCCTTTGTAGGAACTTCCCGGGTGTCACAAACTAACTTGCAATTAAAACTGTACATTCACAAATGGTAATTTTAATGCAGTGCACATGCAAGTTTTTAAAATCTATTTTATTTAAATGTTGTGACAGTGTGTGACGAATGGACGATTAGTCCAAACGTAGTGCTGAATTAGCAAACCTTTAGGAGTCAGTTTACGCAACCTTGTCGTAGTATGCTTTCAGAATTGAACCTGATTCAATTAGGACCTTCAAGGGTTATAACGTGGTCTGGTTCACGGTTCTAGAAAGAAAGATTTATGGCTCAAAGTTTATATTTGCCCACCCATTCTCCTTGATGTTCTCCGGTCCTATATTCAGCTAATTTGGCCTGAGCGCTCGCCTCTCGGAAGGGTTTTGTACTGGTTGAGGAACCAATGACATTGAAGATTTAAGCACCAATGAGGTTTCTTGGAGTAACGGTCACCCCTTCTGGCTTTGTGTCTGGTCACACGACTTTGTTCTTATGGAATATATTTTTTTTCAGATTTTTTTATTCCCTAACTTTTGCCTGGACTGAATCTTTTTTTTTTGAATTTTTTTTCGATTTTGAAGTCCAGCAGGATGCCCTAACTTTTGCCTAAGTCATTTGTTTTCACTTCTTCTTTTGACTTAGCGGGCTTTATTTCTTTTTTTCTTTGATTTTTGTTGAACAAATCGTGTGACACTGACTTGTCATGACTTGCTGAAAGGGTTGACTGCCTCATTCCTTTGTTGGTGAGGGATAACCATTGTGGTTTCACGTCCCTTGACCTCTTGAGGTGTAATGAATAAAGGTAATGGATCCTCGGATGCACACTCCTTTGGAAATTTGAACGCTCGGTCAAATTAACTGATAACTACCCTGCCCCGGGTTGAATGCGAGGTTTTTTTTTTAGAAAAGGAACTCCTACTTCAAGGCTCAAAGGGGGTTGACGAAGGTCTATCTCCCTTATATCTCCGGTGTTTGGGAATTGAAACAATGAATGTACATCGTCAGCAGGTTCTACCCTGAAAGCATACCTTGCACAATTATGGGTATTCAGTTGTCATCATCCTCCCTCAAACCTGCTAAACAACAGTGAAATAAATGGGAGGTATATGGATGCAATTTTTTTTTATTTTTCGTTTTTGATGCAAGGAAGGAAAAAATGAGCGAATGCGACATAATTGATTCAAAAATGCAAGATCACTACATTAACATTACCATTCAAAAATAACATTGCTTAAAAGACAAGTAGCTGCTAACAGGAAAGAAACTACAATGCAAAAGATAAAAGGATACAGTAATCATCAACTCTGATGACATCTTCTTGTCTGGACCACCGAAATCAGGATACGCTCCTTCGAAGTCTTTGAACTCAATCAGGCAAGAGGTTGACGTGCACAACCAAGCTTCCTTCTGGAAAGGAGATGTAGCCCTTGTCGATCAACTGTTGTACTTTGGCTTGAAAAGCTTTGCAATCTTCAGTTGAATGCCCCATTGATCCACCATGATACCCGCACTGCTCATGAGGATTATACTCTAGAGGGTACGGCTCTGACAACGGCTTGAGAGGCTTAGGAACCACCAAAGAGCTCTGAACTAGATGTGGCAAGAGTTCACTGTATGCCATGGGGACTGGATGAAGAGGAGCAATCCTTCTTTCCAGATTGTTACGAGGCCTAGGCTGGCTCTGAAGTTGATTCTGAGGTCTTCGACCATGAGATTGCAGATTTGGACGAGGAGGAGCCCAGGGTTTCTGACACGGTGCTCTGAGCATTGCCGAATGTCCGTAAGAGTAATCAGATTCAGGAAAAGATGATCTCTTAGGAGATGTTGTTCTAGAATATTCGATATTTGCCATGACTGCACTGACGTCATTCCATTCTTCCTCTTGGGAGCTAATAACAGACTCACCTTCACTAGCTGGGATATTTGAAAAGTCCTGGATCTTTCCACTTTTGAGCAGGCTCTCAATGCGTACTCCAACTATCATCAAATCAGAGAAGCTTGTCATCCCAATGCTACTCATTCTTTCCAAGTATGGACCCTGCAAGGTGCCCACGAACAGGTCAATTAATTCTCTGTCTGAAAGTGGTGGTTGCACTTGGGCTGCCAATTCTCTCCACCGCTGTGCACATTCTCTGAAAGATTCACCACTCCTCTGGGATAGGCTCTGCAAGTGCGTGCGATTGGGCGCCATGTCCATATTGTACTGGTATTGCTTTACGAAAGCTCTGGATAAATCATTCCAAGATCGGATATGACTGCTTTCCAAATCCATGTACCAACTTAAAGATGCCCCACTTAAACTATCCTGAAAACAGTGAATCATCAACTTATCATTGCAGGCATAAGAAGTCATTTTTCTACAGAACATCACCAAATGACGCTTCGGGCAACTGACACCAGTGTATTTTTCAAACTTCGGAGTCTTGAAATCTGGAGGAATGACAAGACCAGGCACCAAACACATGTTTAGAGCATCAAAACCAAAGGCATCAGGATCCGATAAGGCTTTGAGTCGCTCCTCCAACACACGAAACCTTTCAGCAGGATCAATAGCTCGTGGATCCTTGGTTTTCGCACGAGGGATTGCCCCTTGGAAATCTGGCATAGGGAAGGCAAAACTCTGATAATCTGTAGAATCAAAAGAAGATGAAGGTCCACCTCGGACAGCAGATGGTTCAGGCACATTTTGATTCACGATCGGGGTCTGTGCAGGCTGAGCTTGAGCAAGATTGTTCACTTGTGGAAGATCCTCATCAGGAGAAAGACCATACAACGGATTGGTCATTGAAGTGAAACCAAGTGGAAACTCAACATTCTGACGGTTGCTCTCTGACATAGCTACTGCCGGCTTTCAAACTGACCCTTCTTAACTCTTGACAGTGTTCAGTCTAGCTTCACACACTCTGTCGTCTTCTAACTGTGACCACTTGTTCAAACTGAGTACAGGGAAATCAGCTGGCTTGTCATGGACAAAAGAGGAAGGATGAGCTCTCTGGAAGAAGGAAATGCAATGCTGATGCAAATGCGAAATGAAAAATGATAATGCAAAAGATGCAAAGACATGGGATCACAGCTGGAAACTGCCTGGAATCTGGAATGCCGGACCAAGAATCGAGTGTCTGTAACCACAAGATCTGCATAATAACCCAAAATAGTAACCCAGAACCAAAGGTTGAAGAACTCCAGGATCATAGAGACCAGATCAAAACATAAGACTACACTAGTAATGAGGGTATGTTGAGGTCATGGGTTCCTGCAAACCTGTAAATAGCCCAACCCCCTCACAGGTAGTGTTCTAAAACAAGGATCCTCAGACTTGGATCAGTTATGAGAAGTGTAAACACTTCTAACCCGGAGGTACAGTGTTTACAATAACCATAAAAAATCCTCCTCTAATTCTCCTCAGTTTCTGAAGGTCATAATAAAGGTCATCCAGACTTAGCAGGCTTCCCAGATAGCCCTAGCACTACAGGAAATTTGTAGCACAGAGTTCTCAAGAAGAAACCCACATCTGAACCGTGTTTCATATTCCCGCACCAGACCGAAATGGAATGGGAAAGAACATGAACCACTCTAGCCTAGGTGTCACTCAGGTCCCAGGTATAGGACCTTAACTCTCAGTAGAACCCCCACCCACCAAAACAGAAACAACAGATCCAGCCAGAATAGTATGACAGTATGATGTATATAAAGCTATAAAGAAAGCAATAAAACAACTGTACATAAAGCAATAAACAAAACAAATATACAAACACAGATAGCACATAACACCCCAGTAAACACAAATCAAACAAGCGCTAGGAGGAACCCACAAAAAGAACCAGAAGCCCTGGTTACAGTATCAGGTCCCCAGCAGAGTCGCCAAGCTGTCGCTCCCAAAAGATGAGACTGGGCTCAAATGAGGTACAGACGCGAACGGTCGGCGAAAGGATGAAATGAAAAGAGTCGCCAGCTAGGCATTTTTATCCCGAAGGAAAGGTAATGCTGCATAAACCTAGAAAGATATGGATAAGACGGTTGTGAACCAGAGAGACTGAGAAAGGGGGTTGGTTACAACCTGGGAAGGTATTAGCACCCAGATTATCCGTCGTACTCGACGGGATCCACGCTTAAAAGATTTGTGTTTAAAAGGGGTAGTGTCAGTGCAATTTGTGTATAAAAGAGCTGGAAAAGGATGCAAGTGTCAGTGTAAAAGAAGTGTGAAGTATATAAGAGAAGTGTCAGTGTAAGAACAAGAGTGAAATGCTCAAGATCATGAGGCTAAAAGAAAAAGCTGGAAAGAGGGGGAATATACAGAGACTTTTGTTCGATAACCGTTAAGTTATGCCTACGTATCCTCTCGTGCAATGGGGAAGTCAGAACACCGTAGTTCGACCCAAAGAGACTGAAAGATGAATTGACTGTGAATTACTTACTTGTCTATGCTCAAGTGTATGACCTGTCTGGCTCAGGTGCAAACTGTCTTGCATTAGACGGAAGAAGCAAGTTCTCGTTTGTGAGTGAAGGAGGTGAGAAAAGAATCCCGGAGGAGACGATTATTGTTTGTTTTTGAGTTTTCAGTCTTTTATTGCTTTTTGAAGTTTGTCATAAGTTAATGAGCTTAAGCCTAGACCAATGGATTTAGTAAACTCATCACATCTTCCCTCTGATTAGGGGTGATGAGAATACCTTAAGTGTGAAGTCAGCTTCTCACACTTAATCACCATGATGTAGGATTAAGATCATTAACCTACTTGTGATTGTTTAGATGTTATTGTTGTTTTTGTTTAGTGCTGAGTAATGAGATTAAGCCATAATCAGGGATTAAACAGACTCATTACACCATCCTAATAGAAGGATAATAAATGAGAATGTTTAAGCTGAGGAAAGCTCCTCAACTTAATCCATGATTAGGGATTAAACTAATGACAAAACAAAGCCTTTATTAAGTGGATTTTAGTTAATGATAAGATGATGAAGTGAGTTTTATGATTTGTAAGACAACTTGAGGGGGACTTGTCCATTAACACTAGGGTTAGTCCTTCTTAACCAATTAAGGAAGAATTAGAACCCCAATGCAAGGCCCAAGTTACAAGTTTGATGTCTTGATGATTATTAGGTGAATTGATTAAAGGATTTAAACACATTAAGGGTTTAACACTTAGGATTAAAGTTATACACTCCATCCTAATAGAAGGATGCAGGCATAAGCTTAATCACAAAGCCTTAAAGCCTTTATGGTTTAGTCCTTGATTATGAGGTGAGAAGAGAAGACTCGATGAGACACAAAGGTAAAAAACTAAGTGGGGGACTAATCAGAACCCTAATTATTGTCATGCTTGGTTGTTCCTATGGTTTATGAAGTTTACAAGAAATATCTTCAAAGGAACCACCAGGAAGCAGATGAAAGGAGCAAAGAGAAGCAAAGTAACTTGCTTCATTTAAGAAGACAAGTCACTTGAAGAAAGAAAGTAAGAAGAAGAAGAAAGAGCAAGCTCAATCTCAAACACAAGACAAAATGCAGCAATGATGCATAAGAGAGATGAAAAGAAATTGTGAGAAGTGAAGGCAAATTCACTTCTCAAATTAGCTTACCACCTGAAAAGTTAGTGAAAGAAATGCAGTGCCATGCAAAATGAGATGAAATGGCATGATGCAAACCAAAACCAGAAGCATGTGTGTGATGATAATGATGCTATGAGATGATGCAAATATGAGACAAGGCATGGGGATGATCATACAAACATGTGGATGCAAGAGAAGCATGCTTAGAACCATGAACATACATGAAAAGTTATGGAATGCAGATGACATACAAAATGGCAAATGAAAGATGCAATGATCAAACATGCTTCTAATATGTCTTAAGATGTCTAATGAATCAAATGGAGGCATAGAATGTCATGGCAAGTCATGGTATGCAAGCAAATGCAAGATGAATGCAAAAGGAAGCCCAAATTAGGGTTTATGATCAATGCACAAAACAAAAAATCAAAACCAGAAGCAAACATCAAGATAAAAAATTTAAAATGCACTCAAAGGAACCCTAAACCTATACAAACTTACTGCCCAAAGGAGGGGATCCAATTCTTAATTTCTTTTAAAAATGTCACTTTTTGCACTTAACTTCCAATGGTGGAAGTTAGTGTTATTTTTGGCCTTTTTCAAAAATGTCATTTTTGTACTTAACTTCCAATGGTGGAAGTTATGTGTTATTTTTGACTTTTTTTCAAAAATGTCATTTTTGTACTTAACTTTCAATGGTGGAAGTTATGTGTTATTTTTGACTTTTTTCAAAAATGTCATTTTTTGCACTTGAACCACAAACATGAATCAATCACAAGCATGAATCAATCACAAGATCACATTTACAATGTATCAACAACAACAAGATCACATGAATCAATCACAAGATCACATTTACAATGTATCAACAACAAGATTAGAGCAAAATCAAGAAAACTGCAAAAACCTCAGAACATGCATACACACTCATTTCTCAACCATTTTCAGTGTTTCAAAGCTTAACATGATCAGTGAAACAAACTCTATCATCCTATAACAAGAGATTACATTTCTGGAAAAAATGTTCTTGATGATACCTGAACCGGAGCTTTGAACTTTGGAGCTTTCTGGCCTCAAACTTGGTGCAATCCCTCTCCTTTGAACACCCTGATGATGAAGTGAAGCTTGGAGAGCTTTGAGAATGGCTGGTTATGGCTGTTTTGCTCTGGTGTAGCAGAAATGGAGGTCCTTTTGTGAGATGTTTCAAGTTGTTTCAGGGGGTGGTTCTTGTTCAAAGGGTGATTTGTGACTTGTTGGTGAAAGAAAAGGTGAAGTTTGATGGTTGTGTGAAGAAAAATTCAGAGAAGAAGTTTGGGACAGATTTTGGTGCAAGTTGGATTGTGTGTCTTTCTATGCCAAAATGAGCTGCTATATCACTCCCATAAAGTTTGAGTAGGCTGTGGAGCAGGTTAGTAGAGGCTGCTAATCACTATTCCAAGAGCATGGGAGAAATTGCAAAAAGTCATGGTTAGGTGTACTTGAGGCATGGGCTGTGGCAGAGCTGATTTTCTGGCTTGTACTGCATCAGCTGAGTTCAAGGATGACTCTTGGATCAATTGATGTGAGCTGTAATGGATGAAGGGTGAGATCTCACATGTTTTGCAATTTTGCAACTTGTTGCACTTTATGACTTTTGGCCATGAACATGTGACATCTCTTAAGAAATATGCAGCAAAATGCATCACATAATGTTGTTATGACACTTTGATAATGATTAGAGACCAAACAAAACCAAAGGAAACCTTCTTGCAAGACTTCCCTCTTTGTGATTTTCATGAAAAATGGCTTATGATACTTAGACATCAAGGCATGAAAATGAGAAATTTCTTGGGCCAATCTGAATTTTAGGCATTGCATTGTGTTTGCATGAAGATTAGAAGTCACTTTGAAGTCATCTTGGGCCTTGGCATGAGGTTTTGCAACTTTCCCTCTTGTGCAAAAAGTGAAATTTCAATGATTTTTCCCAACTTTGCAAAGCCATAACTTTTGATCCAAAATGAATTAGAAAAAGTTCTTGTACTTTTTGAAAAGGGAATGATCCAATCTACAACTTTCATGACCAAAGTTTTCTCATTTGAAGCATTTTTGAATCAATAAGAGGAGGTTGAAAAACTTTCCCAAAACAGCAAGTTTCAATACAAGTCACTTTCCCAAGATGGCAACTTTGCAAATGGCTTGAAATTTTTCGATTTTGTGAACTTCTAACATCTTCTATGATCAAATAAAGATCATACACATTCAAAATGATGGAGAACACCCTTTGGTTGGGTCATTGGGGGCCTCAGATGCCCTGATTTTGCACTGACTTGCACAAGAAGTCATCTCTTGATTAGATGCCTTCCCCATGGAATTTCTTCATGAAACTTGATATGCATGATCCTCATAACATATAGAGACCAATAGAAACAAGAATGACCAAAAAATTTGGAGTTATGGCCTCTGAAACCAAAACCCTAATTCTAGGTCATCTGTGCAGTTAAACCTGGCTCTGCTTCCATGCCATTTTCAGTTCTTGTGATTCTTTGACATTCTTGACTTTGAGAGGGTATAATATGATGTTTGAACATACATGGACCCCTTTTAAGTGATTGATGACCTTTGGAGTGGCTCAAAAAGCTCTTGGATTGCTCAGATCACAAACCCTAGGTGCAGATGACTTTGAACCAATGCAATGAACCAAAAATGTGATATGAGATGGTATGATTGAGTTTATGCATATGAGGAGATCACAAGACATGGTGTGAATGGGTGAGGGAAAATTTGGGGTGTTTACACAATAGTAACCTGCTCTCAATATCTTCTTTGCCATGGTATGACCACTAGAATGAGTGCCAAAGGTCCCATCATGCATATCTTCCATAATCTCAGTTGCTTCTTTCTTATCCACACAACGAAGCATAGCTGAATCATGATTGCGCTTGTACAAAATGCCATTACTCAAAAAGAACTTAGCAGAAAACCTTCTCAGAAATTTCCTATCTTTGACAGATGCCCCTTCAGGGAACTCCTGAGCTTCAAGATATCTTTTTACTTCATAGAACCAAGGCTTCTCCTCTGCCCCTTCAGTGTCAATCTCATTGTAGTATGCAGGCTTTTCAAATCTATCAATAGTAATCTTGGGAGCCTCATCATCCCAGCTGATCTCAAACATGGATGCCATGGTGGCTAATGCATCTGCCAACTGATTCTCTCTCCGTGGAATATGTCCAAAGGTAATTTCTTTGAAATGTGGGATCAAAGACAAAACATGCTCTCTGTAAGGAATAAGATTATCATGTTTGTTATCCCAATCTCCTTTAATCTGACTTACTACCAGGGCTGAATCTCCATACACATCAAGGAACTGAATCTTCATATCAATGGCAGCTTTAATACCCAGGATACACGCCTCATACTCAGCCATGTTATTGGTACAATAGAAACAAAGTATGGCAGTAATCGGGGTATGACAACCTTCATGGGAACTAATCACAACACCAACACCATTACCAAGTGCATTAGAGGCACCATCAAAAACCATAGTCCATCGGGATCCTTGTTCAGGTCCGTCATATTGTCCAGGTTCTTTGGTAATAATCATAATGTCTTCATCAGGGAACTCAAAACTCATTGACTGGTAATCATCCACTGCTTGATGAGCCAAATGATCAGCAACAACACTCCCTTTAATGGCCTTCTGAGTAGTATACTGTATGTCATATTCTGTCAATATCATTTGCCATCTTGCAATTCTTCCGGAGAGAGCAGGTTTCTCGAATATGTACTTGATTGGATCCATCTTTGAAATCAACAAGGTAGTATGGGTCAACATATACTGTCTTAGTCGGCGAGCAACCCATGCCAAAGCGCAGCAAGTTTTCTCGAGCAGTGAGTATCTTGTTTCACAGTTGGTAAACTTTTTGCTAAGGTAGTATATTGCCTGCTCTTTTCGACCAGACTCGTCATGTTGCCCCAACACACACCCCATTGAGTTGTCTAACACTATTAAGTACATAATCAAGGGTCTTCCATCAACTGGTGGCATCAAAATTGGAGGTTCTAGCAGATATCTCTTGATTTCATCAAAGGCAGTCTGGCACTCATCATTCCATTCCATCACCTGATCTTTCTTCAGCAACTTGAAGATTGGCTCACAGATGGCAGTTAATTGGGAAATAAATCTTGCAATGTAATTCAATCGTCCCAAGAAACCTCTAACCTCCTTCTCAGTACGGGGAGCTGGCATCTCTCGTATAGCTTTCACCTTTGCAGGATCCACTTCAATACCTTTTCCATTGACAATAAAACCCAAGAGTTTACCAGATCTAACTCCAAAAGTACATTTGTTTGGGTTCAATCTCAACTTGTATTTCTTCAACCTCTCAAACAATTTATGCAAATGATCAAGATGTTGTTCTTCATTCTGGGACCTGGCTATCATATCATCCACATATACCTCTATCTCATGATGAATCATATCATGAAACAAAGCCACCATAGCACACTGATATGTTGCCCCTGCATTCTTCAAACCAAATGGCATCACTTTATAGCAAAAGGTGCCCCACTGTGTAACAAATGTTGTCTTCTCCATATCTTCAGGTGCCATCTTGATCTGATTGTAACCAGAGAAACCATCCATAAAAGAGAATACCTTATGCTGGGCAGTGTTGTCTACCAGAACATCAATATGAGGAAGTGGAAAGTCATCTTTGGGGTTGGCCTTGTTCAAATCTCTGTAGTCTACACACATATGTACCTTACCATCTTTCTTAGGCACTGGTACCACATTTGCAACCCACTGAGGATAAGAAGTCACAGCTAAGAACGCTGCATCAAACTGTTTCATTACCTCTGCTTTAATCTTCTCTGACATTTCAGGACGCATGCGACGAACCTTCTGCTTCTTTGGACGACAATCTTCTTTTACTGGTAAACGGTGAACCACAATGTCTGTATCCAACCCTGGCATATCTTCATAAGACCAAGCAAAGATCTCCACATAGTCACGTAGCATCTGAATCAATCTGCTCTTGACATTATCCTCTAATTCAGCCCCTATCTTGACCTCTTTCCTATTTTCTTCAGTTCCCAGATTCACAATTTCGACTGGATCTTCATGTAGCTGTATAGCTTTCTCTTCTTGTTGTAACAACCTAGCAAGCTCTACAGGTACTTCACAATCGTCCTCATTTCCATCTTTAGCTTGATAGATCGGATTCTCGAAATTATAATTGGCAATAGTAGAACTGTTATCAACAGGATCCAGAGTGGATAAGGATCTGCATTTTAGTGATGTGGGTGTGTGTAAGAACACATAGCTGATAAAACAGAAATAAAAGAAAAGAAAGACAAGGAACACAATATTTACGAAAACGAAACGTCCACTGATTTTTATTGAATGAAGTATGCAAATGAAATGACATCCCGTAACAAGCACACCATTGTGCCCCGGGTAAGGCACAAGGCTTAAGAGTTCAATTGTTCAAGAAATTACAAACTTAAAAAAACAACAACATAGTAATAGTATTTACTCCTGACTAAAGGAGATAGGAATAACATCTTCAGCCTTCCAGTTATTGAGCCCAGCACCCACAGTAGGAAAAATCCAAGCATCCAAGTTGTAGTCTTCATCATAGTCACCCACAGCATTGATCTGATCTTTCATGATCCCCTAATTGGTGATACGAACAACACGAGCATGACGAACAGCCTTCTGGGACTCTGCAGTGAAACCCAAACCAAATTTGTCAGACTTGTACGGAATATCAGGAAGCTGACCCCAAATAGTACAACCACCTTCATCCACCATAGCTCTAGCATCTTTAAGGGAGGCCATTGTTGGAGGTACTCTGGTGACCACAGGAACTTTCTTGACAACAAGAGGAGCTTCATAATCATTAACAATCCAAGGAACCACTTCAAATGTCTGACACGGAGTTTCAACGTATTCGCCTTCCACTTCCAGATATTTAAAAGTGTTCACATGGCTAATCATACACCCTTCCTCTCCGTAGACAGTAACAACTTTCCCTTCTACCGGATATCTTAGCTTCTGATGTAATGTAGATGTTACAGCACCTGTCCCATGGATCCAAGGACGCCCAAGCAAACAAGAATATGACGGACGAATATCCATGACATAAAAGGTAGCAATGAAGACCTGAGAACCAACTTGGATTGGGATATCAATTTCTCCATGCACCACTCTTCTCGAACCATCAAAAGCCTTCACCACTATGTTACTGGGTTTCAACACAGCATCTTCTGGACTAAGCTTATTCAGGACTTCTTTGGGCAACACATTCAGAGAAGAACCATTGTCTATCAATACATGTGACAGGGTAGTGCCCCTGCATTCAATTGAGATATGTAGAGCCCTGTTATGATCCGTCTTGGCAGGAGTCAAATCAGCGTCAGAGAAACCTAACCCATTGTCATAGGTCAAGTGTGCAACACAATTTTCAAATTGATCAACAGAAATTTCATTGGGTACATGAGCAGTCTTCAGAAATTTAATCAAGGCCTTGGCATGAGCCTCAGAACACAATAATAAAGACAACATAGAAATCTTGGAGGGAGTATGCCCCAATTGATCAACAATGTCATAATCACTCTTGCGAATGATTTTCAATACTTCTTCCATCTGCTTAGAGAGATCATCAGCAGCTGGCACATCAGTAGGTATAGGTTCAATAACAGGACCTTTGCCCCGAGCATCAGTGGTGGAGGTAGCAGCTGGAGTAACTGCATTCTTGGAAGTAACTGGAGGAGAGAAAACTCTTCCGCTTCGTGTGATCTTACTAGATCCAGCAATATTATCAACATCAACAGGCATATCAGCTAAGGGTTCCTGCTTAACACTATGGATATAAACATCAGACCCATAATGCCAAGGCACATCTTTATCTGAAGTATACGAAATAGGACCAGGAGTAGTGATGACCATAGGAGCCACTCTGGCTTCAGCAACAATCTTCACAGGGCCTTCAGCAACAATCTTAATTGGACCCTTATGAGTGATTTTAACAGGTCCCCTTGAAGTAATTCTTACCGGTACTTTATCAACCATATCCACCTCTTCAACCTTCGCATGCTGAGTTATATGATCAACCATACTCTCCACGGAAGGTGGAGTCCTCTCAAACACTATGGTATATTTATCCATGAGACGTTGAATTCCATCTCTCAATCTCCAACAACTATCTGGCTTATAGGTACAATACAAACAATCTTCACGACAACCTGGAAAGAACCCAGCTTGTACTAGCTTCTTCTTGATGACAGACAATGGTGTGGTCAACTCTGCAACTGAATAAATATGTGAATCTTCATCAATGGCATTGACAGTCTTGTCATGATTTGGCATGGGAGCAGTAATCACATTTGGAGTACCCGGAGGGTCAAACTCAATCTCTCCAGCCTCAATCATATCTTGAATTTTGTTCTTCAATACCCAGCAACTGTTGGTATCATGTCCCTGACAATTCGAATGATACGCACATCGCGCATTAGGATTGTATCTGGGAGAGGTAACATTAGGATTCTGAGGAGCCTCTTTCAGAGTGATAAGTTCAGCCTTCAACAAGTGTTGCAATGCCTGAGCCATTGACATGTTGATCTTAGTGAACTGTCTTCTAGCCCTCTGTTGGTTGCCCTGTGGCTGCTCTGGTGTTGTAGGAGTTGGATTGGAGATATGAACCGCACACACAGACTGATGCCTTCTGTTACGATCAGGTTGACCATAAACAGCATTTGATTCTTTCTTCCCACTAGGAGGCTACTTTGCAGCACCTGAGGAAGAAGCACCCACCTGAATCTTGCCACTCTTTATACCATTTTCCACGCGCTCTCCTGTCATTATCAACTCAGTGAAGCCAGATGATGAGCTTCCAATGAGATGACCGTAAAAATGACCATTTAACATACACATGAACATATCAACCAACTCCCTGTCAGTTAAAGGGGGTTGTACTCTTCCAGCTAAATCTCTCCACTTCTGAGCATACTCCTTGAAACTTTCTTTAGCACCCATAGACATGCTTTGTAGCTGCATGCGAGTGGGAGCTAAATCAGCCTTGTATTGATACTGCTTATAGAAAGCTTCAGCAAGATCATTCCAATCCTGGATGTTGACACTCTCCAACTGATAGTACCATTCCAATTGAGCTCCAGATAAGCTCTCTTGGAAGAAATGGATCCACAACTTCTTATCAGCAGTATGAGGTTGGATTCTCCTGACATAAGACCTCAAATGCAGCTTGGGACAAGAGACCCCATCATAAACAACAAAAGTAGGAACCTTGAAACCAATGGGTATGACTACCCCAGATATCAGACTCAAATCTTCAAAATCCAGCCCAAAAGACTTCTGTAATTCCATAGCATCCATTCTATCCACCAGCATTTTGAACTTATCTTCATTAGGCTCATGATAGTAGTTAGCTTCAGAATCAGAGTTCCCCATAGTGTTGTGGAGACTGCCTCCCTCTTTTTCAGACTCTTCAGACTCATAATCTTCGACTGGTTCTTTGGTCTTGGCAAGACCTTTGAACCTTCTTCCCATGTTGATCAGGCCACCTGACCTTCTAGTCTTCTTAGTCTTCTTGGCCAGCAGTGTCTTCAATTCATCCTGTCCCTTGGACAAGTTCAGGATCAGCTCTTGGAACTGTGCATTTTGTGCCTGGAGATCCTTAACTGTTTGTTCAAGAGCCATTGCTGAAATAAACAGCGAGAAGATAAGAAACCTGTGCACAATAAACCTATGATGCAATGTTGATATGTTAATGTTTTCAAGGACCGCGGGATTTAAATTTGCTTAAACAAACAAGAAGGTAAACTTTTATTAGTAATAAATTTGTTTTGCCTCTTGGGCTTACAGGAAATGAAATGAAATAAATATAAGAGATGGGGTTTTAAGTCTCCCATGGACGTTTCCTCTTTGTGTTGAGGTATGAGTTGAGATTCCACTCCTCGTGAAGTTGCTTTGTTAATTCCAGGATTCTTTCTTGGCTTGTTTTGTAATGAGCCTCGAAAGTATCCCTTTGCTCCTTCAACTGGATCCAGGATCTCTGTAAGTCTTCCATGTCAGTAGGCATGTCTGGGTGAAGGATGGTATAAGCAGTATCTCCTTCAGCAACAGGTTCCATGGTAACTGGCAAGATAGCAGGATATGGCATCATGAGAGTCTGAGCACGAGATCGCACCCATCTGAGATAAGCCTCCATAGGAATAGTGTACTTAGGCTCCAAAGTCTTGCTGTCAACCTTGTTCACTTTTCCCCATGCTCGTATGAATCTCTGACGGTAACCTTGAAGATCGTTGTCGTAGTCAAACACAATGCCCTGAATCAACATGTCATGTGGGCCATCACTCCGAGCGTAACCAAACTGTCGTAAAGCTAGAGAGGGGTTGTAGGTGATGCCTCCTCTTATGCCTAGAAGTGGCACATTAGGAAACTCCCCACAGCGGTCAATGATAGTGACATTCTCCATAGATCTGGAGCACCAATGAATATCTGAATGCGAGAGTGACATGATCCTTTTGGACCACCTGAACCCTTGCTCATTCTTCATTACTGAGCGAGGAAGGTGAGAAATAAACCACCTAGAAAGCAAAGGTATGCAGCACATCAAAGTTCCTCTTGCTTTTGTAGTACGAGTATAAAGAGAATGCAGGATGTCTCCGAGTAAGGTAGGCACTGGATTGTGACTCAGGAATATATTGATGGCATGAACGTCTATGAACTGATCGGGATTGGGGAACAACACTAAGCCATAAATCAATAAGGCTAAGATCTCCTCAAAAGCATCGTAACTCATAGCATTCAAGAACACTTGAGCTTTATCCATTAATACCTTAGCAAGAATACCCTTAACTCCGCTTCTCGTTTCTAGAACAATGTCAGAGTTCTTCAAATGTAGAGCTGCAGCAATAACCTCTGGTTTAAGCTCCTTCTCCAAGCCTATGAAGGGTCTTTGATCAAGAACAGGTATACCCAGAAGTTTAGAGAAATCTTCCATTGTAGGAACCAACTGATAGTCAGGGAATGTGAAGCAATGGTGCTTAGGATCAAAGAACTGAAACAGGACACTCATCGTGTCTTCATTGAACCCTGAGGTGACTAGATCCAATAGGTGACCATGTCTCTTGATAAACTGGGAGTGATCAGACACTTGAGAAACCAACTCTTTAAGCTTAGCAGGTATGCCTACAAAGTTAATCCTGATAGTGTTTCTACGAGCAGAAGCCATGACCTGCAACAAAGAACAAAGATAAATCCTTTGGTCCTTGAAATGGTTAGTGAAAATGCTATGCTTATGATGCATGATGATGTCATGATGTTATGTTCAATCACAAACATGTGGAACACACAAACAAGTCACACAATAGCCCTAGGTTTAAAGGCTTGCATGAGGTTTAAGGTAAGTACCCTCCCCTGAAGTTAGTTGGTTCATCCTGTCCTACAAAAGTAACCAGGTTCTAAGGGATCTCAATATCATTGATCCTTCACAAGGGTGGTTATTCAGTAGGCAACTTACTTGCCAACCAAAACCCTCCAAGTTTAGAATCTCAATGAGCGTAGCATCGAGTATCAACCAACTTCAGTCTGCACCAAAGCCGGTTATCTCACTACTTTTCTAAAGGCCAAGATAGGATAACTAGGGTTCTGAAAGTTAGTTAGTGTATTGACAACGTATGGCAGCCTCATATTATCCTAAACTTGACTTAAGGAACATAAGCACCAACCAAGAAGTCACACTAACTATGGCTACCAGATCAACCATATTGGTAT
The DNA here is from genome assembly GCA_963966055.1 of Lathyrus aphaca. Lineage (NCBI taxonomy): Eukaryota > Viridiplantae > Streptophyta > Magnoliopsida > Fabales > Fabaceae > Lathyrus > Lathyrus aphaca. The sequence goes on from OZ014525.1 coordinate 31,341,750, forward strand.
ACGCCGTACAGTTTCCTTGGTCTATTGCCATTTACCTAAGGTACACCAGATCCGGGTTAGGATCTTTCACACATAAGAACACCCAATAGATAAATATAAAGCAAACAAGGCAAACAATTTTTAAAGTGATCTAATTCCTAAGGGTACCCCTCTTTAATATTAAGTCCCCAACAGAGTCGCCAGTTCTGTAACACGGTGGGAGAACTGACTTTAGTTAAATGTTGCGGATAGAAAGAGTCTCCACCGACTTTTATTTTATCCAAAGGAAAGGCATAAAAGAACAGGAAAGTCCTTTTAAAAGATTTTTGGGTCCGGGGGGTAGGTTATGTAAAGGGAAGGTGTTAGCACCCTCTACATCCATGGTTATCCATGGGCTCTTAGTTACTTAGCTCACTTTAAAATGTTTTTTGAAATGTGAAGTGTGTGAATAGAAATTTTCTTAAATGTTTATAATGATCCATGTACGGATGCGTATAAACCTTTGTTTTGAAAATTATTTGAAATGTGTGAAGTGTTTGAAATTGTTTTGAAGAGTGAGCAAGTATCTAAGAGGTACCTACCCTAAGTTTTAAGTCTTTTCTGTTCTTGAATCCTTTAAGTGGTAAGACTATCCCTATTATTAAGGAATAGGTAGTCATTACCTTGGATGTGAGGGACATATGAAGGGACATCTGTTATTTAGGCAACTGTGGGGTGTATAAGCAATTCGAAGGGACTATCATCTTTATTCGAAAGGGACAAGATCATTACGAAGGCAACATTCGAAAAGGACTTGATCTTTTATCTGTTAAGGGACTAGATGATGTGAATTTGAGGGACTTTTGCTTTTATACACCCTACTTGACCTTTTGATTAGGCAACATGAGAGGTATCCCTAAGGAAGTGAGATGGCGATCAAAGATCGACTTACGTGTGTGAGTGTACAATTTTAAATATTTTATCTTTTAAGTTAGTGATCTAAATTGATTTTACATTACAAACATGTTTACACTCCCTATTTACTAACCATAGCATAAAATAAATATTTAAATACTATTATTAAAATATTACATCCAGGAACAATTACATAATAATAATAAAAGCGAATTAAATAAATAAATAAAATAATAAATAATAATAATAATTGGGTTAGTGAAAAAAATAATAATAATAAAAAATAATACAAAATTGAATGGGGTTAGTAATAAATAAATATCACATAAATATAATTAATAATAATAATGAAATAAACAAGAATATTATAATAATTAAAAGTTCAATTTTATAAACAATTATTATTTAATATTAAAATATAAACAATTATACTAATTATTATAAAGTTTTAAGTTATGTGCAAATTATAAAAATTAAGTTAATTATAAACACATTATGAAAATAAAATTATATTTACAAATTAAATTAACAAAGTTTCAATTATTTTTAAACATATATTAAAAATTATTATTTTAAGCATATTTATATACAAGAATCAAATTATAAACAAACTATAAAATATATACATAATTAATGTTTATAAATAAAAAGTTATAATAGAATTAAATTTTAGATAAAAAAAAATAGGTTTTAAAAATAATATTAGGGTTTTAAGAAATATTAAGGTTAATGTTATTAAATTAGGGTTAATTTATTAATTAAATTATTTACATATAAAACTAAATACAAATTATAAATTAAATATTCCTAAGTGAAATTTATAAATAGGTAAATTAAGGATTAGGATATAATTAGGGTTATAGTTTAATTAATATTAATTTTAATATAAAAATAATAATAATAAACAAGAAAATAATAGAGAAAAAGGAAAGGGGGAAGCCTGGTTTTGAACCCAGGACCTCCCCAATACCTGAAGATGACTCAGCCACTGGGCTATGTGTACGCGTGTGGTAGCAAAGCCCTCCATGTGGTTTTGTTGTTGTTCTAAACAATCCTGAAAAAAACAAAATAAAAGGAACACAAAAGGCCTGGGGGGGATCGAACCCAGGACCTTTGCATAGCACACAAACACACTTACCATTCCAGCCAGGAGGGCGCATCTGTCAATATTACCAACACAATTCATTATATTTTAAGATTGCTAATTAACTGAAAAAAATAAGAAAAGGGTGGTGAACCCAGGATTCGAACCAAAGACCTCCAGGTATAACACAAGCGCTCCCTACCACTGGGCCAACACTGCTGTTGTGAAACAAAACAGAAACAATTCATAAAATATTAAGATTAAATTTTAAACCAAAATTTCGCGCCACTGATCATCGTCTTCTTCCTCTGGAATTCGCAGGTTTTCCTGCGAATTCTCCTGCGAATTTATCTACAGTTTTTCCTATGCATTAAAACCTGCGAATTAACAAACACCAAGCAAACAGCAAAATTTCTTTAAATTGATGAGTGCAATAAGTTCCTTGAGGTCCATACAACATAACCACGTCCTTCAAACTCATTTATATGTGATAAATCATAAAACCCTAATTGAGGTCAGTAAACCCTAACTATGGCATATCTCGATTTAGTCCATGAAACTCTAATTTAACTGTCCAGAAAGCTTCCATGCAAAGAAACAAACACAATTAGTCAATCAAAATCAATTAAAAACTATTGAAACCATGAAATCGAAAAAATTCAAATGTTGAATGAACACGGATTCGATTTATGCAATTCATGAGGTTTTGGATGCAAATAATGATTGGTATCGCATCAGAGATGTTCAAGGAACATGTTTGAACCTTTAGAATGCTTTGATATCACCTCTAACCAAGAATCTGAATTATGAGCTTTAGGTGAATTTTTGAAGATTGAAACTTACTCTTGAGGCCAGAATTTCGTGTCCAATGAATAGGGTTGTGTTATGTACTTATAGTGTAATGATTTTAGGTCAAAACAATTGATGGTTGTGTGAAGAAATTGATTGAAAAAGATTGAAAAATATTAAGACTTAAAATTCAAATATTCTTGAATAAACCCTTTCTATTTCAAGCCAATCATCATAATTTTTGTATCAATCTGATTCATATTGCATTCATGACCTTCTAGAACAAAAAAATATTTTAAATCTTCTCACTTGATATTTTATTTAAATTTAAAATGATTTTTAATATAAAAAATCATAATAAATAAATTAAATTAAATAAAATTATGAAAATATCAAATAATTTTCGTGCATGATGTCATGGATCACTTTGGGTCATCAAAAGTTCAGCCCATTTAGCAAAATTTGGTTTTAAACCTCCATTTGCTTCATAAATTTCCCTAAAATTTCCCAACTTTGCAAGGGCACACATCCTTCAATTTTAATGCTATGAGGGTGTTCTTGGACATTTTGAAAATCTTGAAGAGTCCTCTAACCAACCCCACTGGTTTCATGTCCATATCATTTACCATTCTCAAGTTATGCCCTTTTGAAGTTGTTGACTTTTTGTTGACTTTCAAAAGGACCTACAATGTCTTAGCTCATACCTTCCAAATGAAGCATTTTTGGGCTTGGCTTGTGAGACACAAAGTTGTAGAGAATTCAATTTCCTTCAAAATGAGCTTTGGATGGAAAATTGGTGATGAAGCATGTGAAAGTTATGGCTGGTCAAAGTTCAGTTGACTTTTCCTAAGGAAACCCTAATTTAGAAACCCCTGATTCTTGATGATCTGAAATATCCTTGATGAATCATGATCAACCCTTGATCAAATGATGAATTTTACTTCATATACTTGATGTTGGCAAAAAATCATGAAGTTTGACTTTGGTTTGACCACAGTTGACCTCAGTTTGACTTTTTAACTGCTTTGACTAGTTTTGACTTATCTGATCATTTGACTGAGCAAACTTTTGAGAAAAGTCTTGAAACTTGTCATGGGGGTTCTTAAACACAGATAAGATGTTATGAAGCTCACTTGAAGTATTGGAAATCCATTTAGCCTGATTAAAGTCAAAACCCTAGTTTTGGATGCACTGCTTAGGAGGATGCATTGTCTGAGGGAATTGTCAGACTTTCTGACCAATTGTGAACTTTGTGAACCTTGTGAACCTCATAAGATGTCTTGTGAACCTTGTGAACCTCATGGGAGGTCTTGTGAATCTTGTGAACCTTGTGAACCTCATAAAGTGTCTTGTAAACTTCATGAACCTCATGAAAGGTCTTGTAAGTATTGTGAACCTTGTGAAACTTGTGAACCTCATAAAGTGTCTTGTAAACTTCATGAACCTCATGAAAGGTCTTGTGAACCTTGTGAACCTTCTTAGCACACAAAGTCTTATATTGTGAGGGCAAATTTTGGGGTGCAACACCTACTAATACAATTAAGGATTGATACTTCCTAAGTTTTTGTTAAGTTATAAAAAGAGAATTGTTCTTCTTCTTATTACATTGCTTACTTGATTAAGTCTTATGGAATTCGTCCAGTTTTGGGTCAGTGTTATCTCGTTCTGGGTTTGTTTTGGAAACCTTTGTCAAGTTTTGCCTAAAAAGGGGGAGACAAGATATCTAGGATTTTGGATTTGCTCTTATGGTTCATTCGTGTAGTTGTATTACAAGAATGTTGGATAATATGTCCTAACATCTTATATGAGTCATCTCAGCTTGATGTTCCTTTGTGTCTTGTGTTCTGAGTTGTAAAGTAGGTTGTGTCTTGTGACCTGAGTTACATAGTCTATGAACTCTGTGTTACACTGACAATTACTGCTCTTATTAAGCTCTTTCTAGATCTTCTTAATGGTTCTCTTATGCCCATTGTGAAGAAGATTTATCCCTTCGTGGAAAGTAAAGGTTTGAGGGGGAGTAACTATCATTATCTTCCTCATGTACACCAACAACTATCTAGGGCTTTTAGGAGGAGCTTTACAAGTGTCCAGACTTTCTTTTTCTACCTAAGCTCATGCAGGTAAATGTTTTAGCCGAAATTTTCCAAAATGGGGAGATTAAAAGCTCTAAGGGTTTGGACAAGATTTTAGTAAAACATAAATTTTGAAGACAATGTTATTTGAAGAAATCTGCCATAGAACGAAAATGTCGAATGAGATATTACAAAAGATGATTTAAATTTGTTTTAAATATTTCCAAGATTCTCTGCAACAATATCATCCAATCAGAAAACTGAAGATCTGAAGCCCATGGACAACAGAAGATTATAAATAGAAGACCTAGACCTAGGGCCATTAACTAATCCTTTTAACATTTTTGTAAACGTAAAATAAGGGTTTAGTGTTTTGAAATTCGTTGGTTTTCTTGTATAAAATAATGTTTGTTAGTGAGTGTAAAAAATAGTTAGTAGTAGAGATCCAATATTAAACCTATTCTTTAGAATTATCAATATAGTGTGAGTTAGGATTTGGATGCTCTTCAATTAAATATAGTGTTGTTGTTGAGATAAGACCACTTTTAGTCAATACAAATGCTTAAAGAATATTGTTAAATACATACTCATGAAATCAAGGTTTATATATATATATATATATATATATATATATATATATATATATATATTTGTGTGTGTGTGTTATGTGTGTGTCTATTTGTATCGAATTATTATTGTGTATTTCATTTTACTCTGTTGAAAATTGAATTTGGTTAATTGAACTTTGGTCTTAATTCATTCTCCTCGGCATTCTTTTTCCATACTATGCTTGAAATTAAAACATAACATCCATTTCCTTTGGATGTTGTGTGTAATCGTGTAATTAAGTTGACTATTATGAATCTTCAAAAATGGGTATTGTGTTTATTATAAATGTCATGTTGGTTGTTTATGTTGTAAAAAAAGTGAGGTAGAGCTAATGTGTAGTCAAAATCTTATACTCATCTACCATATAAAAAAATTCACCCAGTTGATTTTACTCTAATACCCTTATCAACACGTGTCGCACTCTGGGTTTAATTGAATAATTTATACAACATCAATCATACTGATTTTGAACACACAAACTATGTTTCACTTTAATTTGAAATTCAAAATTTGGATTAGTTTTGAATCTCTCTCCTCGTCTTTTCCTCTCTCTCTCTCTTCCTTATTCTCTCTCTGCAATGCTTCTTCTTGCTCTTCTTATGGCTCTCACAATAACCAAACCCTTCACATCACTATTCTCTTCTTTCTCTTCCACGTCATCTTTCTTGCTTGTTTTGTTTGCGTCGGTTGAATATTGTGATGTTGTATTATATATGCTTGTATTATATATGTTTTTAAATGTAATTGTTTGTTTTGTGTTTTAGGGTTTAATGACCGTTGAAATTTTGCTCTCCTCTTGTGATAAATTTTTTGTTTACATATTTATGTTTCAATTTCAAGCGAAAAAATGGAGATATGTTATTGGGTTGTGGATTTGATTTCAAGCGAAGAGGATGGAGATATGTTTGTGTTTTGCGGTTTTGTTTTCGATTGCGGTTTCGTTTCAAGCTACGAAGAAGAAAAAGTATATATGATTTATTGATGTGGTAAGAAGTTCAACCGTTTACACAAAATCAAACATGGTTCTGACTTTTGTTTTTTTATAAAAGAATAAACGGGTACCAATCGTAATAGGGGTATGAAGGTAGGTCTGACATTTCTGGTTGTTTTACAGCAGTGTGTGATTTCACGGTGGTAGATCTGTGGTAAAGTTTCAAACTTTCTGCACATATTTTGTGTTTATTATAGAGTGGTATTTTATATATGCAAATTTTAGGGTTTCTTCTTCATCTTCTTCACGCGTCGGTAATTTTGCACTCTGTAACATTCATTTCATGTTTTTTCAAACGTTCATATGTTATTTTCATGTTATAATAATATTTATTGTTTGGTTATTTTGTTGTTGATATATTTTGTTGTAGGAGGTTTCGAGAAATTAAATTTGGTTGATCTAAATTGTTTCATCAACTAATTGTCAAGAAGCTATGTGGGTTAGTTACACCGTAATGACATTGTTCTGGGGTTTGTTTTGTTTTTGGTTTTAGGTTTCATATTCTTGATGTGAGTTTTGCTAACTCTTTCTCAATCTTTGTTTATGTATGTTTGGAGCTTAGTACAACTTTGTGTTTTGATTTATGTGATAATGATCTTTCAACAGAGTTACAAGCTTTGAGGGAATGATCCGAAAACAGAAGAAAAAATGAACCAGAAGTTAGAGTTTATAAACAATGAAGTATTTGGTTAATTAGTTACAAGATGAAAATGAAAATGAATAGTTTTACAATTATGAGATGAAAATCATGGACACGTTTCTTTATACAATCTCTAACTTTGACCTCTTTCGGGTTAACATGAAAGTACTTGATGGAATTTAAGGACATGTGTATGTAGAGGGACCGAATGTGTTTTCAACCGGCAATAGCTTTATGGATACAACCCACCTTCTATGACAAATATACCAAAATCTTCATCATCATGTTGTTATTGCCATTCAAAAAAGCCTACTAAAGATGCCTTATAGGTTTATAAAGATGCAAAGAGGGAAGAGCTTGATGCTGTCATTCTTAATCTTTGGGAGATTGATTGTAAGCACAGTAATTTTTTTTAATCATACAATTTTTCTTAGGTATAAAACCAAACTCCTCAATATGGAAAGTATTTTGATTTCTTTTCGTTCTCTTGTAGATTATGATGAGTATGAGACTCCTCAATTTCGATGATTACAGTCGATAGTTGTTAGACTATAAATGTTCAAGTAAATCCTAGATCTAAAGATTGCATAGAAAGACAATAAAATAAAACAACCTTTCTTCTTGCTTCATAACTCAAGACAGCATACAATATATATCTAGGTTAAATAGACTAAATGGGCCAAAGGCCATAACAAATAAAAATACCCAACACCCAATAAATCAGCCCAATATAAAATCCTTAAGTAAAACTGATTGCTTTTTATTTCTAATGGGTTTAATGCAGGTCTTAACAATACTTCCTAGGCCCAAAAGAACCTTGTCCTCAAGGTTCAAAGTAGTAGGAAAGTGAGGGGAAACTGATGGGTCGGCCCACCTGGATTGGTCTTTGGAGCGGTTAGGGTTAAGAGAAGGTGGAGAAGAATTATGACACGTGGCGTTTGGAGGGAGAGCCGCGGATGAAGGAGTAAGGTTAGTGGAAAGGTGTGGTTGGGGAATGGAGACAGGTGGGTTTGCGTGTGAAGGAGGGGAAGTTTTGCCTAGGGCAGTGTGCCCATTGGGAGTAGGTGAGCAAACAACAACTTTATGAACAACATTGGGGATTGGGGTGGCACGTGGGGTACAGCTGGTTCCCATAACAGCTTTATAATTTTGGGAAAAGTATTTGGCACGTGAAGATTGAAGGGCGGGTTGAGGAGAATTTTGAATGGGTGGTTGGGATGCTAGCAAGGGATGGCTGTTGGGACACGTGGACAGTGGAGAGATGGGTTTCGTGAGTTGTGTACTTGGGAGGATCTGATTACTTGAATGAGGTGCAGTTTGTACTTCTTCATTTGGTAAAGACTTATTTTTCGGAAGTGGGAGAAGTTCCAAAACACCCAATCCTTTTCCTTCTTTCTTGTTCAAACCCTCCTTACCGGTGGTCTTCTCTTTCATCGTTGTTGTTGTGTCTAGAATTTGTTCAGCCTCTTGCATGTTGAAGTCTTCAAAACGGACGGTGTTTGGAGGAGGTTGTGAAGGATGATCGGTTTGCACAACTTGTCCATGGTAAGGCCGAAGGAGCGAAACATGCACCACTGGGTGGATTCGCGAAGAAGAAGGCAAATCCAACAAATAAGCCACAGATCCCACTCGTTTTATGATGCGAAAAGGGCCGAAATAACGCTGAGACAATTTTTGTGAAATGCGTCGTTTAACAGAGGTTTGACGGTACAGTTGAAGCTTTAACAAAACTAAGTCACCTTCAGCAAAGGAAAAATCTTCCCGTGATTTGTTTGCTTGTTTTTCCATTTGTTTTCTGCTTTTTGGTAGATCGCCTTTAACTGTGTCATTATTCGCTGTCTTTGTTGCAAGGATTTGTCTAAAGAAAATTCTGATGTTGCGCCTGATACGTAGTCAGGAATGGTGGGAGGATCGCGTCCATACAAAGCCTTAAAGGGGCTCATTTGGATTGCTGTATGGAAGGAAGTGTTGAACCAAAATTCAGCAAGGTGAAGATGTTTAAACCACTGACGAGGGTTGTCTCCCTCAAAGCAATGAAGGTATGTCTCTATTGATTTGTTCACAACTTCCGTTTGCCCATCCGTTTGAGGTTGGTACGACGTGCTGTATTTTAATGTTGTTCCTTGTATTTTAAAAAATTCCTTCCAGAAGGCATTCAAGAACAAGGGGTCACGGTCAGATACGATGGACTTTGGGATCCCATGTAGACGAAAAATTTCAACAACGAACCGAGATGCGAGATCTTTAGCCGTGAACTTCGATGGCAGAGCGATAAAATGGAAAAATTTGGTTAGGCGATCCCAAATCACCCAAATGACGGTGTGTGCGAACGAGTTTGGAAGATTTGTGATGAAGTCCATGGTAAGTTTATCCCAGACTTTCTGCGGAATGGGTAGTGGTTGCAAAAGGCCTTTCTTTTTTTGAGTCAAATACTTATTATGTTGACAGATATCACAACATTTGACTGTGTCTTTCACTGCATCTGTGATTCCAGGCCAATAAAAAGAAAGTCTCAGACGGGCTAGGGTTGCTTTGACGCCCGAATGACCAGCTGAGGGCGTTGCATGATACTCTTGTAAGAGATTCTGGCGAAGTGTTGAGATCGCAGGTACAAAGATTCTATCTTTATAATACAGTAACCCTTTGTTGAAATTGTAAGATCTGCCATGGAGAGTGTGATTAGTTAACTGTTGAATTAATTTTTTTCCTACGTCATCTGTTGCATAAAATTGGTGGAGTGTGGTGACTAGATTCGGAACAGGGGAGGAAAGTGCCAGCATGTGAGGTTCATCTGGACCAAATTGCCGACTCAGAGCATCTGCAACTAGATTCGAATGTCCAGATTTGTATGAAATTTCAAAGTTAAACCCTTGTAACTTTGAGGCCCATTTTTGTTGTTCCGGTGTTTGGATTCGTTGCATAAGTAGAGATTTGAGACTTTTCTGATCTGTGTAAATGTGAAATTTCTGCCCAATAAGATACTGACGCCACCAGCGTTATGAACAGTAACCGGAGTAGGTTGTTCTCTCCTAATATTGAATTTGTTAATTGCAGCCATGAGTGTTTCAAAACGATAGTCTTCTTCATGTTTTTCATTATCCATTCTGCTGTGAATCTGCTCTATATGATGTGTCAAATCAGCAGCAACTATATCAAATCTTTCATCCATTTGCTGCTGATTTTTAACTATGACATTATTGATGTGAAGTTGGGTTGTATGGACAGCTTCTTCAACTATTTCTCTAGAGGAAGGGTTGGGTGGTTTAGGGGGAGCCATGGAAGGGAGGATTAAGGTCAAGATGAAAGCACCAAATGTTAGACTATAAATGTTCAAGTAAATCCTAGATCTAAAGATTGCTTAGAAAGGCAATAAAATAAAACAACTTTTCTTCTTGCTTCATAACTCAAGACAGCATACAATATATAGTTAGGTTAAATAGACTAATTGGGCCAAAGGCCATAACAAATAAAAATACCCAACACCCAATAAATCAGCCCAATATAAAATCCTTAAGTAAAACTGGTTGCTTTTTATTTCTAATGGTTTTAATGCAGGTCTTAACAATACTTCCTGGGCCCAAAAGAACCTTGTCCTCAAGGTTCAAAGTAGTAGGAAAGTGAGGGGAAACTGATGGGCCGGCCCACCCGGATTGGTCTTTGGAGCGGTTAGGGTTAACTGATGGGCCGGCCCACCCGGATTGTTGACCTATATACAAAATTAAACAATACATTATTTAACATTACTCAAAACATTTACTAATAATATCAAATTATAACAATGTTTACCTGAATCCAATGATTTGAGTTTACAAATCCAATGCAATAAAATGAGACATTCGGTGAGAATGTAGTTGTCATAGGGAAGAAAGTCAAACATTCGACTCCTAAACAGACAAGTACCACATTATACCGATTCGCAATCACGTAACCCATATCTGGTAGAGTCAACCATTTATTTATTGGTTGAGAACCACTTCCCTCTATCTTCAAAGAATCTCTCACTCCATTTAACCGATCAGCAAATAAATTGGCATATAAAGCTGATCTTTCATTATGTATAATTTCCAACTCTAAGTCCCGACGAACCATTGGCCAACCATCTTCAGCATAACCCCGCAATGAAGCAATCACTCTAAATCCACAATTACCATCTGACAATACGTTGACTGCGTCATCAATAAATGACCTAATATGATAAGGAAATTGAAGGATGAATCGTTTAGATGATTGTGAAAATTGTGATAATTTTAACTTCTTTTTCACAAGTTGTGATGGTTGAGATTTCTTTTTTGAATTTTGTGATGGTTGAGATTGTCGTTGTGAAGATTGTGATGCTTGATCAACATATTCATGATACGAAGGATCCTTGTAAACATCATACCCTTCAGGTTTTTTGTCTTTTTTCTTGACTCCACCTTTTGTTTTTATTTTTTCAGGTGGTGCTAACAAAGAAGTCGTTGTGGGAAATGCAAGTTCATAAACCCTACTATGTAATGCCCTTCTTCCAACAACATCTTGTGACCTATACCTTTTCCATAACTCATCCATTGCAGATTTCATACCCACATCTGATTCCTCATCTAAGTCTTCTTCCAACTTAATTTTCATACTTCGTTTTGGTGGGCGGCGGGCCTAAAATCCCAACCCAACCCGCCACTTTTTGGCGGATGCGCGGGCCGGCCCGGCGGGCCACGACCCGTTTTGCCACCCCTAGTGTTATGTGTGTCTATTTGTATCGAATTATTATTGTGTATTTCATTTTACTCTGTTGAAAATTGAATTTGGTTAATTGAACTTTCGTCTTAATTCATTCTCCTCAGCATTTTTGTTCCATACTATGCTTGAAATTAAAACATAATATCTATTTCCTTTGGATGTTGTGTGTAATCGTGTAATTAAGTTGACTATTATGAATCTTCAAAAATGGGTATTGTGTTTATTATAAATATCATGTTGGTTGTTTATGTTGGTAAAAAAAAATAATAATAATATAATAAAATATAATAAGGTTATAATATGCATTTTGAAAAAATTGTAGGGGTAAAGGTATGGATGTAGGGGTATATGGTAAAGCCTTCATAAAAATACTCAACACCCAATAAATCAGTCCAATATAAAATCCTTAAGTAAAACTGATTGCTTTTTATTTCTAATGGGTTTAATAAACAATAGCTAATTTATTGTTGCATCAGATTATGTTTTATCATTTTCCTTTCTCGTCATTCATTTTCTAAATGGTCAGTGTTATTCTTTAGAGTATGAGCTATTCCAATTAGTTTGTAGTTGAACTAGCATTGATGAACAACTTGAGGAAAAATCTATACTGACTTAATATTTCTTCTCTTCTCTCACTATTGTTTTTTCTTGATACTGCAGATATAAAGATGCCAGCAAGACTTCATTTAAATCCTCAACTCGACTTGAATGTATGATGCAAGACTATCCAAAAACATTGCCCTCATCCCCAGGGTTGGGTTTACGGTTAATTATAGATTTGAGAGTAGTGCATAACATTTAGTAACAATCATGATCTTATTATCAAATTTGACATGTCCATCAATTGAGATCATATGTTCAGTTAAAGATGGAGTTAATCCATTGTGTGATGTCACTTTTTGGGTGTTTGGTTATTATGCTTGGTTACTACCCGACTGGTCCTATGTAATTGTGTAAGTGATGGAAACATGGTTTACTTATGCACCTGTGAAGAATAATGCTGAAGATGCTGCTAAGGTACTGTTTAAATTCTAAAGAATGTAAAATATATGTATAAATTTTCAGCATTTGAAAACTATAGGTAAGTATATTAATTTTCCAAAAACACAGATGCTGATACTTAAATTCATATCAGCTATATATAGAACAATTTGTTTTCTTTTTCAACTATTAAAAAAGATAGTCCTTTGTTGAGTAGTTAGTTTAGATTGAATAGTTTATTAGAAATAATTAATTATCATGTGAATTCATAGCAGCATTATAAAGTAACATTATAATGGAATATGACATTTCCTTAGTTGTATATCATTAGTATGTGGTCTTCAATCATCACACAAATTAATTAATATTCTTTTATTTTGCATTAAAATTACAAATATTATTGTAATTTTTGTAAGCGATTATGTGACCTTCAAGTAAAACTCCTCGAACACACATCAAATGGTTATGTGACATTTAAAAATTAATTTCTTTTAGCTCGTAAAAGAGCATCCGCATCAAATATTTTATATTATTTTATACTTTCAAATTATTTAAACAATTCATTTATATCTTAAATATATTTATACAACCCCGTCAACGACCCTAAAATAATCTCATTAAACATTACATTTATATTTTGCATTAATTTGTAGTTGATATCTAGTGCTGATACTTAGTGCAAGATATTGTCCAGAAGCAATTCAAAGATAATCTAAACAAAGATTTAATTATGATACTTAAGTCAAGATATGGTCCTTGAGACAGTTCGGAGAGGATCTATACGAAGATCTAGTGCTGATACTTAGTATAAGATATTTTTCGGAAGTAGTTCAGAAATAATCAAAACGAAGATTTAATCATGATGCTTAATTCAAGATATTGTCCTAGAGACAGTTCAGAGACGATATATACGAAGATCTAGTACCGATACTTAGTGCAAGATATCTTTTCCCCCAAAGATAATTCAGAGACGATCTACACGAAGATCTAGTGCTGATATTTAGCTCATATATGTTACAGAGACAATTCAGAAATGGTTGAGACAAAGATCTAATTTTGATACTTAGTGCAGTAACAACATTCAGATAAAGTCAAACTTAGACACATTCTGATGCTCCTACCCACAAATATTTTGGAGGGCATCTATAAGCCCATCTCCGAATACTTCGAATGACATCTTTAAGCCCATTCAAGCAATACAACCAACCAACAATATTACTTTGCGCACCGGCGAGTGCAAATTTTTGGGTTTTAGTGTTCAATCCTCTTCGACCTTCAAGTCACGAATGACGTACATGCCAATCTAACTCCTCAGGTTTCAGAAAATTGAACACGGGCAGCCGTTGTACCCCAAAATTTGCCCTCTATTTTTAACTCTAACATACTTTTTATTTCGCATTCATTTTCATCATCTTCATAACATAACATGTATTTCATATTAGCCGGAATAATTTCTCGGAATTTACAGACAAACTGGTCAAATTAATTTTCAGTTGTGCCTAAAACCAGTAAACGAAAAAATATCACATTTAAATTTGTAAATGTTAGTACTATTAATCTGCGGTTCATGTAGATTAACCTGACATGCTAAAAATATTCTTACGACTATTTTTGGTTGTATGTTGATCAGTCTGGGCAGCTTAAAGGGTCATAATTTTTATTTTAAAATCCAACAAAACACTGTATTTTTCCGAGTCATTTATTTCGTGCTGATCATTTTGATATATTCATTTTAGTTTTTCGAGCACTTTGGCGCCCGACTTTTATTTTTCAGGTCCGCTTATTTTTGTATTGTGTCTAGAATAAATAAATAGGAGTATTAGTTTTAATTTTAATTTTAATTATTTTAATTATATAATTTTATTCAGTTTAAATTAATATTTTATTGGGTTTCAAAATAAGCATTTTGGCTTATTATCATTAACCCTAATTAGTCCCCTATATATACTAACTAGTGTGTGGTTGATGAGAATACCGGGAAAAAAAAGAAAAGGAAAAAATAAACGTGAGAGCGGCGCATCAGTTGATTCTATTGTTCGTGTACGATTTTTCTTGTTCTATAATTATTTAGATTATTCGGATCGGATCGTGTCGATACGCCGTTTTCGCATTTGTGCGTATGAAGCGTGACACTTGTGCTGATCCGATCCAGTGGCGACAATCGTAATTTTAAAGTTAGCAACATTATTATTATAAATAAAAATTCCTTTTAGCTTTATTTAATTTATTTTTTTTATAAATTTAGATCCATACAATGTTTTGATCCTATTGCGGTGATCACATTGAGTGTAGCAAGCTATTAGTGGATCGTATCAGTTTACATACAAACTTTTATTGATTGTTGTTGTATTTCGATGTTACACACGCACGATGGTTTGGCCTAGCGACAATCCGCTTTTTGTGCGCCGACCAATTCGTGTTTCGATTTGCAACTTTATGTTTTAATTTAATTTTATCATACCACTGTTTTTTCATTTGATCTGTGATGTCCGCCTATGTGGTAGCAATTTGTATGTTATTTTAATTTTTGTTGATTTTCAACGATCCAACGTCGTTATTGTAATTGTATTTTATTTCTTATTTATTTCTGATTTAGGTAGAAACTAATTAATTAAAAAATAAAATAATAAAATAATATTTTCATTTTGTTGTAATTTATAATTCTTAGAATAAATGTATAGGTATAAATAAATTTGTAATTTATTTTCCGCATTGTAATTTCCGCAATCCCCCTAAAAGACAAATGTACCCCCTCCCCCGATGTAATAGTGTAGGACTTTAATTTCTACTTTTAATTTCTGCAAATATTACTGCGTGGTTAGTAACCTAGGGAGTGCAAAGACTTTATGATAAATAAATTGGACCTAGCCCACTAAGTATAAGATAAATTACTGAAATTGATATTCACACACGTAAGTCGATCGTTTTACGATCGCCATCTGCACCTCCTAGGGTTTTCCCTCTTGGTTGCCTTTAAAACATGGTCAAGTCCCTTGAACGTGGGGTGTCTTAATAAATGTCTCTTCAGATTAAAAATCATCATAGTCCCTTCAAGATTAAAAGATCGTAGTCCTTTCGAAGATGCCTACGAATAAATGATCTTGTCCCTCGATGACCCTACGAAAATGATGATAGTCCATTCGAATTACTAAGAGACCCCTACAGGTTGCCTTCTATGACCATAGGAATACCATACGCCCGTCCATTTAACATCCAATGTAAAGACTACTTACTCACTAATAGTAAGGACAGTCTTACCTCTAAAGGAAATAAATAACAAGAAATACCTTGCAAACTTAGGGTAAATAATTATTAAGTACTTGCTCACTTCTTTTCAAAACACTCTTTACACCCCACTTTTCAAAATACTTTCAAACTAAACACTTTGTATACATCCATACGAGGATCATTGCAAAGTTAAAGACTTATGAAAATATTTTCTAAACACACACTACACTCTTTTTCAAACAAAAGTAAAGTGAGCTAAGTAGTTAAGAGCCCATGGATAACCATGGATAACTTATGAAAATATTTTCTAAACACACACTACACTTTTTATTCATTTTTCTTATTAGATAAAATAAAAGTCAATGGCGACTCTTGTTATCTGCAACATAGTTTTTGGAAACAAAAACGCCCAAGTCAGTTATCCCACCGTGTTACACCATGAGTGATGAAAATTGTGACTTCCCCTTTTGTGAATTAAAGAAGGGCGTGTGGTGAATGTGTTCTTTTTGCTAACTCTCTCTCTCTCTCTCTCTCTCTCTCTCTCACTATCACATGCATTATGTACCTCTCTTGTACCAACCTTTTTCACATAATTTCCACTAAAACAAAAACAAAATGATATGGCTCATGTGTCACTTTCTTTGGGTCACGTACATAAAACCATGACTCACTAAAACAAGTGTAGAAAAAGTGATATAAAAATGTGACACGAGAAAATAAAATATGGACCAATGAGAGTTTGACAAAAATGCACCTAAAAACCCTAAAAAAGGCCTTAAACTTCAAGAAAATCATATCTTGAGTTCTAGGAAGGATATGAAAGTGTTCTTGTACTTTTTGGAAATGCAAAATCGGGATCTACAACTTTTATTTTCAGAGAAAAATCATTTGGAACGTTTTTTATCATGAAATAATGAGGTGAAGGTTAGGGCAAAGATTTCCAAAAATAGAAAGTTCTCACTTGAAAACTTCCAAATTTAGTAACTTTTGCAAACCCTTGATTCTTAAAATTTGAGATCATTCATGTTATTCCTTGACCAAATAAAGGTCCATGAAGTTGATGAACATGATTGGAACCCTAAAAATCCATTGGTTGACTTTTCTTCTGTACAGTTGACTTCTTTCTTCAAATACAAGTAACTGAGTCATTGCCTGACTTTCTTAATAAATTTTTGAACCAAATTTCATCTCTAGACTTTTATACCATATATAAGACTTTGAACATAATAATTGGTCAAAGCTATGAGGATATCTTGTTCTGAGCCAAAACCCTAATCAGGGTTTCCATGTGTAGGAGGAACTTTCACTAATGAATTCCTGATGAATCAAACCCCTTCCAGGGTTTTGAGGAAAAGTTTGAGCTTGTGCAAGATATAAGGATCCCTTGTAGGCTTGTTTCAAGACCACTCGGCTCTCATCTTGTGCTTCTTAAGGGCTGCTGGAGGACTACTTGTTGAGGATCAGGTGGAAACAATGTGGGAGACTGCTTTGTCGAAAATGACATCAATGTTGGACATGCAATTCTCACATTTGAACTCTGCCACGCATCTTCTCTTGATTAAGGATTACGTTACACTTGTCGGTTCTACTCTTAGAAAATATGGATACGACATTAGCCCTTTACTGGATGTGCTCGATAGCTGCCGCGACAAATACCACTTGCTTCTTTTGGCAGATTGTAGGCGGAAAATGATTGAAGTTATTGAAAATGACTCATATGAGCAAATGGTGATAAAAAAGGAAAGTGATTATGAAGATCATGTTCTGTCATTTAATCTTCAAACTTCTGATATTCATGGTGTAAGAACAAGTTTCTTTGATATTGTGAGGAAGTATTTGGACAAGCTTTTGATTGAAGTGTTAAATGAAACATTACAGGACACAATAAATGGTGGAAATATCACTGTGCCTCAAGCTATGCAGATTGCTGCAAATATTTCTGTTTTTGAAAGAGCTTGTGATTTTTTCCTTAGGCATGTGGCTCAATTATGTGGAAAAGGTGTCTCGGTTCGATCAATCGATAAGCCTCAAGCTGCATTAGTTGCAAAGGTGTTACTGAAAACTTCAAGGGATGCAGCTTATATTAACCTGCTGAGTTTAGTCAACAAAAAATTAGACGATTATATGAAACTCACAGACAGTGCTCTTTGGACTACGGAAGAGCCAAAGCCGAATGGAAACGAGTACTTAAACGAAGTGGTTTTTTACCTTGATTCGCTTATGTCTACGGCGCAACAAATTTTACCCTTGGATGCTATGTACAAAGTCGGAACTGGTGCACTTGAGCATGTTTCCAATATAATTGTGGCTGCTTTTCTTAGTGATAGTGTCAAAAGGTTTAACGCTACCGCAGTTATGAATATTAACAATGATCTTATGATGTTGGAGGGTTTCGCGGACGAGAAGTTTTATTCTTCTGGATTGGGTGAAATCTACAAGGAATATAGTTTTAGGAGCTGTTTGATAGAAGCAAGACAGTTAATCAATCTTTTGTCAAGTAGTCAACCAGAGAATTTTATGAATCCTGTCATAAGGGAGAAAAATTACTATGCACTTGATTATAAGAAAGTGGCTAACATTTGTGACAAGTTCAAGGATTCTGCTGATGGTATATTTGGAAGCCTTTCAAATAAAAATACAAAGCAAAGTACTAAAGAAATCAATGGATATGCTCAAAAAAAGACTGAAGGATTTCAATTGATGATTTATTAGGAAAAGTATTATTTTATTCAATGAAGTGTTTAGTTGTATTGAATGTTTCTTCTATTATGGATGATTAACTTCAGAATGATTAGTGTTTCTGTGTTGCCCTGACTTATTTTTCATTAATAAAGAATCTTTTTCTTGTCTGGTTTCAATGAACTGCTCGTCTATATCTATTCTAATCCTACACACCAAAACCACATGCAATTAGCAGTATATTTGGTGAAAGGAATGATATAAGTTAGTTTTTACAAGTAATATAGTATATGTTTGGATAAATGATTTTTTTTACAGGAAAAATGATTATTAAACATGGTTGAGCCAATGTGATATTGTAAAATTAATTTGATTAAAATCAACTTTGAACTGAAGTTGTTTATTTACGTTTAAATGTTTTTTCTCTAGAGCATGCCCTGCACCAAACTAGTTTTTATTACTCCGGTGAAACCAAGATTTGACAGCAAAATCAATTTTAATTCAAAGCAACTCAACATCGAATTTTAACCAAAATCTTGTTATATTAGAGAGAATGCGTTATGAAAGACTTTGAACACAAATTCAAACATTCTATTGCAGGAATGGGTTATAGACAATATATTCAAGTAGTAACATTAAGTACATGTTTGGGAGGGCGGTGAAATGTCATTTTACTGTGAAAAACAAAACCAGGTGAGCTTAATATTCATGCCTGCCATGGATATTTCACGGCAAAACAAACGCATGCTATTTATGTTGTTCTCAAAAGTGAAATACATGATAACCAACAAAGTGAGAGTACGTCAGTCCTAATCTAGAATGCAGAGCTTCAATGTATTTCAACAATCTTAATCATTCATCCTTCTGCTGGTTCATCCCCCTCAAAAACCTTCCTTAGATTCTCTTCATCATGTTCAAAAAGTTTTCTTGCTTGTTTCAGCTCTTCATTCATAGACAACAGTTCTGTGCAACGGTTAAGTTTTGGCAAATCCTGCAGCAAACAAGAAGTTTTATGAGTCTTTGTCAAAATATCAAGATTAATGAAAAATGTAGTAGGAGCAAGAATTGTCATTTTAAACTAATACCGACTGAATATGCTCAACTCAATGAAAAATGTACTTAGTGCATGTGCATCATAATTCATAACTGCTCAACTCAATGAAAAATGTACTTGGTGCATGTGCATCATAATTCATAACTGTTAGAATGTAGAACTCTGTTCATTGATTGATACAAGCACTCTGCTTAATCTAATACAAAGAAAGTGAATGAGTAATATACAAAAGTGAAGCTTAGTCACATTACATTAAGGGCAAAGCTGGTTTATATATATACCAGTAACAGAAAGTAGTTAAAGTAGTAAAAGCCCTCTAACAAACTCACTTAAGCTAAGTCTTAACAACTAATACACCTACTTAGCTATATATCTCTAACAATAACTATGAAAATATCTCAGAATTCCTGGCCATGTGAGGAAAGGTTTACGCCAAAGTGTATTTGAGCCTTTGAGGAACGAGAAAACTATCCTCTGCAAGGAGGATGCAGCAACATATTTAATCTTACCGTGGTAGCACTTGATAAATTCCTGATGAACCAAACCCCTTCTAGGGATTTAAGGAAAAGTTTTAGCTTGTGCAAGATATGATGATCCCTTGTAGGCTTGTTGCAAGACCACTTGACTATTATCTTGACTCTGAAGAATCGTATATTGAGAAATCACTGATCACACGCCCTATGCTTCTAACCATGAATATTATGCCTCATTTTTCTATGCAAAGATGTTAGGATATGTATGCTTTATGCTATGCTATATGACAGGAAAATGAGAGGGAAAATTTTGGGGTGTTACACCAGCATATCGAAAATATCGCCCTATGGCTCGTTAACGCAACAAAGAGACTGATGCATTATTTCCTCGCCCACACAATAGTCGTTCGAATCGACCAGCCCATCAAACAGCTACTGAGACGTCCCAACATGGCCGGAAGGATGCTCAGGTGGTCGCTAGAGCTCTCAGAATTCGAGATACAATACGAGAGCAGAAAGGCCCTAAAGGCATAAGCATTAGCTGATTTCGTGGTCGAAATGACGCCCCTAACTCCTCAGGAAATCGAGATCGACGAGTGGACGATTTACGTGGATGGAGCTTCTAGCACGACAGGGAGTGGAGCGGGCATCATTCTTCTTGAGAATGACGAGGGCCTTATAATCAAAGTGTCTTGAGAATGACGAGGACCAAAAACATATTTAATCATTTTAAATATTTAGTCATTATTAACAAAATTAAATATTTTGTGATCAACCGATACAATGTGTAGTTCCATCGGTAAAGCTGCTAAAATATTTGATTCATATTATTTGTTTTAATCGACGTGCTTGCTATTCTCTATGAAAAATAAAGAAAAGAACACGGGGTAAGTAATATTTTAGAAGACTTTACCATATACCCTATCATTAGACCTATACCCCTACATACACAAAAATTGGACTAAAATATCCTCATATAAATAGTAATTTTTATTTCCATTTTTACTTTTCACTTTCCAAAAAGTCTTTGGAATTTTTTGTAATTAGTATACCGGAAGACATTGTCTAAGTCATCCGGTTTGGAAAATATTTGTGATGCATATCGGAAGACTTCCATTAAGTCTTCCGGTTTGATTTATTTTTATAATACTTACCGGAAGACTTGGAATAAGTCATTCGGTTTAGTATGTGAAAACAGTGTACCGGAAGTCTTTTTACAAGTCTTCCGGTTTTCAACCTTTTTTTAATTAATTTATTTTATTAATTACATCAATAAAAAATAAATATAATATGATATCAATTACATCAATAAATATATCATGATATCAATTACATCAATAAATAATAAATATAATATGATATCAATTACTTCAATAAATATATCATGATATCAATTACATCAATAAAAAATATTATATTTATTGATGTAATTGATATCATGTTATATTTATTTTTTATTGATCTTATATTTATTGATTCTACTATTTATAAATGTAATTGATATCATGATATTATGTTATAAATTTTTTTATTTAGGGGTATAGGTCTAATTTGATATCATGTTATATTTATTTTTTATTGATGTTATATTTATTGATGTAATTAATATCATGTTATATCTATTTCTTTTTAGGTTAAAAGCAAAATATATTAGTATATAATAGTAATAGAAATGTCATTCAATAAAAATTATTTATATAATTTAAAAAATAAATATAACATTATTTTATAAAAAAATTAAATTGATAACACTGTAACTAATATTAATTTAAGATAGTATATTAGTTTTATTTATTTTCAAATAAAATTTAGTAATATTAAAAATTTATTTGTCAATATTAAAAATTTAGAAGTTGGGGTGTATCCTCTCATCTCTGCCTCGTGTGCGGAGAAAAAAAATTAATAAAAAAACTTTTTTTTAAAACAAAAATTATTAAAATAAATTAATTAAAAAAAAGTTGAAAATCGGAAAACTTGTAAAAAAGACTTTCGGTACACTGTTTTCACATACTAAACCGGATGACTTATTCCAAGTCTTCCGGTACGTATTATAAAAAAAAATCAAACCGGAAGACTTAATGGAAGTCTTCCGGTATGCATCACAAATATTTTTCAAACCGGATGACTTAGACAATGTCTTCCGGTATACTAATTATAAAAAATTCCAAACCGGAAGACTTTTTGGAAAGTGAAAAATAAAAATGGAAATAAAAATTACTATTTATATGAGGGTATTTTAGTCCAATTTTTGTGTATGTAGGGGTATAGGTCTAATGGTAGGGGTATATGGTAAAGTCTTCAATATTTTATTTTAATAAAGGTGAGAGAAGAGAGTGTCTTCCATGCAATTTTTTTTTTTTTAATAAAACAACAAAAGAAAGGTAATCAAGAAATAATCTTGTAAAATACTGTAAAAGAAAATTAATCCTAATAATGACACAAATATGTAGTAAATCCTAATAATGACACAATCTATCTTTCAAAGATTGATTTATAAATTAAACATATCCATTTGTGAAAATAGATGTTATAATTGAAACTTTACTCCAATACTTTAATATGTTTCACCAATAAATCGATTGAGAGTGAGTAGTTTTTTGTTTTGGCTTTTTATTAATGGAGAGAGTGAGTAGTTTGTAAGTAAAATCTGTGTAGTGATTACTAAGTGAGAGAAGGAAATGACAATTAATTAATAGGCAAATAATGTTTTAACTCTCCATTATATTGCAAAATAGAGAGAATGAAAACTAAATTCAAATGATATAAATCATATGTAAACCACTAAACCATGTTGTGTGTTCTGTCTCCTATATTTTCCCCACTCTATTATTATCAATTTAAGAAAAAAAATCATAAAATTTGTTGAAAAAGTGAATTATATTTGTTTTTGATATTTTTTGTCATATTCTGACTCATATCTTCTCTCCGCTCGTTTATTGACAATTCAAAAAGAAAAAAATATCATAGATAAAAAATAAAAAAGCAAAATACATGTATTTAAAATAAAATAAATGAGAACATAGCGATGACACAGAGCAGAGAACTCAAAATCATTGTTCTTTACATAAAAGAATATGTTTTTTTTCATGATGAAGGGTCTATAGTTCAATGGCCAGAAAACCAAATTAAAAAAAAAAAACAACTCATTATAACTTGGAAAGTAAGTTGAATATGCATTGGAGCACTTACAGAGAATAGGAGCTTCGCAAATCTCCCAAGCATTCAATAGCTCACGATGATTAACACCCCATGTTACCTTCAATAACAAAACACACTATAATTAAAAAAAAAAACACAGTATAATCAAATTAACAATAAAAACAAAACTACCTCAAACATGTCCCAATATATTTCATTTTCAGGATCTCTCGAATCATCTCTGTCTGTTTGAATAATCCCTGTGATGGTTCCAATCATTTTTGATTTGAGACGGCTAACCCTCATTTGCAGCTGAAATGGATAGGCAACTCTGATGTTTTCTAGCAACGTGGAGTCCACCATGTAACTTCTATTGCTGGATGAAAGATGACCACAAATGGTTCATTTCTCCGCAACTTATCAAGACTATTATGTACAGTGACAGAATCACTTGCTCCATCCCTCAGAATCGATCGATTCACACCAAAGAGTGAAGCATTCTTGTTCATTCTTCTAATACCAACATGAAGTCTTGCCCTAGCATCTTTTACAAAGACCAGAGAATCACCGTAAACTAAATTCTTGTTTTCAGCAAAGATTTTCCAAGTTTCAGAGGATAACACATAAGCGTCTCTCTCATCTTCAAAAACATGCTGAAATTGCCACGGAATACCTCTCAAATCATACACAGTGATTTGTTCTGAAGATGCATGCATGGGAAACAAGGCGTGTGATTCAGAAGGTAAAAATAGTTTACCTGACATGTCCCTTCTTGTTTATTTTTTTGACAAAAGTTTGATGTTCTCCAAACCCTTCCTGTTCTTGGAAGGCAAGATTTGGGAGATTTAGTTCGATCTTTGCAAAAACTTCTTCAGTTTCTGAATCAGCAAGATAGTGGACGTCTGAAATGATCCGAAGATAATACCAACAAAAGAATCTAAATCATAAGCTTCATCCGACTGCCCAGAAGAATGCTTGAAATGGCCACGAGGAAAATAATACACGAATTTTCCCACTTTTGGGTTGAAGAACATCTCGTCACCAGCAATGATGAACCAAAGGGTTGGATCAAGATGAACCAAAGGGTTGGATCAACCCGAAAATAAGGTTGATGCGCGGTAGTAGACGAAGACCCTGAAGAAGCCATTGCAATGTGCTAAGAAGAAAAAGAAAATGGAAGCGGGAAAGAAGAAAAAGGAAAGTGGAAAAGTTTCAGAAGTTGAATCGAATGCTCTTGGAAGATGTTAAAAATGACAAACCTAGAAAAGGAAATAGAACAAAAGGGCCAAACATAAAATAAAAGCCCAATTAGAAAATAAGCTCAGTTATAATTTAACAAAGAGTGTAGAACGTCAATAATTTTGTTAAAGAATGGTGATTATTAAATTATTTTGGCTCAATTTTTTTCTTACATCAAATATTATATTTTTAAATTTATTTATCATTATTAAATTTTATATATTGTCTCTTTATTAAGTCTAAGACAAGGGTTTAATTCCTCACCCTTGAGTCACCTAAAAATAATCAATAGAAAAAATAAATGATTTAGATTTAATATAATAAAAATGAGGATATATGATATTATTCATATATAATTAAATCTTTTAGATAATTTCTTACTTTTAATTGATTTTTAAAATAAATAAAAAATGATGTTTCTTTAAAATCAATATATTTCTAAATCATGTTATATTTTTCTTTTCATCACGTTCATCTTCTATCTTCTTCATCACTTCCATCTTCTTCATCACATATCATGTTCTTTCATCGCGTACCAAGAAATATTTTTATAAATGAACACATGGGCAATATATATATTGATATAATTATTTTTACAAACGAAAATAAGTTACAGATATTTTTATAAATTGACACACGTATAAAAGAAACTTGTAAAAGGGAAAAGTTGACATGTCGATAAAATTATTTTTTATAAATAAGAATAAGTTACAATCTTTTTTATAAACGAGAATAGATTACAATTATTTTTTGACTCAGAAGAAAAATACCATGTTATATTAAAACAAAATCATTATATATTTTGTATTTTAGTTTAATTTATAAAATAACTAAAACTTATTAGAATCTTTTCAAATGATAAAAAATGTTAAATGGTAGTCATGAAAATTTAATGATAAATTGTAAAAATTTATTGATACAATCATTTTTATAAATTGAATAAGTTACAATAGTTTTTATAAACGACAATAAGTTACTAATAATTTTATAATTGTAATAAATTCAACTTTTATACAATTATTTGTATAAATGAGAATAAGTTACAAATATTTTTAATAAATGGACACATGAATTCAAGGTGTTAATAAATGGAGAAAAAATCACAATAATTTTATAAATAGAAATAAGAGCTTTAACTTAATCAGGGTATTACAGACTAATTACATGCTTGAAGAAATATTAGAGCAATAATATAAAATTTATATTGAAAATTAAAAACTTTGATTTTTATCAAATGAGTGTTTTTTTTTAATATAATCAGATGTGTCGATATGAATGGTGATTAATTATTTATGTATAATTAAATCCAAAATATAGTAAATAAATAACTTATCAAAATACAAGAAAAATAAATCATTAAAAAAATAAATATATGATTTTAATTAGGTGAAATAAATGGAAAAATAATCGAAATTTTAATAAATGAGATGTTAATACATGTTTAATTGTAATCTTATGTATTAATAGATTTTAAAGATACTTTTGTAGTTTATATGAGATTTAAAGAATCTCATTATTGGTATTTATGCTTAAAAAAATATAATATAATATATGTTTTAATAAAAAAACATGAGATAATTATGATTGTTAGATACACAACTTTCTAATGAAAAACACACATTTTTATTTTTTTAATGACCTATATTAATTTGATATTCTTTTATTTTTATTGATATTAATCATTAATAATTGTAAATAAATAAATTATTATTATGTTGTTTCAATTATTATAATTAAAGAGTTTATTTTTAACTAATTACAAGATTAAATAATATTTAATTATCATAATCATAAAATTAAATATTAATTATTGATCATATATATTGTCACAACTATATTATTAAGAATTAAAGAGTATTTATTTCTATATTAGTAGTTTTATAAGTAAAAAATTGTTGTTTGGACTTTTTTGTTGTACTTGGTTCAAATGTGATGAATTAGAGTTTATTTGTTGGAACCACCGTTCTTTTCTTTTTCCAGCATGCATAAACTTTTCTCCTTTCGACAATCCTAATTGAACTTTTCTCCTTTCGACAATCCTAATATCATTGCCTCCAACGAACCAACCAAATCTTCCAATTTTAGAGTTTCAAGATTGTTGGATTCTTGAATAGCTACGATAATGTGATCAAAGTGAGAGGTCAAAACGTGTGCATTACCTTCTCAATTATCACCTTATCAATTAGGGTTTCACCATAACCTGAGATGGATGAGTTTCTGTGCCTTCGACTTGGCTTCGTTGTAGGTAGTTTTTTGTGCATTAGTTGCATATGCAGCCAACGCAGAAACTCCATTAGTAACTATTTCTAGAGTTTCATGAAAGTCAAAATGAGATCCATTGGATCCAATTCTTACCGTCAAACATTGGAAGAGAATTCAGAATGCCATTAGTATCATTCATCTTTGTGAAGTTCTTGAAAACACAAGACAAGCTCTGAATACCAATTAGAGAATAGAGAATAAGGAATTAAGGATTTGTATTATTGAATGAATTGTACAAATAATAATACAAACTATCACTATTTATATGCAATCATAATTGGGCTTGAGCTTACACAACTATGACTATGTACTACAATGCTAGTTTATCATTACAAATGAGTACACTAAACAATTGATAAAAATATTTTCTCGTAGTTAAATATTTGGATCTATCGTATATTTTCTCGTATGTAAGTATTAATTTTTTTTACATTATTAATAAAAATATATATGCAATTATTTATTTTTATAAATATCAACTGATAATATAATATTTATAAATATTATTTTAATTGTAATAATAAATATTTGTAACATATAAATAAACACATTTTCCCCATGTTTTAATTCATACATTATTTTAAATATATTTATCTTTATTTTCTGTAATTTTATAAAAATTGTAATAATCTGTGTATTTGCATCTGTTATACTTTTTACACGAATATTGGTGAGTTATTGGAAAAGAAAAAAATTTGTCTCGTTTTTTTGGATAATGGTTGTGGATTGGAAAAGAAAAAGAAAGATTTGTCCCGGTTTTTTTAGATTTGTAATCATACAGAAATAACTGATATTAGTAGAAATTGACATTATAATAGAAATTGTTTCATACACATTGTAATCATATGGATCTTAATTCGAAATAATTTTAAATAAGACTTGTAAAATCAAAATTATGAAGAACAAAGAAATCTAAGCAAACATATAATTAGACAATTCTAACATATTCTTGTACATTTAGTTAGGATAATAAATATAAGATTATATATTTGTAAGTAGTGAAAAAATAGTTAATTTATTTATTAATATTTATTTTATTTATTGTAGTAATCGAGAAATTAATTATATATTTTATTTATTGTAGTAGTTGAGAAATTAGTGTTACATATTTATTAGTATATTATTTTTAATTTTTGAAAATTTGTTCTTTGTATATGAGAAATTAGTGTTACCTATTTATGAGTTTTCGGAGATGATTAGTAGAGTTATGTCTAATTTTGTTCTTTGTATATTATTTTTAATTTTTGAAAATTTGTAATTTTATATATGGGGTAAATAATTGATACTGCTGCCCTTGATTAGTGGTGAAATCTATTTATTCTCTAAAATTTTGTTTATGTATAATTTTGTATAATTTTGTGTGATTTTATTTTTTTCATATTGGTTTCAATTTCTGAAACTCTAAGTGTCATAGAGCACATACATGTAACTGCTGATTTGTTTTCTAAATGTTAATGTCCCTTTAGGTTCTTGAAACACTAAGTGTAAAAGAGCATAAACTTGCAACTCCTGATGAAGAAGATATGGATCAACTGTATAACTTTTCTTTTCTCATTGTAATGTTTCCAAGAGGTTATTTCAGCTATAATGTGTTTGATGAAACTTTTTTTTTTCCTTCTTCTTCGATTTTGTTCTGGTGCAGCATTACCAATTTTGTTGATTAAATGTGACGATTTTTCAGTAAAATTTGATTCTCTATTTATAAACTTAATGAGTGAATTTACTATTTGAAATTGATCTATGTTACAATTTGGTTTGAAACTGATCTGTTGTGGTCAGATTGCCAATTTGTTTTCATTTAGTTGGTTATGAACCTTTGGCCGACAAGGTGTGATAACTTTCTGAATCTACGTTTCCAAATCCATGGTAGTTTGTTATTTTCGTAAATTTCTTCAGCTTTTGATTAATTTCCACTTTTTGTGTTGGATTGGATAGATGAACAACCTTGCTTTTTGTTTTCCTTAACTATTAAAACTTAGAAGTTGTGATATACCATCATAAAGTTGGATATCTATAACACGGTATTCTTCTTTATTCATGTATTTGACATTCTACTTACACATAGTTATTAGATTTCAGTAATATATATATATATATATATATATATATATATATATATATATATATATATATATATATATATATATATATATATATATATATATATATATATATATATATATATATATGTGTGTTCAACATTTAGAGAGTAGTAGATTGAAATTGACCCAATTGGAGCAAGAGATATAGCTAGCACACAAACATGTTTGGCCGAATCATTGTTAAGATACTTTTGGT
This sequence comes from Lathyrus aphaca, assembly GCA_963966055.1. NCBI lineage: Eukaryota > Viridiplantae > Streptophyta > Magnoliopsida > Fabales > Fabaceae > Lathyrus > Lathyrus aphaca. The sequence goes on from OZ014525.1 coordinate 31,370,876, forward strand.
CTTACATTTTGTGAGAATTGAAAATGTATGACCCTTATTATTACATTGTTTACCTATGAAAATACTACCCTCTTCATTGTAGTTAAATGGTGGTGGAACATATTATAAATTTTGTTATGTTATTTTCATTGTCTCTGTTTTAGATCACTAACATATATGTTTTGCATTAAATTATATTTCACAATAAATTCTATTTGCATTGTTATTTTGTATGCATTCTCACAATTGTTTTATCGTTTGCATCTTATTTCTTGGAGGCTTATCGTCTCGATAGAGTGGGGCATTTCTTCCTTGTGAGAAGAGGGATGAGAAATGTAAAGCAAAATTTATTTAATTATTTTGATTTGGATTGTGTTGTTTTGGTGTGTAGAAAAATATTTTATTATTGAGTATAATATTAATTGAGAGAATTATATTATATTGAATAATATTATTATTAGATAATATAAAATAAATTGGAATAATAAGAGATAAGGGTAAGGTGGTCATGTGTTGAAACTAGTAAAGGTAATTGTGGAAGATCATAGACTGAGTCTTAGGGGTTATGTTGGAATTAAGGAAAAGAGAAAAGGAAATCAGTATTGTGGTGAACGAGAAGTGATAGTAAAAGCAGAGAGAAGAAGAAGGAAAAGGAAATCGTGTTATAATTTATACGTAATATTGTTGTTGGATTTATGGTTATGCTCTAAAAAAATTAGAATCTGAAAAAAAAAATATTGCAAGATTGATAAATGATTTTTTTCGATGAAGCGTGTGAATACAAATATGATTCGTGCTAGTTTAATATGAAAATGGGAAGACTTTACCCTACACCTCCATAATTAGTCTTATACCCCTCCCCACACACATTTTTTTGGACTAAAATGCCCTCGTATAAATAGTTAGAAGATAATTTTTTCTTTTCATTTTTACTTTTCAACCAAAGTTACTGCGAAAGAGACAAAAATTAACATTCAACCGAAGTTACCGAAAGACTTACAAGTAAGTCTTCCGGTTTGAATTTTAACGCACCGAAAGAGTTTTTCCAAGTGTTCCGGTACCGGAAGACTTTATGAAAGTGTTTCGGTTTACTGTGTTTTTGAAAAAAAACTTCCGGAAGACTTGGAAGAAGTCTTCCGGTTTGCTACGTTATTGAAAAGTCTTCCGGACGACTTGGAAAAAGTCTTCCGGTTTGGTTATACACAAACATGTGTACCAGAAGTCTTTTTTAAAGTCTTCCGGGTTTGAATTTTTTTTTTATTAATTATTTTTTAATTTTTTTCTTCAGTGGTGCGTTCACGAGGCAGGGATGAGAGGATATTGGTTCAATCTATGAGACGGGGCGATACGTCTAGAAGGACACAAGAAGATGATGTCGGTACATCTGCAGCTGCAGCAGATCCAGTTGGATATCCTGGAGGTCTGTACGATACCAATGTTTTGGTTACGTACGAGCATCATGTTGCCAGACGGTTATGGTTCGGTGAGGTAAGTAAATTATAATTTTTTACTACTGAGCCAATTGACTCTTGCATATCACAAGCCACTAATAGTTTTCTTTTTGCACCAACATTTTTGTTAATGTGAAACTGACATAGCAACTTATTTGTCCTTGGAAACACAGTCTCAACGGCTTTCATCAAAGTAAGATCTCTATCTCTCATCATTACTTGTGGAAACAAATCTTTCTTCACAAACAATTGTTTAAGCTCATCTAACACCCAACAAAAAGTCTCAGTCTGCTCAGACTCAATATACGCAAATGCAACAGCAAAAGTCAACTCGGTTGATGTCATGCCAACAATTTCAAACAAAGGTTGCATGCATTTATTTGTCTTGTAAGTGTTATCCATAACTAACACAATAGGAAAAATATTCAACAACTTAACCGAATCTGGATATGTCCAAAATATATCTTTAATAACTTCAGAGTCGTCTCTTTTTCTACTCCAATAAACATAACTTACAGCCTCGATAAGCTTAAACAAATGTTGTATCTCACTTCTGGGACCTCTTATCTCTTTTTCGACCATACTCTTCTGCTTGTATATTGCGTGATCCGAGTGACACAATCTGGATCTTGCTCGTGCAAGGAATGCAATATATTTCTAGGTGCAACCTTTCTCTTTGTTAAATCAGCAACTTGTTGCTTCTGATTCGCTGTCAACCTACCAACAAATGAGTGACCTTCTAATCTATCAGGTAAATCATGGTTATGAACCCCGCATTTTACATCAATCTTCCATCCAGATCCATCTTTCGCCGGAGTCGACCTGATCTTAAATGGACATCCACATTTTTTCGTCGCACTTTCGATTCCACTACGAATATCCTTGTATTTCCCTTTATCACAACCAAATATTATTTTGTTACTTCTTCCTCTCTTGCCTGTTTGTGTATCTGAACGAGTGATGATAACCGTCACTTTATTTCGTAATTTGGTGTCTTTAACCCATCTTATCACCTCATCTCGTGTACCAAATCTCTCTGACGTTGTAAATACATCTGACGTATTCACACATATCGATTCTTTTACGTATATAGGTAGTGCACCTACACAATAAAAATATTTTTTAATAACAAATTATAAAAAGATTTATAAAAAAATTAAAAATAAAAATACACACCGGAACACTTTATGTAAGTCTTCCGGTATTGTACTTGATACAAACCGGAACACTTACATGAAGTGTTCCGGTACAGCGAAACATGGCTACCGGAAGTCTTAAAGGTTGTGTTCCGTACTGAAACATTTCCTTTAAGATTTCCGGTGAACAAAAATAACTAAATCGAATGACTTTCCCAAAGTCTTCAGGATTGATAAAAAATGTACCGAAACTCATTATTAAAGTCTTCCGGAACGTGTTTTTTTGGGTAAATTTTACGGAACTCTAACGGGATGACATAAATGGTAAAAAATAAAATAATAAAATATAATCAGGATTATAATCGACATTTTGAAAAATATATAGGGGTAAATGTCTAGTTGTGGGGTATACTATAAAATCTTCTGAAAATGGGTGCCAATTTTAAATGTGAGAGCTGCATGTAAAAATTTCAAAAAAGATAGTGGAGTTGGGCCTGAAGTTTGGGCCTAAGGTTTGTGCTCCATTTCACCGGTCACCATGTGCACAACGTTTACTATATATATCATATCTTGAAAAGGAAATTCCATTAAAGTTGACTGTATAGTGAGCGAGTGACTGAGAAACAATGGCTTTGATCTCGAGTATGAACGTGTTCAATTTCGCGAGTTTTCAGCTCAAACAAACTGAAATTCCCTTTTCAACTTTCAGCGTCATTCGCAAGCGTTTCGGAGATTGTCCTAACCGCAATGTGGTGCTTCTAACAACCAAAAGAAACGCACCGATTCTTCCCAAAGTCAGAGCTCAGAATCTTCCTGGTGCGAATGCGTTTTCTATGTTCATCGATATTCATTCTTTAAATTCCGTTGCTAAATCTTTTTGTTTGATCTCAGACTATGTTCCAGATTCCAAGTTTTACAAAATTGAAGCGATTCTCAGGTTATAGCACTTTTCTTTCATTTTTACTGTGAAATCAGTTGAATCCGGATTTTTCTTGATGCTCATTTGTGTTTTTGCTTCTTTGAATTTCTCTTTTGAACGATGAACAGGCCTTGGAGAATTCCTCATGTTTCTTCGGTAACGCATTTTCCTTTTTCGTTGATTTTTTTTTTTTGCATGTGTGAAACTGGATGCGATTCTTGTTATTTTCGCTGAGTTGGATGCGATTCTTGTTATTTTCACTGAATTGGATGCGATCTCGAAATTGAGTTATGCATTGATTGCAGTAGATTTTTACAGTATAAAAGTGTTGGTTAATTTGTTAAGAATTCAGTTAACTTATTCTGTTGTTTTTTTATACTGAGCTCTTTTATTATTATTTTTAATTGAATTCTGTTATTATTTTTTAATTGGTTTCTGTTATTATTTTTTGATTGAAATCTGTTATAATTTTTAATTGGATTCTGTTAATTAGTTAGTTAGCATTTGGTTAGCTATTCTATTAGTTAGTATTTCCAAATAAAATTAATTCTGTTTTCCAAAAAAGTTAGTTAGTTAGTTAATTCTGTTTTCCAAAAAAGTTAGTTAGTTAGTTAATTCTGTTTTCCAAAAAAAGTTAGTTAGTTAGTTAATTCTGTTTAGTAAATTAGTTTCAAAGTCGATTAACTATTCTGTGATTTGGTTAATTCTGTTAACACACATTTTGTGAGTCGAAAAATTATTCTGTGAGTTGATTGGTTATGCATCTCAGCTAATGTACATAAGTGTTAGTTAATTAGTTGTAAAGTGAGTTAATAATTTGGTTAATTAGTTGGCATTTGGTTAGCACATATGTTGCGTATATAAATTATGTATCTCAGTGTAATATTCATTCAACCGATTTCATTCGGTATCTCATTTTTTTCTACTTCCAAAAGGTTTTACTCAGTAGATTTTTAGCAGTAGGTACATAAAGTTGTTGCTACAAATGCAATAACGAGCTCATCATTCTCTTGGGATGAGATTCATGGCTTTACGTTTGTTGAGTTTGTAACTCTCTCTAATAACTGATTTAGCCAATACTGCTATAATACTTACTGGCTTGCTGACATGTGCTGATACTGAGTTTATTTTTTATTTTATTTGAAGGCTTTGTTGAAAATGGGAATTCGTGGTGTTACTGTATCTGATGTCAAGGGGTTTGGTGCTCAGGGTGGTTCGAAAGAGAGACAGGGAGGTAAGTAGATCACTGAATAAAATACTGAAAATATATTCTATGTATAAGGCTTCTGTAAAGCAAATTTGTCTTTGAAGTGAAAATATTTTCTTGATTTACGAAAATGTGAGCACGCAAGTTTAGGCCTGCGGCCAGCCCAACTTTGGCTGTGTTTTAAGAGTCAAGACGTACATATTCACCTTCCTTTGGAGTTGATTTGTACCCTTTGCTTTATTATGCATATTACTTGTAATGAAACATGCACACTTACATCATTGTTTTTTATTAATGGTGTATTCTTCACAGGCTCTGAATTTTCTGAAGACAGTTTTGTTGCCAAAGTTAAAATGGAAATAGTAGTGAGGAAAGACCAGGTGTGTTTACATTTGTTTGTAATTTCACTAGCATAATGAGCTACAATTGGTTGCGTACTTTTCTTTTCATGTAATATATCGAAAGTATTTCATGTCATACGTGGCCACATTAAAAAAACCTGGTTCACCATAACATAAGAATGATCATTTAGCTTGCACAGTTTGAACAAAATTTGTTAGTATGCCCTTAATTTATGAGTTACTTTTTTCTTTGCAAAAATCAACAAAACTTGTTGTGTTTGCTAGATCCTTATACCTTCTAAAACATTGCTTTTTAAAAGCCTAATATTATAAATAGTGAACATGACAATGTCAGAAGTTTACAGATTTGGGTCTTCTCAGGTTTTGTGGCTAGACCTATCGGTTCTTGGATATTTGATAATCCCGTCACCATTGGTTCTTGCCTTTAGTCTCTGAACACATACATGATTAGTCACTGTTTCAAAGTGTTTGAATTTCAAGAGACTAAACAAAACAGTTTTCTTGACAACAAATGACATGGCCTGTGGTGTTTGATTTATTTAGTAGTTACAACTCAGAAAAAACTTCAAACTACTTAAATTACTAAGAAAATGTTACTTTCTGCAGCATCTCTGATATGTATCATGTATGTCTTCAGGTTGAGGCAGTACTCGACAAAATTTTGGAGTCAGCAAGGACTGGGGAGATTGGTGATGGCAAAATTTTCTGTAAGGCCGAAACCTACTTTTTTTTTAGATGTTTTGAGCTGTTATACAAGTGAATTATACATTGTGGTCTGTTCTGAGCTGATACAAACCAAAATTCCTATCACATGCTCTTCTTATTCATAGGCAATAGTAATTTTCTTAGTATCCTAATCCCAAAATATCTAACTAGATGCATATTTCATTTATACATGTAGCTTTCATTTATACCTGAATCTAGATGCATATTTCATCTATCTTATCTAAAATGCCCAAGCTCTTTTTTAATGGAACTTTAATTGTGCAGTGACACCTGTATCTGATGTAATAAGAGTTCGCACAGGTAACTGTTTGCTTCCCTAAGTTGTCTAAAAATGAAAAAAATAAAATAAAATACATTTGTATGTAATCAGCATATATGCTCAAGTTTTACATACCAATTTTCAGGTGAGCGTGCGGAAAAGGCTGAGAGGATGGCCGGTGGGATGACTGATCTGTCGTCTGTTAGAACGAATGAATAGCATTTGCAATCTGGTCTTCCTAGTGAATTGATTACTATGATGTTTGTTTTGTGTATATTTTGAACTTTTGCTGTTAGAAACTTTAGATGTCTGTCTGCAACATATAAGCACAAACAATGTATTAGACACATGCAGAGTTGCTGAATCATGCTGATAGTTAATAAGACTTTGTTAATAGTATTTGATTGTACCTCCTAGCTATTAGTTAGATCTGCAAAAAAAGGTAAATGATTAATTTGAAGTATCAACTGGTACTATACTATTCCTTACTCAGATTAAACTCTCCACCCAAGAATCTTAATCATGAAAAGTGTGGAAACAAATAAGATGAGAATCTTAAGTATATGTGGATGTGAAATGAAAAAATTTCAACCAGCTAACTTTTACTTTTTAAAATTATTTATTAGGTGAAAATAGTCTCTTTAATGTGGCCTAAGAGCATACATCGGTAAATATTTTCAGTGTCTTCACATTTATCATAGGGTTATTGATAATTGATCTTTTTAAAGTCATATGTCTTAATTTGACACTGTTGTCATTTCAATTGAATACAAAAAATATAATTAATATATAAGGTGATTTTGAATGACTTTAGTAAGACTTATTTTAAATTTTTCGATATTTATTATCCATGCCGGTCAACTAATTTTAGTTGTTTGTTCATAAGTTGATCCATCTCCATTTTTTAGTGTCCTTTAGAATTTTTTGGACAACATCATGAACTACAGTATCCAACCCTACAACCCCATATTTGCCTTTTTAAGCATGACACATTTTAAATCTTTCTCTCAAGTATATGCATTAAAGCACAGATGAAACTAGAAGTAAAAACATGAAGTCTTGACATGGTTCACTTGGAATTTTTACAAGGGAAGATATCCCTGCAACTGTAAAATCAGATGGGAAATCCTCTTAAAAAGTATGACAAACTTTTTAAATTTTTTTTATGAATGTGTTTGTTTCAAAAATTAAAATTTCAATCCTCAAACATTAAAAAATAAAGAATTTAAATAAAAAAAGACAAATTATTGGTGGTTATCTATTATTGTCATGAATCATGAGAATATAAAATTCTATGGAATTCCGTAGGAATAAAATATGGAAAACTAAATATAAATTAAACTTCCAAAAATGAAATTTTCAAGACTTGATTTATAAATACTTGAAACAAGCATAAAAATACAAAAAAAATAAAGTCATATTCTTGAAAATAAATTTAAAATCCATGAAATATACTGATCTCGTCTGATTAGAATAGATCGTCTTGGCATGCAACACTTGAGAATTTGTGATTGATGGAGAGGAGGGGGTGTACCTGCAAGGTACTCCGATGCTAAAGTGAAATTCAAAGTGAAGAAAGACAAGTACGAAGGTTAGAAAAAAGTGTTTCAGAATATCTGACCTTCTTGTAAAATAGGGTAATTATATAGAGCCTCAAGCATTGGGCCATGATCCCCATTGTGGGTTGGATTCTTAGGCCCACAATGGAAGACTGCCAGGATCCTACGTGAATGTAGGGAAGACCAGCATGTGGTCTTCATCCTGGTTCAACTGCCCCGCGATCTTCGGAGTAGTGGAAGACTCGCTTTTTACAGAGGACAGTTGGCCACATGTCTTTTGACGAAGAGCATGTGGGGGGAAATGCTCCAACGACTATAATGGATTGGAACGTCTTGTTGGGCCTTCCTCGACGTAGCCTTGGACTAGGCCGTACCCGATGGTAGTCCAGCTCTAGGCCCAATCCAGAACAAGAGCCCCCAGGTCGTTGTTCCATGGCAAATGAGCAATAACTTAAGAGTCAGATTGCGTGTCGAGGTGGAAGGACCTCCTGCGTGGTCAACTATCATCCGAGTGTGTTGTCGTGAGGACGTATCCGTGTTCGTGAATTTGCTTCAAATTTTTCCAAGGGACATGCTCGAAGGGGAATTGCTTTGTGGTGGCAACCTGTGTTCGACAACCTGATTAGGCCACGACTTGTCACTCGTGCTCGACAAAATGAGATTGTTCAGTTTTTTCTAGGAGTTGTGCTCGTGAAAGAACATGGTAGTTTTGTGTGATCGACGATGTGGATTTTCTTGGAATGTAAGGGGCTGACGAACGTGCTCGATGCCTTGGAATACGTAGAGTTGAGAGTCATGGGAAGATAAAACGTTCAATCTTTTTGTGTGCCACGCATGTAGGCTACTTAATACGTCATTATAGCCTAGGGGAATGTAGGGTCTAGGCAATGATGGCCTAGTACACACTTCCTTGTATGGTGGAATTGGCTATTAAATGGCAAATGGGCTCATTTGGAACATTTCCAAACTCTTGCTCTCCTCTGATTTTGTGTTTGCTTTGCATTCTCGCTTTTCGTCGCCGTTTCAAGGAATCTTCGCTGTCGTCAACTTCGTCGTTCCCGCCGTAACACTTCTTCATTTTCCAGGTAAGTTCTTATTCCCTTCCTCGGTTGCATGCTAGCCTTAGGGTTTCTTGTTAGGATTTTAAGTGTCTTCCGAGGAATGCATGAATTTCCCGTAAGTATGAAGTTTCCAACGAAGATTCATGCGTTTTCCAATGAACACATGAAGTTCCTGATGAATGTATGAAGTTTCCAGTGAGGACTCATGAGTTTTCCGGCGAGTGTATGAATTTCCTAGTGAAGGTATGATTTTTTCGAGCAAGACTCAAAAACCTTATATGGGTTGTGTCGGGGAAACTCTTCCCCGCGAAGAAGAGAAACTTGTGCCCTTTATAGTGTCGAGGAGATCCTTCCCCGCAAAGAGCGTATCATGAACCCTACACCGAGGATTGGTTCCTCGCATGTCCATGTTTTACCAACAAGGGCCTTGGTTGTGGACGTGTCCTCAAGTTTTTCCTCACCCTTTCACTTGATTTATGGTGGAAGGGTGGATTTGATCTGACCGTTGAATTCATTGTTTTCCTGTGCTTTTCAGGTAAAATGTTAAACCTAACGAGGAAGTCCACTTTCCTGACATAAACGCTAAAACCAATATTGTCAAGAAGGACATGGAATGGGTCGGGAAGATCCCATGGAAACCGCTTCACACTTTGCTATCGACTCCACCAATGCTTTTAATGTTATTGAGAACGAGCAGAAGGAGTCATTGCATCTTGGACGACTTCAAAACTCCGATTAACTAACAGGATATGCTCGGTGCCTCGGTCTATCCGGGGAAGCGTTTCCCGATGTATGATTTCACATTCAAAGAGGCAGGGTTTTGCTTCCCTTTCAGTGGTTTCCAGGCAAGAATCTTCAAATGGTTGGATTTGACGCCCTCCTAGCTCCACCCAAATGCGCTCGCGTTCGTATGAACATTAGAGCTCTTGCACTAATACCTTGAGATTGGCGCTACATTGTCGTTGTTCTTTTGAGTTTTCCACCTTCAGCGAAAAACTGTTAACGAGCGACATATATGGGTGTCTTTTAAGCAACCAAGCAAGCTCTCCAGGGCATACATGAACTCAATTCGCTCCTTCAAAGACATATACTATGTCGTAAAGTCCGTTTCAGACGTGACCGTGGACTTTTTATTCGGCATAGTGGTCGGGCTTGAGAATGGCCAGGAGGTGGAGAGGCAAGTACAAAGGTTCCCCCTCGAATGGGTGAGAACACACTTCAACAAGGGGACAAACCATTACATTATGAAGGCCGAAGGGTTGGATGTTGATGACAAGCTCGCCTATCAGAAGATTTTGAAGTTTATTAAGGGTTTCGGCCCTACCAAATGTGTGAATAAGGATAAGGACTTTATCTTTACAGAAGATGGAGAACGTCTTTTGACTACCCGACTGATCGACATAGAGGAGTTCCTCGTGTGTGGGAATGTTGATGAGGTCATGAGGCTTTTAGGTAGAGAGTGTTTTTATCTTGTATTCGTTGATTTATTTTCGATATTTTAACTCGTGATCTTTCCTTTGTTACGGGTCGAATGTCGAGCCTTCGTGAACATATGATCAAAATAGAGGTGACAGAAGGCACCATGAATGCTCATAAGGGTCGGGCTGACCAAATCAAGGAGCAGGCAAAAATTAATCACTTCGTCGGCGGATATTCCTTGCCCCATGGCAACACCTCGTCTCCTTCTTCCCAAGATGACCCTGCCAAGAAAAGGAAACATGCAAAAGAAGTCGAGATCGTCGATCTCACGAAGAGGGCCACCGGGGAGAAGTTCAGATTACCCCCTATTATCTTCAATAGGGAATCTTTTACGGGAATGACTCTCTGGTCGTGCCCGAGTTGGATGAGAATGTCATCATGTCCAACGAAAAATTAACTAGGATGAAGATTTTATTAGTGAACTGTGTCACATTGCCGGTGACGATTTCTTGTAGTACGTTGAACCAGTCAAGTACGTCTCTCTTGTAGAAATGAAATATGTTATGTGTCGTGATTTTAGCTAGAGCTTCGGCCTTTATGCACTTCATGAAGTAGTCGACGACGACAATCAAATACTTGTTTTGATATGATCCCACAGTGAAGGGGTCGAGGATGTTCGTTTCCCATCGGGCGAATGGCCTTGGGGACGATAGAGTTGTAAGCTTGTTGGGCGGTGCCAGGTGCATGTCCTTGTGGCTTGGAGCTTATCACATTTTATGACATGCTCTTTTGCGTCGCGTTGCATGGTAGGCCAATAGCATCCTGCTTGTAAGGTTTTGCGTGCGAGGGATCTCCCTCTGGGGTGCTGAGCGTTGATTCCATTACGGATTTCCTAGAGGATGTGGGGGACCTTGGTATCTTCGACGCACTTCAGGATAGGGGTGGAGAATCCTCATTTCTAGATCTTATCCTCGACCAGGATGTACGAGCAGGCCATGTGTTTAGTCACGCTGACCACTTTCTGGTTGGAAGGCAGATCCCCCGTGGTGAGGTATTTGTACATCAAGGTCATCCAACTGTCATTATCGTCGATGGCATTCACGTCGACATGCGTGAAGGGTTTTTCAATTCTTGGATGAGGGAATATCTCTTAGATGACGGACTTATTTCTGCCCTTTTTCCTCGTGCTGGCAAGCATTGACAAGATGTCTGTCCGGGTGTTGTGCTCGCGAGGAACATGTTTGACTTCCCAAGAATCAAACTTTTTCACTTTTTCTTTGACCAGGGTTAAATATTCGACGAGATTGTCGTTTTTGGCCTGGTATTCTTCCCGCACTTGGGAGGCGGCAAGCTGGGAGTCGGTGAGGATCTTTACTTCTTTCGTGCCCAGATCCTTAACTGAGTGTAGCCCAGCGAGGATGGCTTTGTACTCGGCTTGGGTTTTCGAGGCTAGTAAGAACAGGTCCAGGGAGACCTCAATCGAGATTCCCTCCTTTTTCCGAGGATGATGCTTACTCCATATTCCCTGTTGATCTAGACGATCCATCTACGTAGATGCACTACAAGAAAAAAAGATTTACGACACTTGAGTTGCGACATTTATCACAAAACCGTCCTTATTCCTGGATTGTGACGGTTGTCACGACAGTTAGGGTCACATGTCGCATACTTTTTGCAACAGTTATCATAAAACCGCCCTTATTCATGGACTACGACATTTGTCACGGCGGTTTAGGCCAACCGTCACAAATTTTTTAGGCATGTTGTGTAAAATAATTGCGACAGTTACCAAATAACCGTCATCTTTCCACACTCGCGACGGTTAGGACGAACTGTCGCGACTACTTTAGCCAATCATAATCACAACTTTTTTTATCAAATCACAACGTTTTTTATTCCCTTACTCTCCCAATTTTTTTCTTTCATTTTTATTTTCCCACATTTTCATTTTTATTAATTAATTTTAATAATAATTAAAATAATAGTAATAGTAATTTTATTAACAATGATAATAATTAATTATGTCAATATTAATAATATTTATTTATTTTTTACAATATAATAGCAATATTCATACTACAACATTCTATAAAAAAAATAAAAATATAACATTAACATACATTAAAAAACGAGAATCATATTCACGCTCTAGAAACTCATTTTTCTTCTCGCACTGGTCCGCCGTTTTTTCTTCACCATCTTCAATCCTTCGTCCTCCATAAACCTAATAACACATACTACAACCAGTAGCGGATCCAAAATTATTTGTTTGTGGGGCTAAAAATTAATCTATGTATTTTGAATAAATAAATTACTAGAAACACTTATAAAATATGATTATAGTAATAAATTAAAATCAAAATACATAATTTTTTGTAGAAATTATAATTAATTTTATTAAAATATTTTATGTATCAAAATTAAATTATAAAAATTAAAACACTATATATACTCAAAACAAAACTTTATTTTTAGAAAAAAAAAATTATAGTAAAAATTAAACTCAAAATAATATACCTAAGATTAAAGTATCAAAATTAAACTATATATCAAAATTTTATAAAATAAAAATTTTAGAAACAATTTTTATAATAAAAATTAAATCCAAAACTAAACTATATATATTTAAAATACTATAAAATCTTAAATAAATAAAAGATTAGCCAATTTCCATTTATTGAAGAAAAATAAAAGAGTTTTCATTAAAAAAAATGAAAGAAAAAATTAAAATAAATCTACATCACGACAGTGAAACTGCCGTCCCTATTGCATTCCATTCACAACCGCATTCCATTAACAAAGTCGCAACGGTGATTTCACCCGTCCTCCAAAAATTCATCTTTCGCGCTAAATCTAAGAACTCATTCCACTTCTTACGTTTTATTTCTCTTCTTTTTTAGAAACAACGCTCACGCCCTTAAGAAAGAGGGAAACATACATCAATTCGAATCATCATCAAAGAAACCACCATCAATTCAAATCTTAACAGGTTTGTCTTCTCAAACCCTAAATTACTTATCAAATCATAAGTTCCTTCTGAAACCCTGAATCAAATCCTGAAATGGAAGTGGAGTCCTTAAATGGAAACTTACAATTTGTATCTGTCAAACTTCTGTAAGAAAAGGTAATTATGATAGCCAATAGTACCTTTTGAAAACATATCTAACAAAGAATATTGTGTTTGTGTCTTGATGTGCAGACCTCTTGCTTTAGGTTTTTGAAAAACTTACAATTGATTAGTTCTTCCTTAAGCGGCGAGTTTCTTCCAAAGTTTTGTAATAGCTATTTTGTATAGTTTATTTATAGGCAGTCTTTTTAATTTATTTTAGATGGATCTTTACCGGCTTACCGCTTAAACCTAGATACATTTTAGGATCAACAAGATTATTGATACATCTCGAGGCATATAATCACATAATGTATATAATGTATATCTAGTTGTATGGATCTAAATTGTTAGATTCTTGAATATTGGATATACCATTTTTGTGTTACATGGTTTATCTGATTATTAAGTGCGGGCTAATTTGATAAAATAGTAATCTGCAATAAACATGACAAGTTCATAAGTATCAACCACACATGAGGAAAGATAAGGCTTGGTTGTTGTTATTGTATGGATCTAAATTGTTGGATTTGAAATTTTTCCATCGGAATGTTATCTGTTTGCTTATTCATTTTGCCAATAGGGAACTCACTCAAAAAAATCTGTTAGTAAAGCCAGCGGGACTGTGAGAAATCCTTGGAACCAAAAGGGGACTGGTTGAGCAAGGCACGAGTCATTGCACGTGCCTCAGGTACAAGACATTATTTAAACGAAATCTAGCCTATCTTTATTCGTTCTTTTTTCAAAGTATATTCCTCATCCCATTCTATGGGGGAAATTAATATATTTTATGAATGAAAAAAATTCAGGTGTGGTTCTATAATGCATGGTCTTAAGCCCCAGAGTGATGCTTTCAAAGTCAATAAGAAGGTTAGGCGACTGGGACCAAATATTTCTCTATCAAATCGGGGTGAAGAAGGAAAGTCAAGTCTCTTCCTTTATACCCATCCTTGCCCTCACCGTCTTCCTAAAAAAATTAAATCATATAGAAGCAACTTCACAAAATTGTTGTTGAGTGTAGGCAAAATTATGTAAATCAAAGCATGAATTACATTAGTCTCACAAATACTTATACACACCAACACCAACTTTCAAATATAACAATAGTCATTATTACTAGCACTAACATACATACTCACTACAGTTACTGTGGTTAAGTTTTATTATTACCACTTATCGTTAATCTTGTTACTTTGTACTTTACTATAACTACTTTTTGCACAGTTTGTTATGTTGAGCTGAGCTGTAATGGTTGTAACAAACTTGTTTTTCTAGAAACTTTTGGTTCATAAACGTTTGAAATTTTGTTATAGTTTGTGATAACAATACAACCAGTTATATAAATTGCAATTCATGTGACTTTTTTACAAACATTAGAGCAAGAATTGGAGTTGAATAGCAGAGAGAGAAAACGATGTGTTACACATACCAAAAGACTGATTCACCTGACTATTCTTCTTCCAGTGTAGAAACTGAGTTACGTCTAATGCATATGACTCATTCATCTTCTTCATCTTCATATTCTTTCTCTCTTATTTTAGTCATTCTCTCATAATGCAATGCATGTTTATACGATTTTATCATTTTTGTTACCAGATTAGTTTTTGATTTTGATAATCTAACAATTTAATGAAAATATAGTTTGTTAATCTATAATGATTTATTGAATTTTAACTTCCTCTCTTCAATACAATTCGACAATAAATTTCAGGATAAATTATTTATGCATGAAAAACAAAGAAATTGTGTGTCCAGTATTAATGCAATGTAGCAGTTCCATAGCAACCCAGAAAACAAAGGAACTTGTTTTAATGGTTGACATTTGTCATACCCTAAATTTTGACCAAATGTTTTAGCATTTTTCATTCACCTGACACATTTTTATCATAGTATTGAAAATTAATCATTTCTCCGTCATAAATCACACTAATAAAAAATCTAACCGTTTCTCCATAGCAAATAATAATAATAATAAGTATTCATTTCCCTTAAAACAAACATCTTAGCAAACCCCTTCAGAAGAAGACAAAGACATAAATCAACATTCAATCGCATAGTTAGTCTAAGAGGTTCCCGTTGAGTACAACGGACGTGAGGGGTGTTAATATCTTCCTCTTGCGTAATCGACTCCCGAACTTAGAATTTGGTTTCATTGACCATTTCTTATCCTTATTAGGTTGTGTCTATATATTCCTTTTCTTTAGTTAGAATAAATAGAATTAGGTGGAAACTCTGTTATTTTTTCCGCGTCCATCGCGAGGATCGTATTTTTCGAGGTACGACAGCTGACGACTCTGCTGGGGAGAAAATGCATACCTTATGCATAAGAGAGTCGAGCCTAACTTAGTTAACTTTGCATTTAAATTTTGCTTTGTTTTCTCTGTCTTCTTTATATTTACTATATTTGTTATGATTGTTTGTTTATTTGTTCTTTTATTTCTCTCTCTTTATTTATATAAGTTTATATTTGCTTGTTGGATCTTAGGATGACATCACAAGTAAAAGCTGAGCTTTGGAAAAAGAAGAGGGAACACCTAAGTTAGAATTGGTAATTATTAGTGTTAGTCTCCAAGGACTCGCTTCTTGAAAGCCTAGCATAAAATCTCCCCCAGAGAGTAGACATATTCGTAGATTTTGTCATAACGCAGCTATCCTGTCCCGTGACTTGATTCATGAAAGGGCTGTGACTCTAGGACTCACTCCTAGAACCAATTTCAATATTGGTAGTTGTGTAGTGTTAGTCTCCGAGGGCTTGCCCCTTTGTGAGCCTAGCATGAGAACTCCGCTAAAGGTAGACCTTATCGTTATTATCGTCATAATGCAGCCAGCCTGCAGAAGGACGTTTAGTACGATAAACGTCTGTGACCTTGAGTATCCTAATACCACCATCGTAAAGACTATCCCGTGAGTGGGTTTTATGAGTAAAGAATCTAGAACTCCCTTTTTGTCAATCTGATTGCTCTTCCAAATATGAATTTACTTCCGATGTTCTTCCAGATATGTCTTTTATTCTGATTGGTTTTCCAGAACTCCCTTTTGTGTCTATCTGATTTCTCTTCCAGATATGAATTTACTTCCGATGTTCTTCCGGATATGTCTTTTATTCTGATTGGTTTTCCAGAACTCCTTTTTGTGTCTATCTGATTGCTCTTCCAGGTATGACTTTGCTTCCGATGTTTTTCCGGATATGTCTTTTGTTCTGATTGATTTTCCAGAACTTTCTCTCGTGTCTATCTGATTGATCTTCTAGATATGACTTTGTGTAACACGGTGGGAGAACTGACTTTAGTTATGTTGCGGATAGCAAGAGTCGCCACCGACTTTTATTTTATCCAAAGGAAAGGCATAAAAGAACAGGAAAGACCTTTTAAAATATTTTTTGGGTTCGGGGGGTAGGTTATGTAAAGGGAAGGTGTTAGCACCCTTTACATCCATGGTTATCCATGGGCTCTTAGTTACTTAGCTCACTTTAAAATGTTTTTGAGAAGTGTAGTGTGTGTTTAGAAATTTTCTTAAGTACTTTATAATGATCCATGTACGGATATATATATAAAGCCTTTGTTTTGAAAATTGCTTGAAAAATGTGAAGTGTTTGAAATGTTTTTGAAAAGTGAGCAAGTACATAAGAGGAACCTACCCTAAGTTAAATCTTTTATGTTCTTAAATATCCTTTAAATGGTAAGACTATCCCTATTATTAAGGAATAGGTAGTCATTACCTTGGATGTATGAGGGACAAGTGAAGGGACAACTGTTATTTAGGCAATTGTAAAGTGTATAAGCAATTCGAAGGGATTTATCATCTTTTATTCGAAAGGGACAAGATCATTACGAAGGCAACCATGAAGGGACTTGATCTTTTTATCTGTTAAGGGACTAGATGATATGAGAGAAGGGACTTTGCTTTACACCTTACTTGACCTTTTATTTAGGCAACATGAGAGGTAACCCCTAAGAAGTGAGACGGCGATCCAGGATCGACTTACGTGTGTGAGTGTACCAATTCAAATATTTATCTTTAAGTTTTAATGATCTAAATTCAAATTTACATACAAACATGTTTTACACTCCCTATTTTACTAACCATGGCATTTAAAAAATAAATAATAAAAATTACTACAACTATTACATAAATGGTACAATTACATAATAATAATTAAAATAAGTAAATAAATAAATAATTAAATGGGTTAGTAATAATAATAATAATAAATAATCACATAATAGATAAATAAATAAATAAAAGGGGTTAGTAGTAATAAAATAAATAAGAATAAGATAAAAGAATTAGCATAAATAATAAATTAAAGTTCAATTTTAAATGAATAATTATTTTTAAAGATTTTTAGTAAGAGAAATAAAGAATAAATATTGTATACTAATAAAATATGATTAATAGTCTAATTATTTAAAAAATATCTAATCAAAATTAAATAAGCATAAATTATATATATAAAATAAAATTAGGGTTTAATTATTTAATTAAAATTATTTACGTGTGAAAACTATATTCAATAATAATTATAAACAAATTATAAAATAATGTACATAATTAAAATTTACAAATAAATAAATTAAGATTTATAATATAATTAAAGTTTATAAAAAATATTAGGATTTAGAAAATATTAGGTTTTTATATGAAAATATTAAGGTTAATATAAATAATTTAGGGTTTATGATTTTAGAAAATAGAAATAAGGTTTTATTTATTAATTTACAAAACAAATTCAATTATTTACAAATTATATTTATTTAATAATATGAACATATAAAATATAAATAATTAAATTTTGAAAATAAGGTTTGATTAAAAAAAACATGAATTTTAGGGTATAAGAAATAATATATGTTCATTTTAACATTTTAAGAAATTAATTAAATTTAATTATAAAATATAAACAAATAAAATAAAGGAAAGAAAAAAAGAAAGAAAACATACCTGGGGCTGGGATCGAACCCAGGCCCTAGGCTTTATTCCCTCAAAACCAACATGCCAGCCACTGGGCTACGCGCGCGCAGGTGATATGGAGTGAGTACCATTGTGTTTTGTTCCTTCACTTGTAAAAATCATAAAAAACAAAATAATGCAAAATGGCCTGGGGGAGGTTTGAACCCAGGACCATTCGTCTCATGCGCGCATACACCAACCAACTGAGTCAGGCTATATCAATTGAAATAATATTAACAATAAATAAAAAAATATTATGTCAAATATTTGAATCTGGATTTTGGCGCGCTGACTTCATCTCCTTCCTTGGAATTTCGTAGGTTTTCCTGCGAATTTTATTGGGAAATCTCCTGCGAATTTACCTGCGTTCAAAAACCTACAAAATTCGTAACATTCTATATCCATACAATTTTGCCAAATTGATCATGCCAACATGATCAATACAGTTCATTCATCTTATTTATGTTATTAGAATGTATTTATATAAGCCGAATCAAGAAACCCCAATTTCAAGCTTGAAACCCTAACATGGCATCTCAATGTTTAGTCACGGTTTCTTCAATGTTTTTGCCCAGAAACCTTCTATACATGATAACAAACAAAGTTAGAAGCACAAAAACAATTGATAGTGGATAAATTAATGGAATCGAAAATCAAAACAAGAAGAGGAAGATGCGTTCGGGTTGTGCAATATGGCATGATTCAAAGGCATGTAAGGGGTGGTTTTGATTCAGGGAAGCTATAAAGAAGCTTGTAGTGTCCTTAAAATACCTTGAAAACCCCTGCAAAGTAGAATCCGAAAATTGATTTTTTTGATGAAATTTGAAACTTTGAAACTTGTCTTTGAGGCAGCAAAATCGTCCCTATGCATTGTGATGAGTTTGTATACTTATAGAAGAATGGAATTAGGTCAAAATAACATGGATTTATGGGCCTTGATGGATACCTTGAGTGTGAAGAAATCTCTTTGCCAAATTAGTCAAAAAATCAAATATTTTCATGCTATAATGCCTTAGCACGAATTTGGATGGTTTTGAATCAACTTAAATGGTCATTAAGAGTTTCTAGAAGAAGAATCACTTTTAAATATTCAATTTCCATATTTTATTTTGATTTAAAATGATTTTAAATGGATAAATCAAAATAAATAAAATAAAAATAATAAAAATCTGAATAAATGAGGATTGGGTCGTGCATGATGTCATGTTGAAGTTTGGATCACAAAATTGCAAGCCCATTTGGAAGAAATTGGTTTTAAAGCCCTATTTGCTTCATAAACCTCCCAAAAATTTCCCAACTTTGCAAGGGCACAAATCCTTCAATTTTAATGATATGAGGGTTTTCCTTGACATTTTGGAAAGATTAAAGAGTCCTCAAACCAACCCCATTGGTTTCATGTCCATATCTTTTATCATTCTCAAGTTATGCTCTTTTGAAGTTGTTGACTTTTTGTTGACTTTCAAAAGGACCTATAATGTCTTAGCTCATACCTTCCAAATGAAGCATTTTTGGGATTGGCTTGTGAGACACAAAGTTGTATAGAATTCAATTTCCTTCAAAATGAGATTTGGATGGGAAAAATTTGATGAAGCATGTGAAAGTTATGGCTGGTCAAAGTTCAGTTGACTTTTCCTATGAAAACCCTAATTTAGAAACTCCTGATTCTTGATGATCTGAAATCTCCTTGATGAATCATGATCAACCCTTGATCAAATGATGAATTTTAACTCATATACTTGATGTTGGCAAAAAATCATGAAGTTTGACTTTGGTTTGACCATATTTGACCTCAGTTTGACTTTTTAACTGCTTTGACTGATTTTGACCTATCTGATCATTTGACTGAGCAAACTTTTGGGAAAAGTCTTGAAACTTGTCATGGGGATTCTTAAACACATATAAGATGTTATGAAGCTCACTTGAAGTCTTGGAAGTCCATTTAGCCTGATTAAATTCAAAACCCTAGTTTGGGATGCATTGCTTAGGAGGATGCATTGTCTGAGGGAAATGTCAAATCTTCTGACTAATTGTGAACTTTGTGAACCTTGTGAACCTCATAAGATGTCTTGTGAACCTTGTGAACCTCGTGGGAGGTCTTGTGAGCCTTGTGAACCTCATGGGAGGTCTTGTGAACCTTGTGAACCTCATAAGATGTCTTGTGAACCTTGTGAACCTCTTAGCACACAAAGTTTTGTTTTGTGAGGGCAAATTTTGGGGTGCAACACTTTGCTTCCGATGTTCTTCCGGATGTGTCTTTTGTTCTGATTAATTTTGTAGAACTTTCTTTCGTGTCTATCTAATTGATATTCCAGATATGACTTTGCTTCCGATGTTTTTCCGGATGTGTCTTTTGTTCTGATTTATTTTCCATAACTTTCTCTTGTGTCTATCTGATTGATCTTCCAGATATGACTTTGCTTCCGGTGTTTTTCCGGATACGTCTTTTGTTCTGATTGATTTTCCTGAACTTTCTCTCATGTCTATCTGATTGATCTTCCATATATGACTTTGCTTCTGATGTTTTTTCGGATATGTCTTTTGTTCTCTGATTGATTTTCCAGAACTTTCCTTCGTGTCTATCTGATTGCTCTTCCAGATATGAATTTGTAAATCCGATTGATTTTCCTTCGAATTTGTTGCCTCTCTTTCCAAGTATTATTGGATACTCTTTGTCACCTTGACGAATTTCCAAAATATTTTGTATTTCTCAGCTTTTATTTATTTCTCAATGTTCTCAAACCATTCCCACAGTGAAATTCTCTCTTGTTGGCCTGTTTCATGTGACATCATTCCCCGCATAACTCAATCATTCATGCGTTCATTAACATTGTATCTCATCCACATTTGGTTAAAATTCTAGGTATTTTGATATTTAATCCTTTTTTTTACCTTGAATGCAACAAAAAAAAACATCTTTTCTATTCAAACATTCAAGTTCAAGATGATTAAATAGGGGCATCTGTCATGCCCTAAATTTTGACCAGATGTTTTAGCATTTTTCATTCACCTGACACATTTTTATCACAGTATTGAAAATTAATCATTTCTCCGTCATAAATCACACTAATAAAAAATTTAACTGTTTCTCCATAAAAAATAATAATAATAAGTATTAATTTCCCTTAAAACAAACATCTTAGCAAACCCTTTCAGAAGAAGACAAAGACATAAATCAACATTTAATCTCATAGTTAGACTAAGAGGTTCCCGTTGAGTACAATGGACGTGAGGGGTGCTAATACCTTCCTCTTGCGTAACCGACTCCCGAACTTAGAATGTGGTTTCGTTGACCATTTCTTATCCTTATTAGGTTGTGTCTATATCTTTCTTTTCTTTAGTTAGAATAAATAGAATTAGGTGGAAACTCTGTTGTTTTTTCTGCATCCATCGCGAGGATCGTATTTTTTGAGGTACAACAATATTTCAGTAGAATCTTGCTTCTCAAATTGGCTCCCACTAGGGTAAATAAATAGATTCATACTAGGATTACTAGCATTTTATTATATTTTTAATGATGTGTGC
Source organism: Lathyrus aphaca (assembly GCA_963966055.1). Taxonomy (NCBI): domain Eukaryota; kingdom Viridiplantae; phylum Streptophyta; class Magnoliopsida; order Fabales; family Fabaceae; genus Lathyrus; species Lathyrus aphaca. Next base: position 31,392,532 of record OZ014525.1, read on the forward strand.
TACATTTTGAATTTGGAATACTTGCATTTACTCAATCATGCAGTCTTTGATCTGAGTTATATGCTAAAAATGGACGATTCATATTTTAAGTTTGTATTTTGGAATTGATTTACCGAAATCAAAATTTAGGCCTTTTATCTTGATTTTACGTCCCAGATCGTGTGACTACAAAGACTTGCATATGCATTTCAATTTTATTCTTATTTTGTTTGATGTATTACAGCCACGTCATGACATAATTTTAAGAACTTGGTGTTGCACCCCAAAATTTGCCCTCACAATACAAGACTTTGTGTGCTAAGAAGGTTCACAAGGTTCACAAGCTTCACAATGTTTACAAGACCTTTTATGAGGTTCATGAAGTCTACAAGTCACTTTATGAGGTTCACAAGGTTCACAAGACCTCCCATGAGGTTCACAAGGTTCATAAGACATCTCATGAGGTTCACAAGGTTCACAATTAGTCAGAAAGTTTGACAATTCCCTCAGACAATGCATACTCCTAAGCAATGCATCTTAAATTAGGGTTTTGACTTTCATCAGGCTAAAGGGACTTCCAAGACTTCAAGTGAGCTTCATATCATCCTATATGTGTTCAAGAATCCCCATGTCAAGTTTCAAGACTTTCCCAAAAGATTTGCTCAGTCAGATGATCAGATAGGTTAAAATCAGTCAAGGTAGTTAACAAGTCAAACTGAGGTCAATTGTGGTCAAACCAAAGTCAAACTTCATGATTTTTTGCCAACATCAAGTATATGAAGTAAAATTCATCATTTGATCAAGGGTTGATCATAATTCATCAAGGAAATTTCATATCATCAAGAATAAGGAGTTTCTAAATTAGGGTTTTCATAGGAAAAGTCAACTGAACTTTGACCAGCTATAACTTTCACATGCTTCATCAAATTTTTTCCATCCAAAGCTAATTTATAAGGAAATTGAATTCTCTACAACTTTGTGTCTCACAAGCCAAGCCCAAAAATGCTTCATTTGGAAGGTATGAGCTAAGACATTATAGGTCCTTTTAAAAGTCAACAAAAAGTCAACGACTTCCAAAGAGCATAACTTGAGAATGGTAAAAGATATGGACATGATACCAAAGAGGTTTGTTAGAGGACTCTTTAAGCTTTCCAAAATGTCCAAGAACACCCTCATAGCATTAAAATTGAAGGGTGTGTGCCCTTGCAAAGTTGGGAAATTTTGGGTTGGTTTATGATGAAAATGGAGGTCTAAAACCAATTTCTTCCAAATGGGCTTGTCAAATGATGACCCAATCCATACAATAACTTCATGCACGACCCAAGTCAATAAAAATCAGATTTTTTATTATTTTATTTTTGTTTATTTTGATTTAATTCATTAAAAATCATTTTAAATAAAAATAAAATATGAAAATGTAAGATTTGAATTGGATCAAGCTTCTAGAAATTCATAAATTTGATTAGAATTGAAGTGGAAAGAAAATCATGAGAATTAGCCAAAAATAGCAAGTGTTCATACAAGAATATTTGATTTTTAAGGCATGATATTTTTGAATCTTTTCATATCAAATCTTCTACACAATGACCTAGTTTTTCAGCCTCATTTGATCCTCCTATAAGTACTTAACACAAACCTAGCACAAGCCACGATTTTCACAGCCTCAAGGGTAAGTTTCACACTTCAAAATTCAAGCTAAAAATTCAAATTCGGTTTTGACATTCCAAGGCATTTGAAGGTAAACTAAGGACACAACTATGATCCTTGGTCATCATAGAATCGAAACCAATCTTCCATTGCATCAAAACCATGCCATAATGCATAAACCGCATCTTGTTTGTTCTTGAATAATTTTTTTCCGATTACACTAATCCAATGCGTTCTAACGAATTTTGTTTGTTCAATCATGTTTGTGAGGTTGTATGGAGTGTTTCTGGACAATTGAATCAAAGCTTCATGGCTTGAATCGTAATCGGCCATTGTTAGGGTTAGAGCTTCAAAATTGGGGGTTCATGGAATACCTAATATAAATAGATAATGAACTCATATTTGGACTGTAATCGTTGCATAGATCATGTTTGCAGGTTCAATTTGATGAAATTTTACTCGTATGATGATGTATATGATTCGCAGGTTTAAAACGCAGAAAAATTCGTAGGAATTTTCCCAAGAAAATTCGCAGGAAATCCTACGAATTTGAGGTTGAAGATGAAGATGTTCTGGCGCGTTTTCCAGAATTTGAATTTTTGTTTAATATTTTATGAATTAATTTCTATTTTATTTCACAAGCGTACAACTTGTCTCAGTGGAAGGAAGCGCATGTGTATTGCTATAGGACCTGTGTTCGAATCCTGGCTTTGTACATTGTTTTTTCTTATTTTTCAGGATTAATCATGAAACATTATATATTATGTTTTATTGCCACTACTTTAACAGATGCGCTCACCCAGCAGGATTGGTCATGTACTTGTGTGTTTGTGTGTAAGGTCCTGGGTTCGAATCCCCCAGGCCTTTTGCTTGTTTTCCTTTTTTTTTTTGATTTTTTAGGTTGAACGCATAAAACCAATTTCACTCTCCCTTTTATTACACGCGCGCTGATGGCCTGGTGGTGTGTTTTGTTGCTAGCAAGCAGAATGTCCCGGGTTCAAACCCCAGCCAGGTAAGTTTCAATTTTTTGCTTCTTTTTCTATTTTGTTTAATTGATTTTGTTTTTATTAATAATCATAGAAATAATTAAATAATTCTATAAATATATATTCAATGTTTTCTAAAATTCTAACCTTATTTTTCTTAATTCAAAATTTTTTTTTTTTATTATTATGTATTTAGATTATAATATGTATATTAAATTAATTTTGTAAATAAAACAAACCCTAATTTATTTTTCTCTAAACACCTAAAAAAAAACCTAATTTTATTTTCTAATTTTTTGTAAATATAATTATTATGTACATATTTTATTTAATATAAGTAATTTTTCGTAAATATAATTATAATCTATTTTTTTTTATAATATGTAAATATTTCTATAACTTGTTTATAATCTAAATTTTTTGCATAAATAATTTTTTAAATATATGTTTAAAAATAATTTAATAATTTGTATATAATTCAAAATGTTATAATAATTACTTAATTGTTCATATTTTCTTTTTTTTTTTTTTAAATAATTGTCCATATTAAAATCTAATCTTTTAATTATTATACCATTCTTTTTGCTTATTATTTTAATTATGTTCTTATAATATTTTTGCTAACTCCATTTATTTTAATTATTATTATTATTACTAATCATGTTTATTACTAATCCATTTGTTTTTTAATTATGCTTATTATTATTATTTCACTAACCCCATTTATTTTTAATTATTATTACTAACCCAATTAAATTGCTTAATTATTTTAATTATTATATTTTGCTTATTTAGTTATTTATTTTGCTATCTATTTTAATTGCTTATTATCATTGTTGTAATTGCTCCTTGGTGTAATTTTTTGTAATATTTAAATTATTTATTTTTCATGCTATGGTTAGTAAAAATAGGGAGTGTAACATGTATTTGTATTTAAAATTGAATTTAGATCATTTAAATTATCAGATAAATATAAATTAAACACTCACACACGTAAGTCGATCTTTGATCGCCATCTCACTTTCTAGGGTTGCCTCTCATTGTTGCCTATTCAAAAAGGTCAAGTAGGGTGTGTAAAGCAAAGTCCCTTAAAAGAAAAGTCATCTAGTCTCTTAATAATCAAAGATCAAGTCCCTTAAATGGTTGCCTTCATAAAGATCTTGTCCCTTTCGAATAATGATGACAGTCCCTTCAAAATGCTTAATACACCCTACAGTTGCCTTCATTAACCAGATGTCCCTCACTTGTCCCTTACATCCAAGGTAATGACTACCTATTCCTTAATAATAGGGATAGTCTTACCACTTAAAGGATAAAGAACAGAAAGACTTAAACTTTAGGGTAGGTTCCTCATAGTTACTTGCTCACTACTTCAAAACAAATTTCAAACAATTTTCAAACACAAGTTTTTTACGCATCCGTACATGGATCATTATCAAACTCTTATGAAAATTTCTATTCACACACTTCACATTTTAAAAAAACAATTCAAAGTGAGCTAAGTAACTGAGAGCCCATGGATAACCATGGATGTAAAGGGTGCTAATACCTTCCCTTTACATAACCTACCCCCCGGACCCAAAAATCTTTTAAAAGGTCTTTCCTGTTCTTTTATGCCTTTCTTTTGGATAAAATAAAATTCGGTGGCGACTCTTGCTATCCGCAACATAACTAAAGTCAGTTCTCCCACCGTGTTACAGAACTGGCGACTCTGCTGGGGATTTAATAAAAGAGGGGTACCCTTAGGAATTAGATCACTTTAAAATTGTTTGTCTTGTTTCCTTTATACTTATCTGTTTGGTGCTCTTATGTGTGAAAGATCCTAACCCGGATCTAGTGTACCTTAGGTAAATGGCAATAGACCAAGGAAACTGTACGGCGTATACCGATATGGTTGATCTGGTGGCCATAGTTAGTGTGACTTCTTGGTTGGTGCTTATGTTCCTTAAGTCAAGTTGAGGATAATATGAGGCTGCCATATGTTGTCAATGCACTAACTAACTTTTAGAACCCTAGTTATCCCATCTTGGCCTTTAGAAAAGTAGTGAGATAACCGGCTTTGGTGAAGACTGAAGTTGGTTGATACTCGATACTACGCTCATTGAGATTCTAAACTTGGAGGGTTTTGGTTGGCAAGTAAGTTGCCTACTAAACAACCACCCTTGTGAAGGATCAATGATATTGAGATCCCTTAGAACCTGGTTACTTTTGTAGGACAGGATGAACCAACTAACTTCAGGGGAGGGTACTTACCTTTGAACCTCATGCAAGCCTTCAAACCTAGGGCTATTGTGTGACTTGTTTGTGTGTGCCACATGTTTGTGATTGAGCATAACATCATGACATCATCATGCATCATAAGCATGGCATTTTCACTAACCATTTCAAGGACCAAAGGATTTATCTTTGTTCTTTGTTGCAGGTCATGGCTTCTGCTCGTAGAAACACCATCAGGATCAACTTTGTGGGCATACCTGCTAAGCTTAAAGAGTTGGTTTCTCAAGTGTCTGATCATTCCCAGTTCATCAAGAGACATGGTCACCTATTGGATCTAGTCACTTCAGGGTTCAATGAAGACATGATGAGTGTTCTGTTTCAGTTCTTTGACCCTAAGCACCATTGCTTTACATTCCCTGACTATCAGCTGGTTCCAACCATGGAAGAGTTCTCTAAACTTCTGGGCATACCTGTTCTTGATCAAAGACCCTTCACAGGCTTAGAGAAGGAGCTTAAACCAGAGGTTATTGCTGCAGCTTTACATCTGAAGAAGTCTGACATTGTTCTAGAAACGAGAAGCGGAGTCAAGGGTATTCTTGCTAAAGTATTAATGGATAAAGCTCAAGTGTTCTTGAAGGCCATGAGTTATGATGCTTTTGAGGAGATCTTAGCCTTGCTGATTTATGGCTTAGTATTGTTCCCCAATCCAGATCAGTTCATAGACGTTCATGCCATCAACATATTCCTGAGTCACAATCCAGTACCTACATTGCTTGGAGACATCCTACATTCTCTTCACACCCGTACTACAAGGGCAAGAGGAACTTTGATGTGCTGCATACCTTTGCTTTCTAGGTGGTTTATTTCTCACCTTCCTCGCTCAGTAATGAAGAATGAGCAAGGGTTCAGATGGTCCAAGAGGATCATGTCACTTTCTCACTCAGATATCCATTGGTGCTCCAGATCTATGGAGAATGTCACTATCATTGACCGTTGTGGGGAGTTTCCTAATGTGCCACTTCTAGGCATAAGAGGAGGCATCACCTACAACCCCTCTCTAGCTTTACGACAGTTCGGTTACGCTCGGAGTGATGGTCCACATGACATGTTGATTCAGGGCATTGTGTTTGATTACGACAACGATCTTCAAGGGTACCGTCAGAGATTCATACGAGCATGGGGAGAAGTAAATAGGGTTGACAGCAAGACACTGGAGCCTAAGTACACTATTCTTATGGAAGCTTATCTCAGATGGGTACGATCTCGTGCCCAGACTCTCATGATGCCATATCCTGCCGTCCTACCAGTTACCATGGAACCTGTTGCTGAAGGAGACACAGCTTATACCATCCTTCACCCAGACATGCCTACTGATATGGAAGACTTGCAGAGATCATGGATCCAACTGAAGGAGCAAAGGGATACTTTCGAGGCTCATTACAAAGCAAGCCAAGAAAGAGTCCTAGAACTAACAAAGCAACTTCACGAGGAACGGAATCTCAACTCATACCTCAACACAAAGAGGAAACGTCCATGGGAGACTTAAAACCCCATCTTTTGTACTTATTTCATTTCATTTCTGTAAGCCCAAGAGGCAAAACAAATTTATTACTAATAAAAGTTTACTTTCTTGATTGTTTAAGCAAATTTAAATCATGCGGTCCTTGAAAACATTGCATATGCATTCACATATCATTTCATTGCATCACAGGTTTATAATTGTGCACAGGTTTCTCATCTTCTCGCTGTTTATTTCAGCAATGGCTCTTGAACAATCAGTTAAGGATCTCCAGGCACAAAATGCACAATTCCAAGAGCTGATCTTGAACCTGTCCAAGGGGCAGGATGAATTGAAGGCACTGCTGGCCAAAAAGACTAAGAAGACTAGAAGGTCAGGTGGCCTGATCAACATGGGAAGAAGGTTCAAAGGTCTTGCTAAGACCAAAGAACCAGTTGAAGACTATGAATCTGAGGAATCTGAAAAAGAGGGAGGCAGTCTCCACAACACAATGGGGGACTCTGATTTTGAGGCTAATTACTACCATGAGCCTAATGAAGACAAATTCAAGATGCTGGTGGATAGGATGGATTCCATGGAGTTGAAGAAGTCATCTGGGCTGGATTTTGAAGATTTGAGCTTGATATCTGGGGTAGTCATACCCATTGGTTTCAAGGTTCCTACCTTTGTTGTTTATGATGGGGTCTCTTGTCCCAAGCTGCATCTGAGGTCTTATGTCAGAAGAATTCAACCCCACACTGCTGATAAGAAGTTGTGGATCCATTTTTTTCAAGAGAGCTTATCTGGAGCTCAGTTGGAATGGTATTATCAGTTGGAGAGTGTCAATATCAGGGATTGGAATGATCTTGCTGAGGCTTTCTATAAGCAGTATCAATACAATGCTGACTTGGCTCCCACTCGCATGCAGCTGCAAAGCATGTCTATGGGTGCCAAAGAAAGTTTTAAGGAGTATGCTCAGAAGTGGAGGGATTTAGCTGGAAGAGTTCAACCCCCTTTAACTGACAGGGAATTGGTTGATATGTTCATGTGTACGCTGAATGGTCCTTTTTACAGTCATCTCATTGGAAGCTCATCATCTGGCTTCACTGAGTTGATAACGACAGGAGAGCGCGTTGAAAATGGCATAAAGAATGGTAAGATCCAAGTGGGTACTTCCTCATTAGGTGCTGCAAAGAAGCCTCCCACTGGGAAGAAAGAATCCAATGCTGTTTATGGCCAACCTGATCGTAACAGAAGGCATCAGTCTGTTAGTGCAGTTCATATTTCAAATCCAACTCCTGCAACAACAGAGCAACCACAGGGCAACCAACAGAGGGCTAGAAGACAGTTCACTAAGATCAACATGTCAATGGCTCAGGCATTGCAGCACTTGTTGAAGGCTGAACTTATTACTTTGAAAGAGGCTCCTCAGAATCCTAATGTTACCTCTCCCAGGTACAATCCCAATGCACGGTGTGCATACCATTCAAACTGTCAGGGACATGATACCAATAACTGCTGGGTCTTGAAGAACAAAATTCAAGATATGATTGATGCTGGAGAGATTGAGTTTGACCCTCCGGGTACTCCAAATGTGATTACTGCTCCAATGTCAAATCATGAGAAGACTGTCAATGCCATTGAGGAAGATCTGCATATCCATTCAGTTGCGGAGTTGACCACACCATTGTCTGTCATCAGAGAGAAGTTAGTACAAGCTGGGTTCTTTCTGGGTTGTCGTGAAGATTGTGTTTATTGTGAGTATAATCCAGATAAGTGTTGGAGGTTGAAGGATGGAATTCAACGTCTCATGAATAATTACACCATAGTGTTCGAAAGGAGACTACCTTCTGTGGAAAGTATGGTAGATCATATTACGCAAGGTAAGAAGACTGAAGAGATTGACATGGTTGATAAAGTACCAGTAAGGATCACTTCAAAGGGACCTATTAAAATCACCCATCAGGGTCCAATCAAAATTACTGCTGAAGGTCCTGTGAGAGTTGTTGCTGAAGCCAGAGTGGCTCCTATGGTCATTACCACTTCTGGTCCTATTCCGTATACGTCTGATAAAGTTGTGCCTTGGCATTATGGGTCCGATGTTTATATCCATGGTGTTAAGCAGGAGCCCTTAGCTGATATGCCTGTTGATGTTGACAATATTGCTGGATCTAGTAAGATCACATGTAGTGGAAGAGTCTTCACCCCTCCAGTGACTTCCAAGAATGCAGTTACTCCTGCTGCTACTTCCACCACTGATGCTCGGGGCAAAGGTCTTGTTATTGAACCTGTATCTACTGATGTGCCAACTGCTGATGATCTTGCTAAGCAGATGGAAGAAGTATTGAAAATCATTCGCAAGAGTGATTATGACATTGTTGATCAGTTGGGGCATACTCCCTCAAAGATTTCTATGTTGTCCTTGTTGTTATGTTCTGAGGCTCATGCCAAGGCCTTGATCAAGTTTCTGAAGACTGCTCATGTACCCAATGCCATTTCTGTTGACCAGTTTGAGAATTGTGTTGCCCACCTGACCTATGATAATGGGTTAGGATTTTCTGATGCTGATTTGACCCCTGCCAAGAGGGATCATAACAGGGCCTTGCATATCTCAATTGAATGCAGTGGCACTACCCTGTCACATGTACTGATAGACAATGGTTCCTCTCTGAATGTGTTGCCCAAGGAAGTCCTGAATAAGCTGAGTTCTGAAGATGCTGTGCTGAAGCCCAGTAGTATTGTGGTGAAGGCTTTTGATGGTTCTAGAAGAGTAGTGCATGGAGAAATTAATCTTCCAATCAAAGTTGGTTCTCAAGTTTTTAATGCTACATTTTATGTGATGGATATTCGTCCTTCGTACTCTTGTTTGCTTGGTCGTCCCTGGATCCATGGGGCAGGTGCTGTAACCTCTACATTACATCAGAAGTTGAGATATCCGGTAGAAGGAAAGGTTGTTACTGTCTATGGAGAAGAAGAATATTTTGTCAGCCATGTAAACACTTTCAAGTATCTGGAAATGGAAGGTGAATACATTGAAACTCCGTGTCAGACATTTGAAGTGGTTCCCTGGATTGTCAATGATTATGTAGCTCCTCCGTTGTCAAGAAAGTTCCTGTAGTCACTAGAGTACCTCCAACAATGGCAATGGCTTCCCTCAACGATGCTAGAGTTGTGGTGGATGAAGGTGGTTGTACTATTTGGGGTCAGCTTCCTGATATCCCATACAAGTCTGACAAATTTGGTTTGGGTTTCACTGCAGAGTCCCAGAAGGCTGTTCGTCGTGCTCGTGCTGTTCGTATCACCAATCAAGGGGTTATGAAAGATCAGATCAATGCTGTGGGAGACTATGATGAAGACTACAACCTGGATGCTTGGATTTTTCCTACTGTGGGTGCTGGACTCAATAATTGGAAAGCTGAAGATGTTATCCCTATCTCCTTTAGTCAGGAGTAAATACTATTACTGTGTTGTTATTTTTAAGTTTGTAATTTCTTGAACAATTGAACTTTTAAGCCTTGTGCCTTACCCGGGGCATAATGGTGTGCTTGTTACGGGATGTCATTTCATTTGCATACTTCATTCAATAAAAATCAGTGGACGTTTCGTTTTCGTAAATATTGTGTTCCTTGTCCTTCTTTCTTTTTATTTTTGTTTTATCAGCTATGTGTTCTTACACACACCCACATCACTAAAATGCAGATCCTCATCCACTCTGGATCCTGTTGATAACAGTTCTACTATTGCCAATTATAATTTCGAGAATCCGATCTATCAAACTGAAGACGAAAATGAAGACGATTGTGAAGTACCTGTAGAGCTTGCTAGGTTGTTACAACAAGAAGAGAAAGCTATACAGCCACATGAAGAGCCAGTCGAAGTTGTGAATCTGGGAACTGAAGAAAACAGGAAAGAGGTCAAGATAGGGGCTGATTTAGAGGGTAGTATCAAGAGCAGATTGATTCAGATGTTACATGATTATGTGGAGATCTTTGCTTGGTCTTATGAAGATATGCCAGGGTTGGATACAGACATTGTGGTTCACCGTTTACCAGTAAAAGAAGATTGTCGTCCAAAGAAGCAGAAGGTTCGTCGTATGCGTCCTGAGATGTCAGAAAAGATCAAGGCAGAGGTAATGAAACAGTTTGATGCAGGGTTCTTAGCAGTGACTTCTTATCCTCAGTGGGTTGCAAATGTGGTACCGGTTCCTAAGAAAGATGGTAAGGTACGTATGTGTGTAGACTACAGGGATTTGAACAGAGCCAGCCCCAAAGATGATTTTCCACTTCCTCATATTGATGTTCTGGTAGACAACACTGCTCAGCATAAGGTATTCTCTTTTATGGATGGTTTCTCTAGTTACAATCAAATCAAGATGGCACCTGAAGATATGGAGAAGACAACATTTGTTATACAGTGGGGCACCTTTTGCTATAAGGTGATGCCATTTGGTTTGAAGAATGCAGGGGCAACATATCAGCGTGCTATGGTGGCTTTGTTTCATGATATGATTCATCATGAGATAGAGGTATATGTGGATGATATGATAGCCAGATCCCAGAATGAAGAACAACATCTTGATCATCTGCACAAGTTGTTTGAGAGGTTGAACCCAAACAAGTGTACTTTTGGAGTTAGATCTGGAAAGCTCTTGGGTTTTATTGTCAGTGGGAAAGGTATTGAAGTGGATCCTGCAAAGGTAAAAGCTATACGAGAGATGCCAGCTCTCCGTACTGAAAAGGAGGTTAGAGGTTTCTTGGGGCGATTGAACTACATTGCAAGATTTATTTCCCAATTAACTGCCATCTGTGAGCCAATCTTCAAATTGTTGAAGAAAGATCAGGTGATGGAATGGAATGACGAGTGCCAGACTGCCTTTGATGAAATCAAGAGATATCTGCTAGAACCTCCAATTTTGATGCCACCAGTTGATGGAAGACCCTTGATTATGTACTTAACAGTGTTAGACAATTCAACGGGGTGTGTATTGGGGCAACATGACGAGTCTGGTCGAAAAGAGCAGGCAATATACTACCTTAGCAAAAAGTTTACCGACTGTGAAACAAGATACTCACTGCTCGAGAAAACTTGCTGCGCTTTGGCATGGGCTGCTCGCCGACTAAGACAATATATGTTGACTCATACTACCTTGTTGATTTCGAAGATGGATCCAATCAAGTACATATTTGAGAAACCTGCTCTCTCCGGAAGAATTGCAAGATGGAAAATGATCTTGACAGAATATGACATACAGTACACTACTCAGAAGGCCATTAAAGGAAGTGTTGTTGCTGATCATTTGGCTCATCAAGCAGTGGATGATTACCAATCAATGAGTTTTGAGTTCCCTGATGAAGACATTATGATTATTACCAAAGAACCTGGACAATATGACGGACCTGAACAAGGATCCCGATGGACTATGGTTTTTGATGGTGCCTCTAATGCACTTGGTAATGGTGTTGGTGTTGTGATTAGTTCCCCTGAAGGTTGTCATACCCCGATTACTGCCAGACTTTGTTTCTATTGTACCAATAACATGGCTGAATATGAGGCATGTATCCTGGGTATTAAAGCTGCTATTGATATGAAGATTCAGTTCCTTGACGTGTATGGAGATTCAGCCCTGGTAGTTAGTCAGATCAAAGGAGATTGGGATACCAAGCATGATAATCTCATTCCTTACAGAGAGCATGTGTTGTCTTTGATCCCACATTTTAAAGAGATTACCTTTGGACATATTCCACGAAGAGAGAATCAGTTGGCAGATGCTTTGGCCACCATGGCATCCATGTTTGAGATCAGCTGGGATGATGAAGCTCCCAAGATTACTATTGATAGATTTGAGAAGCCTGCATACTGCAATGAGATTGACACAGAAGGGGCAGAGGAGAAGCCTTGGTTCTACGAAGTAAAAAGATATCTTGAAGCTCAGGAGTTCCCTGAAGGGGCATCTGTCAAAGATAGGAAGTTCCTGAGAAGGTTTTCTGCTAAGTTCTTTTTGAGTAATGGGATTTTGTACAAACGCAATCATGATTCAACTTTGCTGCGTTGTGTGGATAAGAAGGAAGCAATCGAGATCATGGAAGATATGCATGATGGGATTTTTGGCACTCATTCTAGTGGTCATACTATGGCAAAGAAGATATTGAGAGCAGGTTACTATTGGTCTACCATGGAAGCTGATTGCTATCAACACTCCAGAACGTGTCACAAGTGTCAAATCTATGCTGATAAAGTACATATACCTCCATCACCCTTGAATGTGTTGACTGCTCCTTGGCCTTTTGCCATGTGGGGCATTGATATGATTGGTGAGATCAAGCCTACCGCTTCTAATGGGCATCGTTTCATCCTGGTTGCTATTGATTACTTCACGAAGTGGGTAGAGGCAGCTTCATTTGCATCTGTTACCAAGAATGTTGTGGCTCGATTCATTAAGAATAATCTTATATGTAGGTATGGCATCCCTGAAAGGATTATTACTGACAATGGCTCTAATCTGAACAACACTATGATTACTGATCTTTGCACGCAGTTCAAGATTAAGCATCACAACTCTTCTCCATATCGCCCAAAGATGAATGGGGCAGTGGAAGCTGCTAATAAGAACATTAAGAAGATTGTACAAAAGATGACTGTTACTTACAATGATTGGCATGAGATGTTACCGTTTGCTCTTCATGGTTATCGTACCACAATACGTACTTCAACAGGGGCAACCCCATTCTCTTTAGTCTATGGTATGGAAGCAGTTTTACCCATTGAAGTTCAGATTCCCTCCTTAAGAATTATGAAAGATGCAGGCTTGGATGAAGATGAGTGGATTCAGACCCGACTTGACCAGATAAATTTGATTGATGAAAAGAGGCTAGCAGCAGTTTGTCATGGCCAGATGTACCAGAAACGAATGATCAAAGCTTTTAACAAGAAGGTTAAGCCAAAGGTATATCAGGCTGGTGATTTGGTAATCAAGCGTATCATATTACCACAGGGTGATCCTAGGGGCAAGTGGACTCCAACATATGAAGGACCATTTGTGGTCAAGACAGTGTTCTCAGGAGGTGCCATGATACTTACCACTATGGATGGAGAAGATTTCCCGCAACCTGTAAACGCAGACATAGTTAAAAAATACTACGCATAAAAAGAGACCCGCTAGGTTGACAGGCCTAGGCAAAAATAAGGGCATCCCGGCAAACCAAAAGGGTTTGGGCAAAAATTAGGGATATATATAAAAAGATGTACACCCGGCAAGTCGAAAACCTGAAAAGGCGGCTTGGGCAAAAAAGGGTATCCCGGTGGATTGAAAACCTGAAAGGGCAATCCAGGCAAAAGTTAGGGATTAAAGCGTATGACTATGTCTCGTTTGGATCACCCATGAAACTGCAACCAGTTGTATTACTTACTCAAGCTCGAACAGATAAAGCTCAATCCAATTATTCCCGTCTCAACAGCAGAAGATGAGATACTTGAAGATAATGGCAATAGTAGAATTGAAACTCAATAGGATTATTTCCCACATAGCTGATTTTCTTTGTTTTGTAAAATTTCTTTATGACAAAATCTCCTTACTAGGATTTATGTCTCCTTGTACAAACTTACCCGTGTATGGGTCACTTGTTGATATAAATAAATTCCATCTTTTGAATCCAGATTTACTTTTACCCTATTTACATAAGCGAAACGTCCATTGGTTGTGTTTGAATGTATGCATGCTTTTGAATATGATTGATGTTTACAAGAAATGCATGTATGCTTAATATGATTGATGTTTACCAGAAATGCATGAAAATGCAGTAATAGTATTTACTAAGGACGAACGAGTGATAGATTTCAACAAAGCTTCGCCGGTTCATCTCTACAAAACAGCTACAAACCCTCAGTAGGACGAATCCATCTTCATAAAGTCTCATCTCCCCTGGAATTTATGTCCATCTCTTTTATCCTCATACGGATATACGGGAATTTACTTTCCAATAAGGGTACGACGAACGAAGACGAAGGTTATGTATACCTTACTATCCCCAGCATACGGGAAGTTATCTATACCTTGTTATCCCCAGTAGACGGGAGGTTATATATACCTTGCTATCCCCAGCATACGGGAGTTTATATATACCTTGCTATCCCCAGCATATGGGAGATTATGTATACCCCACTATCGAACGAAGACGGAGGGTCATGTATAATATATTATCAAACAAGACGGGAACCAGTTCCTCATATTCTTCAGCAACGAATCGGGATTTATTTTCCCAGGCCAGCAGTTGTTATACGAAGATATCCAGACACTTCCGGCAGTGTCATATCATACATACATCATTTACATCATACCATAACATACATATCCATGGATACATAATACATTACTTAGGTGCATCATATCATACATGCATACATAATGCATAAACTAATGCTACTATACAGAATGCTACCTTGTTTTCAGGTTAATTATCCAGCAAACAGATTTGTGATTATCAGGATTGCTTTATCCTCCTGAAAAGTTATCATCCCTCAGGATTGCTTTATCCTCCTGAAAGCATATCATCCATCAGGACTGCTTTATCCTCCTGAAAACTTCTAGTACATCAGGATTGCTTTATCCTCCTGAAAGCATATTATTACATCAGGATTGCTTCATCCTCCTGATAACTTCGTATCCCTCAGGAATGCTTTATCCTCCTGAAATTATATTATTACCTCAGGATTGCTTTATCCTCCTGACAGCTTCTTGTACTTCGGGATTGCTTTATCCTCCTGAAATCATATTATTACCTCAGGGCTGCTTCATCCTCCTGATAGATATCATCATTACCTCAGGGTTGCTTCATCCACCTGAAAGCATATTATCAAATATCTCAGGACTGCTTTATCCTCCTGAAAGCTTATTAGGACTGCTTTATCCTCCTGAAAGCACACCATCCATCAGGATTGCTTTATCCTCTTGAAAGTTATCATCATACCTTCATACTTTGGACTGCTATATCCTCCAAGAAATGTATCTGAAGAACTTTTCTCCAAGTGGCATCTTTAAGCCCACTCAAGCATATATAACCAGTCATCAATACCACTCTACGCACCGGTGAGTGCAAATTTTTGGGCTTTTATGTTCAATCCCCTTCAACCTTCCAGGTCATGACTGGAAAATATACCAATCTAACCCCTCAGGTTTCAGAAAATTGAACAGGGGCAGCTGTTGCACCCCAAAATTTGCCCTCACAATACAAGACTTTGTGTGTTAAGAAGGTTCACAAGGTTCACAAGCTTCACAATGTTTACAAGACCTTTTATGAGGTTCATGAAGTCTACAAGTCACTTTATGAGGTTCACAAGGTTCACAAGACCTCCCATGAGGTTCACAAGGTTCATAAGACATCTCATGAGGTTCACAAGGTTCACAATTAGTCAGAAAGTTTGACAATTCCCTCAGACAATGCATACTCCTAAGCAATGCATCTTAAATTAGGGTTTTGACTTTCATCAGGCTAAAGGGACTTCCAAGACTTCAAGTGAGCTTCATAGAATCCTATATGTGTTCAAGAATCCCCATGTCAAGTTTCAAGACTTTCCCAAAAGATTTGCTCAGTCAGATGATCAGATAGGTTAAAATCAGTCAAGGCAGTTAACAAGTCAAACTGAGGTCAATTGTGGTCAAACCAAAGTCAAACTTCATGATTTTTTGCCAACATCAAGTATATGAAGTAAAATTCATCATTTGATCAAGGGTTGATCATAATTCATCAAGGAAATTTCATATCATCAAGAATCAGGAGTTTCTAAATTAGGGTTTTCACAGGAAAAGTCAACTGAACTTTGACCAGCTATAACTTTCACATGCTTCATCAAATTTTTTCCATCCAAAGCTAATTTTTAAGGAAATTGAATTCTCTACAACTTTGTGTCTCACAAGCCAAGCCCAAAAATGCTTCATTTGGAAGGTATGAGCTAAGACATTATAGGTCCTTTTAAAAGTCAACAAAAAGTCAACGACTTCCAAAGAGCATAACTTGAGAATGGTAAAAGATATGGACATGATACCAAAGAGGTTTGTTAGAGGACTCTTTAAGCTTTCCAAAATGTCCAAGAACACCCTCATAGCATTAAAATTGAAGGGTGTGTTCCCTTGCAAAGTTGGGAAATTTTGGGTTGGTTTATGATGAAAATGGAGGTCTAAAACCAATTTCTTCCAAATGGGCTTGTCAAATGATGACCCAATCCATACAATAACTTCATGCACGACCCAAGTCAATAAAAATCAAATTTTTTATTATTTTATTTTTATTTATTTTGATTTAATTCATTAAAAATCATTTTAAATAAAAATAAAATATGAAAATGTAAGATTTGAATTGGATCAAGCTTCTAGAAATTCATAAATTTGATTAGAATTGAAGTGGAAAGAAAATCATGAGAATTAGCAAAAAATAGCAAGTGTTCATACAAGAATATTTGATTTTTAAGGCATGATATTTTTGAATCTTTTCATATCAAATCTTCTACACAATGACCTAGTTTTTCAGCCTCATTTGATCCTCCTATAAGTACTTAACACAAACCTAGCACAAGCCACGATTTTCACAGCCTCAAGGGTAAGTTTCACACTTCAAAATTCAAGCTAAAAATTCAAATTCGGTTTTGACATTCCAAGGCATTTGAAGGTAAACTAAGGACACAACTATGATCCTTGGTCATCATAGAATCGAAACCAATCTTCCATTGCATCAAAACCATGCCATAATGCATAAACCGCATCTTGTTTGTTCTTGAATAATTTTTTTCGATTACACTAATCCAATGCGTTCTAACGAATTTTGTTTGTTCAATCATGTTTGTGAGGTTGTATGGAGTGTTTCTGGACAATTGAATCAAAGCTTCATGGCTTGAATCGTAATCGGCCATTGTTAGGGTTAGAGCTTCAAAATTGGGGGTTCATGGAATACCTAATATAAATAGATAATGAACTCATATTTGGACTGTAATCGTTGCATAGATCATGTTTGCAGGTTCAATTTGATGAAATTTTACTCGTATGATGATGTATATGATTCGCAGGTTTAAGACGCAGAAAAATTCGTAGGAATTTTCCCAAGAAAATTCGCAGGAAATCCTACGAATTTGAGGTTGAAGATGAAGATGTTCTGGCGCGTTTTCCAGAATTTGAATTTTTGTTTAATATTTTATGAATTAATTTCTATTTTATTTCACAAGCGTACAGCTTGTCTCAGTGGAAGGAAGCGCATGTGTATTGCTATAGGACCTGTGTTCGAATCCTGGCTTTGTACATTGTTTTTTCTTATTTTTCAGGATTAATCATGAAACATTATATATTATGTTTTATTGCCACTACTTTAACAGATGCGCTCACCCAGCAGGATTGGTCATGTACTTGTGTGTTTGTGTGTAAGGTCCTGGGTTCGAATCCCCCAGGCCTTTTGCTTGTTTTCCTTTTTTTTTATTTTTTAGGTTGAACGCATAAAACCAATTTCACTCTCCCTTTTATTACACGCGCGCTGATGGCCTGGTGGTGTGTTTTGTTGCTAGCAAGCAGAATGTCCTGGGTTCAAACCCCAGCCAGGTAAGTTTCAATTTTTTGCTTCTTTTTCTATTTTGTTTAATTGATTTTGTTTTTATTAATAATCATAGAAATAATTAAATAATTCTATAAATATATATTCAATGTTTTCTAAAATTCTAACCTTATTTTTCTTAATTCAAATTTTTTTTTTATTATTATGTATTTAGATTATAATATGTATATTAAATTAATTTTGTAAATAAAACAAACCCTAATTTATTTTTCTCTAAACACCTAAAAAAAAAACTAATTTTATTTTCTAATTTTTTGTAAATATAATTATTATGTACATATTTTATTTAATATAAGTAATTTTTCGTAAATATAATTATAATCTATTTTTTTTTATAATATGTAAATATTTCTATAACTTGTTTATAATCTAAATTTTTTGCATAAATAATTTTTTAAATATATGTTTAAAAATAATTTAATAATTTGTATATAATTCAAAATGTTATAATAATTACTTAATTGTTCATATTTTCTTTTATTTTTTTTAAATAATTGTCCATATTAAAATCTAATCTTTTAATTATTATAGTATTATTTTTGCTTATTATTTTAATTATGTTCTTATAATATTTTTGCTAACTCCATTTATTTTAATTATTATTATTATTACTAATCATGTTTATTACTAATCCATTTGTTTTTTAATTTTGCTTATTATTATTATTATTTCACTAACCCCATTTATTTTTAATTATTATTACTAACCCAATTAAATTGCTTAATTATTTTACTTATTATATTTTGCTTATTTAGTTATTTATTTTGCTATCTATTTTAATTGCTTATTATCATTGTTGTAATTGCTCCTTGGTGTAATTTTTTGTAATATTTAAATTATTTATTTTTCATGCTATGGTTAGTAAAAATAGGGAGTGTAACATGTATTTGTATTTAAAATTGAATTTAGATCATTTAAATTATCAGATAAATATAAATTAAACACTCACACACGTAAGTCGATCTTTGATCGCCATCTCACTTTCTAGGGTTGCCTCTCATTGTTGCCTATTCAAAAAGGTCAAGTAGGGTGTGTAAAGCAAAGTCCCTTAAAATAATAGTCATCTAGTCTCTTAATAATCAAAGATCAAGTCCCTTAAATGGTTGCCTTCATAAAGATCTTGTCCCTTTCGAATAATGATGACAGTCCCTTCAAAATGCTTAATACACCCTACAGTTGCCTTCATTAACCAGATGTCCCTCACTTGTCCCTTACATCCAAGGTAATGACTACCTATTCCTTAATAATAGGGATAGTCTTACCACTTAAAGGATAAAGAACAGAAAGACTTAAACTTTAGGGTAGGTTCCTCATAGTTACTTGCTCACTACTTCAAAACAATTTTCAAACACAAGTTTTTACGCATCCGTACATGGATCATTATCAAACTCTTATGAAAATTTCTATTCACACACTTCACATTTTCAAAAACAATTCAAAGTGAGCTAAGTAACTGAGAGCCCATGGATAACCATGGATGTAAAGGGTGCTAATACCTTCCCTTTACATAACCTACCCCCCGGACCCAAAAATCTTTTAAAAGGTCTTTCCTGTTCTTTTATGCCTTTCCTTTGGATAAAATAAAAGTCGGTGGCGACTCTTGCTATCCGCAACATAACTAAAGTCAGTTCTCCCACCGTGTTACACTTGGACGTGTTCTCATGTCCTCGTTGAGTTATTGTACCTCAAGTATCTTGTTGTTTTTTGTATTTTTCAGCTGTTTTTCTTTTTTGTCTATCAATCAACTAATGTTTTTGGACACAATTACTTTTTTTATATATTTTTAATAGAGGTGGTATTTTCTTTTTTCTCTGTCAATCAACTAATGTTTCATTGAATTATTGCTTTTCACTGACAATGCAGGTCATGTTGAATTTGAGATAGGTTCAATAAGTAGCATGAGTGTCTTCTTGCTTCAATTAATGCATACACACTTTTAAGTTTTAGATAGAAATATAGATATTTCTAGAAAAACTTTTGTAACCATGAAAAGGCTTGTAGTCACTCCTCTATCTTTTTAATAATATTAATAGAGTTAGAAATTATTTTTAATATTTTTTATTAGAGGTTGTATTTTCTAACATGGTGCTTGTATAAATGTAATATAATATATATGTTTTAGATGAATGGAGAATATATGTGATTTTCTGCCCCATTATTTTCACATTTCATTAAATATATATTTTTTAATTTTAAATATAAATTACCTGCATTTTCACCTATGGAAAGGAAATTTCCTACGGATTTATCTGCAGATGTACCAGAAAGTTTCGACGGTTTGAACGGTCGTAATCAACAATTAAAACAAAATCAAAGGGAACATTACGACGGTTTGAACCGTCATAATAAACAATAAAAAACAAAAACAAAGGGAAAGTTACGACGGTTTGTAACCGACGTAATATGCATATTAAGTTAGTTTCCTACCCGTCGTGAGAAATAACGACGATTGGTATGAAGGTTTTCACAACCGACATAATATGGCCTCGCGACGCGCGTTTATACGACAGTGCTCCAACTGTCGTAACTTGCCAATTACGACGGTTTTAACCGTCGTAACATGTCAAAATAACGGTCGCAATCTACCAATTTCCTTGTAGTGATGGTCCACTTGTCGGGGATGCGGGGGAGGTCATCTCCGCCACGAAGTTGGCCAGAACTTGGGATTTAAGAGTCTTTTTGCCCTCATAATGTATGTCAAATTTTGAGAGTTCCAAGGACCACTTGATCATCCTACCGGCCATGTCGAGGCAGTCGAGAAACTGCTTTATGGTCTGATCTGTTCATACGACGATCGTGTGAGCTAATAAGTAGTGTCTCAACTTCCTTTCCACATTGATGAAGGCCATGAGACTTTCTTAATCTGTTGGTTCCCAAGTTCTGAAGGTTGAGAAAAACATAAGAAATAGGGTTTGAAATGGGTTTTACAAATTTATAATCATTTGAAAAAGCACAAACAAATATATGAATCAATGAAAAAAAGAAAAGAAAGAAGGAACACGATTGGTTTATCCTGGTTCACTGTTAACTAAGCTAATTCAGTCACCTCCAAGGTAATTTTGCCTTAACATAATGACTTAATCCACTAATCTTTAACAAGATTACAACAACCTCTAAGTCATCAACGACTTAGACTTCTCGAGTATTTAGACTATACACTTAGTCACTCAGGGAACCTTACAATTAACCTCTATGATGTTCACTCTAACTTAGACTTCTTGAGTATACAAACAACACACTTAGTAACTCAAGGAACACTTTCACTTTGAAAAGTGTTATAAGAATGTTTCTAACAATGCTTCTAAGCAAGCAAATTGAAACAAATTAAGAACAATGTATCTACACAAATATGAACAATGAATCTTTGTGTATTTAGATTCTTTGTACTATTAGTGTTTTTTACTTGTAAATCGTTGTAAATCTTGTACTCTTCAATGCAGCATAATCTTCAATATATATCCTCGAGAAAAATCTGCCAAGGGGTAAGATTATCTTTAAGCAAAGCTAATTGTCTTCAACGATAATCCTCAGAGAGCAGAAGCAGTAAAAGCTTAGAAAGCTTTTTGGTCAATTTTAAGCAAATTTTATGCTTTAGACATTTTAGGAAAGAGTCGTTTGTACGAATTCTTGGGCTTCACGTTTTGCATTGAACTTTGGACTTGGGTCCTTATCTTCTGATGATGTTTATTTTGAATTTAACATTGATCAGAATCTTCAGTCTATTTCTTTTAGAATCGAACGCTTTTTTGAGAAGCATGTAATTTATTCATCAGAAACTTTAGAATCCTTCAAAATCTTGTTGAGTTGCGCCCAAAACTTTATTCTTGAGAGAATTTTATATTTGCACACTTGAGATAGGATTAGAGTACAATATTGTTACATATAAAATATATGCATTTCTATCATCAAAACTAGAGATTATATGCAGAAATAAAATCTTGTTCTGACAAGTTCTGGACATTGCAGAGCTTTGCTCGTGAAGTATATTGGCTTTTGTCCATCAGGGGTATCATAGATGAGGGTCGTGATGAATGCCTCAGGTGCGACGCCGAGATAGAGGTAGAGTATCTCCCCATTGTCTGATCGTTAAAGGACTAGTGGTTTGGACACAACTCGTTTGAAATGGAGCAGATCATGTTTGCACTCCATGATCCATTCAAAAGTTGCCTCCTTGCGGAGGAGTTTGAAGAATGAGAGTGCATGTTGGGCAGATTTAGCTACAAAGTGAGATAACAAGGTAAGCCTTACGTTAGGGATTGTATGGACTTCTTTGAATTTGGTGTAGGAAATTATGAGAATGCTTGATGCTTGTCAGGGTTCTCCTTGATTCCTCGCTCTGTGAGATAGAAGCCGAGGAACTTCCATGCTCGTACACCGAACGTGCACTTCTCTGGGTTGAACCTCATTTTGCATTTCCTCACTTGGTTGAAGACCTTTCTCAGATGGAGTGTATGATTCAATTCTTCTTGGGATTTCATGATCATATCGTCCATGTATACCTAGAGCATGTCCTCAATCTCAGATCGAAAAACTCTGTTCATCATCTGCTAATATGTATGCGTTCATGAAGGACAAAAGTTTAAAACCTGCAGAATTGTCGAAAAATTTATCAATGTTAGGTAAATGATATGCATCTTTGTGTAATTCCCTGTTAAGATCAATATAATCAACACATATGCCATTTTCCATTATATTTTTTGACAAGTACAATGTTAGACAACCAGGTTGTGTACTAGGTTGCAAAAATAAAATTTTCCTCTAGGAGGTCTTTTAGAGCCTTTTCGATAGCCTACGCTCTCTCGGGGACTACTTATGCCTATGTTGTGCTACGGCCCTAGCGGCATGATATATGGTGAGCTGGTGGCAGGCGACCTCGGGGTCGAGTCCAAGCATCTCAACAACACCCCATATTGTCGCTCCCGGGATTTTCATCCTAGTACAACGCGAAAGTGGCGCGGAAAGGTTAGAGTCGCCAGCCAGGCATTTTTATCCCGAATGAATGGGAAAGGTAATGTTGCACAAACCTGAGGAAGAAGGAAAGGACAAGGCCTTGCGAACCAAAGATCTGGATACGGGAGTCGATTACGACCTGGGAAGGTATTAGCACCCCAGATCGTCTGTCGTACCCGACGGGATCCACGCTTGCTTGTTTGTTTCAAAGGGTGAGAAATAATATGCTGCTGAACAAAACCGCTAACTGGAACTGGAATGAAATGAGAAATGGAATAAGGAAAAGAAAATGGAACTGAAATAAGAGAATGAAAAGAAAGGGGGAAATGTAGGGAAAATAAAGAATGTGCTCGAACGGGCCCTACCCCGCTGCCTACGTACCTCATCAGGATAATGAGGATCAGAGTCGACGTAGTTCGCCTAACCTAGGCGGGAACTATTTGTTTGTGTTTTTTATGCTGGAACTGCGTATGTCTATGCTCAGGTGTTGCAGGCTCGTCTGGTACGAGTGCGTTTACCGTCTTGCATGCGAGACAAGTCGTCGCGAGTTCGCGTTGTGAGTGAATGAGATGAGAAGAGAAGTTCCCGCAGGATAGTCGCTTATTGTTTGTTTTTGTCTTTTAAGAGTTTTGTATGAATTTGACACAAGGAAGTGAATTCAAACTCTTTTCCATGGAATGTACACTTGACTCTACATTCCAAGATGGAATAATATAACAAGCATACCCAGCAAGGAGAATTTATCCAAGACTGGTTTCCTAGGATTAGGGTTTAAGTTCACTGGCTTGTTGAACTTTATTAAGTGTTTTTGTTGCTTTTGTGAAGAAATGTCTTTTAAGTTTTTCTTTGTGAATAATTCCTTGATAAGACTTGTGCATCATGATAAACAAGCTTACACCACTCCAAGATGGAATGAATGCAAGTGCTTCATGGAATAAGGCTATACACAAGGAATCATTTCATTTATTTGTTAAGTGTTTTTGGATTTTATTTGAAGATAAGAAGAGAATGACTCAAGTTGCAAAAAGGGAAAAACTAAGGGACTAAGACTCAATCCTACTTTTGTTTATTTATTTACAAAGTAGTCCTAATGGTTAGTGAGGTTTTCTACTCCTAATGGAAACTTAGAACTATTAGAATTCAACTTACTTCTTAATGAAGTTAAGTTGATTCTAAGAAGGATGGGAAACCTATACAAATTGTAAGATCAAAATAAGGCAAAACAAATAAAATCAAATATGAGAAATAGCATTCTAAAAATGCCTTAAAGGCATGAATAATAAATAGTCCTATTTATTTATTCTATTTCTATATGGAAATGAATTTTATACTAAGTTCTAAATCTAGGTCAAACTTAATATTCATCCTAAAACAAATTAACCTAAACCTAAGTCTAATGTTAAATTCTATGACTAAAATTAATCTAGACTATTGTTATTATTTTTTTTTTGTATTGAACTATATTTTCTTTTAATGGCCTAACCTAAGGGAATTATGCATAACTAGGCCTAAACTAATATTCTAAAAAAATACTAAAACTTTTAGAAAAATTGTGAAACTTAAACCATATGATCCTAACACTATCTAAAACAGTATACTAAGAGGGATTCTAAAAATACTTATTTTTCTTATGCCTAAAAATTATTTAATTTCAGCTAAGATTAACCATTATTTCCTAAGGATTACTCCACTAAAACCTATGATAAAAGGTCCTAAAAATTCCATTAAAAATATCCTAAGAAATATTATGAGTCATCTAATTACAGAAAAAAGAATGGCTCAAAAAGATTGATGGAAGCTACTTAAATAAAATGAACAAAATTCAGCACAATTAATAGAAATTCAATAAAGCTAATTAAAAGAAAAATTCAGAATTTAATCAAAAATAAACAAATTCCAGAAAATAAAACTATCACAAATTTCTAAATTGATTTATTAAGCCACTTTAATTTTTTGGGAATTTTCTTAAGCATTTACCTATTTTATTTGATTTAATTTGAAACTATGGTCAACTTAAACTAAAAATAATACAGGGAGTTCAGTAAGTAATTTATTTAGTTATTTTTGTAAACTGGGCTCAGAGGTGAGGTGCAGAAAGGAAAAGACCAAGGCCCATTCGCAGATTTTTAATGAGGGGAGTGCAGAAAGTCCTTATTTCCTGTTATTTTCCTTGGTGGGCTTAATAGGGGTGTGCAGATAGTAATATTTTTTATTAAGCATATTTTTAACACATTCTAAGAATTAGAAATATTTCTTAATTAACTTAAAAAAATGAATTAACCTAAGACATGAATTAGATTAATCTTAGGATAACATTTTCTAAAATCTTAATAAAAAATTAAACTAAACTTATCTTAAACTAACATTTTCTTAAGATCTTAAAAAGAGAAAAAAGAAATAAACTAGTTCTATTATAACATTCTAAAGTCTTAATTAATAAGGCATTAAGCTAAACTTATTATAACATTTTCTAAAAAAAAGAAATTTAATTATAATGTTTTTTTTCTAAAAATCTTAATTAAAGAAAAAGAAATAGTACTAAACTTAAACTTAATATTTTTTCCTAAAAATCTTAATTTAAACTAATGAATCTCCTTATAATGTTTTTTTTCTAAAAATCTTAATTTGAGAAAAGAAAATAAAATGCTAATAATCTTATGATCAAGTTTTCTAAAATCTTAATTAAAAATGAAATAATCTAAACTTATATAAAATATATTTTTCTAAAATCTGAATTAGGCTATAGTTCTATTAGAAAATTTAATTTAAATCCTTAATCTAAAAATGAATTAATTGATAATCCTAACTAAACTATAATTTTAATACAAAACTTAATTAAAAACTGAATTAAATTAAGGTTTAATATTACAATCAGACTTTATGAAGATACAAACAATAAAAGATCAAAGCCCAAAACCAGCCTAACCCTAATCCCTTTCTTCTTCCCCTTGAAGCCGCCGACAAAACCCCTCCGCCTCCTTCTTCTTCGCGACCACCACCATCTCTCGTCCCAAAATCTTCTTCTTCTTCGGCTCCTCATCATCTTCTCCGTCTCCTTTCCGCCACCACTAACCGAATCAATCCTCTTCGAACCCTACTCCGCTGCTAGCTCACTTCCTACTCCCTCATCCTCATTGTCTTCTCACACCCGCAGCCGCCACTCTCTACCCCCTCTCCGTCCTCTCATTTGTTGTTCACCTTCACCCTAACTAACACCCTCGTCCTCTCCTTCGTCCCTTCAATTCACACAAAACCCTAAAGACCTAAATTTGATTTTCTTCGCCGCCAGCATTAAACCTAACCTAACCTCGACCGGCCTCAATCCGAAATCAACCCTCAAGCGAAGCAAGGAAAACGCAAACCATGTTCAGAATCGCAACAAGAAATTATATCCTAAAATCCGATTCGTACCTGGAAGTGACGAAACTCCAATGGATGTTACAAGCGATTGAGAACTCCGCGATGCTTCAGGTAGGCTTCTTGATTTCAACCTCCTCTTAATCTTGTTTCAATTCGCTCTGAGTTCGCTTCTTCGTGATGTCGACGAGGTGATTCTTGCTGTCTTCAATGATGATGCAGGCCTTGGTTATAGATTGATGAAAATGACGACAGCGGTACGAGAATTCAATCAATGTCAAGTACAATCAATGAAGACAGAATGACGAATACGTAGCTCTGATGATGGAGGTATGCCATTGGATCTTCACCGATTCGATGAGTGTGCGTTACCTCTGATTTCATCCTTGCTATCACTTACTGCGTATTGTTCATTCTTAGAATTTGCGAATCTAATACCAATATCTCTGTGACTGTTTTCCCATGCTTTTTGTAGATTGGCTCAGAGGGTACAGCATCAAGGATTGATGCAGAGCTGATGGAATTTGGTGAAGAGTTGGAGAAGAACACTTTCTGGTTGAAGAACGATGCAAGTTATGGATGGCTATGCAATACTTGATTCATTGGGGAAGGAAATTGAATGTGGGAGATTAGAAATTGGTGAGGCTGAGGGGTTGAAGAATTGGGAAGAAATTGAGAGTTGTGTCAAGGGTTCAGGTTGAGAAATGTGGTAGCCAAATTGAAGACTGTGATGGAACCTTTGATTTATAGAGATGGTTGAAGCTTCTAGAAGAAAAGATGGTTAGAAGTTGTTATCCTTTTCAGTTAGAATTCTGTTAGTTCTGTTATTTTTGTTAGGATTTGATTATGAACTGTTATGAATCTGTTAGGAATAGGCTATTTTCGGTTATGAAATTTTTATGGTTCTGTTATGCATTGTTGTAAACCCAGCTCATTGTTAGTTCTGCTATGCCTTTTTCACTATGACTCTCCTTCTAATCCTGTTGTTAAGTTTCTCTTGGTTTCTTCTTTTCTTTCGTGAAATTCTGTTGGTAGTCAATCATAAACTAACTGAACTTATGTGATAGCTTAGGTGAATAATTCATGAATCGTGGTTTTTACTTGTCCTGAATTCTCCTCCTTTGAGTGTAAAATTTTTTTTGCTCCTGAATTCAGATTTGCACCCTTGTAATCTCTATGTCGTAGTGTTTTTCTATTCCAATTTCTGTTTCAATACAGACCTAAATTTAAACAATGGTATTGGTTCTTATTTGCAGGCGTGGTTGTCGAAGATTGATGTAGTTTGGTTCCAAGTTGATGCGGATTGAAGTTGAACAATGGACAAAGAAGCCTCTTTTTTTCCTTTTTGTAATTTTTCTTCTGAATTTGTATAGCATTCTTGCTGGATAAAAAAATGCATCCACTAGAAGTTTATGTTAGGACCTCTTGTATCAATTTTGTTGAAGCTTACTGGTGTAACTTTCCTCCTTGTAACCAAATTTCAGTTTAGACTTGTAATTGACTTTTAAAATTAAACTCTCTGAGTTTTGTTGAACATTTTGGATGTAATTGACTTTTCCAATTTTGGTGTAATAGAATTTTCTCCTAGAATCAACTTGTAACTGTTTTCTCTCCCTTTTTGTAATTTTTCCAATTGATATAAAAATATTGACAACTTTGGTTAGAACCAAACAACATGGAATTAGATGAAAGACAAGGTTTAAATAGAATGGGACCAATGGGCTTGATATGCCAAAAAGATATTATTTAATGTAGGTAAGACCAATCTAACTAACACGAGGACCATTAATTTGTCTATTTTTATCATGGATTACAATGAGTTTGAAATTGGAATAAAATAATGGATGTAGTTTGGAAAATCTAAATGGACTTAGGATTAGAATGGTTCTCAAATATAGGATTTGGTCAATGAATTTGAACGTGAGCATGAACACTTGGGCTAAGAGCCAATTAGAACGAAACGTCACATGGGCTCGAATGGCCCAACAAAGTAGAATTAGGTTTTATCTTTTGAAATGGACATGAAATTGGCATAAGTAAGAAAGGTGACAACAAGAACTTAGAACAAATTCTATTCAAACTTTGACAATTGGCCTATGGTTGTAAAAATGAAAAAATAAATGATTGGCGATTATGCCTATTGAAAAGAATAGAGATTATTAAAGGAGGAGTATATGAGGGCAAAATGGATATGGACACCAATAAGCGGAGAGATGAATAAACGAAGAATGGGAATAAAAATGAAACGAAGTAATCGGGAATGGTTTATGAAAATGAGAACAAAGCAATGAGTGGGTATGACATCTCCATCCTAGCCCGATGTCTATTTGAGTTCTTTCCACAGGCCCCCGAACACGACCACCTCTGAACCATCGAATAAATTTCCAGATAAGTTACACCCCCTTTGAATCGTCTGAACCATGCCCTGATCATTTGAATCCGGATGCGTCACTTTGAATATGCACTGTTCAAGAAATAGACCAATGACCCAAATAACCTGGTAGTTGCAACCATCCTTTGATAGTTTGGCCCTAACTAGGTCAAACTCCCATCTGAATTGAAACGCAACTGAACAGCCGCATTTGAAGTGGAATCTTCGTCCAATGAATATCCTCTATCATTTCACTCTCTGACAGATAACGTATGAAACCCTAATTTCCCTGAGTCCTGATCACATGCCTTATGAATCCATGCAATGCATTATTATGATGTTAATGAATTGATGAGAAATGCCGATGAATGCAAAATGATACGCCAGTGGAGGGAATAAATATAAGGGCAAATTTTGAGGTATTACAGCTTCCCCTATTCAATCATCTGCAGACTTGAATGGATAATTGCGAAAGCTTTTAGACGTTCAAAGTATGGAGTGATTGAATACTCGAATAAAACCGGAAAATTTGTACACTGAGGGTAATGGAAATGCCATCTGCCCATTTATTTATTTATAATTTTGTTTTGATCTCTGAATATGTAGCAAAAATAGAACCAGGTGGAGATATGCTGGGAAGAATACCATCCTCGAATGGCAACTCACAAGGGATCCTCAGATCCAATACTAAAAACCATCCTTGAATAGGAACGCGATAGTATATCGACCGCAGGAGATAACCATCGACAACAAAGGCTGACCTCGGACAAACTTTGCAAAAGAGACAAACTGACCTCGATCAATAGGCTCAAAAAGTGAACTACTATCCTCGAATAATAGCCACACAAAACAACAAGACCAAACCTCGGAAGGACTTGAAGAAAAGAATGCCATCCTCGAATGACAATCCAAAAGATCCTCGGATCTAAAACGAAACCATCCTCGAATGGAGACGCAAAGGTATACCAGCCTCGACTGATAACCAAACACAAAGCTGACCTCAGACAGACTTTGCAAAAGAGACAAACTGACCTCGATCAATAAGCTCAAAAAGTGAACTACTATCCTCGAATAATAGCCACAACAACAAGACCAACCGCAGAAGGACTTGAAGAGAAGAATGCCATCCTCGAACGACAAATCAAAATATCCTCGGATCTAACACGAAACCATCCTCGAATGGAGACACGAAGGTATACCAGCCTCGACTGATAACCAAACACAAAGCTGACCTCAGACAGACTTTGCAAAAGAGACAGACTGACCTCGATCAATAAGCTCGAAAAGTGAACTACTATCCTCGAATAATAGCCACACAAAACAACAAGACCAACCTCGGAAGGACTTGAAGAAAAGAAATGTCATCCTCGAATGACAGATCAAAAGATCCTCGGATCTAACACGAAACCATCCTCGAATGGAGACGCGAAGGTATACCAGCCTCGACTGATAACCAAACACAAAGCTGACCTCAGACAGACTTTGCAAAAGAGACAAACTGACCTCGATCAATAAGCTCAAAAAGTGAACTACTATCCTCGAATAATAGCCACACAAAACAACAAGACCAACCTCGGAAGGACTTGAAGAAAAGAAATGTCATCCTCGAATGACAATCCAAAAGATCCTCGGATCTAACACGAAACCATCCTCGAATGGAGACGCAAAGGTATACCAGCCTTGACTGATAACCAAACACAAAGCTGACCTCAGACAGACTTTGCAAAAGAGACAAACTGACCTCGATCAATAAGCTCAAAAAGTGAACTACTATCCTCGAATAATAGCCACAACAATAAGACCAACCTCGGAAGGACTTGAAGAAAAGAAATGCCATCCTCGAATGACAAATCAAAAGATCCTCGGATCTAACACGAAACCATCCTCGAATGGAGACGCAAAGGTATACCGGCCGCAGGCGGTAACCAGAAACACAAAGAAAATAGGACAAGATGGAACGGGATCGTTGTATATAAACAAGAGCCCAAGCAAACAGGACCGTTGTACAAAACGAGAACCTGCGACGCGACTGTTGTACCAAACAAGACGCGGAACAAGTGACAAACATTGACTTGAAAAGACAAGGATGTCTGAAAAATGATATTGGTATCCTTTGTGCGGAGTACTTCAGGTTGAGAAGATATTATAAGTCGTACGTAATATACCTCAAAACTGGCCCATGCTGGCATGCATATGTTTGAATTTATGGCGTAATGCTCCATGATAATGGAAATGCTACGCTTTGGAGGATGCAGACGCAATGATGATTATGCGAATGACAATGCAAAGGAGATCTCCTGATAAGGAGACTGCAGGTATCCCAGATAACTTAGCTGGGGAGAAACGATGATCACTGCATTGATCTGGCTCATCCTGATGAGGAGAAAACAACTCTGCGGGGAAAGTTGTTAATAATTCACTGGCTCAGAATAGCCACCACTGCCAAAAATAAATTGGACTTTGAGATGGGAGCGCCAAGACCCTGCTGGAGGCGAACCCTTCTTGAACTCTGATGGGGAAGTGAGGACTTTCTGGGAACCGAAGGCATGACACTGCTGAGGAAGCAACTGCTGGGGAGGCAAGACACTCCCTATACTGCCGAGAATTGCCCCTGTCTGAAAGGAGACTTCTGCTTGGGGACGACACCCACTCTCTGCTATCTGGCAGGGTGAAATTTCAACTTGCACATGGCTGGGGATGATTGGAAACACCCTGGGAGATGCTTGTTTTTGCTCAAACAAATGGGAATGCCCATCCTGGATAATGATCTTTAGCTCTGTTAGCAACACCAGTACTTGTACCTGCATGAACACAATCGATAGTACCTGCAACATAAACAATTAGTTTGGGACCTGCTTGCCCCAGGCTCATAGCATGAATCATTGTCTAGGTATCTCAGCACCCTTTCTGAGTTGTATTAAATGTTTCTATTCTCCTGCACGAGTTAGAAAAACATTCAAATGTTCATAACACAATGCAAGTTACTATTTGCTAGACGTTTTCATAATCAATCAATGCTAGATAAAAAGGTAAAAACAAAAAAAACAAAATGGTCAATTGACTGAAGTTGAACTTTATTGATTTGGAAAGGTGGCCATGAATAGGCAATACAAAGGAAGCAGTTCCCTGGAATGAGGGAACAACTAAAAGAAAAACAAAACTACCCTATTGGCAATGTGAGAAGTGAATCTCATCAAGTTTCAACCCGGTTATGACTCGTATGTCTTCAAGACGCTCCGCTCGCTCTGCCTCTTGAGAAAAAGTAAATGAACTGATCTTCAACCCTTAGGATAGCCTCAACTGTATGTAGGTCAAGGATCTCGCAGATCGCAGTCGTTCGTGTTAATCCCTCTTTTGCGTGGATCGCCCTTTCAGGTTTTCAATCCACCGGGATACCCTTTTTTGCCTGAGTTGTCCGATGTGACTTTTCAACTCAGCGGGTGTACATTTTTTTCCAAAATTTCCCTAACTTTTGCCCGAGCCTTTTATTCTGTTTTTGGCTCGCCGGGATGCCCATTTTTGCCTGGATCTTTATTCTGTTTTTATCCAGCGGGTCCTTTTTTACACGAAGTATTTTCTTACTGCGTCTGCATTGACAGGGGATGGAAAGTCTTCTCCGTCCATGGTTGTCAGCATTAAGGCTCCGCCTGAGAAAACCTTTTTAACCACGAACGGTCCTTCATAGTTGGGTGTCCACTTGCCCCTGTGATCGTTGAGAGGAGGAAGAATCCTTTTCAGCACTAAATCTCCTGGCGTGTACCTCTGTGGTCGCACCTTCTTGTCAAAAGCTTGCTTCATTCGCCGCTGATACAACTGTCCATGGCATACAGCTGCTAGACGCTTCTCTTCAATGAGGCTCAATTGATTATATCTGGATCGGAGCCACTCAGCTTCATCTAGTTTGATGTCCATCATCAACCTCAATGAGGGGATTTCCACTTCGACCGGTAGAACTGCCTCCATACCATACACCAATGAGAATGGAGTTGCCCCAGTTGAAGTGCGTACTGAGGTTCTATACCCATGCAAGGCGAATGGTAACATCTCGTGCCAATCTTTGTACGTCACAACCATCTTCTGCACAATCTTTTTGATGTTTTTATTAGCCGCCTCGACGGCGCCATTCATCTTCGGACGATATGGAGAAGAGTTGTGGTGTTCTATTTTGAAGTCTCGACACAAGTCAGCCATCATCTTGTTGTTGAGGTTAGAACCATTATCAGTAATGATCCTTTCAGGGACTCCATACCGGCAGATGATGTCCCGCTTAATAAATCGAGCGACCACTTGTTTAGTGACATTGGCATAGGAAGCTGCTTCAACCCACTTCGTGAAATAATCAATAGCAACTAGGATGAAGCGATGCCCATTAGAAGCTGTTGGCTCAATCTTTCCAATCATATCGATGCCCCACATAGCGAATGGCCACGGTGAAGACATGATACTCAACGGATTCGGAGGCACATGGACCTTGTCGGCATAAATTTGACACTTATGGCACTTACGAGAGTATTTGCAACAATCGGATTCCATGGTAATCCAATAGTATCCCGATATCAATAGTTTCTTGGCCATGGCATGTCCACCAGCATGGGTACCAAAGGAGCCTTCGTGAACCTCCTGCATTAACAGGTCTGCCTCGTGTCTGTCCACACATCTGAGAAGCACCATGTCAAAGTTCCGTTTGTATAGCACACCATCCTGATTCAAGAAGAAACCTCCCGCCAGTCTTCTAAGAGTTTTCTTATCTTTACTGGATGCCCCAGCCGGGTATTCTTGAGTCTTCAGGAATTGTTTGATGTCGTGGTACCAAGGCTTGTCATCTTCACCATCACCAACTGCGAAGACATAAGCCGGTCTTTCAAGACGAGAGATCGAAATTCGAGGCACGAAATTCTCTCGGCATACTTTAATCATGGATGATAAAGTTGCGAGAGCATCGGCGAACTGGTTTTCGTCCCTAGGAACATAGCTCAGCTTTACTTTGGTAAAGAAGGTTAACAGCCTCCTAACGTAATCTCGGTAAGGAATCAAACGAGCTTGATGAACTAACCATTTGCCGTTGACTTGATTTACTACCAGAGCTGAATCTCCAAAGATCTCGAGGTTCTTGACTCGCAAGTCTATTGCCTCTTCGATCCCCATGATGCAAGCTTCATACTCTGCCTCGTTGTTAGTGCACTCAAAGGTCAACCGAGCGGCGAGAGGTGTGTGGACTCCTTCTGGGGAGATAATAACAGCACCCACTCCACTCCCATTCATGTTTACAGCTCCGTCAAACATCAACTTCCATCTGGATTCAGGGTCGGGCCCCTCCTCAGGAAGTGGTTCTTCATGGTCTTTCGACTTGAGGAACATGATGTCCTCATCCGGAAACTCAAACCTCATGGGTTGATAATCGTCAATCGGCTGCTGGGCCAAGTATTCTGACAACACACTCCCCTTGATAGCTTTTTGTGAAGTGTATTGTATGTCATACTCCGTGAGTATCATCTGCCAACGGGCCACTCTTCCTTTCAAAGCCGGCTTCTCAAAGATGTATTTTACAGGATCCATCTTGGAAATTAAGAGAGTAGTGTGTGTCAGCATGTACTGTCTTAGTCGGCGAGCAGCCCATGCCAAAGCGCAGCAAGTTTTCTCGAGTAGTGAGTATCGTGTCTCACAATCGGTAAACTTTTTGCTAAGGTAATAAATGGCATGCTCTTTTCGACCAGACTCGTCCTGCTGACCCAACACACATCCCATCGATCCTTCGAGCACAGTAAGATACATGATCAGAGGTCTCCCTGGCACTGGAGGCATAAGAATTGGTGGTTCCAATAGGTACTCTTTGATTCGGTCGAAGGCCCGCTGACAGTCTTCGTTCCATTTAATGGCCTGATTCTTTCTCAGGAGCTTGAAGATAGGCTCGCACGTGGCCGTTAGGTGAGAAATAAACCGTGCAATGTAGTTTAGTCTCCCTAAGAAGCCACGCACTTGCTTTTCAGTCTTCGGCTCAGGCATTTCCTGGATTGCTTTCACTTTGGCCGGGTCAACCTCAATTCCTCGTTCACTAACAATGAAGCCGAGCAACTTGCCAGAACGAACCCCGAAGGTGCATTTATTCGGATTTAACCTCAGTCTGAACTTTCGAAGCCTGTCAAACAATTTTTCTAGGTTGACCAAGTGTTCCTCTTCCGTCTGGGACTTTGCTATCATGTCATCAACATAAACCTCAATTTCATGATGGATCATGTCGTGAAACAACGTCACCATTGCCCGTTGGTAGGTAGCTCCTGCATTCTTTAAACCAAACGGCATGACCTTGTAACAAAAGGTGCCCCAAGGAGTGATGAAAGTTGTCTTTTCCATATCCTCGGGAGCCATCTTGATTTGATTATAGCCTGAGAATCCATCCATGAAGGAGAACACGGAAAACTGAGCAGTATTATCGACAAGTACATCTATGTGAGGTAGAGGGAAATCATCTTTGGGGCTAGCCCTATTCAAATCCCTGTAATCCACACACATTCTTACTTTGCCATCTTTTTTAGGAACCGGCACAATGTTAGCAACCCATGGAGGATAACTAGTCACGGCCAAGAAACCAGCATCAAACTGCTTTTGCACTTCTTCTTTTATTTTAATTGCCATATCTGGACGTGTACGCCTCAACTTCTGCTTTACCGGAAGACAACCTTCTCTGAGGGGTAGCTTGTGCACCACAATGTCAGTGTCTAGACCAGGCATATCTTGGTAGGACCATGCGAAGACGTCAACGTATTCTCGAAGCATAGCCATCAAACGAGTCTTGACAGATTCTTCTAATGCAGCTCCGATCTTGACTTCTTTCTTGTCCTCTTCAGTACCCAGGTTTATCACTTCAACATCTTCCTCGTGCGGCTGAATCATCTTCTCTTCCTGTTTGAGCAGTCTGGCCAATTCTTCGGGTAAATCACAATCCTCTTCACCTTCCTCATTGGCTTGATAAATTGGATTGTCGAAGTCATACTTAGCCATAACAGGGTCGTCATTGATAAGATCCGGTGACGAGCACCTGCATGAATGATGATTCATGCAAGGCTTTAGCAACAACTTGAGAAAATGAGAAACATTGCCATTTTAAAAACTTTTCTTTCTTTTTGAAAAACAAAAGTAAAAAACGAAAGACAGAGAACAACATGAAATGAATGTGAAACGTCAATTTTATTAATGATTGTGTTAATGAACAAATGAACCCTTACAAAGAGCCACTATGCCCCGGACAAGACATAGTGCTTTAATACAGGAAAACAGAAACAAAAAATCATTACTCTTCAAAAGATGTTACTGAAATGAGCCTTTCTGACGTCCAGTTGCTAAGTTGAGCTCCTGGGACGGCAGGCCTAATCCATTCATCCAAATCACAGTCACTATCAACAGCTTCATCCTGCACTGCGCTGATATTTCCGTAGTCTATCACTCCTGCGCTTGTAAAATTGACCGGGCTCTGACAACTTTTTGCACTTGTTTTAGACGAAGATCCCCCAGGGTGATAGCCAATCCCGAACATGTCCTTCTTCTCTGGTAATTCGATTGGGCTGCCCCAGCCTTCTCGCACTCCAGATTCTACTAATTCACGCGCTTGTTTATAAGAGGCTATAGACACCCCCTTCTTCGGTACTACAGGAGAAGTTGCTACGGCGGACGCTTGCTCGGACTTCAAAGGCTCAAAAGCTTGACATGGGGTTTCGACTATTTCGCCATCCATCTCCACATATTTGAATGAGGCTAGATGACTGACGAAGATATCTTCTTCCCCGCTGACTGTCACAACTTGACCTTCCCAGACGAACTTTAATTTCTGATGAAGTGTAGAAGAAATCGCTCCTGCCGAGTGTATCCAGGGCCTTCCAAGTAAACAACTATATGCCGGCTGGATATCCATCACGTAAAATGTGGTATTGAAGACTTGTGGACCTACCTTGATAGGTAACTCCACCTCTCCAAATACCGATCTTCTTGATCCATCAAATGCTCGGACTACTAAATCACTGGGCTTTAGCACCACTCCATCATAGTCCAGCTTCATCAATGCCTTCTTAGGCAAGACGTTCAGAGATGAACCAGTATCCACCAGCACATGGGAGAGCACTGCACCCTTGCATTCCAGAGAAATATGCAATGCCCGATTGTGAGCACGCCCATCAGAAGTTAAGTCCAAGTCCGTGAAACCCAATCCATGACTGGCATTAACGCTGGACACCACCATTTCTAGCTGGTTTACGGAAATATCCTGAGGCACGTATGCCTTGTTCAGAATATTTAAAAGGGCCTTCCTGTGAGAGTCCGAACACATGAGCAATGATAAGATGGAGATCTTTGACGGCGTCTGCTGCAAATGATCTACAATCTTATAGTCACTCTTCTTGATGATCCTCAGGAATTCTTCGGCTTCTTTGTCAAAGGTGAGATCTGGATCAGTTGATGGAGTTGGATCATTGGCAACTACTGGTTGTTTTCCCCTGGCTCCAGCTTGGGCTTCGGCAGTATCCCTGGGTGGTATCACATTGCTTCTCAGTGCTTCCGGCGCAAATAGTCTTCCGCTTCTAGTAAAACCCCCTACTCCAACATTCTCTACTTGAGCTGGAGTTATACTAGTCGTGGCCAACTCTTGCTTCTGGCCGTTGCAATACACTCCGCCACCGTAATTCCAAGGAACTGCCCTGTCACTTTGGTACATTATGGGTCCAGCAGTAGTAATAGTTATTGGTGCTGCTCTGGCACGCGAAGGAACTTGGGATGGATCATAAAAGATAGTCACCGTAGATACTTCACTCTCTTTCACAATCTTATCAAATTGCAGCACTCCTTCATCAATCATACCTTGAATTCCGGCCTTCAATCGTTTACAACCGTTGGTAGCCTCTGTACATTCTGAACAAACATCCTCGCATCCGGGGAAAATGCCTTTCTTCAACAAGCAAACCTTGATAGCAACCAATGAAGTCTGCAAGTCATCTACATCATCCACCAAATTCAATTTCTCCCCTTCACCGATTGCACCAACCGTGCCCCTGTGAGGAGGCATGGGATTTTCCAGCACATTAGGAGAGGGAGCGAAATTGATCGCTTTAGAATCCAACAAGTCCTGAACAACATGCTTCAACGCTTTACAATTCTCAGTACTATGGCCGGGAGCTCCAGAATGAAACTCGCATCTAGCATTCGAATCATAACCTTCAGGAATTTGGCCTGGCCTCGGAGGTTGCAAGGTACGGAGCTGAATCATTTGAAGCTGCAGGAGATTCTTCAATAGTTGGGAGTAAGACATTGGTGGAGCTTCAAAATGTCTATCTCTCGGCTTCTGAGGGTAGTACGGACGAGGGGGTCTTGGCTGATACCCCTGTGAGCGTTGCGGCTGCGGAGGTTGGACCCGCTGTTGAACTGGAGGAGTTGAAATAGTGACGGGGGCCACTTGCTGATAATATCCTTGGTGCATCATTCCTCTCTGTGCGTATACTGCTCCTGTTTCTCCTTCCCTCCTTTTCACAAAGGGTTTCTTGATGCCAGATACTGAAGCGCTTCCATTTTGAATCTTCCCCTGTTTGAGCCAGCTTTCGATTCTTTCTCCAGTCAGGATAATGTCCGAAAAACCACTTGAGGAACAACCAGCCAACCTTTCCATGAAATGCCCTGGGAGGGTATTCAGGAAAAGATCGACCATCTCTCTTTCCAATAAAGGTGGTTGCACTCGGGCGGCCACCTCACGCCACCTCTGTGCATAGTCTTTGAAGCTCTCCGAGCTCCTCTGTGTCAAGCTTTGAAGTTGAGTACGGCTAGGTGCCATGTCAATGTTGTACTGATATTGTCTGAGGAAGGCCTCTCCCAAATCCTTCCAGCTTCTGATAGAACTTCTTTCCAATTTCATGTACCACTCCAAGGACCCTCCAGAAAGGCTATCCTGGAAATAGTACATCCATAATTTCTCGTCTCGCGTGTGAGCCGCAATCTTCCTGTAGAAGGCCTGTAGGTGAGTTTTCGGGCAAGAGCTGCCGTTGTATTTATCAAATGCTGGTGGTCTGAACTTGTGTGGAATGACCACCCCAGGTACTAAACCCATATCTGACACGTCAATCCCCAAAGTGTCCTTGCACTCTAAGGCCTTGACCTTCTCTGCAAGCACTAAGAAGTCGTTGAGATTTCCGTCACCGCCGAAACCCATATCGTTGTTGAAATACTGGAATTGGTCTTCCTGCCTGTCCTGCACAGGAACATATGTAGCCATAGCTGGATCTGGAACATGAGGTCCACCTGTACCGTTGTTGGTGTTGGGAGGACCCCCTAGTCCGCCGGAAGTAGTTTCCTGAGCATTAGTGTTAGGAGGAGTTAACCCTTGAATTGCATTTCTCAGCTCCTGCTGCCCCTGGGCCATCCCCTGCATCAGAGTCATAAATTCTGCCATCTTGGTACGGACATCATTGAGTTCTGTCTGCATGGCGTCCATTGCTGTTCTTTGATTACTGCGGGTCGCGTACCGATGAGGAATATTTTGTCGAATGTACCGGGTCTTGGCGGCCCTCGCAATCTTTGCCTGGTGAACACAAATAAATTAAACATCCTGAAGGAAAACCTGCAAAGACAAAGACAAAATGCAAATGATGTGTATGCAATGCAATGTGTTCCTTTTATTCCCGAGTATTTTCCTGTATCCGGTCCTGGCATTAAGAAGATAAGAATTGGGAAGAAGACCCAAATAATATTCAGATATAATGACGGTTGTGGAGAATTGGTGTTGATTTCCCGTGTCGGTGCAAATAACGAACAAGAAATCCGGAACAAATCAATCATATAAACTGGAGTTTGAAAATACAAAGTCCCCGAAGGGTGCCAATCATAATAACAAAAGTACATCACATATAAGGAATCCCACAACAAGCCTGTGGGTAATCCAAGTACAACAATATGAAATTAAACCCTAGGGAACTCTATATCTTTCAATCTCCAGCTAAGGCATTTGACGCTCTGGAACAGTTGAACCACATCTGGATGACCGGGTTCCTGGATGAGCTTCTGAATGAGGAGATCCCTCGTATCAGAAGAAGCGTGCAACTC
This sequence comes from Lathyrus aphaca, assembly GCA_963966055.1. Classification (NCBI taxonomy): domain Eukaryota; kingdom Viridiplantae; phylum Streptophyta; class Magnoliopsida; order Fabales; family Fabaceae; genus Lathyrus; species Lathyrus aphaca. The sequence goes on from OZ014525.1 coordinate 31,432,198, forward strand.
CTCGATCTGCTGTAGAAATGTTGTTTCATTCCCCTTGCTTTGACTAGACTCGGCCTTCGACCTTTTCACCTCAGCTTTCAACTTCAAGTCTTCAATCTCCTTTTGAGCTTCCTTCAGTGCCTGCTGGCTTTCTGTTACGCGCCGGATACGATCCTCCTCTTGATAATAAGCTTTCCTGAGAAGTTCTTTCTGCCCATCTAAAGAGTCTTGAAGGCTTTTGACTTCCTGTTTGTGCTTGGCGTCTAACTCCTTTTGTTTCTTCAGATTTTCGTCCCATTTCTCCTGCCATAAAGTAACAGCTTCATTGGCTTCACTAAGATCTTTCTTCTCTCTTCGGCGCTGGGCCGTCTTGTGAGTCTCAGCTAAACCTTTCTTTCGGAAGTAAAGCTCCCTATCTTCAAAATCCTTCTACTTAAGACGGACTATTTCCTCGGCTTGCTCAGCTCTATCTTTCAATTGACGGTTCTGGATCATCAGCGCTTGACAAGAATTAAGAGCCTCTTGATTTTCAACCCTCAGTTGCTTAACCAAAGCCTCTAACTTCTGATATTCCTCCAAAGGCACCGTAGTCCTTGGTGCTACCTCTTTAGGGTAAAGAGGTGTCTCTCTAGAAAATGGTAGAAGATGAGTCTTCACACGATCCTCCAACCAGCTGGCAAAAGGATCATAGGTATTAGGATCTACTCTTCCAAATTCTTTCTTTCCTTTCATCACCTTAACTTCCCAAGCTTGGGATGCTAGGATACTCATTTTGGACTTTCCCTCTGCTGGAAAATATAAGGACTCATTTGCATCGTCGATCAAAGGTACATCTTTTAAAGGATAGCCGAACTGTTTCCTGGACAAGATAGGATTGTAGCTAATCCCACCTTTCCTTCCCATCAAAGGCACATTTGGAAAGCTACCACAATTAACCAACATTTCTTTGCCCACCAAATCTCTGTTGCATCCCCAAGCAATGTCAGCTGAGGTCAAGCCCATTAATCTTTTGGACCACTTCCAAGATTGTTTTAAATCCTGAAAGGGTCCTGATTTAGGGAGTTGCCTTACAAACCAATCAGCGAATATGGGAGCACAACAATTTACATAACCCTTCCTCTTTTCATTTCTGTGGTGAACTCCATAATAAAAGTCAGCTAGCAATGTAGGAACAGGATTTCTCTTGACGAAGATGGTGATGGCCTCCATGTTAATTAGTCCTTTCTCTCCGGGAAACAAACTGATTCCATATACTACCATAGCCAACAGTGCTTTGAAGTCTGCCCACTTCTTTTCTGATGCCATGACACGCGCCTCTGCAACAAGAAAGTCCAAAGGAATCCCTTTACTTTGGCCAGCCTCTAATCCCATCTTGAGTCTAGGCATACTCAAATGACAGGCGATAGTGATATCCTCATGAGAAGGGATTCTCTCTGAAACATAATACGGTACACCCTCCTTAACAGGAACACTCAGCATGCTAGAAACCTCCTCCAATGTAGGTGCCAGAATATAATCAGGAAAAACAAAAACCCTCAGCTGTGGATCATAAAACCGCAACAGAGAATGCAAACTATCTTTCTGGTCAACTGTGGGCTTGCTCACATAATTCAGTATCTTGCCATACTCTTTCCTGAAATCATCAAGGACTCGGTCACCCATCAAGCTAATCAAACCCTGAACACTCTCTGACTCTGGCTGCGGGAAAGTATAATGAACATTTCTCTTCCTCGGAATCTCCATGCTGAAGTAGAAAATATGACCAGGACCTAGGAAGTAATGAACCCTGGGAATAAAAAAGAACACAAAATGATTAATGATGATATGATGCTTATGCAAGACAAGGCATGTGATCAGTGAAGTGTCTGTGGTGTGCCAATCATATAATCAGGTGTCGGTGCCAGATCTCAAAATCCAGATATCACAATAATTATCCCTCTGATCCGGGATCCACAACTTAAGAACAGAAATCCAGATCACAAAACTGAACCCAAGGCAAAGTGGGTATGCTGAAGGTACCAGGGTTCCTGCAAACCTGTAAACCCCTCCCAATCTCACGGGTATGCTACTCGGGTCAAACATCACGGACTCTCGAGGCCGAATAGCAATAATACGTTCACCACTTCCGAGAAATGGCTCATGACCAAATCAGGGAATCGGTTTGGCATTATGTACTACTCAGGGAGGTCTCAGTTGAGTCCGGAAAAACAAGCATCCCTCACAAGTTTCCAGCTTCAAGCACTGAGTCGAGAAACAATAGTACATTCATCCCGAAGGGTACAATACTATCGTCATACGAACAGTTTGCTTTAACTGAATTCCTATGAGAGAACCAGGCCATCCTATGCGAGTTCCCAGTGGGCCCTCGGATGCGAGTGGGTTTGCCAACAAATGTGGTCTGCCACTGTCATCACTGGAGAGGGATGTTTCCACAAAGGTTCTCAATGATCGGTCCCCTGACTGCACATAACTATCAAGGTAGCGCATCAACCCAGAAAGATTCCGGTATCAATACATTCCCGAAAAGGTCGCAAGTCAAGGTGTGGAACTCACTACTACCAACATAGCAAGATGCCATGAAGCCAAAGTGGAACCACTCTAAGTCCTAGGGTGCACTCAAGCCGGGTAGTTGGCTTATCTCACAGTAACTCCCACCCACAGAAAAAATGAAAACCAGCACAGCCAGACAGTCCAGTATAATATGATGCATGGAAAATAAAATACTGAAAGCGGTAAATAAATGCGGTAAAGTAAAGCTGTAAATTAAAAACAGTAAATAAACATTAAAGCTAAACTAAATCACACAGCAACAAACATATAAACACCCAAAGAAACCAAACCAAACAGGCGCTAGGATTGACTCTACAAGGGAAACCGGAAGAATCAGGTTAGTCCCCAGCAGAGTCGCCAGCTGTCGCTCCCGGGATTTTCATCCTAGTACAACGCGAAAGTGGCGCGGAAAGGTTAGAGTCGCCAGCCAGACATTTTTATCCCGAATGAATGGGAAAGGTAATGTTGCACAAACCTGAGGAAGAAGGAAAGGACAAGGCCTTGCGAACCAAAGATCTGGATACGGGAGTCGATTACGACCTGGGAAGGTATTAGCACCCCAGATCGTCCGTCGTACCCGACGGGATCCACGCTTGCTTGTTTGTTTCAAAGGGTGAGAAATAATATGTTGCTGAACAAAACCGCTAACTGGAACTGGAATGAAATGAGAAATGGAATAAGGAAAAGAAAATGGAACTGAAATAAGAGAATGAAAAGAAAGGGGGAAATGTAGGGAAAATAAAGAATGTGCTCGAACGGGCCCTACCCCGCTGCCTACGTACCTCATCAGGATAATGAGGATCAGAGTCGACGTAGTTCGCCTAACCTAGGCGGGAACTATTTGTTTGTGTTTTTTATGCTGGAACTGCGTATGTCTATGCTCAGGTGTTGCAGGCTCGTCTGGTACGAGTGCGTTTACCGTCTTGCATGCGAGACAAGTCGTCGCGAGTTCGCGTTGTGAGTGAATGAGATGAGAAGAGAAGTTCCCGCAGGATAGTCGCTTATTGTTTGTTTTTGTCTTTTAAGAGTTTTGTATGAATTTGACACAAGGAAGTGAATTCAAACTCTTTTCCATGGAATGTACACTTGACTCTACATTCCAAGATGGAATAATAGAACAAGCATACCCAGCAAGGAGAATTTATCCAAGACTGGTTTCCTAGGATTAGGGTTTAAGTTCACTGGCTTGTTGAACTTTATTAAGTGTTTTTGTTGCTTTTGTGAAGAAATGTCTTTTAAGTTTTTCTTTGTGAATAATTCCTTGATAAGACTTGTGCATCATGATAAACAAGCTTACACCACTCCAAGATGGAATGAATGCAAGTGCTTCATGGAATAAGGCTATACACAAGGAATCATTTCATTTATTTGTTAAGTGTTTTTGGATTTTATTTGAAGATAAGAAGAGAATGACTCAAGTTGAAAAAAGGGAAAAACTAAGGGACTAAGACTCAATCCTACTTTTGTTTATTTATTTACAAAGTAGTCCTAATGGTTAGTGAGGTTTTCTACTCCTAATGGAAACTTAGAACTATTAGAATTCAACTTACTTCTTAATGAAGTTAAGTTGATTCTAAGAAGGATGGGAAACCTATACAAATTGTAAGATCAAAATAAGGCAAAACAAATAAAATCAAATATGAGAAATAGCATTCTAAAAATGCCTTAAAGGCATGAATAATAAATAGTCCTATTTATTTATTCTATTTCTATATGGAAATGAATTTTATACTAAGTTCTAAATCTAGGTCAAACTTAATATTCATCCTAAAACAAATTAACCTAAACCTAAGTCTAATGTTAAATTCTATGACTAAAATTAATCTAGACTATTGTTATTATTTTTTTTTTTGTATTGAACTATATTTTCTTTTAATGGCCTAACCTAAGGGAATTATGCATAACTAGGCCTAAACTAATATTCTAAAAAAATACTAAAACTTTTAGAAAAATTGTGAAACTTAAACCATATGATCCTAACACTATCTAAAATAGTATACTAAGAGGGATTCTAAAAATACTTATTTTTCTTATGCCTAAAAATTATTTAATTTCAGCTAAGATTAACCATTATTTCCTAAGGATTACTCCACTAAAACCTATGATAAAAGGTCCTAAAAATTCCATTAAAAATATCCTAAGAAATATTATGAGTCATCTAATTACAGAAAAAAGAATGGCTCAAAAAGATTGATGGAAGCTACTTAAATAAAATGAACAAAATTCAGCACAATTAATAGAAATTCAATAAAGCTAATTAAAAGAAAAATTCAGAATTTAATCAAAAATAAACAAATTCCAGAAAATAAAACTATCACAAATTTCTAAATTGATTTATCAAGCCACTTTAATTTTTTGGGAATTTTCTTAAGCATTTACCTATTTTATTTGATTTAATTTGAAACTATGGTCAACTTAAACTAAAAATAATACAGGGAGTTCAGTAAGTAATTTATTTAGTTATTTTTGTAAACTGGGCTCAGAGGTGAGGTGCAGAAAGGAAAAGACCAAGGCCCATTCGCAGATTTTTAATGAGGGGAGTGCAGAAAGTCCTTATTTCCTGTTATTTTCCTTGGTGGGCTTAATAGGGGTGTGCAGATAGTAATATTTTTTATTAAGCATATTTTTAACACATTCTAAGAATTAGAAATATTTCTTAATTAACTTAAAAAAATGAATTAACCTAAGACATGAATTAGATTAATCTTAGGATAACATTTTCTAAAATCTTAATAAAAAATTAAACTAAACTTATCTTAAACTAACATTTTCTTAAGATCTTAAAAAGAGAAAAAAGAAATAAACTAGTTCTATTATAACATTCTAAAGTCTTAATTAATAAGGCATTAAGCTAAACTTATTATAACATTTTCTAAAAAAAAGAAATTTAATTATAATGTTTTTTTTCTAAAAATCTTAATTAAAGAAAAAGAAATAGTACTAAACTTAAACTTAATATTTTTTCCTAAAAATCTTAATTTAAACTAATGAATCTCCTTATAATGTTTTTTTTCTAAAAATCTTAATTTGAGAAAAGAAAATAAAATGCTAATAATCTTATGATCAAGTTTTCTAAAATCTTAATTAAAAATGAAATAATCTAAACTTATATAAAATATATTTTTCTAAAATCTGAATTAGGCTATAGTTCTATTAGAAAATTTAATTTAAATCCTTAATCTAAAAATGAATTAATTGATAATCCTAACTAAACTATAATTTTAATACAAAACTTAATTAAAAACTGAATTAAATTAAGGTTTAATATTACAATCAGACTTTATGAAGATACAAACAATAAAAGATCAAAGCCCAAAACCAGCCTAACCCTAATCCCTTTCTTCTTCCCCTTGAAGCCGCCGACAAAACCCCTCCGCCTCCTTCTTCTTCGCGACCACCACCATCTCTCGTCCCAAAATCTTCTTCTTCTTCGGCTCCTCATCATCTTCTCCGTCTCCTTTCCGCCACCACTAACCGAATCAATCCTCTTCGAACCCTACTCCGCTGCTAGCTCACTTCCTACTCCCTCATCCTCATTGTCTTCTCACACCCGCAGCCGCCACTCTCTACCCCCTCTCCGTCCTCTCATTTGTTGTTCACCTTCACCCTAACTAACACCCTCGTCCTCTCCTTCGTCCCTTCAATTCACACAAAACCCTAAAGACCTAAATTTGATTTTCTTCGCCGCCAGCATTAAACCTAACCTAACCTCGACCGGCCTCAATCCGAAATCAACCCTCAAGCGAAGCAAGGAAAACGCAAACCATGTTCAGAATCGCAACAAGAAATTATATCCTAAAATCCGATTCGTACCTGGAAGTGACGAAACTCCAATGGATGTTACAAGCGATTGAGAACTCCGCGATGCTTCAGGTAGGCTTCTTGATTTCAACCTCCTCTTAATCCTGTTTCAATTCGCTCTGAGTTCGCTTCTTCGTGATGTCGACGAGGTGATTCTTGCTGTCTTCAATGATGATGCAGGCCTTGGTTATAGATTGATGAAAATGACGACGGCGGTACGAGAATTCAATCAATGTCAAGTACAATCAATGAAGACAGAATGACGAATACGTAGCTCTGATGATGGAGGTATGCCATTGGATCTTCACCGATTCGATGAGTGTGCGTTACCTCTGATTTCATCCTTGCTATCACTTACTGCGTATTGTTCATTCTTAGAATTTGCGAATCTAATACCAATATCTCTGTGACTGTTTTCCCATGCTTTTTGTAGATTGGCTCAGAGGGTACAGCATCAAGGATTGATGCAGAGCTGATGGAATTTGGTGAAGAGTTGGAGAAGAACACTTTCTGGTTGAAGAACGATGCAAGTTATGGATGGCTATGCAATACTTGATTCATTGGGGAAGGAAATTGAATGTGGGAGATTAGAAATTGGTGAGGCTGAGGGGTTGAAGAATTGGGAAGAAATTGAGAGTTGTGTCAAGGGTTCAGGTTGAGAAATGTGGTAGCCAAATTGAAGACTGTGATGGAACCTTTGATTTATAGAGATGGCTGAAGCTTCTAGAAGAAAAGATGGTTAGAAGTTGTTATCCTTTTTAGTTAGAATTCTGTTAGTTCTGTTATTTTTGTTAGGATTTGATTATGAACTGTTATGAATCTGTTAGGAATAGGCTATTTTCGGTTATGAAATTTTTATGGTTCTATTATGCATTGTTGTAAACCCAGCTCATTGTTAGTTCTGCTATGCCTTTTTCACTATGACTCTCCTTCTAATCTGTTTCCTCGCCAAGTCGGGGAGTCTAGTGTCGATCTTTGCGCCTTTGTTTGGGTCGTTGTCGGGGAGGATGACTTTAAATTCCCCGTTTGGAATGATACAAATAGGATAGGGAGTTTTCATGTTGTCAGCTGGTGTTGCGAAGCCATTAGTTGTTGGTCGAACATATCTTCTTTTCCCCTTCTCCAGATCATCCTTAGTGAGGCGACTGTCGAGATTGATAGAGTTGACTCGAGGTGATGGATTTTGCTCCTCGAGTCGAGCTTGCTTGTTGGTGGGCTTAGGTGTTATGTTGATTGAGTTCTAGCCCTTGGTGGCTATATGTCCTTGTGAAGGGTGATGATGCAACCCTTAGTCGTGTAATACTTCATCTTCAAGTGGACTGTATATGGTGTGACAATCAGCTCAGCCAATGTTGGTTTTTCCAAGATATATTGGTATAGATATGGGAAATCTAGCGGTTTCCCCTTCCCCGAAGGTGACGAATAACTCGACATAGCCTCATGGCCAAATGGTCACGCCATTAAAGCCCTATAGGTTGGAACCTACATACGGTGACCGATGTTTTTGGTTGAGCTTAAGAGTGGAAAACAAACTAGTGTACATGATGTCGATGGAGCTCTCTTGATCAACCAAAATATGATTGTCGTCGAAGTTTTCCATTTTAGCTCTCACAAGCAAAAGAATGTTGGATTTGGGAGATCCTTCAGGTAGCTCCTCGAGGTAGGACGTGATAGGATTTGACTTTCCCCGGAACCTCCCGAGGGTTGAAAGCTAGTTAGAGATGGTCTCGATAAGTTGATCAAATTTTATTTTCACCCATCCTATGATGATCTCATTAAATCCTCCACCCGAGATGATCATAGTGGAAGGAAAATTCTCCCAGGTGTTGTGCATTGCCAGACGAAGGGGATCTTTAACCTTGTCGGGGATGTAGAAGTCCTCAGGTCGGGAGACACACGAGGAAATGTGTAAGGGGGCACTATAAGATAGAGGTGGTTCCCCCTCGACCCTCTTTGCCTCGCATACGTCCTGTCGAGGAGGCTTGCTCCTCTTCATGTTCTCCCAGGTGTTGTGCATTGCTAGACGAAGGGTATTATTGATTTGAATCTTTAGTCTCCTTCGTTTAGAATCAAACGCTTTCTTGAGAAGCACACAACTTCATTAGAAACTTTAGAATCCTTTAAAATCTTGTTGAGTTGCGCCTAAAAATTTATTCTTGAGATATGATTAAAGTACAAATTGTTACATATAAAATATAAGCATTGTTATCATCAAAACTAGAGATTATATGCATAACCAAAATCTTGTTCTAACTATCTCTCCCTTTTTTATGATGACAAAACCTTTTTTTTATGGAATAACATATATACTTTAATGTGCTAAATATATAAGAGTTAAGTTTTAGAATACTCCCCTTGAGATAGACGAGCTCCCCCTGAGCTTATATCTCATGTTTACATCTTCTGGGCTTGGAATATTAGAATTATTTTGCATTGTTTGCCAAGGCTTTTATCCAGAAGCTTTTAACGAACTGTTCCTGCAATTGCTTTCTCATAACTAAATATATATATATATATATATATATATATATATATATATATATATATATATATATATATATATATATATATATATATATAATGTTAGAATGTGAGCAAGAGTTTTTAGAGAGTAGATATATATCAAAATCATTTCAACTTTTACTCCCCCTTTTTGTCATAATAAAAAATATTTTATAAACAGAGTAAGCGATATAAAGGAGAAAAACAAAAGTCATAAACTACGTAATAATAAGCATTAGTCCTAAAGTTCCTATGGATTTGAGGTAGAGGGTGTCCTTGCAAGAAGTTGAGTGAGCATATCCTTGATGGAACAACTAACTTCATCTTGACTATCCAACCTTTCTTTGACCAATTTCTGATCTCTATGCAAATCCACCAGAGTTTGTGCCATAACTGGGAGAAGAGTATCATCAGGAGTCGATGTCTCGTCAGAGACAGGTTTCTAAGCAGCTGTAACACCCAGAAATCTAAATTAATTATTTAATCAGTAATTTAATTAATTTAGCGCAATTTTGTGAGTTTAAGTGATGGTTGATGGTTATGACGCATGATGATATAATAATGTGATATGAGAAGGTGTTGGAATAAGAATAAAATTCGAGGATAAATCATAAATTATTATTTTATTAAGATTATTTAGATTTAATAAGGGATTAATATAAATAACTAAATAAATAAAATTAGAGATGTTTAAGGATAAAGTGGTAAATATGGATTGAGTTAATGAGGATAAAAATGGAATTGTATAAACAGGCCCAAGAAGGGTAAGAAAGGAATATATGAAATCAGGGTTTTGGGAGAATTTGGAAGATCGGTCGTATTTTAGTAAAACTGCTCTAAGGAACGAAGGCAGAAAGGCAAGGACTCGAAGGTTTCTTGAAGACCTTGAGGTAAGGGAATTTAGGGTTTGACATCTAAGGTATGAGGCGTATTACTTTTCATTATAATTGATATAAGATTTTAGATTGTATGTGAATGGTTTGGGATTCGAGGGTTTATGAGAATACTATAATGATTTGATGAATTTTGTATTTCACACAGTGTTGATGTTTATTGGATTATTGATGTGTAATTGTTGTTGTTATATTAAGTTTAATTGATGATGAATTATCAGGAGAAAAGTTTGATAGAACTATGAGAATTATGGAGTGTTTAATTATGAGGGGTATGTAATCCTTATTATTATAATAGGATTCTAGAAAATTAATATCAGTAGGGATAAAATTATGATGAATGAAGATTATTGGAATAATTGGATTAATATGAGTAAGTAGGAGTCTGGATATATAATTTGTAGTAATTACATAAGAACAAGTATGTTGATGTGCCTCTGTGTTTTGGAATCGTAGCAACATAACAGGTATTGTAGGAAATTCTGCAATTGAGAAGACACTGAGTGTAGTGTATGACAGACGACACATTTTGAGTGACGATCATCACTAGGAGTTGTGGGACGGGCGTAACATTGTGTGACGGACGTCACAGTGAGTACGTGTGTTGGTAGTCACACTTGTGTGTGACGGTGGTCACACTTGTGAAGTTTGAATAATTTGAATTCCCATAAAGTACTTTAGCTCTTGCATTAGACTCATTTCAAATTTTGTTTGCATTAACTTAGAGAATTCTTGACAATAGAAGCATTAGCCGAACCAAAAATTATATTATCTACATATATTTGGCATATTATAAGGTAATTTCCAAAGTTCTTGCAAAAGAGAGTAGTGTTCACCTTCCATCTAGTAAAATTATTTTCTAAAAGAAAATAACTTAATCTTTCATACCAAGCTCTGAGCTTGTTTAAGATCATACAAAGACTTTTTTAGTTTATAAACATGTTCTGGAAACTTAGAATTTTCAAAACCTGGGGTTGATGAACATATACTTCTTCAGAAATGTAACCATTTAGAAACACACTTTTAACATTCATTTGGTATAAAGTAATATTATTATTGACAACAAAAGAAATAAGCAAACAAATAGATTCTAACTTGACAACTGGAGCAAAGGTTTCATCATAGTTAATTCCTTCTTGTTGATTGTAACCTTATGCAACCAGTCGTGCTTTATTTTTAACAACTTCTCCTTTATTTTTAACCTCATCAATGGAGTTAGGGTTCTGATGTTGTGACATGTTTGTGATTGTAGTGGGGATGCAAAAAGGTTTGGTGATAGACTTAGATGAGTTCAGAATCTCAGTTGTAGCATGCAAAGGGTTCAGTGGTGCTAATGAGAATGTGAGAAGCTGAAGGCACGTTTGTACATAAATAGAGCACGTTTCTATTGGAATTTGTAAAACTGGAATACAAACGGTTATTGGCCAGACTAGTGCTGCCACCTGGTGGTCATGCCCCACGATGTCATAAGACATGCTGGCACTTATCCATAATTGCTATATGTCACACATGCAGATTCCCAATTTACCCCTTAGGTTTTCAAATTGGGTAGCATGCAAAGCCTTGGTGAATATGTCATCAAATTGCAGCTCTGTGGCTACATGCTCTAATGTGATCACCTTTTCCTCCACAAGGTCTCTGATGAAGTGATGTCTGATATCTATGTGCTTAGTCCTGCTGTGTTGGATAGGATTTTTGGAGATATTAATAGCACTTAAATTGTCACAGTACAATGTCATGACATCTTGTGTGACATTGTATTCTGTGAGCATTTGTTTCATCCATACCAGCTGTGAACAACTGCTACCAGCTGCAATGTATTCAGCTTCAGCAGTGGATAAGGACACACAATTTTGTTTCTTACTGAACCAAGAAATTAAATTGTTCCCTAGAAAGAAGCATCCTCCTGATGCACTCTTTCTATCATCAACACTTCCAGCCCAGTCAGCATCATAAAACCCAGTGAGGATGGGTTCACAACCATGAGAGTACATTATGCCATATTCACAAGTGCCATTTACATATTTCAAGATCCTCTTAACCTGGTTGAGATGGCTCACCTTTGGTTCAGTTTGATACCTTTCACACACACCTACTGCAAAAACTATATCTGGTCTGCTAGCTGTAAGATATAGTAGACTTCCAATCATGCTCCTGTACAAGCTTTGGTCCACACTCTCACCTTTGTCATCCTTTGTCAGTTTTAGATGAGTGGGGGCAGGTGTTCTCTTGTGACTTGCATTGTCCATCCCAAACTTCTTGACAGTGTTCTTTGCATATTTGCTTTGGGATATGAACATGGAGTCCTCCATCTGTTTGATTTGCAGTCCAAGGAAGTAAGTTAATTCTCCCACTAGGCTCATTTCAAACTCAGACTCCATTTGAGTCACAAAATGTTTAACCATCCTGTCTGACATCCCACCAAACACTATGTCATCCACATATATCTGAGCAATCATAACCTATCCCTCTTCATCCTTTTCAAATAGGGTTTTGTCTATTCCTCCCTTCTTGTATCCATGCTTAATGAGAAAGGTGGTCAGTCTTTCATACCATGCTCTGGGAGCTTGCTTTAGCCCATACAGAGCCTTCCTCAGCTTATATATATGCTCTGGACAACTTGGATCAACAAATCCCTTTGGTTGCTCCACATATACTTCCTCATTAAGGTACCCATTTAGGAAGGCACTTTTAACATCCATCTGAAATAATTTGAACTTTAGGATGCAAGCAATTCCTAGGAGTAGTCTGATGGATTCAAGTCTTGCTACTAGTGCAAAAGTTTCATCAAAATCCACCCCCTCAATTTGAGTATATCCTTGAGCCACAAGCCTAGCCTTGTTTCTTGTAACTACTCCCTGCTCATTAGACTTGTTTTTATACACCCACTTAGTGCCAATCACATTAATGCCATCAGGCCTAGGAACAAGATCCCATACTTTATTCCTTGTAAACTGGCCTAATTCTTCCTGCATAGCAGAGATCCAGTACTCATCATTCAGAGCTTCCTTGATGTTCTTAGGTTCTACCTTTGAAACAAAGCAGGAGCCTGAGATCATCTCTCTTGATCTAGTGGTGACACCACTGTTGAGATCACCAATTATCATTTCTTTAGGATGATCTTTCTGGATTCTGATGGAGGGAGATTTGTTGGATTGCTCTGACTTTGCCTCAGTTAAAGTGAAGTCAAGATTATCACTTTCTATTTTAACTTCAGTTGGATTGTCAGCAGATGTTCCAACATCATCAGCAACGTTTGTCTTTGCATAGGTATCATCAATAGTCACATTTATTGACTCCATCATAACCTTGGTTCTGGAGTTAAATACTCTGTAAGCTCTGCTATTTATAGAGTATCCAAGAAATATCCCTTCATCACTCTTAGGGTCCATCTTCCTTCTTTGATCCCTATCAGCCAAGATGTAACACTTACTTCCAAATACATGAAAGTACTTGACTGTAGGTTTTCTACCCTTCCATACTTCATAGATGGTGGATAGAGTTCCCTTTCTTAGTGTGACTCTATTGTGGATGTAGCATGCTGTGTTCATGGCTTCAGCCCAAAAGTACAGGGGTAACTTCTTGGCATGAATCATGGCTCTAGCTGACTCCTGAATAGTTCTGTTTTTCCTTTCTACAACCCTATTCTGTTGAGGGGTGATGGGAGAAGAGTACTCATGGTTGATCCCTTCTGATGAACAGAAGTCTGAGAATTTTTTATTCTCAAACTCCTTTCCATGATCACTTCTTATTCTGACCACACAACTTGCCTTTTCTCTTTGGATCCTATGGCACAGATCTCTAAACACCTCAAACACATCTGACTTTTCTTTGATGAAGCTTATCCAGGTATATCTTGAGAAGTCATCAACAACCACATAGGCATATCTTTTTCCACCAAGACTCTCTACCTGCATTGGTCCCATAAGGTCCATGTGCAGTAATTCCAAGACTTTGGAGGTTGTCAGATGTTGAAGCTTTGGGTGTGACATCTTGGTTTGCTTACCCATTTGACACTCACCACACACTTTTCTTTCATCAATCTTAAGTCTTGGGATCCCTCTTATAGCCTCCATAGAGATGATCTTCTTCATTCCTCTAAGATGGAGATGACCCAGTCTTTGATGCCATAGGTTCACTTCTTCTTCTTTGGCTATGGAACAAGTATATGTGAGGCTGGAATCTTGGGGTTCCCACATATAGCAGTTATCTTTTGATCTAGCTCCTCTCATGACCACTTTCTGCTCTTTATCAGAAATTATGCACTCAGTTTTGGTGAAGTTGACACTGTAACCTTGGTCACATAACTGACTTATGCTGATCAAGTTAGCAGTTAAGCCTTTCACCAACAGCACTGATAACGAGAAAAAGTATCGATTATATTGCTATGTTTCAATACCGTTTTATCGCATAATTGTCGTTTTAACACCCGATTCCTCGAGTTTTCTTTGCCGTTTTGCAGGTACATCATATACAGAGCTAAATCATGAGCCACAAGTGAAATGAGGAAAAACAACCATTAAAAGATGAAGAAATGAGGAATTCTGCATAACCTGCATATTTTGTTACACTCACGGTCGTCACCTAGGTGTCACGACCGCGACACGCCAAAAGGAGCACTCACGACCGTGACAAATCCCTCACGACCGTGACACATATAATACAAGGAACACGAACGTGACACCCTTGTCACGACCGTGACAAGGGAAAATTAGGGTATTTGACTAAAGACTTGGTCATGAACGTTACGCTGCATGAAGTGCCTATTTTCCAGCTGACCCATTATTCACACGTCCCTGGATTCTCTCATTCTCCTACGAGGCCCAAGCAACAATTCAACTGCCAAGCCCATTTAGTTTGCTACAAATAGACTTGTTTCAATGAACAATACACAGAGTTTTTAGTTTTGAATTTCTTGCGGAAGCTCTGCCGATTTTATTTTGCACCCTTTATTTTTCCAGCATTTATTTCATTGCTTTATTTTTCTTGTATCCCAACCAACCTTATAACAATTTCCAACATCAGAAAATTGTTATAAATTAATTTGTTTCAAAACCTTCAGATTCTTTCAGAATTTATTTCCGATTCCGGTCAGTACTCCGAGCTTTCCAGCCTGTGGAAGAAGGAGTCAACTACTTTTATTGTTATCCAGGTTTATATTAATTTGCAATTATATTTATGTTGAATATTTATTTTTCTGCCATGCATATTTTATTTTATGTTTCTCTGCCTCTGTCTGGTTCAACAAAAATGAGTAGCTAAATACCTTAGGGCGGTATGTAATTAAAACAAACTAAATCGGTAAAATCAACTCTAGGCTTAAAATAATTAAGAGCTTAATATTCTGGCTGATACTTTTTATTATAAAATCAACCTTTTTGTTACGAGAATAAGGAAAGTGCATTAGGTTAGGTCAAGACCACGAGAGTGTGAGATTCTAACCAGATAGCTAAAGTTAGGCATTTAAATTAAACACAGCGAGAGCGCTTTAAAATAAATTAGAATTACTAAGTTTCCAAAACTTATTTCTAAACACTTATGGGCTAGCGAGAGCAGGCATAGGGCTTTAGGGGTAAGATCTGAGATAAGACCACGAGAGTGTGAGTTAAAGATATTTAAACGGGTAACCTCTACAGAATAGATTAAGTGAACCATCTTTATAAGCCTAGGTTAGATTGACCCGCCTAAGTTAACCTAATTACATACCGACCGCCTTAGTATTATTTATTAAACTTAATTTTAATTCCCGCCTTTAATCTTTAAAAACAACCAAAAAATCGTGAAAACCCTTCACCTTAGCTAAACTAGAAATTCCTCTAGCACTAAGTAACCATAGAGTCCCTGTGGATCGATAATCTTAAATATTACTTCGATAGGCTGTGCACTTGCAGTTAAGATACCGCTAGACACATAATTAGATACGTCTTTAGCCCATCAAGTTTTTGGCGCCATTGCCGGGGACCTTAATTTTAGTTACTAGTGCACTTTAGGGTAGCATTGTCTAGACTAAGGTAACAACTATTTTCTTTTCTTAATCTAAATTTCCGAGTGTATGCCAAGTACTCGCTCTCAAGGCGAAGACTTGCAACCTCTAATCCCAGAATCGGAACGCTTCTTACACGTAAGAAGACGGATATTCGATTACGAACAAAATTACAATATTCCAGATCTTCAATTAGATCCACCTAAACTAGTCGTAACATCAAGGACGCAGAGATGGCTGAAGAACAGAATCACCCACTCAAATATTACGCTAGTCCTTCGCAAGCTGAACCGCATTCCAGCATTGCCGCACCGGCTATCAACCGAAACGATTTCGAACTAAAACCTTCGCTGATATCAGCCGTGCAACAAAATCAATTCGTCGGAAATCCTACCGAGGATCCGAACCTTCATCTTTCGATATTTGTGCAATACGCAGATACCGTAAAAGCCAATGGAGTTACCCAAGAAGCTATTAGACTACGTTTGTTTCCTTTTTCACTTCGAGACAGAGCGAGAGCCTGGCTTCAATCTCTGCCTTCGAACTCAGTAACTACGTGGGAGGAACTAAAGAGAGTTTTCTTGACCAGATATTTCCCACCTAGCAAGACAGCTATGCTGAGAGCTTAGATCAACGAATTTAAGCAAAGGGAAAACGAATCACTTTTCGAAGCTTGGGAACGCTATAAGGATATGCTGAGACTTTGTCCACATCACGGATTAGTAGAATGGATGGTCATCCATACCTTCTATAATGGACTCTTGTACAATACAAGAATGACAATTGACGCTGCCGCAGGCGGTGCCCTAATGGACAAAGAATATAATGATGCTTATGCGCTTATCGAAAGTATGGCTCAAAACCATTACCAATGGGGAAGCGAGAGAGTCGCAACTGAGAAACCAACAAAAGGAGGTATGTACGAAGTGAGTAGTATGGACCAAGTCAATGCAAAGTTTGACCAACTAAACCAAAAGATCGACAACTTGGCCATAACACCAACAACCACCGTGGCTGCAGTAACACCTAACTGTGAGTTATGTGGAGTTCCAGGACATGAAGTTCCTGATTGTCAACTATTAACAGGAATTCCCACAGATCAAGTGAATTATGCTCAAGGAAACCCATACTCAAACACATACAACCCAGGTTGGAAGAATCATCTGAACTTCTCCTATAAGAATAACAATGCTTTATACGCACCAGGTCAAGCACCAGCTACACCACCAGGATATCAAAAGACTGCTCCTAATGTCCCTAGAAAATCGAACCTTGAATTGATGATGGAGAACTTTATAGCTAACCAATCTCAGACAAACAAAGACTTCTTAAACCAAAACATACACACTAGTGAGCAGATTAAGCAATTAGTAAGCAAAGTAGATGCATTAGCTACACATAACAAAATGCTTGAAACTCAGATTTCACAAGTAGCTCAACAACAAGCACCTACCGCTGCACCAGCTGGAGTATTTCCTGGACAACCTCAACCTAATCCGAAAGGACAGGCCAATGATGTGATATTAAGAAGTGGCAAGGAACTTGACGGACCTACCGATCCAAGACTTGACAATCCAGCCATGTACCAAAAACCGGATAAACCGACTGAAATGGTGAACGATCCAGAAGAAAAGGAAGATGATAATCAAGAGGCAGTGAAGAAAGAAAAGCCTTATGTGCCTCCACCACCCTATAAACCACCAATTTCGTACCCTCAGAGATTAACCAATTCCAAGACGATGGGCCAGTTTAAGAAATTTGTCGAACTTCTGAAACAGTTGAATATTACTATTCCATTTACAGAAGCTATCACCCAAATGCCCTCGTATGCTAAGTTTTTAAAAGAAATCTTATCCAATAAGAAAAAGATAGAGGATAACGGAACAGTTACACTTATTGCTGAGTGTAGCACCATAATTCAGAATAATATGCCTCCTAAGCTAAAAGATCCAGGAAGCTTCTCTATACCCTGTGTAATAGGAAAATTCGTCATTGACAAAGCTCTATGTGATTTAGGAGCCAGTATCAGTGTTATGCCCTTAACGATTTGCAAAAGGCTAGACATGGGAGACCTGAGACCAACTAAAATGTCTGTTCAACTAGCCGATCGCTCTGTTAAATATCCTGTAGACATACTAGAAAACGTCCTAGTACGTATAGGATAATTCTACATCCCTACTGATTTCATAATCATGGACATCTCTGAAGACTCCACTACACCTATCATACTAGGAAGACCATTCTTAGCTACTGCCGGAGCTATAATAGACGTAAAGAGAGGAAAGCTAACCTTTGAAGTAGGTGAAGAGAAAATTGAATTTATTTTAACACAATTCTTACAATCACCAGCTATAGAGGATACATGCTATCTATTGGACGTAATTGACGAATGTGTAAGAGAAATGGAAATGAAAGAAACTACCTATTCTGAAATTATGAAAATTCAAATCCCTCCGATTTTCGAAGATGATAATTGGCGTAAACCGTATCAGGATAATAGTCTAAGTGAAAGTTTAGCACTTACACCGGATCCCATGCCAAGTAAAGATAAACCTACATTAGGATTAAAAACTTTACCTAATAACCTGAGATACGAATTCTTAGACATTGAATGTAAAAGACCAGTTATAATAAATTCCAGTTTAGGAACAATCGAAACAAAGAAACTTTTAGATGTCTTAAAGAAATATCCAACTGCATTAGGATATAACATATCTGATCTCAAAGGAATATGCCCTTCAATCTGTATGCATCGTATTCTGCTAGAAGAAGATTGCAAAACCTCCAGAGAATCTCAAAGAAGAATTAACCCAATCCTTAGCACTGTAGTAAAGGAAGAAGTTAAGAAACTACTAGATGCCGAAATAATATATCCAATCTCTGATAGTAAATGGGTTAGTCCAGTACATGTAGTACCAAAGAAAGGAGGTATCACTGTTGTGAAAAACGCTAAAGGCGAATCGATATCACAAAGAGTAGTGACAGGACATAGAGTGTGCATAGATTATCGTAAACTAAACAAAGCCACTCGAAAAGATCATTTCCCACTACCTTTTATAGATCAAATGTTAGAACGATTAGCCAAGCATTCTTATTTCTGTTATCTTGATGGTTACTCAGGATTTTTCCAAATCCCTATCCACCCAGATGATCAAGAGAAGACTACATTCACATGCCCTTATGGAATGTTCGCTTATAGACGAATGCCCTTTGGATTATGCAACGCTCCTGCAACCTTTCAAAGATGTAGATGTCAATCTTCGCAGATTTTATAGACAACATCATGGAAGTGTTCATGGACGACTTCTCTGTATGCGGGCAAAGTTTTGAAGGATGCCTATCAAATTTAGAAATGGTATTAGAAAGATGTGTAAAAGTAAACCTCGTGCTTAACTGGGAGAAATGTCATTTTATGGTCAGAGAAGGAATCGTATTAGGACACGTTATATCCGACAAGGGAATTGAAGTTGATAGAGCTAAGATAGAAGTCATAAAAGATCTTCAACCCCCAAAAACCATTCGAGAAATACGAAGCTTTTTAGGACACGCCGGTTTCTACCGACGATTCATCAAAGATTTCTCGAAAATCACTAAACCTCTTACTGTTTTATTAATGAAAGACGCTGAGTTCATATTCAATGAAGACTGTCTTAAAGCATTCGAAACTCTAAAAACAGCCCTCATCACCGCACCAATCATGCAACCCCCTGACTGGAGATTACCTTTCGAAATCATGTGCGATGCGAGTGACTATGTTGTAGGCGCAGTTCTAGGCCAGAGGAAGGAAAAGAAACTTCATGCGATTTACTATGCCAGTAGAACCTTAGATTCTGCTCAGATGAACTACGCCACTACTGAAAAAGAATTGTTAGCAGTTGTCTTTGCGCTGGACAAATTCAGTTCTTACCTAGTAGGAGCGAAAATAATCGTTTACACAGACCACACTGCTATCAGATACATATTGACTAAGAAAGATGCTAAACCAAGACTCTTGAGATGGATATTACTCTTACAAGAGTTTGATCTCGAAATAAAAGATAAGAAAGGTACTGAAAACGTCGTAGCGGACCATTTATCTAGAATATAAGGTATTAAACCCGAACAAGTGCCGATTAACGATGATTTTCCGTATGAACAGCTGATAGCACAAATAGGAAGCGACCCTGTTCAGTTAGACATAGATGAACTAGAACCCGTGGAAACAATCCAAACGACTGTAGGACTGCCATGGTACGCTGACATTGTTAACTACCTAGCTGCAGGAGCTCTTCCACCTGATTTAACCTATCAGTAGAAAAAGAAATTCTTTCACAATCTAAAACATTACTATTGGGATGAACCATTATTGTTCAAAAGAGGACCCGATGGAATCTTTCGTCGATGTATTCCCGAAGAAGAAATAGAAGATGTCATTGCTCATTGCCATTCATCTCCTTATGGTGGACATGCAAGCACTTCCAAGACTTGTGCAAAAATCTTGCAAGTCGGCCTATTCTGGCCTAATCTATGGAAAGATGTCCACATCGCTGTTATAAATTGCGATCGGTGTCAACGCACCGGTAATATTTCAAGAAGAGATGAAATGCCTCAAAAAGGAATATTAGAAGTAGAAATCTTTGACGTCTGGGGAATAGATTTCATGGGACCATTCCCATCATCTTTCGGTAATAATTACATACTCGTAGCTGTTGATTATGTTTCAAAGTGGATTGAAGCTATAGCTTCTCCTACAAATGACACACGAGTAGTAATAAAGCTTTTCAAAAATATAATTTTTCCCAGATTTGGTGTGCCTAGACTCGTCATAAGTGACGGTGGCTCGCACTTCATTTCAAAAATCTTTGACAAATTACTATCTAAGTATGGAGTAAGACACCGTGTGGCAACACCATATCACCCACAAACAAGTGAACAAGTCGAAGTCTCGAACAGAGAAATCAAACAAATCTTAGAAAAGACTGTCGCCATATCTCGGAAAGATTGGTCATCTAAACTTAATGAAGCTTTATGGGCTTATAGGACCGCTTACAAGACACCCATAGGAACTACACCTTTCAAATTAGTTTATGGAAAATCTTGTCACCTCCTGGTAGAACTAGAACACAAAGCTTATTGGGCGATCAAAACTCTCAATATAAGCTATAATGCTGCAGGAGAAAAGCGAATCCTAGATATTAACGAATTAGAAGAATTAAGGCTAGATGCTTATGAGAATGCTAAGATATATAAAGAAAGAACTAAGCGATGACATGATAAACGCCTATCTAGGAAAGAATTTAGTGTGGGAGACGTTGTACTCCTCTTTAATTCAAGACTTAGGCTCTTTCCTGGAAAACTAAAATCTAGATGGTCAGGACCCTTTGAAATAACTAGAGTGTTCCCGAGCGGAGCGATAGAAATTAAGGGTAGGAATAGTGAACCATTCACAGTAAACGGACAACGTTTAAAACATTATCATAAAGTTGAAAATAGAGATTATGCAAATAGTCTAAGGCTTTTAGAGTTGTCCACTAATTCCCCTGATTAATCTACACCTAAGCATTACGTCAGGCTTTTGACGATAAAAACAACGCTTAGTGGGAGGCAACCCATTTAACCATTCAACCCATTTAATCATTTAAATCATTTAAATTATTTTGATCATTTTATTATTTTGTCATTTATCATTTTATTATTCATTTATTTGTTTTGTCATTTTGTAGTTTTATTTCATTATTACTATTATTGCTTTTATTTATGCATTTTATTTTCTTATTTTTCCTTATTTTAATTTTAAATCACTTTTACAGATTTTCTAAAGTCTTTTCCACTTTCCTTCTCCCCCTGATTTGTTTCCTTCGTATTTGCACTAACTATGGCTAACCAACCGATAAACCTTATGGAAACCAAATTTAGAGGTAGGAACCAAATAATGAAATTTGAAGAGTTATCACAGAGACCAATGGATTTGACTCTGTACCCGGATGATCTGACTATGGAAACCCTAGGTATACATGATAGCATCCTATACTTGTTTAACCGACTTGGATGGGAGAATGCACTGATTCAACATAAGTTTGTGACTTACCGCGAGCTCACCCTTGAGTTCCTTAGCTCCTTAGTTTACCTACCCGAGCGCAGTTTTGGATTCAGGAAAGGATTTATCAGTTTCCGCCTATTTGGAATAGAATATGACTTTAACCATAAAGAACTAGCTGACTTATTAGGATTCCCTAGTGGACCCTTTGCTTTTACTACCACACAGGTAGAATTGGTGGAAATTGAGCTGGATTTCTTTTGGGGAACATTAACCGGAAACTACCACCATGAACCAAATAGCATGAACAATGATGAGATACATAACCCAGCTATCCGTTACTTCCATAAGATCCTTGCCCACACCTTCTTTGGAAAAGAAGAAAACCTTATTGGAGTATCTAAAGATGAGATATTCATTATGTCATGTTTCACTAATGGACAGTCAGTCAATGGTGTGCCTTTCATGATGCAAACCTTCACCCGAATCCAAGAAGAACCTGATTTACCTATATTAGTAGGAGGTCTTGTAACCATGATTGCTGATGCCTTAGGACTTAGATACCAATTACACAGGTGTAACCGTTTAGGTACCATCCGTCTTATGAATCTTAACTTTTGCTTTAATCGCCATATCATAAGGAATTTAGGACATCCACCTTTCGAGTACCTAATCAGGAATGAAGTAGTAACCCTGTTCACACTACCAAACCATGCTAGAGTAAGTGTTCACAATAAGGATAATTGGCTTTATGAGTTAACCCCACCTGACTATCCATCCACTCCTGAAACACCTCAATCTTACAAGATAAGGGATGATATAATGACCGATGTAGAAAGTGACCCTGAGACACCTCCTGGTTACCATGACATTGACCACACTAACAAAGTGATTGAAACCCCTGAAGTGAATCAAGTAGAATATGCTGACAACTTAAAGAATATCATGAACACTCTTGAAGCTTACCAAACCGATATAAATACCGTTAAGGATGAGATTAAGAGCATGCGATTGGACATTATAGGTCTAACTGACATAACATATGAGCAATTCTACCACCTGAACTCCGCAATCGAAGATTTGAAGAAGCACTTTTGAAAATGCTGTAGTGATCTAGCTTATTTTACTTATTGCTTTCATTTCTAGTTAATTTTACATTTCGCAAACATTTTCGTACCGTATTTTCATTAATGTAATTTCATTTCAATTATCAAATGCAAAGCACTTCTAGTTTACAAATTTTTCCAACTTAATCAATTTATATGCTTTCAATCTATATACTGTTATGTTTGAATTAATTAGTATTTTATACAATCTCTCGTGTGATGCAATTTACAAGTACTATGTTGATATTATATATTATATGGTGTTTATGTTTAAAATAGAGTGAGAAGTAATCATAAAAATATTATATAAATTATATGAAGCGTGAGAGATAATGCATTCTGGAAATTATTCAAGGAATTAAGCCCTCACGGTCGTCATCACCCCCCTAACGATCGTGACAAGCTAATTAGCGCGTCACGACCGTCATTCCCTTGTCACGACCGTGACGACCCTAATTATAGGATTCGTGAGAAACAGAACTGTTTCTTCTTCGAAACCTCTTCTTCTTTCATCTTCCATAACTTTCAAAACCACCCATTATCTCTTCTAACTTCCGTAACCTCCCATTACCAAATTAAACCCCATTAACCTCTCCATTTACTCCACACCTATCACATTCTCACCTTGTAATATTAATCCGAACCAATTTTCTCTCATTTTATCACTTTTCTCACAAAAATCAAAACTTCTCATCTCCCACTCTTGTTCTTGCATGCAATGGAGGCAATTCAATTTAGAGATGGTGAGCATGGAGAAAACCAGAGAGAGAGGTTCATCCGATTCCAGAACCGTGGTGTGCAACCCACACGATATGTCGACACCGTCTGTTTGAGAGAATTGGGAATGCTTAACAGTGTCAAGAGCCTGCTTCAAAAGGTCGGTCTGTGGGATCTTTGCAGTCAGCCCCAGCCCACATTCGAGCTTCTGACATTGGAATTCCTAAGCTCATTCCATTACATCACTCCTACCAGTTCTCAGAGTCAACTCACCGGCGTTGCTAAGTTCAGATTGCTTGGCCGGGAGTTCGAACTTTCGCAAACAAGGATAGCCGAGTTACTAGGCTTCGATCACGGGAATGAAGCTCACCTCCGCGTGCCAGACAATTTCAATGAAACCGCTTTCACCCTATGGCACGACATCACCAACACCCGTGCCTCATCCTTTTAGTACCTGAATGCTACGCATATCCACAACCCGACGATCAGATACTTTCATCGCATCATTTGCAACACCATCTTTGCACGAGAGAGTAACCACAAGCTCAACTCCAAGGAGCTTTTGTTCTTGCACTACGCTTTAAATGACGAGCCTATCAACGCTGCCCCGTTCATGCTATCCCATATCCAGGCCATTGCGCAAAGAGGCGCAACCCCCTTTTCCATAGGCGGCATTGTCACCACCCTCGCTATTCAGTTGGACCTTGGTGACTTGGTCGTAAATTTGCCTAGCAGAGCCGCCGAGTTCCTAACCAAGAATTATTGCAAGTCCGCACACTTGATTGCGCAGAGAGAGGATGGCAAGTTTAGCCCTGTTATCCATGGCACTGTTTATCACCACATCATCCTGCCGTCCCGTGACCGCATCGATCAGTCTAGCCGAGCCAACTGGCTCTTTGCTTTACCGGATGCTGCCGGCCACGCCCCCATTCATGACGAAGAGGCCGATCCACCAGCGGACGAGATGCAAGACACTATGGATGCAGCTGAGCCTGTTCAGGACATTCCTGAGACATCCACCCGACAGCCTCCTTCACAAGAATACACACTTGAGGAAGTCCTCCGTGCGATTCATCAGCAAAATCAGATGAATGCCGCACTGGAGCGAAGGCAGAAGGAGCAGCATGATGCATTACTCTGCACTATTGCAACCAACCAGAGGTCTACTGATGAGAAGCTCAGAGAGATCTTCAGCGAGCTAGAGGCTTTACGCATTGATATCACTGCTGTCACCGGTACCAGTTCTGACCCTGAAGCGACTCCGACCAGACGCTCTCGCACCAGAAGCCGAGGTCGTGGCCATCAGCAGCCTTAGTTTTAGTTTTTGTTTATGTTTTTCCGTTTTCGTTGTTTGTATTGTACTTTAACCGCTATTATATCACAACATTGAGGACAATGTCTGATATAGTGTGGGAGAGGTACCTTTCATTTTCCGCATTTTTCCCTTTCCGCACTTTTCCATTCCGTTGTATTTCCTTTTCGTAAGTTAATGAAACAAGCAATTTTTGTGCTATCTTCTTTAGTTTCGGACTTTCCCCGTTTATTTAGCCATACCGAAAAAAAATCTTTAATTAATTCTTCGTATTACCCGACTTACCTGCGAAATCATAATTAGGAAGCTGAGAACGATTCAACAAGACCAATACAGTCTTGACACCTTAGACTTCCCACTTAAGCGATTCCGTTCCGATTATTGTTACGACTACACCTTAAGTTTCAGTTCAAAAGTAACCCCTAGTAGTTTATACTAGCAGTCAGCACTGTCTGAACACAAACCACGTGGGGAGCCGATGAATATAAGTGTTTGATGCCTAATATATAATGATCCTTCATATCTCGATGCAAATGAAAAGAAATTGCACCAAAGTACACGGTCGCACATAAGAAACGAGAAATATGAGAAGGAGTCCATTGCGGGTTGGTTCAGAGGTACTGGTTCTGAACTTGGTAGGGCGTGCTACGGCTCGATCCCCCACAACCTCCAAATTGGATAATGTATGTAGGGTTACCACATTCGTGTACCAGACCCCGTGCTTTTAAAGGATCAAATTCGCTAACCGGCTACTCCACTATGTGCGTGCTAAGGCAAAGGGCTTAATGTGATTGCGCTAGAATGAAACCGGGCGAAATAAGATCGAAAGACTCTAGGTGAAATCGTAAAGCAATTGCTGAATGTTTCGTTTAACGGGAAGTCGACGACTTAGCTTGTTGCTTGTGTCATTAGTGTATCGTTAGTGTTTTATCAAAGTACCAGTTTACTTGACAAAACGATCCCTCGTACGGTTTGTTATGTGTGTGCGTCGATAAAAACTTATCCGACAATTTTCAACCAACTATTTGCTTGAGGACAAGCAAAGGTTTAAGTTTGGGGAAGTTTGATAACGAGAAAAAGTATCGATTATATTGCTATGTTTCAATACCGTTTTATCGCATAATTGTCGTTTTAACACCCGATTCCTCGAGTTTTCTTTGCCATTTTGCAGGTACATCATATACAGAGCTAAATCATGAGCCACAAGTGAAATGAGCAAAAACAACCATTAAAAGATGAAGAAATGAGGAATTCTGCATAACCTGCATATTTTGTTACACTCACGGTCGTCACCTAGGTGTCACGACCGTGACACGCCAAAAGGAGCACTCACGACCGTGACACATATAATACAAGGAACACGAACGTGACACCCTTATCACGACCGTGACAAGGGAAAATTAGGGTATTTGACTGAAGACTTGGTCATGAACGTTACGCTGCATGAAGTGCCTATTTTCCAGCTGACCCATTATTCACACGTCCCTGGATTATCTCATTATTCTACGAGGACCAAGCAATAATTCAACTGCCAAGCCCATTTAGTTTGCTATAAATAGACTTGTTTCAATGAACAATACACAGAGTTTTTAGTTTTGAATTTTTTGCGGAAGCTCTGCCGATTTTATTTTGCACCCTTTATTTTTCCAGCATTTATTTCATTGCTTTATTTTTCTTGTATCCCAACCAACCTTATAACAATTTCCAACATCAGAAAATTGTTATAAATTAATTTGTTTCAAAACCTTCAGATTCTTTCAGAATTTATTTCCGATTCCGGTCAGTACTCCGAGCTTTCCAGCCTGTGGAAGAAGGAGTCAACTACTTTTATTGTTATCCAAGTTTATATTAATTTGCAATTATATTTATGTTGAATATTTATTTTTCTGCCATGCATATTTTATTTTATGTTTCTCTGCCTCTGTCTGGTTCAACAAAAATGAGTAGCTAAATACCTTAGGGCGGTATGTAATTAAAACAAACTAAATCGGTAAAATCAACTCTAGGCTTAAAATAATTAAGAGCTTAATATTCTGGCTGATACTTTTTATTATAAAATCAACCTTTTTGTTACGAGAGTAAGGAAAGTGTATTAGGTTAGGTCAAGACCACGAGAGTGTGAGATTCTAACCAGATAGCTAAAGTTAGGCATTTAAATTAAACACAGCGAGAGCGCTTTAAAATAAATTAGAATTACTAAGTTTCCAAAAATTATTTCTAAACACTTATGGGCTAGCGAGAGCAGGCATAGGGCTTTAGGGGTAAGATCTGAGATAAGACCACGAGAGTGTGAGTTAAAGATATTTAAACTTTTAACCTCTACAGAATAGATTAAGTGAACCATCTTTATAAGCCTAGGTTAGATTGACCCGCCTAAGTTAACCTAATTACATATCGACCGCCTTAGTATTATTTATTAAACTTAATTTTAATTCCCGCCTTTAATCTTTAAAAACAACTAAAAAATCGTGACAACCCTTCACCTTAGCTAAACTAGAAATTCCTCTAGCACTAAGTAACCATAGAGTCCCTGTGGATCGATAATCTTAAATATTACTTCGATAGGCTGTGCACTTGCAGTTAAGATACCGCTAGACACATAATTAGATACGTCTTTAGCCCATCAAGCACACCATCTAGACTTGGTACACCTGAGCAGTCCAGGGTCCCAACTCCCTTGATTTCCCCATTTTCTCCATCTCCAAAGGTTATATAGCTGGATGAGTGTGGCGTTAAGTCTACCAACAGATTCTTCAGTCCAATCATGTGCCTTGAGCAGCCACTGTCAAAATACCAGTCTTCCTTAGCAGATACCCTGAGAGATGTGTGTGCTATAGAGGCAACAACCTGCTTGGACCACTTGTGCCTGTTGTGAGGTTTCCTTTGCCTAGAATGTGAGTTCAGATCAGGCTGTCTTCCTCTCTTGGGCTCCCACTGCTGGATATATGTGTGTCTCCTCTGATGCATCTGCCCTGGATAGTGTCCATCTCTAGAGTTCCAAGGTTTCCTGGTGAACTTGTTCTTATGCTTAGGCATATACTGGTAGCTTTGATCATTATAATGTCTAGCTTTAGGTATCCAAGTTTTCCTGGTGACCTCTGTCTTCTGCTTAGGAAGGTGATGGGAACTCTGATTGGGGTATCCATGCAGTTTGTAGCAAAAAGGTTTGATGTGACCAAACCTTCCACAGTGATGGCATCTCCACCTTTGATATTTCTTTTTCATTATGTTTTTCTCATGATGTTGAGACATCTGCTTGAACATCTTGTTTGACTTCATAGGATCTGGAGTTGTTTGGCTGGTGCTAGCCTCAGAGTTTTGAGCTTTATTAAATCTCAGCCCAGTCCCATCCCCTGAGTGCTTGTTGTTGTTGAGAATGGCATCCAGTGTGTTTGAGCCACTGTTCAGCATTCTGACAGATTTGGACATATGCTCCATTTTGGAGTTGAGTAGGCTGACTTCATTTTTCAAAGTGGCAATGATCTCCAGATGACTTGCCTTTTCAGCTTTTAATTTATCAATCTGCTTCTTCTGCTGTTCACTTTCCTAGCATACCTCAGTGATCCTTTCACACAACATCCTGTAAGATGTTTCAAGCTCTTCAAATGTCAGATCCTCATCACTGGATTCCCCTTCAGTTTCAGATACTCCAGCTAGAGCTAGGTTGGGCATTCACTTCTAATGTGTCCATAACCTTCACATCCATGACATTGGATCCCTTTTCCTTGGTTAGTCTTCTCATCATAGTTTGACCTTCTGTTAGAGTCATAAGATCTTTTATTCTCAGAGGTTGAGTTTCTTCCACTTGATTTGGGCCTGTTGTCCAGTCTTTTGATAATTTTATTAAATTGTCTCCCAAGCATAGCAATTGCGTCTGATAAGTTGTCCTCAGAGCCTGCTTCATGACTTTCTTCTTCCTTATCAGTGTTTGAGACCAGGGTTATGCTCTTGTTTTTCTTCACAATAGTATCACTCATTCCCATCTCAAAGGTTTGAAGGGAACCAATGAGCTCCTCAACTTTCATTGTGCAGATGTCCTGAGCTTCTTCTATGGCAATGACCTTCATGTCAAACCTCTTGGGCAGTGATCCGAGAATCTTCCTTACCAACTTTTCATCACTCATCTTCTCTCCCAAGGCACCAGAAGTATTAGCAATCTCTAGGATGTTCATGTAGAACTCATGAATGGTCTCATCTTCCTTCATCCTCAAGTTCTCAAACTTGGTGGTGAGAAGTTGAAGTCTTGACAACTTCACCTTTGATGTTCCTTCATGAGTAGTTTTGAGGGTGTCCCAAACATCCTTGGCTAGCTCACAGTGGTGCACAAGCCTAAATATGTTCCTGTCAATGCCATTCAACAAGGCATTTAAGGCTTTGGAATTTCCAAGTGCTGACTCCTCTTCCTCTTTGCTCCACTCTTCTTCAGGCTTCATCACTTTTGCCCCATCCTTATTGTCTTTGACATGGTGCTCCCATCCTTTGTTAGCTGCTTTCCAAGCCCTGCTATCAAGAGATTTCAAGAATGCTACCATTCTTGGCTTCCAGTAATCATAGTTGGATCCATCCAAAATAGGTGGTCGATTCACAGATCCTACATCTCTGTCCATGTTCCCAAAATTTGCAGTCCCTAGATCTCACCCAATTATACAGGCAGGGTGCCTGCTCTGATGCCAATTGAAATTCTGGGATCAGATATGTGATGTCGAAACAAATGTTTAGACACTGATATCCTAAGCAATAAATTAATGAGCTAGTAAATTAATTAACATAGGAAATTGTTAATCCAGTTCAGTGTATCTCCACACTTACATCTGGGGGCTACCAAGCTAGGAAGGAAATTCAATATAAGTAATATTAATTAGGGAGTTAAACCAATCAGTTTAATCCTTCACTTAATATCTACCCAAGGCAATTTCTATCTAAGACTCTACTTAGATATGAGTACCTACTCACTCCCCCTCAATCACACAGTGATCTCTAACTTAGAATGATTAATAAGTTTGAAGTCACACTTCAGACACACCAACTTGATCTTACTTATCAGTTTCAATCAAGACACAATTCACTTTTTGCTTAAAAGCTTATAGAGTGAATAACAAACAAATAAAACCTGCTTAAGTAACTAGCTTCACTAACACCCTTGACACTCTGCTTAAAATCGTTAGATTTACTTGAGTGTATCAGTTTCTTAAATAGATGCTGAGTTTGTGGGATTTTTGCAAATTATCCAGATTTTATTAAATCCCACAGTTATCTCCTTGAATCAAGGTGAGTTAGTTTGTTATCTCCTTGAATCAAGGTGAGTTAGTTTTCTGTTTCCTTTACACTGGAACCAGATAACTTAACTTCCTAAAGAGGCGCCTTGGAGTGCTCACCCTTTACGATTACTTCCAGATATTTACTCCTGATTTTGAGCACTTCTGCTGCGTATCATTTAAGGCAGATAACAGGTTCGCGATGTCACAATATCTGGTGTGACATCCTGATGTCCTGAACTAAGTTCATAACTTTTACTTTGTTTTTCAAAAATTCTGCCAATTTCTAACATCTACAAACTTCCCCTTTGGCTAATTTTTGGCTAACATATTCTTCTGGTTTTGTCAGAGAGCGGCGGAGTTCCATTCTGTTAGATCATGTGAGAGCTAAGAATTTGCTCCCCCTCAAACATGTAGTTACCTGAGATGTATACTGCCATGACTTGGCCCAACAGACTTTGATAATTATCTATTACACCCAGTGACACTTTGATAGGTCCAAAATATACCATTGAAAATTCAACTTAGTTCAGCAGACATACATTAACATCATTGTTCTAACATCTACAAACTCCCCCTTTGGCTAATTTTTGGCTAACATATTCTTCTAGTTTTGTCAGAGAGCAGCGGAGTTCCTTTCTGTTAGATCATGTGAGAGCTAAGAATTTGCTCCCCCTCAAACATGTAGTTACCTGAGATGTATACTGCCATGACTTGGCCCAACAAACTTTGATAATTATCCATTACACCCAATGACACTTTGATAGGTCCAAAATATACCATTGAAAATTCAACTTAGTTCAGCAGACAGACATTAACATCATTGTTCAACAGCAGACAGACATTAACATCATTGTTCAACACACACAGATTTCTCCCCCTTGTTAGACATAAATTTTGGGGCCAAACAAAACATTAAAGAAACAGACATACAATTCAGAACAGACAGACTCCAAACATACATTTTCCACCAACAAACAGCTTCACTCTTCATCCTCTGTATCCTCAGACTCATCACCAGCTCCATCATCATTCCCAGCAGCCTCTTCCAGCTCCAGTCTTTGAATCAGGTCCTCAAGCTTCTTCTTCATTTCTTCCAGCTCCTTGCAGGTTGTCCTGAGTTCTGCAATTAGGGCTGTCTTTGATATAGGTGTCTTGACAGCAGATGTCCCAGCAGATGTCCCACCTGGTGCTTCAACATTTGCAACATGATGACCTAGAAACAACTTGTAATGGAAAGACAGTGGACTTTCCCTTTTACAGACAGAGTCCTTGTCAGTAAGGATTCCTGGATACTGGTTGAGAATCACCCCACAGAGTAGTGATGGGAAGGCTATTGGAAGCTTGATGGCTGAGGTTCCTGCATGCTTGAGAGTCTGGTCAAAGATGTATGCTCCATAATCCATCTTGGTTTGGGTGCCTACAACACAGATAAACCTCCCAAGCCCAGTGGCTATGGTTGAGGTGTGGTTGGTTGGGACCCAGTTGACTGTCCCAATTCTGTGTAACATGGCATATTTCCTGGTTAACAAGTTGACTGAGAGTTTGCCTTTTACTGGCCATGTCTTGACCTGGTTAGCTGTAATTATTCTGCACACTTGATTGTCAGTCTTGCCAAGCTCAGTTAGCCCATCTGCTTCTCTCCCCAGGTACTGATTGATCACCCTAGGAGAAAAGTCTACACACCTTCCCCTGACATACACTTTTCTGAAATCCTCAGATTTCCCATCAGCACATCCTTCTTGTAAGTTCACTATAAATTCTTTTACCAACAACTCATAGCATGGAGAGAATTTAGAGACAGTCTTGAACAGTCCAACATTAAAAATTAAATCAATTACCTCAGTACAATCCAAGGCATTACTACCCAGCTCTCGTTCTAGAGCCACCCTTCTCTGATAGACATATTTCCACATGCTTACGCTGGAGACATGGTGGAAGGACACATTATCCAGGGGTGCTTCAGGGACAGCAGTGGCAGTCCTAGAAGGTGCTGGCCTCTTTCTGGGTTGAGATGTTGGGACATCCTCCTCAACATCAGAATCAAATGGAGTTGTGGCCTTCCTCTTCTGTGTGTTGACCTTACTCCATTGCTTTGTAGGTCCAAAAGCAGTTTTGACCTTGTCCTTCTTGGGGGTTGGATGTCTTTTCTCAGGGGTTGCTTGAGCAGCTGGCCTCTTAACCTTCCTAGCCATAAGCCTCTTGGCTATGCTAGGATCAACAGCTGTTATGATCTCTGTATCAGAATCATCGTCGAGGTTCACAGCTGGTGGAGGTTGGGAAGCCTCATTCTCAGCAGCTTGATCATCAGTAGAACCTTCTACTCCTTCATCATCATTTGGGGCTTTGTCCTGGCTCTCAGGTGTCTCAACATTGCTTGGAACATCTTGTGGAGCAGGTATGTCTTCTTTAGCTTGGTTGCTGGGAGTTGAGGCAGGCATCCTGTTCAGGGGAACTGACACCCCAGGCTGTAACACGGTGGGAGAACTGACTTTAAGTAATGTTGCGGATAGCAAGAGTCGCCACCGACTTTTATTTTATCCAAAAGGAAAGGTTATAAAAGAACAGGAAAGACCTTAAGAGAATGTTTTGGGTCCGGGGGGTAGGTTATGAAAAGGGAAGGTGTTAGCACCCTTTTCATCCATGGTTATCCATGGGCTCTTAGGTACTTAAGCTCACTTTAAATTGTTTTTGAAAATGTAGTGTGTGAATAGAAAAATTTTCAAAATAGTTTAATAATAATCCATGTACGGATGTGTAAAAAACTTGTTTGAAAATTTGTTTGAAATTGTTAAGTTTGAAAAATTTTTGAAGTGAGCAAGTACGTAAGAGGAACCTACCCTAATGTTTAAAGTCTTTCTTGTTCTTTTTCCTTTCCTTGGTAAGACTATCCCTACTATTAAGGAGTAGGTAGTCTTTACCTTGGATGTTAAGGGACATGTTAGGGACATTCTGATTTTTTTTTGAAGGCCATTGTGGGGTGTATTAAGCACATATAAGGGACTATCATCATTTTTTCGAAAGGGACTCGATTCGTATAGGCAACCATGAGGGACTTTGATGATTTTCTATTTTTAAGGGACTTACTTTATACACCCCACTTGACCATTATTCGTAGGCAACTTGAGGGATAACCTTAGGAAGTGAGACGGCGATTAAAATCGACTTACGTGTGTGTGAATGTTTATTTTAATTATCTTTGATTAAAGTGATCTAATTTAATTTTTAAATAGCATACATGTTTTTCACTCCCTAATTACTAACCATAGCAATAATAATAATTAAAATATTACAAAATTTACATCCAAGAAACAATTACAACATAATAATAATAATAATAAATAAAATAGCAAATTAAATAATAAGCAATAATAAAAAATAAAAAAAATAATAATAATAATGGGTTAGTAACAATAAAATAATAATAATAATTTAGAAATAATGAACATGGTTAGAAACATAATAATAAAAATATAATAATAAATAATAATATGGTTAGTAAATATAATAAGAATAATTAGAAAGAATAAACAAGTTTAGAATAATAGAAATATAATATCATAATACATGACAATTTAGTTAGTAACAATAATTAAAATAAATAGAAACAATATTATAATGATATTAACATAAAGTCTAATTTCAAATAAAAAAAATTTTAAGCACATTATAATTATAAATTTTAATTATTTACAAAAATTTAATTATATAAAAAATATTTAGACATTATATAAACTTTAAGTATCATAAGAACATATTTACAAAACCTTATATTAAATATTCGCATTTATAAGATTTAATTTTATTTACAAATTATTAAGTTATTTTTTTTAATATATTATAGCCACAAAACTTAATTATTATAAATTCAATTATTTCTAAACAAAAGTTATAAAAAGTATTTACTTAATATATAAAGAGAAAAATAAATTATAAGTATATTTACAAAACTTTAATTTCTAATAATATGAAATATATTTATATTTTAGATGAGAGAAATAATTTATAATTATATTTATAATATTTACATGAATCATACTAAATAAATAAATAAATGTACGTTATAATTACATTAATAATTAGAAAATAAAATAACCTGGGAAAAATAGAATTAGATTTTATTTTAGAAAATTTTTTAGGGGTTGTGAAAATTAGGGTTTATATTTTTAGGGTTTTATTAGAAAATTGGGGTTTTGTTTATATACAAAAATATTTTAATTTATATGTACATATTATAAATTAAATACAAGACATAGAAACATAATTTATGAAAATGTATATATTTTGGAAATCAAAGAAAACATATATATTTTTTATTATTTTTAATTTAAGATTATAATATATAAAACAAATAAAAGAAGAAAAAAGTATGAAAAACTTACCTGACTGGGGTTTGAACCCAGGTCAGTATGTTTGCAAACAACAAGAAAAACCATCAGGCCACCACACACGCAGGTGAGAAAGAGGAGAGCATAATGGCTTTTGTTCCTTGCCTTTGAAAATCCAGAAAAAATATGAGAAATCAAAAAGGCCTGGGGTGGGATTTGATCCCAGGACCTTTACATTCACAAACGCGCGCATCACCACCCGGCTGGAAGAGCCAATCTGATAATTGAATAGCCATAATGCATAATATATTCTATCTTCTTTTATCCTGAAAAAATAGAACAAAAGAATGGTACAGGCCAGATTCGAACCCATGCCATCATCCAACAAGCCTGCAAGCCTTACCACTGAGACACACACGCGCGTGTGATAGACAAACTAACAACAAAAGATAAAATATTTAATTTATATTTGAATTTTTCAAACGCGCGGGAGGAGGTCATCTCCTACCTCCAGCACTGCGAATTTAGCTACGAAAATAGCTGGGAGTTTTCCTGCGAATTTTGCTACCTGTTCAAACCTGCGAAAATCCAAACTCTCATGAAACAACATCAATTCATGAAATTGGTTAGTGATTCATAATCCTCAGAGTTCACACAACAATCCTACGTTTTCAGAATTTATTTATATGCACTCAAACGTTAAACCCTAATTATGAGGTTATAAACCCTAACATGGCCGTTTGCGTTTTATACACTCATTCTTCAATCCAATTGTCCAGAAACATTCCTTGGAACCTCACAAACACAATAGATCAAACAAAATTCATTAATGATGCACAAATGATCAGAATCGAAAAATTGAAATTCAATGTAAAATTTGATTCGGGTAGAGCAATATGTGATGTTATGAGGCAATGTAATGACCAATTCATGTTCCATGATGATCAAGGAAGCCAACCATGTTCTCAAAATACCTTGTAGTGTCCTGAATTTGAAAACCCGAATGTCACTTTTGGAAGAATTTTTTGAATGATAAACTTACACTTTGGCTGCTGGATTTCGTCAATGGGTGTTAGGTTTGTGTTAAGCATATATACATGAGTGAATTAGGTCAGAAAAACTCATTGGTTATGTGGATATTTGATCCAAAAAAGATTGAAAAAGATGGTGTTGTAAAATTCAAATATTTGATCATGAAGACTTGCTATCTTTGGAGATTTTTCATAATTTTTGTATCAATCACACTTAAATATGATTTAAGACTTTCTAGAAATAAAATTAAAATTTATTTTCATGATTTTATATTTTATTTAAATTTAAAATGATTTTAAATATAATAAATCATAATAAATTAATTAAATAAAATAAAAAATATGAAAATATTATGGAAATTTCGTGCATGGTATTATTGTATGGTTTGGGTTATAATTTGGCCAGCCCATTTGGAGAAAATTGCTTTTAGGCCTCCATTTTCAATATAAACCATCACAAAATTGTCCAACTTTGCAAAAGCACATCTCCCTCAATTTTAAAGGTATGAGGGTATTCTTGGACTTTTTGGAAATCTTGAAGAGTCCTCTAAACAACCCCATTGGTTTCAGATCCATATCATTTACCAATCTCAAGTTATGCCCTTTTGAAGTTGTTGACTTTTTGTTGACTTTTGAAATGACCTATAATGTCTTAGATCATATCTTTCAAATGAAGCATTTTTGGGCTTAACCTTCAACATCAAAGTTGTAGAGAATTCAATTTCCTTCAAAATGAGCTTTGGATGGAGACTTGGTGATGAAGTATGTGAAAGTTATGCCTGGTCAAAGTTCAGTTGACTTTTACTGAGGAAACCCTAATTTAGAAACTCCTGATTATTGATGATCTGGAATCTCCTTGATGAATCATGATCAACCCTTGATCAAATGATGAATTTTACTTCATATAATTGATGTTGGCAAAAAAAATCATGAAGTTTGACTTTGGTTTGACCACAGTTGACTTCAGTTTGACTTTTTAACTGCACTGACTGATTTTGACTTATCTGATCATCTGACTGAGCAAACTTTTGAGAAAAGTCTTGAAACTTGTCATGGGGGTTCTCATACACATATAAGCTGTTATGAAACTCACTTGAGGTATTGGAAGTCCATTTAGCCTGATTAAAGTCAAAACCCTAGTTTTGGATGCACTGCTTAGGAGGTGCATTGTCTGAGGGAATTGTCAACTTCTTTGACCAATTGTGAACTTTGTGAACCTGGTGAATCTTCATAAAATGTCTTGTGAACCTCATGGGAGGTATTGTGAAGCTTGTGAACCTTGTGAACCTCATGAAGTGGCTTTGTAGACCTCATAAGCCTCAGGAAAGCTTTGTAATCATTGTGAAACTTGTGAACCTTGTGAACCTTCAAGAAGTAACTTGTGGGCTTCATGAACTTCAAGAAAGGTCTTGTAAATGTAGAGAAACTTGTGAACCTTATGAACCTTCAAGAAGTGACTTGTAGACTTCATGAACCTCATGAAAGGTATTGAAAGCATTGTGGAACTTGTGAACCTTGTGAACCTTCAAGAAGTAACTTGTGGACTTCATGAACTTCAAGAAAGGTATTGTACATGTTGAGAAGCTTGTGAACCTTGTGAACCTTCATAAAGTAACTTGTGGACTTTATGAATCTCATGAAAGGTTATGGAAGTGTTGAGAAACTTGTGAACCTTGTGAACCTTCTTAGAACACAAAGTCTTGTATTGTGAGGGCAAATTTTGGGGTGCAACAGTTGCCCCTGTTCAATTTTCTGAAACCTGAGGGGTTAGATTGGTATATTTGCCAGTCGTAACCTGGAAGGTTGAAGGGGATGGAACATAAAAGCCCAAAAATTTGCACTCACCAGTGCATAGAGTGATATTGATGGTTGAATATGATTGAGTGGGCTTAAAGATGCCACTAGGGGAGAGTTCTTCAGATATATTTCTTGGAAGATAAAGCAGTCCAAAATATGGGTATAATGAAAGCTGCCAGGAGTCTTGAACAGTCCTGGAGTAATACTGATGTAACATCATATATTCATGAGGATAGAGTAATAATGATAACCCTAAAGCAGTCTTGAAGTAATAATATGATTTCAGGAGGATAGAGCAATCAATAATGATAACTCTAAAGCAGTCTTGAAGTAATGATTTCAGGAGGATAGAGCAATGGATAGCTCTAAAGCAGTCTTGAAGTAATGATTTCAGGAGGATAGAGCAATGAATAGCTCTAAAGCAGTCTTGAAATAATAATGTGATTTCAGGAGGATAGAGCAATCAATAATGACAACTCCAAAGCAGTCTTGAAATAATAATGTGATATGTCTTCAGGAGGATAGAGCAATCAGTAGCTCTAAAGCAGTCTTGAAGTAGTAATATGACCTCAGGAGGATAGAGCAATCAATAATGATAACTCTAAAGCAATCTTGAAGTAATAAGATGATTTCAGGAGGATAGAGCAATGGATAGCTCTAAAGCAGTCTTGAAGCCATGAGAAGTTATCAGGAGGATAAAGTAACCCCGAGGTTACAATAAAGCGGTCCCAAAGTAATAAGAAGCTCGTCAGGAGGATAAAGTAACCCTGAGGTTACAATAAAGCAGTCCCAAAGATCATAAGTTTGTTTGTTGAATAGTTAACCTGAAAACAAGGTAGCATCTGAATAATAACATTAGTTCATGCTTTATGCATGCATGATATGATGCACTTAGGTAATGTACTGTATGTCTATGGATATGTATGCTATGGTATGATGTAAATGACGTATGTATGATATGATTCTGCCGGAAGCGTCTGGATATCTTCGTATAACAACTGCTGGCCAGGGAAAATAAATCCCAATTTGTTGTCGAAGAATATATAACCCTCTGTCTGCTGGGGATAATAAGGTATAGATAATTTCCCGTATGTTTGATGGTGGGGCAAATATAACTTGCCGTCTTCGTTCGTCGTACCCTTATTGGAAAGTAAATTCCCGAATATCCGTATGAGGATAAAAGAGATGGATATAAATTCCAGGGGGGATGAGACTTTATGAAGATGGATTCGTCCTACTGAGGGTTTGTAACTGTCTTGTAAAGGTGAACCGGCGAAGCTTCGTTGAAATCCTTCCCTCGTCCGTCCTTAGTAAATACTATTACTGCATTTTCATGCATTTCTGGTAAACATCAATCATATTAAAAGCATACATGCATTTCTGGTAAACATCAATCATATTCAAAAGCATACACACATTCAAACACAACCAATGGACGTTTCGCTTATGTAAATAGGGTAAAAGTAAATCTGGATTCAAAAGATGGAATTTATTTATATCAAAAGTGACCCATACACGGGTAAGTTTGTACAAGGAGACATAAACCCTAGTAAGAGGATTTTGTCATAAAGTTTTACAAAAGAGTCAGCTATGTGGGAAACAATCCTATTGAGTTTCAATTCTACTATTGCCACTCATGTATCTCATTTTCTTGCTGTTGAGACGGAAACGATTGAATTGAGCTTTATCTGTTCGAGCTTGAATAAGTAGTACAACTGGTTGCAGTTTCATGAGTAATCCAAACAAGACATAGTCATACGCTTTAATCCCTAACTTTTGCCTGGATTGCCCTTTCAGGTTTTCAATCCACCGGGATACCCTTTTTTGCCCAAGCCGCCTTTTCAGGTTTTCGACTTGCCGGGTGTACATCTTTTCATATATATCCCTAATTTTTGCCCAAACCCTTTTGGGTTTGCCGGGATGCCCTTATTTTTGCCTAGGCCTGTCAACCTAGCGGGTCTCTTTTTATGCGTAGTATTTTTTAACTATGTCTACGTTTACAGGCTGTGGGAAGTCTTCACCATCCATTGTAGTCAATATCATGGCACCTCCTGAGAACACTGTCTTGACTACAAATGGTCCTTCATATGTTGGAGTCCACTTGCCCCTAGGATCACCCTGTGGTAATATGATACGCTTGATTACCAAGTCACCAGCCTGATATACCTTTGGCTTAACCTTCTTGTTAAAAGCCTTGATCATCCGTTTCTGGTACATCTGGCCATGACAAACTGCTGCTAACCTCTTTTCATCAATCAAATTTATCTGGTCCAGTCGAGTCTGAATCCATTCATCTTCATCCAAGCCTGCATCTTTCATAATTCTTAAGGATGGAATCTGGACTTCAATGGGCAGAACTGCTTCCATACCATAGACTAAGGAGAATGGGGTTGCCCCTGTTGAAGTACGTATTGTAGTACGATAACCATGAAGAGCAAATGGTAACATCTCATGCCAATCCTTGTAAGTAACAGTCATCTTCTGTACTATCTTCTTAATGTTCTTATTAGCAGCTTCAACTGCCCCATTCATCTTCGGACGATACGGAGAAGAGTTGTGATGCTTAATCTTGAACTGCGTGCAGAGATCAGTAATCATAGTGTTGTTCAGATTAGAGCCATTGTCAGTGATAATCCTTTCAGGGATGCCATACCTACATATGAGATTATTCTTAACGAATCGAGCCACAACATTCTTAGTCACAGATGCAAATGAAGCTGCCTCTACCCACTTTGTAAAGTAATCAATAGCAACCAGGATGAAACGATGCCCATTAGAAGCAGTAGGCTTGATCTCACCAATCATATCAATGCCCCACATGGCAAAGGGCCAAGGAGCAGTCAACACATTCAAGGGTGATGGAGGTACATGTACTTTATCAGCATAGATTTGACATTTATGACACGTTCTGGAGTGTTGGTAGCAATCAGCTTCCATGGTAGACCAATAGTAACCTGCTCTCAATATCTTCTTTGCCATGGTATGACCACTAGAATGAGTGCCAAAGGTCCCATCATGCATCTCTTCCATAATCTCAATTGCTTCCTTCTTATCCACACAACGAAGCATAGTTGAATCATGATTGCGCTTATACAAAATCCCATTACTCAAAAAGAACTTAGCAAAAAACCTTCTCAGGAACTTCCTATCTTTGACAGATGCCCCTTCAGGGAATTCCTGAGCTTCAAGATATCTTTTCACTTCATAGAACCAAGGCTTCTCCTCTGCACCTTCTGTATCAATCTCATTGCAGTATGCAGGCTTTTCAAATCTATCAATAGTAATCTTGGGAGCTTCATCATCCCAACTAATCTCAAACATAGATGCCATGGTGGCCAAAGCATCTGCCAATTGATTTTCTCTCCGTGGAATGTGCTCAAAGGTAATCTCTTTGAAATGTGGAATCAAAGACAACACATGTTCTCTGTAAGGAATGAGATTATCATGCTTGGTATCCCAATCTCCTTTAATCTGACTCACTACCAGGGCTGAATCTCCATACACATCAAGGAACTGAATCTTCATATCAATAGCAGCTTTAATACCCAGGATACATGCCTCATATTCAGCCATGTTATTGGTACAATGGAAACAAAGTCTGGCAGTAATCGGGGTATGACAACCTTCAGGGGAACTAATCACAACACCAACACCATTACCAAGTGCATTGGAAGCACCATCAAAAACCATAGTCCATCGGGATCCTTGTTCAGGTCCGTCATATTGTCCAGGTTCTTTGGTAATAAGCATAATGTCTTCATCAGGGAAATCAAAACTCATTGACTGGTAATCATTCACGGCTTGATGAGCCAAATGATCAGCAACAACACTTCCTTTAATGGCCTTCTGAGTAGTATACTGTATATCATATTCTGTTAATATCATTTGCCATCTTGCAATTCTTCCGGAGAGAGCAGGTTTCTCAAATATGTACTTGATTGGATCCATCTTCGAAATCAACAAGGTAGTATGGGTCAACATATACTGTCTTAGTCGGCGAGCAGCCCAGGCCAAAGCGCAGCAAGTTTTCTCGAGCAGTGAGTATCTTGTTTCACAGTCGGTAAACTTTTTGCTAAGGTAGTATATTGCCTGCTCTTTTCGACCAGACTCGTCATGTTGCCCCAACACACACCCCATTGAGTTGTCTAACACTGTTAAGTACATGATCAAGGGTCTTCCATCAACTGGTGGCATCAAAATTGGAGGTTCTAGCAAATATCTCTTGATTTCATCAAAGGCAGTCTGGCACTCATCATTCCATTCCATCACTTGATCTTTCTTCAACAACTTGAAGATTGGCTCACAGATGGTAGTTAACTGGGAAATAAATCTTGCAATGTAGTTCAATCGTCCCAAGAAACCTCTAACCTCCTTCTCAGTACGGGGAGCTGGCATCTCTCGTATAGCTTTCACTTTTGCAGGATCCACTTCAATACCTTTTCCACTAACAATGAAACCCAGGAGCTTTCCAGATCTAACTCCAAAAGTACACTTGTTTGGATTCAATCTCAACTTGTATTTCTTCAACCTCTCAAACAACTTGTGCAGATGATCAAGATGTTGCTCTTCATTCTGAGACCTGGCTATCATATCATCTACATATACCTCTATCTCATGATGAATCATATCATGAAACAAAGCCACCATAGCACGCTGATATGTTGCCCCTGCATTCTTCAAACCAAATGGCATTACCTTATAGCAAAAGGTGCCCCACTGTGTCACGAATGTTGTCTTCTCCATATCTTCAGGTGCCATCTTGATCTGATTGTAACCAGAGAAACCGTCCATAAAAGAGAATACCTTATGCTGAGCAGTGTTGTCTACCAAAATATCAATATGAGGGAGTGGAAAGTCATCTTTAGGGCTGGCCTTGTTCAAATCTCTGTAGTCTACACACATACGCACCTTACCATCTTTCTTAGGAACTGGTACCACATTTGCAACCCACTGAGGATAAGAAGTCACTGCCAAGAACCCTGCATTGAACTGTTTCATTACCTCTGCCTTGATCTTTTCTGACATTTCAGGACGCATACGACGAACCTTCTGCTTCTTTGGACGACAATCTTCTTTCACTGGCAAACGGTGAACCACAATGTCTGTATCCAACCCTGGCATATCTTCATAAGACCAAGCAAAGATCTCCACATAGTCACGTAACATCTGAATCAACCTGCTCTTGACACTGTCCTCTAAATCAGCCCCTATCTTAACCTCTTTTCTGTTTTCTTCAGTTCCCAAATTCACAACTTCGACTGGCTCTTCATGTGGCTGTATAGCTTTCTCTTCTTGTTGTAACAACCTAGCAAGCTCTACAGGTATTTCACAATCATCCTCATTTCCGTCTTCAGTTTGATAGATCGGATTCTCGAAATTATAATTGGC
Source organism: Lathyrus aphaca (assembly GCA_963966055.1). Classification (NCBI taxonomy): domain Eukaryota; kingdom Viridiplantae; phylum Streptophyta; class Magnoliopsida; order Fabales; family Fabaceae; genus Lathyrus; species Lathyrus aphaca. The sequence goes on from OZ014525.1 coordinate 31,474,856, forward strand.
AATAGTAGAACTGTTATCAACAGGATTCAGAGTGGATGAGGATCTGCATTTTAGTGATGTGGGTGTGTGTAAGAACACATAGCTGATAAAGCAAAAATAAAAGAAAAGAAAGACAAGGAACACAATATTTACGAAAACAAAACGTCCACTGATTTTATTGAATGAAGTATGCAAATGAAATGACAGCCCGTAACAAGCACACCATTGTGCCCCGGGTAAGGCACATGGCTTGAAAGTTTTATTGTTTAATAAATTACAAATTTAAAAGCAACGACACAGTAATAGTATTTACTCCTGACTAAAGGAGATAGGGATAACATCTTCAGCTTTCCAATTATTGAGTCCAGCACCCACAGTAGGAAAAATCCATGCATCCAAGTTGTAGTCTTCATCATGGTCTCCCACAGCATTGATAACCCCTTGATTAGTGACACGAGCAGCACGAGCACGACGAACAGCCTTCTGGGACTCTGCAGTGAAACCCAAACCAAACTTGTCAGACTTGTATGGAATATCAGGAAGCTGACCCCAAATAGTACAACCACCTTCATCCACCACAGCTCTAGCATCATTGAGGGAGGCCATTGCCATTGTTGGAGGTTTTCTGGTGACCACAGGAACTTTCTTCACAGCAGGAGGAGCTACATTACCAACCCAGGGAATCACTTCAAATGACTGACACGGAGTTTCAATGTATTCACCTTCCACTTCCAGATACTTGAAAGTATTCACATGGCTGACAAAGTACTCTTCTTCCCCATAGACAGTAACAACCTTTCCATTCACCGGATATCTCAACTTTTGGTGCAATGTAGAGGTCACAGCACCTGCCCCATGAATCCAGGGACGACCAAGCAGACAAGAGTATGAAGGACGAATATCCATCACATAAAATGTAGCAGTAAACACCTGAGAACCAACTTGAATTGGAAGATCAATTTCCCCATGCACTACTCTTCTAGAACCATCAAAAGCCTTTACCACAATATTACTGGGCTTCAGCACAGCATCTTCAGGACTCAGCTTGTTCAGGACTTCCTTGGGCAACACATTCAAGGAGGAACCATTGTCTATCAACACATGGGACAGGGTAGTGCCCCTGCATTCAATTGAAATATGCAAGGCCCTGTTATGATCCCTCTTGGCAGGGGTCAAATCAGCATCAGAAAATCCTAACCCATTGTCGTAGGTCAGGTGGGCAACACAGTTTTCAAATTGGTCAACAGAAATTGCACTGGGTACATGAGCTATCTTCAGAAACTTGATCAATGACTTGGCATGAGCCTCAGAACATAACAACAAGGACAGCATAGAAATCTTTGAGGGAGTATGCCCCAACTGATCAACAATGTCATAATCACTATTGCGAATGATTTTCAATACTTCTTCCATCTGCTTAGAGAGATCATCAGTAGCTGGCACATCAGTGGATACAGGCTCAATAACAGGACCTTTGCCCCGAGCATCAGTGGTGGAAGTAGCAGCAGGAGTAACTGCATTCTTGGAAGTATCTGGAGGAGAGAAGACTCTTCCACTACGAGTGATCTTGCTAGATCCAGCAATATTGTCAATGTCAACAGGCACATCAGGTAAAGGCTCCTGCTTAACACCATGGATGTAAACATCAGACCCATAGTGCCAAGGCACAGCTTTGTCAGATGTATAAGGAATAGGACCAGGAGTGGTAATGATCAGAGGAGCCACTCTGGCTTCAGCAACAACTTTCACAGGACCTTCAGCAGTAATCTTGATTGGGCCCTGATGAGTGATTTTGATGGGACCCTTTGAAGTGATTCTCACCGGTACTTTGTCAACCATATCAACCTCTTCAATCTTCTTACCCTGAGTCAGATGATCCACCATACTTTCTACAGATGCTGGTCTTCTTTCAAACACTATAGTATACTTATCCATGAGACGTTGAATTCCATCTCTCAAAATGAAGCAACTATCCGGCTTATAGGTACAATACAGACAATCTTCATGACAACCTGGAAAGATCCCAGCTTGTACTAACCTCTTTTTGATAACAGACAATGGTGTGCTCAACTCCATAACTGAATAGACATGCAGATCTTCATCAATGTCTTCATCAATGGCATTGACAGTCTTCTCGTGATTTGACATTGGAGCTGTAATTACATTTGGAGTACCTGGTGGATCAAACTCAATCTCTCCAGCATCAATCATATCTTGAATTTTATTCTTCAAGACCCAGCAGTTATTAGTATCATGTCCTGGACAGTTTGAATGATATGCACATCGTGCATTGGGATTGTACTTGGGAGAGGTAACATTGGGATTCTGAGGAGCCTCCCTCAGGGTAATAAGTTCAGCCTTCAACAAGTGTTGCAATGCCTGAGCCATTGACATGTTGATCTTTGTGAACTGTCTTCTAGCCCTCTGTTGGTTGCCTTGAGGCTGCTCTGTTGTTGCAGGAGTTGGATTCGAAATATGAACTACACTAACAGACTGATGCCTTCTGTTACGATCAGGTGGACCATAAACAGCATTGGATTCTTTCTTCCCAGTGGGAGGCTTCTTTGCAGCACCTGATGAAGAAGTGCCCACTTGGATCTTACCACTCTTGATACCATTCTCTACCCGCTCTCCTGTCATAATCAACTCAGTGAAACCAGATGATGAGCTTCCAATGAGATGACTGTAAAACGGACCATTCAGCGTACACATGAACATATCAACCAATTCCCTATCAGTCAAAGGGGGTTGAACTCTTCCAGCTAAATCTCTCCACTTCTGAGCATATTCCTTAAAACTTTCTTTGGCACCCATAGACATACTCTGAAGCTGCATGCGAGTGGGGGCTAAGTCAGCATTGTATTGATACTGCTTATAGAAAGCTTCAGCAAGATCATTCCAATCTCTGATGTTAACACTCTCCAACTGATAATACCACTCCAACTGAGCTCCAGATAAGCTCTCTTGAAAAAAGTGGATCCACAACTTTTTGTCAGCAGTGTGGGGTTGGATCCTTCTGACATAAGACCTCAAATGCAGCTTGGGACAGGAGACCCCATCATAAACAACAAAGGTAGGAACCTTGAAACCAATGGGTATCACAACCCCAGATATCAAACTCAAATCCTCAAAATCCAGCCCAGATGATTTCTGCAACTCCATAGCATCCATCCTATCCACCAGCATCTTGAATTTGTCTTCATTAGGCTCATGGTAGTAATTAGCCTCAGAATCAGAGTCCCCCATAGTGTTGTGGAGACTGCCTCTCTCTTTCTCAGATTCTTCAGATTCATAGTCTTCAACCTCTTCCTTGGTCTTGACAGGACCTTTGAACCTTCTTCCCATGTTGAGCAACCCAGCAGACCTTCTAGTCTTCTTAGTCTTCTTGGCCAGCAGTGCCTTCAAATCATCTTGCCCCTTGGACAGGTTCAAGATCAGCTCCTGGAACTGTGCATTCTGTGCCTGAAGATCCGTAACTGATTGTTCAAGAGCCATTGCTGAAATAAACAGCGAGAAGATGAGAAACCTGTGCACAATTATAAACCTGTGATGCAATGAAATGATGTGGGAATGCATATGCAATGTTTTCAAGGACCGCAGGATTTAAATTTGCTTAAACAAACAAGAAAGTAAACTTTTTATTAGTAATAACTTGTTTTGCTTTTTAGGCTTACAAAAAATGAAAGTGAAATAAGTACAAAAGATGGGGTTTTAAGTCTCCCATGGACGTTTCCTCTTTGTGTTGAGGTATGAGTTGAGGTTTCGTTCCTCATGAAGTTGCTTTGTTAGCTCTAGGATCCTTGCTTGGCTTGTTTTGTAATGAGCCTCGAAAGTATCCCTTTGCTCCTTCAGTTGGATCCATGATCTCTGCAAGTCTTCCATATCAGTAGGCATGTCTGGGTGAAGGATGGTATAAGATGTGTCTCCTTCAGCAACAGGTTCCATGGTAACTGGTAGGACGACAGGATATGGCATCATGAGTGTCTGAGCACGAGATCGTACCCATCTGAGATAAGCCTCCATAGGAATAGTGTACTTAGGCTCCAGTGTCTTGCTGTCAATCCTGTTTACCTTTCCCCAAGCTCGTATGAATCTCTGACGGTAACCCTGAAGATCGTTGTCGTAATCAAACACAATGCCCTGAATCAACATGTCATGTGGGCCATCGCTCCGAGCGTAACCAAACTGTCGTAAAGCTAGAAAGGGGTTGTAGGTGATGCCTCCTCTTATGCCTAGAAGTGGCACATTAGGAAACTCCCCACAACGGTCAATGATGGTGACATTCTCCATAGATCTGGAGCACCAATGGATATCTGAGTGAGATAGTGACATGATCCTCTTGGACCATCTGAACCCTTGCTCATTCTTCATTACTGAGCGAGGAAGGTGAGAAATAAACCACCTGGATAGTAAAGGTATGCAGCACATCAAAGTTCCTCTTGCCCTTGTAGTACGGGTGTGAAGAGAATGCAGGATGTCTCCAAGCAATGTAGGTACTGGATTGTGACTCAGGAAAATGTTGATGGCATGAACATCTATGAACTGATCTGGATTGGGGAACAATACTAAGCCATATATCAGCAAGGCTAAGATCTCCTCAAAAGCATCATAGCTCATGGCCTTCAAGAACATTTGAGCTTTATCCATTAATACTTTGGCAAGAATACCCTTGACTCCACTTCTCGTTTCTAGAACAATGTCAGACTTCTTCAGATGTAGAGCTGCAGCAATAACCTCAGGTTTAAGTTCCTTCTCCAAACCTGTGAATGGTTTCTGATCAAGAACAGGGATACCCAGAAGTTTAGAGAACTCCTCCATGGTTGGAACTAGTTGGTAGTCGGGAAATGTAAAGCAATGGTGTTTAGGGTCAAAGAACTGGAACAGGACACTCATCATGTCTTCATTGAACCCTGAAGTGACTAGATCCAATAGGTGACCATGTCTCTTGTTGAACCGGGAGTGATCAGACACTTGAGAAACCAACTCTTTAAGCTTGGGAGGTATCCCTACAAAGTTGATCCTGATGGTGTTTCTACGAGCTGAAGCCATGACCTGCAACAAAGAACAAAGATAAATCCTTTGGTCCTTGAAATGGTTAGTGAAAATGCTATGCTTATGATGCATGATGATGTCATGATGTTATGCTCAATCACAAACATGTGGCACACACAAACAAGTCACACAATTGCCCTAGGTTTAAAGGCTTGCATGAGGTTCAAAGGTAAGTACCCTCCCCTGAAGTTAGTTAGTTCATCCTGTCCTATGAAAGTAACCAGGTTCTAAGGGATCTCAATATCATTGATCCTTCACAAGGGTGGTTGATCAGAAGGCAACTTACTTGCCAACCAAAACCCTCCAAGTTTAGAATCTCACTGAGCATAGTATCGAGTGTCAACCAACTTCAGTCTGCACCAAAGCCGGTTACCTCACTACTTTCTAAAGGCCAAGATGAGTTAACTAGGGTTCTAAAAGTTAGTTAGTGCATTGACAACATATGGCAGCCTCAATATTATCCTCAACTTGACTTAAGGAATATAAGCACCAACCAAGAAGTCGCACTAACTATGGCCACCAGATCAACCGTATCGATATACGTCGTACAGTTTCCTTGGTCTATTGCCATTTACCTAAGGTACACTAGATCCGGGTTAGGACCTTTCACACATAAGAGCACCCCAACAAGTAATATAAATCAAACAAAGCAAACAATTCAAAGTGATTTTAATTCCTAAGGGTACCCCTCTTAAAATAGAATCCCCAGCAGAGTCGCCAGTTCTGTAACACGGTGGGAGAACTGACTTTAAGTAATGTTGCGGATAGCAAGAGTCGCCACCGACTTTTATTTTATCCAAAAGGAAAGGTTATAAAAGAACAGGAAAGACCTTAAGAGAATGTTTTGGGTCCGGGGGGTAGGTTATGAAAAGGGAAGGTGTTAGCACCCTTTTCATCCATGGTTATCCATGGGCTCTTAGGTACTTAAGCTCACTTTAAATTGTTTTTGAAAATGTAGTGTGTGAATAGAAAAATTTTCAGAATAGTTTAATAATAATCCATTTACGGATGTGTAAAAAACTTGTTTGAAAATTTGTTTGAAATTGTTAAGTTTGAAAAATTTTTGAAGTGAGCAAGTACGTAAGAGGAACCTACCCTAATGTTTAAAGTCTTTCTTGTTCTTTTTCCTTTCCTTGGTAAGACTATCCCTACTATTAAGGAGTAGGTAGTCTTTACCTTGGATGTTAAGGGACATGTTAGGGACATTCTGATTTTTTTTTGAAGGCCATTGTGGGGTGTATTAAGCACATATAAGGGACTATCATCATTTTTTCGAAAGGGACTCGATTCGTATAGGCAACCATGAGGGACTTTGATGATTTTCTATTTTTAAGGGACTTACTTTATACACCCCACTTGACCATTATTCGTAGGCAACTTGAGGGATAACCTTAGGAAGTGAGACGGCGATTAAAATCGACTTACGTGTGTGTGAATGTTTATTTTAATTATCTTTGATTAAAGTGATCTAATTTAATTTTTAAATAGCATACATGTTTTTCACTCCCTAATTACTAACCATAGCAATAATAATAATTAAAATATTACAAAATTTACATCCAAGAAACAATTACAATATAATAATAATAATAATAAATAAAATAGCAAATTAAATAATAAGCAATAATAAAAAATAAAAAAAAAATAATAATAATGGGTTAGTAACAATAAAATAATAATAATAATTTAGAAATAATGAACATGGTTAGAAACATAATAATAAAAATATAATAATAAATAATAATATGGTTAGTAAATATAATAAGAATAATTAGAAAGAATAAACAAGTTTAGAATAATAGAAATATAATATCATAATACATGACAATTTAGTTAGTAACAATAATTAAAATAAATAGAAACAATATTATAATGATATTAACATAAAGTCTAATTTCAAATAAAAAAAATTTTAAGCACATTATAATTATAAATTTTAATTACTTACAAAAATTTAATTATATAAAAAATATTTAGACATTATATAAACTTTAAGTATCATAAGAACATATTTACAAAACCTTATATTAAATATTCGCATTTATAAGATTTAATTTTATTTACAAATTATTAAGTTATTTTTTTTAATATATTATAGCCACAAAACTTAATTATTATAAATTCAATTATTTCTAAACAAAAGTTATAAAAAGTATTTACTTAATATATAAAGAGAAAAATAAATTATAAGTATATTTACAAAACTTTAATTTCTAATAATATGAAATATATTTATATTTTAGATGAGAGAAATAATTTATAATTATATTTATAATATTTACATGAATCATACTAAATAAATAAATAAATGTACGTTATAATTACATTAATAATTAGAAAATAAAATAACCTGGGAAAAATAGAATTAGATTTTATTTTAGAAAATTTTTTAGGGGTTGTGAAAATTAGGGTTTATATTTTTAGGGTTTTATTAGAAAATTGGGGTTTTGTTTATATACAAAAATATTTTAATTTATATGTACATATTATAAATTAAATACAAGACATAGAAACATAATTTATGAAAATGTATATATTTTGGAAATCAAAGAAAACATATATATTTTTTATTATTTTTAATTTAAGATTATAATATATAAAACAAATAAAAGAAGAAAAAAGTATGAAAAACTTACCTGACTGGGGTTTGAACCCAGGTCAGTATGTTTGCAAACAACAAGAAAAACCATCAGGCCACCACACACGCAGGTGAGAAAGAGGAGAGCATAATGGCTTTTGTTCCTTGCCTTTGAAAATCCAGAAAAAATATGAGAAATCAAAAAGGCCTGGGGTGGGATTTGATCCCAGGACCTTTACATTCACAAACGCGCGCATCACCACCCGGCTGGAAGAGCCAATCTGATAATTGAATAGCCATAATGCATAATATATTCTATCTTCTTTTATCCTGAAAAAATAGAACAAAAGAATGGTACAGGCCAGATTCGAACCCATGCCATCATCCAACAAGCCTGCAAGCCTTACCACTGAGACACACACGCGCGTGTGATAGACAAACTAACAACAAAAGATAAAATATTTAATTTATATTTGAATTTTTCAAACGCGCGGGAGGAGGTCATCTCCTACCTCCAGCACTGCGAATTTAGCTACGAAAATAGCTGGGAGTTTTCCTGCGAATTTTGCTACCTGTTCAAACCTGCGAAAATCCAAACTCTCATGAAACAGCATCAATTCATGAAATTGGTTAGTGATTCATAATCCTCAGAGTTCACACAGCAATCCTACGTTTTCAGAATTTATTTATATGCACTCAAACGTTAAACCCTAATTATGAGGTTATAAACCCTAACATGGCCGTTTGCGTTTTATACACTCATTCTTCAATCCAATTGTCCAGAAACATTCCTTGGAACCTCACAAACACAATAGATCAAACAAAATTCATTAATGATGCACAAATGATCAGAATCGAAAAATTGAAATTCAATGTAAAATTTGATTCGGGTAGAGCAATATGTGATGTTATGAGGCAATGTAATGACCAATTCATGTTCCATGATGATCAAGGAAGCCAACCATGTTCTCAAAATACCTTGTAGTGTCCTGAATTTGAAAACCCGAATGTCACTTTTGGAAGAATTTTTTGAATGATAAACTTACACTTTGGCTGCTGGATTTCGTCAATGGGTGTTAGGTTTGTGTTAAGCATATATACATGAGTGAATTAGGTCAGAAAAACTCATTGGTTATGTGGATATTTGATCCAAAAAAGATTGAAAAAGATGGTGTTGTAAAATTCAAATATTTGATCATGAAGACTTGCTATCTTTGGAGATTTTTCATAATTTTTGTATCAATCACACTTAAATATGATTTAAGACTTTCTAGAAATAAAATTAAAATTTATTTTCATGATTTTATATTTTATTTAAATTTAAAATGATTTTAAATATAATAAATCATAATAAATTAATTAAATAAAATAAAAAATATGAAAATATTATGGAAATTTCGTGCATGGTATTATTGTATGGGTTGGGTTATAATTTGGCCAGCCCATTTGGAGAAAATTGCTTTTAGGCCTCCATTTTCAATATAAACCATCACAAAATTGTCCAACTTTGCAAAAGCACATCTCCCTCAATTTTAAAGGTATGAGGGTATTCTTGGACTTTTTGGAAAGCTTGAAGAGTCCTCTAAACAACCCCATTGGTTTCAGATCCATATCATTTACCAATCTCAAGTTATGCCCTTTTGAAGTTGTTGACTTTTTGTTGACTTTTGAAATGACCTATAATGTCTTAGATCATATCTTTCAAATGAAGCATTTTTGGGATTAACCTTCAACATCAAAGTTGTAGAGAATTCAATTTCCTTCAAAATTAGCTTTGGATGGAGACTTGGTGATGAAGTATGTGAAAGTTATGCCTGGTCAAAGTTCAGTTGACTTTTACTAAGGAAACCCTAATTTAGAAACTCCTGATTATTGATGATCTGGAATCTCCTTGATGAATCATGATCAACCCTTGATCAAATGATGAATTTTACTTCATATACTTGATGTTGGCAAAAAAAATCATGAAGTTTGACTTTGGTTTGACCACAGTTGACTTCAGTTTGACTTTTTAACTGCACTGACTGATTTTGACTTATCTGATCATCTGACTGAGCAAACTTTTGAGAAAAGTCTTGAAACTTGTCATGGGGGTTCTCATACACATATAAGCTGTTATGAAACTCACTTGAGGTATTGGAAGTCCATTTAGCCTGATTAAAGTCAAAACCCTAGTTTTGGATGCACTGCTTAGGAGGTGCATTGTCTGAGGGAATTGTCAACTTCTTTGACCAATTGTGAACTTTGTGAACCTGGTGAATCTTCATAAAATGTCTTGTGAACCTCATGGGAGGTATTGTGAAGCTTGTGAACCTTGTGAACCTCATGAAGTGGCTTTGTAGACCTCATAAGCCTCAGGAAAGCTTTGTAATCATTGTGAAACTTGTGAACCTTGTGAACCTTCAAGAAGTAACTTGTGGGCTTCATGAACTTCAAGAAAGGTCTTGTAAATGTAGAGAAACTTGTGAACCTTATGAACCTTCAAGAAGTGACTTGTAGACTTCATGAACCTCATGAAAGGTATTGAAAGCATTGTGGAACTTGTGAACCTTGTGAACCTTCAAGAAGTAACTTGTGGACTTCATGAACTTCAAGAAAGGTATTGTACATGTTGAGAAGCTTGTGAACCTTGTGAACCTTCATAAAGTAACTTGTGGACTTTATGAATCTCATGAAAGGTTATGGAAGTGTTGAGAAACTTGTGAACCTTGTGAACCTTCTTAGAACACAAAGTCTTGTATTGTGAGGGCAAATTTTGGGGTGCAACACAGGCACAACCCTTTCTACTGTCAGGATCCTGGCTCCTTGGGTTTTCTTGCATGGGGAGTTCTAGGCTTTTGAGCAATGGGAATGCTTCCTCTAACAACGTTTATGGGTGTTGCATCCATGGGTACTACAGACAATGGAGTGACGTCCACTACGTCTTCCTGAAGGAGACCCTCATCAATGGAGTTATGGTTCTGATGTTGTGACATGTTTGCGATTGTAGTGGGGACGCAAAAAGGTTTAATGATAAACTTAGATGAGTTCGGAATCTCAGCTGTAGCATGCAAAGGGTTCAGTGGTGCTAATGAGAATGTGACAAGCTGAAGGCACGTTTGTACATAAATAGAGCACGTTTCTATTGGAATTTGTAAAACTGGAATACAAACGGTTATTGGCCAGACTAGTGCTGCCACCTGGTGGTCATGCCCCACGATGTCATAAGACATGCTGGCACTTCTCCATAATTGCTATATGTCACACATGTAGATTCCCAATTTACCCCTTAGGTTTTCAAATTGGGTAGCATCCAAATCCTTGGTGAATATGTCAGCTAATTGCAGCTCTGTGGCTACATGCTCCAATGTGATCACCTTCTCCTCCACAAGGTCTCTGATGAAGTGATGTCTGATATCTATGTGCTTAGTCTTGCTGTGTTGGATAGGATTTTTGGCGATATTAATAGCACTTAAATTGTCACAGTACAATGTCATGACATCTTGTGTGACATTGTATTCTGTGAGCATTTGTTTCATCCATACCAGCTGTGAACAACTGCTACCAGCTGCAATGTATTCAGCTTCAGCAGTGGATAAGGACACACGATTCTGTTTCTTACTGAACCAAGAAATTAAATTGTTCCCTAGAAAGAAGCATCCTCCTGATGTACTCTTTCTATCATCAACACTTCCAGCCCAGTCAGCATCACAAAACCCAGTGAGGATGGGTTCACAACCATGAGAGTACATTATGCCATATTCACAAGTGCCATTTACATATTTCAAGATCCTCTTAACCTGGTTGAGATGGCTCACCTTTGGTTCAGCTTGATACCTTGCACACACACCTACTGCAAAAACTATATCTGGTCTGCTAGTTGTAAGATATAGTAGACTTCCAATCATGCTCCTGTACAAGCTTTGGTCCACACTCTCACCTTTGTCATCCTTTGTCAGTTTTAGATGAGTGGGGGCAGGTGTTATCTTGTGACTTGCATTGTCCATCCCAAACTTCTTGACAGTGTTCTTTGCATACTTGCTTTGGGATATGAACATGGAGTCCTCCATCTGTTCGATTTGCAGTCCAAGGAAGTAAGTTAATTCTCCCACTAGGCTCATTTCAAACTCAGACTCCATTTGAGTCACAAAATGTTTAACCATCCTGTCTGACATCCCACCAAACACTATGTCATCCACATATATCTGAGCAATCATAACCTTTCCCTATTCATCCTTTACAAACAGGGTTTTGTCTATTACTCCCTTCCTGTATCCATGCTTAATGAGAAAGGTGGCCAGTCTTTCATACCATGCTCTGGGAGCTTGCTTTAGCCCATACAGAGCCTTCCTCAGCTTATATACATGCTCTGGACAGCTTGGATCAACAAATCCCTTTGGTTGCTCCACATATACTTCCTCATTAAGGTACCCATTTAGGAAGGCACTTTTAACATCCATCTGAAATAATTTGAATTTTAGGATGCAAGCAATTCCTAGGAGTAGTCTGATGGATTCAAGTCTTGCTACTGGTGCAAAAGTTTCATCAAAATCCACCCCCTCGATTTGAGTATATCCTTGAGCCACAAGCCTAACCTTGTTTCTTGTAACTACTCCCTGCTCATTAGACTTGTTTTTATACACCCACTTAGTGCCAATCACATTAATTCCATCAGGCCTAGGAACAAGATCCCATACTTTATTCCTTGTAAACTGGCCTAATTCTTCCTGCATAGCAGAGATCCAGTACTCATCATTCAGAGCTTCATTGATGTTCTTAGGTTCTACCTTTGAAACAAAGCAGGAGCCTGAGATCATCTCTCTTGATCTAGTGGTGACACCACTGTTGAGATCACCAATTATCATTTCTTTAGGATGATCTTTCTGGATTCTGATGGAGGGAGATTTGTTGGATTGCTCTGACTTTGCCTCAGTTAAAGTGAAGTCAAGATTATCACTTTCTATTTTAACTTCAGTTGGATTGTCAGCAGATGTTCCAACATCATCAGCAACATCTGTCTTTGCATAGGTATCATCAATAGTCACATTTATTGACTCCATCATAACCTTGGTTCTGGAGTTAAATACTTTGTAAGCTCTACTATTTATAGAGTATCCAAGAAATATCCCTTCATCACTCTTAGGGTCCATCTTCCTTCTTTGATCCTGTAACACGGTGGGAGAACTGACTTTAGTTATGTTGCGGATAGCAAGAGTCGCCACCGACTTTTATTTTATCCAAAGGAAAGGCATAAAAGAACAGGAAAGACCTTTTAAAAGATTTTTGGGTCCGGGGGGTAGGTTATGTAAAGGGAAGGTGTTAGCACCCTTTACATCCATGGTTATCCATGGGCTCTTAGTTACTTAGCTCACTTTTGAATTGTTTTTGAAATGTGAAGTGTGTGAATAGAAAATTTTCATAAGAGTTAATAATGATCCATGTACGGATGCGTAAAAACTTGTGTTTGAAAATTTGTTTGAAATTTGTTAAGTGTTTGAAAATTTGTTTGAAGTGAGCAAGCAACTATGAGGTACCTACCCTAAAGTTTAAGTCTTTTCTGTTCTTTATCCTTTAAATGGTAAGACTATCCCTATTATTAAGGAATATGTAGTCATTACCTGGGATGTGAGGGACATGTGAGGGACATCTGTTTATGAAGGCAACTGTGAGGTGTATTAAGCATTTAGGAGGGACTATCATCATTATTCGAAAGGGACTTGATCTTTAAAGGCAACCATTAGGGACTTGATGATTTTTCTTTTAAGGGACTTTCTTTATACACCCCACTTGACCTTATGATTAGGCAACATTGAGGGATAGCCTTAGAAATGTGAGATGGCGATTAAAAATCGACTTACGTGTGTGAGTGTTGAATTTATATTTATCTTATAATTAAAGTGATCTAAATTTTATTTTAAATTGAATACATGTTTACACTCCCTAAATTACTAACCATAGCATAAAAATTAAATAAATTACATATTTACAAAATTTACACCAAGGAGCAATTACATAATTATAACAAGCAATTAAAAATAAATAGCAAAAATAAATATAGAAGCAAAATATAAATAATAAGCAAAAATAATAAATAAGTAAATAAAATAGGGGTTAGTAATAAAAAAAAAAGGTTAATGAAATAATAATAATCAAAAATAAATATTAGTAATAATATGGTTAGTAATAATAATAATTAAAATAAATAGAATTAGCAAAAATATTATAATAACATGATAAACACAAAATTATATTTTTAATATAGACATTTATTTAAAAATATGAACAATTAAAGGATTATGGTAATATTTTAATTTATGTACAATTTATTAAATTATTTATAATTACAAAATTAAATTATTATAGGTTCAATTGTTTCTAAACACATATTAAAAATTATTTATATATAGTTTAGGTTATGAACAAATTAAAAAAATATTTACATATTATATATAAGAAAATAAGTTATAATTATGTTTAAGTATTATATTTACAAAAATTAATCATATTTTACAAAATTTTATATCAAGTATTATATTTACAAAATTTAATTTTATTAATCATTATATTTACAAAAGTTATATTAAATAAATATATACATAATAATTATATTAAGAATTAGAAAATAAAAATTATTTAGAAAAATAAAATTAGGTCTTACAAAAATAGGGTTCATTTAGAAAATATTTTTAGGGTTTATAATATAATATACAAAATTTATTTTAATAAATATACATATATCTCAATTTAATTACATAATAAAGAAAATAATTTTTGAATTACAAAATAATTTCTGAATATTAGAAAACATTGAATATATATTTTATAGAATTATTTTTATGATATATAATTATTAATAAAACTTAAACCAATTAAATTAAACAAAACAAAAATAAAAATGACAAAACAAACCTGGCTGGGATTTGAACCCAGGAGGCTTTGTTCACAATACCCATGCCCTACCACTGGGCCATGCGCTGGTTGGTGCAAGAATGATGACCATCAAGTTGTTTTGTTCTTTCAAACCAATAATCAGAAAAATAAGTGAAAAACAAAAGGCCTGGGGGAGGATTGAACCCAGGACCTTTGTAGTTAACACGCATGCACAAGACCAATCCAGCTAGATGAGCAATCCTGTTTGTAAACCAACAATAATTCATAATATATAATAATCAATGCGTAAATGAAAAAAAACCAAAATTATTTGTCATGGTCAGGATTCGATCCCCTCCCCTTTTGTCAAACGCATGCATACTTTTCCACTGGACCACGCAGCCTGTGGTGACAACAAACCAACAAAATAAGATAAAATATTTTAAATTAAATTCAAATTTTCCTGAGCGCGCCAACGCTTCTTCTTCAACCTATTTCCTGCGAATTTTCCTTCTCTTTTTCCTGCGAATATTGCTGCGTGTTCTTCATCCCTGCGAATCACAAACTTCATCCAAACAACAAAATTTCACAAAATTGATTATATCATTGAATTGCTACTGAGTTTTGCAACTGTCCTACGTTTTTAGAATCCATTTATCATGATGGAATCGTGAAACCCTAAAGGGGGCCGTGAACCCTAATCATGGTGGATTCTCATACCTGCACGAAAAATCTAATTGAATAGCCCAGAATCGTTCTAAGGTCTATCATAAACATCATCAAACAATCAAAAACAAGTTATACACAGTAAATCAATGGAATCGAAAAGTCACATTCAAGAACAAGGTTTGGCTCGGGTTATGCAATTCATGCGGCTTTTGATGCAAATGGTGATTGATTCATGATCAGTGATGTCCAATAGTTACAGCTATGTCCTCAAAATACCTTCTAAAGCCCTGGAAATCAGAATCCGAATATGAGTTTTTGGAGGATTTTTCAATTTGTGAAACTTACTTTGGAGGCAGAAAAATCGTGGATTGGTGATTGAGTTGTGTTTAGTACTTATAGGTAAATGAATTTAGGTCATAACATTGAATGGTTGTATGGAAATTTTGATATGAAAAGATTGAAATTGATCATGCTTTGAAAATCCAATATTCTTGCATAAAGGCTTGCTATTTTTGGACAAATCTTATGATTTCCTTCCTCTTCAATTCAAATCATCATTTAAGACATTCTAGAAACTCAATCCAAATAAAATCTCTTATTTTCATATTTTATTTTTATTTAAAATGATTTTTAATGAATTAAATCAAAATAAATAAAAATAAAAATAATAAAAATCTGATTTTTAATGGTTTGGGTCGTGCATAGTGCTATTGTATGGATTGGATCATAATTTGACAAGCCCATTTGGAAGAAATTGGTTCTAGACCTCCATTTTCATCATAAACCAACTCAAAATTTCCCAACTTTGCAAGGGCACATATCCTTCAATTTTAATGCTATGAGGGTGTTCTTGGACATTTTGGAAATCTTGAAGAGTCCTCTAAACAACCCCACTGGTTTCATGTCCATATCATTTACCAATCTCAAGTTATGCCCTTCTGAAGTTGTTGACTTTTTGTTGACTTTCAAAAGGACCTATAGTGTCTTAGCTCATACCTTCCAAATGAAGCATTTTTGGGCTTGGCTTGTGAGACACAAAGTTGTAGAGAATTCAATTTCCTTCAAAATGAGCTTTGGATGGAGACTTGGTGATGAAGTATGTGAAAATTATGGCTGGTCAAAGTTCAGTTGACTTTTACTGAGGAAACCCTAATTTAGAAACTCCTGATTCTTGATGATCTGGAATCTCCTTGATGAATCATGATCAACCCTTGATCAAATGATGAATTTTACTTCATATACTTGATGTTGGCAAAAAATCATGAAGTTTGACTTTGGTTTGACCACAGTTGACCTCAGTTTGACTTTTTAACTGCATTGACTGATTTTGACTTATCTGATCATCTGACTGAGCAAACTTCTGAGAAAAGTCTTGAAACTTGTCATGGGGGTTCTTATACACATATAAGATGTTATGAAGCTCACTTGAAGTCTTGGAAGTTCATTTAGCCTGATTAAAGTCAAAACCCTAGTTTTGGATGCACTACTTAGGAGGTGCATTGTCTGAGGGAATTGTCAACTCTTCTGACCAATTGTGAACCTTGTGAACCATCATAAAATGTCTTGTGATACTCATGGGAGGTATTGTGAAGCTTGTGAACCTTGTGAACCTCATAAAGTGACTTTGTAGACCTCATGAACCTCAGGACAGCTTTGTAATCATTGTGAACCTTGTGAACCTTGTGAACCTTCATGAAGTGACTTGTAGACTTCATGAGCCTCATGAAAGGTCTTGTAGACATTGGGAAGCTTGTGAACCTTGTGAACCTTCATAAAGTAGCTTGTAGACTTCATGAACCTCAGGGAAGGTCTTGAAAGCATTGAGAAACTTGTGAACCTTGTGAACCTTCTTAGAACACAAAGTCTTGTATTGTGAGGGCAAATTTTGGGGTGCAACAGCTGCCCCTGTTCAATTTTCTGAAACCTGAGGGGTTAGATTGGTATGTTTGCCAGCCGTGACCTGGAAGGTTGAAGGGGATTGAACACAAAAGCCCAAAAATTTGCACTTACCAGTGCATAGAATGATATTGATGTTTGGTTGTATATGCTTGAGTGGGCTTAAAGATGCCACTTGGAAGAATTGGAGATGGGCTTAGAGATGCCATCTAAAGAACTGGATGTGGTGATAGCTTTGTGTCGATACTGGATCTCAGTACTAGGTCTTCGTATAGGCCGTCTCTGAATCGTTTATAATTTGAATTTGTTGAATAGACCAGTAGAAATGAATCTTCGTGACGATTATCTCTTCTGGAAATATCTTGGATTAGGGAATAGATCTTTTTACAGACCGTTTGCCTACTCTCCAAGGTCAAAAGAACGTCAGGATTTGTTCTTCTGAAAAATATCTTGAACCAGGGAATGGATCTTTGTATAGACCGTTTTCTTGCTATTCAAGGGATTAAAAGAACGTCAGGATTTGTTCTTAAGGGTCAAAAGAACGTCAGGATTTGTTCTTCTGAAAAAGTATCTTGAACAAGGGGCCAAAAGAGCGTCAGGATTTGCTCTTAAGGGTCAAAAGAACGTCAGGATTTGTTCTTCTGAAAAAGTCTTGAACAAGGGGCCAAAAGAGCGTCAGGATTTGCTCTTAAGGGTCAAAAGAACGTCAGGATTTGTTCTTCTGAAAGAGTCTTGAGTAAGGGGCCAAAAGAGCGCCAGGATTTGCTCTTAAGGGTCAAAAGAACGTCAGGATTTGTTCTTCTGAAAGATGTCTTGAACCAGGGAATGGATCTCTTTACAGACCGTTTGCCTGCTATTCGAGGACATCTTGAGTAGTGTATGGATCATTTCTGACCTGTTGTAAATTGTTGATGTTGTTTTATCTGTATGTAACTATCCTGCAAGGAGAATGTTAGTTTATGTTATATGTATGCATGCATAGTATGATGCCCCTAAGTAAATGTATTGTGTATTTATGGATATGTATGTTAGGGTATGATGTAAATGATGTATGTATGATATGATGCTGCCTGAAGTGTCTGGATATCTTCGTATAACAACTGCTGGTCAGGGAAAATAAATCCCGATTCGTTGTTGAAGAATATATTATACATAACCTTCCATATGCTGGGGATGGTAAGGTATAGATAACCTCCCGGATGCTGGGGATAATAAGTTATATATCACCTCCCGTATGCTGGGGATAGTAAGGTATATATCACCTCCCGTATGCTGGGGATAATATAACCTTTGTCTTTGTTTGATAGTAGGGTAGATATAACTTCCCGTCTTCGTTCGTCGTACCCTTATTGGAAAGTAGATTCCCGAATATCCGTATGAGGAAAAAGAGATGGATATAAATTCCAGGGGAGATAAGACTTTGTGAAGATGGATTCGTCCTACTGAGGGTTTTGTAGTTTTCTTGTAAAGATAAATCGGCGAAGCTTCGTTGAAATCCTCCCCTCGTTCGTCCTTAGTAAATACTATTACTGCATTTTTATGCATTTCTGGTAAACATTAATCATATTAAAAGCATACACGCATTTCTTGTAAACATCAATCATATTCATAAGCATACATACATTCAAACACAACCAATGGACGTTTCGCTTATGTAAATAGGGTAAAAGTAAATCTGGATTCAAAAGATGGAATTTATTTATATCAAAAAGTGACCCATACACGGGTAAGTTTGTACAAGGAGACATAAACCCTAGTAAGAGGATTTTGTCATAAAGTTTTTACAAAACAGAGAAAATCAGCTATGTGGGAAACAATCCTATTGAGTTTCAATTCTACTATTGCCATTATCTTCAAGTATCTCATCTTCTGCTGTTGAGACGGAAACAATTGGATTGAGCTTTATCTGTTCGAACTTGAGTAAGTAGTACGATTGGTTGCAGTTTTATGGGTGATCCAAACGAGACATAGTCATACGCTTTAATCCCTAACTTTTGCCTGGATTGCCCTTTCAGGTTTTCAATCCACCGGGATACCCTTTTTTGCCCAAGCCGCCTTTTCAGGTTTTCGACTTGCCGGGTGTACATCTTTTTATATATATCCCTAATTTTTGCCCGAACCCTTTTGGTTCGCCGGGATGTCCTTATTTTTGCCTAGGCCTGTCAACCTAGCGGGTCTCTTTTTATGCGTAGTATTTTTTTACTATGTCTGCATTTACAGGCTGCGGGAAGTCTTCACCATCCATTGTAGTCAGTATCATGGCACCTCCTGAGAACACTGTCTTGACTACAAATGGTCCTTCATATGTTGGAGTCCACTTGCCCCTAGGATCACCCTGTGGTAATATGATACGCTTGATTACCAAGTCATCAGCCTGATATACCTTTGGCTTAACCTTCTTGTTAAAAGCTTTGATCATTCGTTTTTGGTACATCTGGCCATGACAAACTGCTGCTAACCTCTTCTCATCAATCAAATTTATCTGGTCAAGTCGAGTCTGAATCCACTCATCTTCATCCAAGCCTGCATCCTTCATAATTCTTAAGGAGGGAATCTGAACTTCAATGGGCAGAACTGCTTCCATACCATAAACCAAGGAGAATGGGGTTGCCCCTGTTGAAGTACGTACCGTGGTACGATAACCATGAAGAGCAAACGGTAACACCTCATGCCAATCCTTATAAGTAACAGTCATCTTCTGTACAATCTTCTTAATGTTCTTATTAGCAGCTTCAACTGCCCCATTCATCTTTGGACGATACGGAGAAGAGTTGTGATGTTTAATCTTGAACTGCGTGCAGAGATCAGTAATCATAGTGTTGTTCAGATTAGAGCCATTGTCAGTGATAATCCTTTCAGGGATGCCATACCTACATATGAGATTATTCTTAATGAACCGAGCCACAACATTTTTGGTAACAGATGCAAATGAAGCTGCCTCCACCCACTTCGTGAAGTAATCAATAGCAACCAGGATGAAACGATGCCCATTAGAAGCAGTAGGCTTGATCTCACCAATCATATCAATGCCCCACATGGCAAAGGGCCAAGGAGCAGTCAACACATTCAATGGTGATGGAGGTACATGGACTTTATCAGCATAAATTTGACACTTGTGGCATGTTCTGGAGTGTTGATAGCAATCAGCTTCCATGGTAGACCAATAGTAACCTGCTCTCAATATCTTCTTTGCCATAGTATGACCACTAGAGTGAGTGCCAAAGATCCCATCATGCATATCTTCCATAATCTCAATTGCTTCCTTCTTATCCACACAACGAAGCAAAGTTGAATCATGATTGCGCTTGTACAAAATGCCATTACTCAAAAAGAACTTAGCAGAGAACCTTCTCAGGAACTTCCTATCTTTGACAGATGCCCCTTCAGGAAACTCCTGAGCTTCAAGATATCTTTTCACTTCATGGAACCAAGGCTTCTCCTCTACCCCTTCAGTGTCAATCTCATTGCAGTATGCAGGCTTTTCAAATCTATCAATAGTAATCTTGGGAGCTTCATCATCCCAGCTAATCTCAAACATAGATGCCATGGTGGCCAATGCATCTGCCAACTGATTCTCTCTTCGTGGAATATGTCCAAAGGTAATCTCTTTAAAATGTGGGATCAAAGACAACACATGCTCTCTGTAAGGAATGAGGTTATCATGCTTGGTATCCCAATCTCCTTTAATCTGACTTACTACCAGGGCTGAATCTCCATACACGTCAAGGAACTGAATCTTCATATCAATAGCAACTTTAATACCCAGGATACATGCCTCATACTCAGCCATGTTATTGGTACAATAAAAACAAAGTCTGGCAGTAATCGGGGTATGACAACCTTCAGGGGAACTAATCACAACACCAACACCATTACCAAGTGCATTAGAGGCACCATCAAAAACCATAGTCCATCGGGATCCTTGTTCAGGTCCGTCATATTGTCCAGGTTCTTTAGTAATAATCATAATGTCTTCATCAGGGAACTCAAAACTCATTGACTGGTAATCATCCACTGCTTGATGATCAGCAACAACACTTCCCTTAATGGCCTTCTGAGTAGTATACTGTATGTCATATTCTGTCAAGATCATTTGCCATCTTGCAATTCTTCCGGAGAGAGCAGGTTTCTCAAATATGTACTTGATTGGATCCATCTTCGAAATCAACAAGGTAGTATGAGTCAACATATACTGTCTTAGTCGGCGAGCAGCCCATGCTAAAGCGCAACAAGTTTTCTCGAGCAGTGAGTATCTTGTTTCACAGTCGGTAAACTTTTTGCTAAGGTAGTATATTGCCTGCTCTTTTCGACCAGACTCGTCATGTTGCCCCAATACACACCCCATTGAGTTGTCTAACACTGTTAAATACATAATCAAGGGCCTTCCATCAACTGGTGGCATCAAAATTGGTGGTTCCAGCAGATATCTCTTGATTTCATCAAAGGCAGTCTGACACTCATCATTCCATTCCATCACCTGATCTTTCTTCAACAACTTGAAGATTGGCTCACAGATGGCAGTCAATTGGGAAATAAATCTTGCAATGTAATTCAATCGTCCTAAGAAACCTCTAACCTCCTTCTCAGTACGGGGAGCTGGCATTTCTCGTATAGCTTTCACTTTTGCAGGATCCACTTCAATACCTTTTCCACTGACAATAAAACCCAAGAGCTTTCCAGATCTAACTCCAAAAGTACACTTGTTTGGATTCAATCTCAACTTGTATTTCTTCAACCTCTCAAACAATTTATGCAAATGATCAAGATGTTGCTCTTCATTCTGAGACCTGGCTATCATATCATCTACATATACCTCTATCTCATGATGAATCATATCATGAAACAAAGCCACCATAGCACGCTGATATGTTGCCCCTGCATTCTTCAAACCAAATGGCATTACCTTATAGCAAAAGGTGCCCCACTGTGTCACAAATGTTGTCTTCTCCATATCTTCAGGTGCCATCTTGATTTGATTGTAACCAGAGAAACCATCCATAAAAGAGAATACCTTATGCTGAGCAGTGTTGTCTACCAGAATATCAATATGAGGAAGTGGAAAGTCATCTTTAGGGCTAGCCTTGTTCAAATCTCTGTAGTCCACACACATACGTACCTTACCATCTTTCTTAGGGACTGGTACCACATTTGCAACCCACTGAGGATAAGAAGTCACTGCTAAGAACCCTGCATCAAACTTTTTCATTACCTCTGCTTTGATCTTTTCTGACATCTCAGGACGCATACGACGAACCTTCTGCTTCTTTGGACGACAATCTTCTTTCACTGGCAAACGGTGAACCACAATGTCTGTATCCAACCCTGGCATATCTTCATAAGACCAAGCAAAGATCTCCACATAGTCACGTAACATCTGAATCAATCTGCTCTTGACACTGTCCTCCAAATCAGCCCTTATCTTGACCTCTTTTCTGTTTTCTTCAGTTCCCAGATTCACAACTTCGACTGGCTCTTCATGTGGCTGTATAGCTTTCTCTTCTTGTTGTAACAACCTAGCAAGCTCTACAGGTACTTCACAATCATCCTCATTTCCGTCTTCAGTTTGATAGATCGGATTCTCGAAATTATAATTGGCAATAGTAGAACTGTTATCAACAGGATCCAGAGTGGATGAGGATCTGCATTTTAGTGATGTGGGTGTGTGTAAGAACACATAGCTGATAAAACAAAAATAAAATAAAAGAAAGACAAGGAACACAATATTTACGAAAACGAAACGTCCACTGATTTTATTGAATGAAGTATGCAAATGAAATGACAGCCCGTAACAAGCACACCATTGTGCCCCGGGTAAGGCACATGGCTTGAAAGTTTTATTGTTCAAGAAATTACAAATTTAAAATATAACAACACAGTAATAGTATTTACTCCTGACTAAAGGAGATAGGGATAACATTTTCAGCTTTCCAATTATTGAGTCCAGCACCCACAGTAGGAAAAATCCAAGCATCCAGATTGTAGTCTTCATCATAGTCTCCCACAGCATTGATCTGATCTTTCATAACCCCTTGATTGGTGATACGAACAGCACGAGCACGACGAACAGCTTTCTGGGACTCTGCAGTGAAACCCAAACCAAACTTGTCAGACTTGTATGGAATATCAGGAAGCTGACCCCAAATAGTACAACCACCTTCATCCACCACAGCTCTAGCATCATTGAGGGAGGCTATTGCCATTGTTGGAGGTTTTCTGGTGACCACAGGAACTTTCTTCGCAACAGGAGGAGCTACATAATCATTAACAACCCAGGGAACCACTTCAAACGTCTGACACGGAGTTTCAATGTATTCACCTTCCATTTCCAGATACTTGAAAGTGTTTACATGGCTGACAAAGTACTCTTCTTCTCCATAGACAGTAACAACCCTTCCATCCACCGGATATCTCAACTTTGGGTGTAATGTAGAGGTTACAGCACCTGCCCCATGGATCCAGGGACGGCCAAGCAGACAAGAGTACGAAGGACGAATATCCATCACAAAAAATGTAGCAGTAAAGACCTGGGAGCCAACTTTGATTGGAAGATCAATTTCCCCATGCACTACTCTTCTAGAACCATCAAAAGCCTTCACCACAATGTTACTGGGCTTCAGCACAGCATCTTTAGGACTCAGCTTGTTCAGGACTTCCTTGGGCAACACATTCAGAGAGGAACCATTGTCTATCAGCACATGTGACAGGGTAGTGCCCCTGCATTCAATTGAAATATGCAAGGCCCTGTTATGATCCCTCTTGGCAGGGGTCAAATCAGCATCAGAAAATCCTAACCCATTGTCATAGGTCAGGTGGGCAACACAATTCTCAAAATGATCCACAGAAATTGCACTGGGTACATGAGCAGTCTTCAGAAACTTGATCAAAGCTTTTGCATGAGCTTCAGAACATAACAATAAGGACAGTATAGAAATCTTAGAGGGAGTATGCCCCAACTGATCAACAATGTCATAATCACTCTTGCGAATGATTTTCAATACTTCTTCCATCTGCTTAGAGAGATCATCAGCAGCTGGCACATCAGTAGATACAGGCTCAATAACAGGACCTTTGCCCCGAGCATCAGTGGTGGAAGTAGCAGCAGGAGTAACTGCATTCTTAGAAGCAACTAGAGGAGAGAAGACTCTTCCACTACGAGTGACCTTGCTAGATCCAGCAATATTATCAATGTCAACAGGCACATCAGCTAAAGGCTCCTGCTTAACACCATGGATGTAAACATCAGACCCATAGTGCCAAGGCACAGCTTTGTCAGACGTATATGGGATAGGACCAAGAGTAGTAATGACCACAGGAGCTACTCTGGCTTCAGCAACAACTTTCACGGGACCTTCAGCAGTAATTTTGATTGGACCCTGATGAGTGATTTTAATGGGACCCTTTGAAGTGATTCTTATTGGTACTTTGTCAACCATGTCAACCTCTTCAGTCTTCTTACCCTGCGTAATATGATCTACCATACTCTCCACAGAAGACGGTCTTCTTTCAAACACTATAGTATACTTATCCATGAGACGCTGAATTCCATCTTTCAATCTGAAGCACTTCTCTGGATTATACTCACAATAAACACAATCTTCACGACAACCCGGAAAGAACCCAGCTTGTACCAACTTCTTTCTGATGACAGACAATGGTGTGGTCAATTCATCAACTGAATGGATATGCAGATCCTCCTCAATGGCATTGACAGTCTTCTCGTGGTTTGGCATTGGAGCAGTAATCACATTTAGAGTACCCGGAGGGTCAAACTCAATCTCTCCAGCATCAATCATATCTTGAATTTTGTTCTTCAAGACCCAACAATTATTAGTATCATGTCCCTGACAATTTGAATGGTATGCACACCGTGCATTGGGATTGTACCTGGGAGAGGTAACATTAGGATTCTGAGGAGCCTCTTTCAAAGTAATAAGTTCAGCCTTCAACAAGTGTTGCAATGCCTGAGCCATTGACATGTTGATCTTAGTGAACTGCCTTCTAGCCCTCTGTTGGTTGCCCTGTGGCTGCTCTGTTGTTGCAGGAGTTGGATTTGAAATGTGTACTGCACTAATAGACTGATGCCTTCTGTTACGATCAGGTTGACCATAAACAGCATTGGATTCTTTCTTCCCAGTGGGAGGCTTCTTTGAAGCACCTGATGAAGAAGCACCCACTTGGATCTTACCATTCTTTATACCATTTTCTACTCGCTCTCCTGTCATTATCAACTCAGTGAAACCAGATGATGAGCTTCCAATGAGATGACTGTAAAATGGACCATTCAGCGTACACATGAACATATCAACCAGTTCCCTGTCGGTTAAAGGGGGTTGAACTCTTCCAGCTAAATCTCTCCACTTCTGAACATACTCTTTAAAACTTTCTTTGGCACCCATAGACATGCTTTGAAGCTGCATGCGAGTGGGGGCTAAGTCAGCATTGTATTGATACTGCTTATAGAAAGCTTCAGCAAGATCATTCCAGTCTCTGATGTTGGCACTCTCCAACTGATAATACCACTCCAGCTGAGCTCCAGATAAGCTCTCTTGAAAGAAATGGATCCACAACTTTTTATCAGCAGTGTGGGGTTGAATTCTTCTGACATAAGACCTCAGATGCAGCTTGGGACAAGAGACCCCATCATAAACAACAAATGTAGGAACCTTGAAACCAATGGGTATGACTACCCCAAATATCAAACTCAAATCCTCAAAATCTAGCCCAGAAGATTTCTGCAACTCCATAGCATCCATCCTATCCACCAGCATCTTGAATTTGTCTTCATTAGGCTCATGGTAGTAATTAGCCTCAGAATCAGAGTCCCCCATAGTGTTGTGGAGACTGCCTCCCTCTTTTTCAGATTCCTCAGATTCATAGTCTTCACCTGGTTCTTTGGTCTTGGCAAGACCTTTGAACCTTCTTCCCATGTTGATCAAACCAGCAGACCTTCTAGCCTTCTTAGTCTTGTTGGCCAGCAGTGCCTTCAATTCATCCTGCCCTTTGGACAGGTTCAATATCAGCTCTTGGAACTGAGCATTTTGTGCCTGGAGATCCTTAACTGATTGTTCAAGATCCATTGCTGAAATAAACAGCGAGAAAATGAGAAACCTGTGCACAATTATAAACCTGTGATGCAATGAAATGATATGTGAATGCATATGCAATGTTTTCAAGGATCGCAGGATTTAAATTTGCTTAGACAAACACGAAAGTAAACTTTTATTAGTAATAACTTTGTTTTGCCTTTTAGGCTTACAAAAAAAAATGAAATGAAATAAGTACAAAAGATGGGGTTTTAAGTCTCCCATGGACATTTCCTCTTTGTGTTGAGGTATGAGTTGAGGTTTCGTTCCTCATGAAGTTGCTTTGTTAGTTCTAGGATTCTTGCTTGGCTTGCTTTGTAATGAGCCTCGAAAGTATCCCTTTGCTCCTTCAGTTGGATCCATGATCTCTGCAAGTCTTCCATATCAGTAGGCATGTCTGGGTGAAGGATGGTATAAGCTGTGTCTCCTTCAGCAACAGGTTCTATGGTAACTGGTAGGACGGCAGGATATGGCATCATGAGAGTCTGAGCACGAGACCGCACCCATCTGAGATAAGCCTCCATAGGAATAGTGTACTTAGGCTCTAGTGTCTTGCTGTCAACCTTGTTCACTTTTCCCCATGCTCGTATGAATCTCTGACGGTAACCTTGAAGATCGTTGTCGTAATCAAACACAATGCCCTGAATCAACATGTCATGAGGACCATCACTCCGAGCGTAACCAAACTGTCGTAAAGCTAGAGAGGGGTTGTAGGTGATGCCTCCTCTTATGCCTAGAAGTGGCACATTAGGAAACTCCCCACAACGGTCAATAATGGTGACATCCTCCATAGATCTGGAGCACCAATGAATGTCTGAATGAGAGAGTGACATAATTCTCTTGGACCATCTGAACCCTTGCTCATTCTTCATTACTGAGCGAGGAAGGTGAGAAATAAACCACCTAGAAAGCAAAGGTATGCAGCACATCAAAGTTCCTCTTGCCCTTGTAGTACGGGTGTGAAGAGAATGTAGGATGTCTCCAAGCAATGTAGGCACTGGATTGTGACTCAGGAATATATTGATGGCATGAACGTCTATGAACTGATCTGGATTGGGGAACAAAACTAAGCCATAAATCAACAAGGCTAAGATCTCCTCAAAAGCATCATAGCTCATGGCCTTCAAGAACATTTGAGCTTTATCCATTAAGACCTTGGCAAGAATACCATTGACTCCGCTTCTCGTTTCTAGAACAATATCAGACTTCTTCAGATGTAGAGCTGCAGCAATGACCTCTGGTTTAAGCTCTTTATCCAAGCCTGTGAAAGGTCTTTGATCAAGAACAGGTATACCCAGAAGTTTAGAGAATTCCTCCATGGTTGGAACCAGCTGATAATCAGGGAATGTGAAGCAATGGTGCTTAGGGTCAAAGAACTGAAACAGGACACTCATCATGTCTTCATTGAACCCTGAAGTGACTAGATCCAATAGGTGACCATGTCTCTTGATGAACTGGGAGTGATCAGACACTTGAGAAACCAACTCTTTAAGCTTAGGAGGTATGCCCACAAAGTTGATCCTGATGGTGTTTCTACGAGCAGAAGCCATGATCTGCAACAAAGAACAAAGATAAATCCTTTGGTCCTTGAAATGGTTAGTGAAAATGCTATGCTTATGATGCATGATGATGTCATGATGTTATGCTCAATCACAAACATGTGGCACACACAAACAAGTCACATCATAGCCCTAGGTTTAAAGGCTTGCATGAGGTTCAAAGGTAAGTACCCTCCCCTGAAGTTAGTGGGTTCATCCTGTCCTACAAAAGTAACCAGGTTCTAAGGGATCTCAATATCATTGATCCTTCACAAGGGTGGTTGTTCAGAAGGCAACTTACTTGCCAACCAAAACCCTCCAAGTTTAAGATCTCAATGAGTGTAGTATCGAGTGTCAACCAACTTCAGTCTGCACCAAAGCCGGCTACCTCACTACTTTTAAAGGCCAAGATGGGATAACTAGGGTTCTAAAAGTTAGTTAGTGCATTGACAACATATGGCAGCCTCATATTATCCTCAACTTGACTTAAGGAACATAAGCACCAACCAAGAAGTCACACTAACTATGGCCACCAGATCAACCGTATCGATATACGTCGTACAGTTTCCTTGGTCTATTGCCATTTACCTAAGGTACACTAGATCCGGGTTAGGACCTTTCACACATAAGAGCACCCCAACAAGATAATATAAAGCAAACAAGGCAAACAATTTAAAGTGATCTAATTCCTAAGGGTACCCCTCTTAAATTTAAATCCCCAGCAGAGTCGCCAGTTTTGTAACACGGTGGGAGAACTGACTTTAGTTATGTTGCGGATAGCAAGAGTCGCCACCGACTTTTATTTTATCCAAAGGAAAGGCATAAAAGAACAGGAAAGACCTTTTAAAAGATTTTTGGGTCCGGGGGGTAGGTTATGTAAAGGGAAGATGTTAGCACCCTTTACATCCATGGTTATCCATGGGCTCTTAGTTACTTAGCTCACTTTTGAATTGTTTTTGAAATGTGAAGTGTGTGAATAGAAAATTTTCATAAGAGTTAATAATGATCCATGTACGGATGCGTAAAAACTTGTGTTTGAAAATTTGTTTGAAATTTGTTAAGTGTTTGAAAATTTGTTTGAAGTGAGCAAGCAACTATGAGGTACCTACCCTAAAGTTTAAGTCTTTTCTGTTCTTTATCCTTTAAATGGTAAGACTATCCCTATTATTAAGGAATATGTAGTCATTACCTGGGATGTGAGGGACATGTGAGGGACATCTGTTTATGAAGGCAACTGTGAGGTGTATTAAGCATTTAGGAGGGACTATCATCATTATTCGAAAGGGACTTGATCTTTAAAGACAACCATTAGGGACTTGATGATTTTTCTTTTAAGGGACTTGCTTTATACACCCCACTTGACCTTATGATTAGGCAACATTGAGGGATAGCCTTAGAAATGTGAGATGGCGATTAAAAATCGACTTACGTGTGTGAGTGTTGAATTTATATTTATCTTATAATTAAAGTGATCTAAATTTTATTTTAAATTGAATACATGTTTACACTCCCTAAATTACTAACCATAGCATAAAAATTAAATAAATTACATATTTACAAAATTTACACCAAGGAGCAATTACATAATTATAACAAGCAATTAAAAATAAATAGCAAAAATAAATATAGAAGCAAAATATAAATAATAAGCAAAAATAATAAATAAGTAAATAAAATAGGGGTTAGTAATAAAAAAAAAAGGTTAATGAAATAATAATAATCAAAAATAAATATTAGTAATAATATGGTTAGTAATAATAATAATTAAAATAAATAGAATTAGCAAAAATATTATAATAACATGATAAACACAAAATTATATTTTTAATATAGACATTTATTTAAAAATATGAACAATTAAAGGATTATGGTAATATTTTAATTTATGTACAATTTATTAAATTATTTATAATTACAAAATTAAATTATTATAGGTTCAATTGTTTCTAAACACATATTAAAAATTATTTATATATAGTTTAGGTTATGAACAAATTAAAAAAATATTTACATATTATATATAAGAAAATAAGTTATAATTATGTTTAAGTATTATATTTACAAAAATTAATCATATTTTACAAAATTTTATATCAAGTATTATATTTACAAAATTTAATTTTATTAATCATTATATTTACAAAAGTTATATTAAATAAATATATACATAATAATTATATTAAGAATTAGAAAATAAAAATTATTTAGAAAAATAAAATTAGGTCTTACAAAAATAGGGTTCATTTAGAAAATATTTTTAGGGTTTATAATATAATATACAAAATTTATTTTAATAAATATACATATATCTCAATTTAATTACATAATAAAGAAAATAATTTTTGAATTACAAAATAATTTCTGAATATTAGAAAACATTGAATATATATTTTATAGAATTATTTTTATGATATATAATTATTAATAAAACTTAAACCAATTAAATTAAACAAAACAAAAATAAAAATGACAAAACAAACCTGGCTGGGATTTGAACCCAGGAGGCTTTGTTCACAATACCCATGCCCTACCACTGGGCCATGCGCTGGTTGGTGCAAGAATGATGACCATCAAGTTGTTTTGTTCTTTCAAACCAATAATCAGAAAAATAAGTGAAAAACAAAAGGCCTGGGGGAGGATTGAACCCAGGACCTTTGTAGTTAACACGCATGCACAAGACCAATCCAGCTAGATGAGCAATCCTGTTTGTAAACCAACAATAATTCATAATATATAATAATCAATGCGTAAATGAAAAAAACCAAAATTATTTGTCATGGCCAGGATTCGATCCCCTCCCCTTTTGTCAAACGCATGCGTACTTTTCCACTGGACCACGCAGCCTGTGGTGACAACAAACCAACAAAATAAGATAAAATATTTTAAATCAAATTCAAATTTTCCTGAGCGCGCCAACTGCTTCTTCTTCAACCTATTTCCTGCGAATTTTCCTTCTCTTTTTCCTGCGAATATTGTTGCGTGTTCTCCATCCCTGCGAATCACAAACTTCATCCAAACAACAAAATTTCACAAAATTGATTATATCATTGAATTGCTACTGAGTTTTGCAACTGTCCTACGTTTTTAGAATCCATTTATCATGATGGAATCGTGAAACCCTAAAGGGGGCCGTGAACCCTAATCATGGTGGATTCTCATACCTGCACGAAAAATCTAACTGAATAGCCCAGAATCGTTCTAAGGTCTATCATAAACATCATCAAACAATCAAAAACAAGTTATACACAGTAAATCAATGGAATCGAAAAGTCACATTCAAGAACAAGGTTTGGCTCGGGTTATGCAATTCATGAGGCTTTTGATGCAAATGGTGATTGATTCATGATCAGTGATGTCCAATAGTTACAGCTATGTCCTCAAAATACCTTCTAAAGCCCTGGAAATCAGAATCCGAATATGAGTTTTTGGAGGATTTTTCAATTTGTGAAACTTACTTTGGAGGCAGAAAAATCGTGGCTTGGTGATTGAGTTGTGTTTAGTACTTATAGGTAAATGAATTTAGGTCATAACATTGAATGGTTGTATGGAAATTTTGATATGAAAAGATTGAAATTGATCATGCTTTGAAAATCCAATATTCTTGCATAAAGGCTTGCTATTTTTGGACAAATCTTATGATTTCCTTCCTCTTCAATTCAAATCATCATTTAAGACATTCTAGAAACTCAATCCAAATAAAATCTCTTATTTTCATATTTTATTTTTATTTAAAATGATTTTTAATGAATTAAATCAAAATAAATAAAAATAAAAATAATAAAAATCTGATTTTTAATGGTTTGGGTCGTGCATAGTGCTATTGTATGGATTGGATCATAATTTGACAAGCCCATTTGGAAGAAATTGGTTCTAGACCTCCATTTTCATCATAAACCAACTCAAAATTTCCCAACTTTGCAAGGGCACATATCCTTCAATTTTAATGCTATGAGGGTGTTCTTGGACATTTTGGAAAGCTTGAAGAGTCATCTAAACAACCCCACTGGTTTCATGTCCATATCATTTACCAATCTCAAGTTATGCCCTTCTGAAGTTGTTGACTTTTTGTTGACTTTCAAAAGGACCTATAATGTCTTAGCTCATACCTTCCAAATGAAGCATTTTTGGGCTTGGCTTGTGAGACACAAAGTTGTAGAGAATTCAATTTCCTTCAAAATGAGCTTTGGATGGAGACTTGGTGATGAAGTATGTGAAAATTATGGCTGGTCAAAGTTCAGTTGACTTTTACTAAGGAAACCCTAATTTAGAAACTCCTGATTCTTGATGATCTGGAATCTCCTTGATGAATCATGATCAACCCTTGATCAAATGATGAATTTTACTTCATATACTTGATGTTGGCAAAAAATCATGAAGTTTGACTTTGGTTTGACCACAGTTGACCTCAGTTTGACTTTTTAACTGCATTGACTGATTTTGACTTATCTGATCATCTGACTGAGCAAACTTCTGAGAAAAGTCTTGAAACTTGTCATGGGG
Source organism: Lathyrus aphaca (assembly GCA_963966055.1). NCBI lineage: Eukaryota > Viridiplantae > Streptophyta > Magnoliopsida > Fabales > Fabaceae > Lathyrus > Lathyrus aphaca. The sequence goes on from OZ014525.1 coordinate 31,507,000, forward strand.
GTTCTTATACACATATAAGATGTTATGAAGCTCACTTGAAGTCTTGGAAGTTCATTTAGCCTGATTAAAGTCAAAACCCTAGTTTTGGATGCACTACTTAGGAGGTGCATTGTCTGAGGGAATTGTCAACTCTTCTGACCAATTGTGAACCTTGTGAACCATCATAAAATGTCTTGTGATACTCATGGGAGGTATTGTGAAGCTTGTGAACCTTGTGAACCTCATAAAGTGACTTTGTAGACCTCATGAACCTCAGGACAGCTTTGTAATCATTGTGAACCTTGTGAACCTTGTGAACCTTCATGAAGTGACTTGTAGACTTCATGAGCCTCATGAAAGGTCTTGTAGACATTGGGAAGCTTGTGAACCTTGTGAACCTTCATAAAGTAGCTTGTAGACTTCATGAACCTCAGGGAAGGTCTTGAAAGCATTGAGAAACTTGTGAACCTTGTGAACCTTCTTAGAACACAAAGTCTTGTATTGTGAGGGCAAATTTTGGGGTGCAACAGATCCCTATCAGCCAGGATGTAGCACTTACTTCCAAATACATGAAAGTACTTGACTGTAGGTTTTCTACCCTTTCAGACTTCATAGATGGTGGATAGAGTTCCCTTTCTTAGTGTGACTCTATTGTGGATGTAGCATGCTGTGTTCATGGCTTCAGCCCAAAAGTACAGGGGTAACTTCTTGGCATGAATCATGGCTCTAGCTGACACCTGAATAGTTCTATTTTTCCTTTCTACAACCCCATTCTGTTGAGGGGTGATGGGAGAAGAGTACTCATGGTTGATCCCTTCTGATGAACAGAAGTCTGAGAATTTTTTATTCTCAAACTCCTTTCCATGATCACTTCTTATTCTGACCACACAACTTGCCTTTTCTCTTTGGATCCTATGGCACAGATCTCTAAACACCTCAAACACATCTGACTTTTCTTTGATGAAGCTTATCCAGGTATATCTTGAGAAGTCATCAACAACCACATAGGCATATCTTTTTCCACCAAGACTATCTACCTGCATTGGTCCCATAAGGTCCATGTGCAGTAATTCCAAGACTTTGGAAGTTGTCAGATGTTGAAGCTTTGGGTGTGACATCTTGGTTTGCTTACCCATTTGACACTCACCACACACTTTTTCTTTCATCAATCTTAAGTCTTGGGATCCCTCTTATAGCCTCCATAGAGATGATCTTCTTCATTCCTCTGAGATGAAGATGACCCAGTTTTTGATGCCATAACTTCACTTCTTCTTCTTTGGCTATGGAACAAGTAGATGTGAGGCTGAAATCTTGGGGTTCCCACATATAGCAGTTATCTTTTGATCTAGCTCCTCTCATGACCACTTTCTGCTCTTTATCAGAAACTATGCACTCAGTTTTGGTGAAGTTGACACTGTAACCTTGGTCACATAACTGACTTATGCTGATCAAGTTAGCAGTTAACCCTTTCACCAACAGCACACCATCTAGACTTGGTACACCTGAGCAGTCTAGGGTCCCAACTCCCTTGATTTCCCCCTTTGCTCAATCTCCAAAGGTTACATAGCTGGATGAGTGTGACTTTAAGTCTACCAACAGATTCTTCAGTCCAATCATGTGCCTTGAGCAACCATTCTACAATAAATACTTAAAACAAAGATAAAAATACAAAAAGTTGACATCGTATTCTTGAAAATAAATTTAAAATCCATGAAACTTTTAATTAATATATAATTTTTTTAAAAATAAAATTATGAAAATAACACAGCTCTTACAATTATGATTGTAATTTGTAGTGCTAATTTCTTCTAAAAAATATATATTTTTTAATTTTAAAATGAAAATTCTTATTTTCAAAGATAAAAGTTGTGATTGAAACGTGGTATATATAAATGTTCTATATTCTATTTTACAAACACCAAAACAAACCACTCATAGAAGAGGAAAAGAGATCTGTCTTCATTTCACAACAAAAATATCTTTCTCAAATCTCAAAGGCAAGTTCTTCTTCATCATTTCCCATTGTTCCCAAATCGATCTACTCATTTCCATGTTTCTTCATTCCGATTTCTTCGATCTGATTCATAGTTTACGATTTGATCTTTCCCTTCCTCGATCCGTTGATCTAATCTTCATATTTTGATTTTTCTTTTTCTTTTTCGAGCATTGTGTTGGAATTAGGGTTGACGTTTGTGTTTGAAATTGAAATTGATTCAGGATAGTTGAAAATGGGGTTGTCATTCACGAAGCTTTTTAGCCGGTTGTTTGCGAAGAAGGAGATGAGGATACTTATGGTGGGTCTCGATGCGGCTGGTAAGACCACCATTCTCTACAAGCTCAAACTTGGAGAAATTGTCACCACCATTCCCACCATCGGTCAGTTTTACATTACAATTCTATTTAGATAATGTCAATGTTGTTCTTTTCAATATTTTTTTTGTTGATAATTTACATAATATTGTGTAGGGTTCAATGTGGAAACGGTTGAATATAAGAACATCAGTTTTACTGTCTGGGATGTTGGAGGCCAGGACAAGGTATTTCTATATATAATGTGGGTGTATTTTTGTGTATAGCCTATGTCTTGGTGTCAGAAGGAAATACCAATGTTTCCTTGAATTTATGATCTGATCATTCGTATGGCTACTCTGTTTTGATTGATGAGTTTCAATGATAGGGATTAAATCAAATGAGAAGTTAAGGATTATAGCGGTAAGCACTAGTAAAGATCTCTGATTAGAGAATGAAGTTATAGAAATAGTTGTAATAAGTAAAGAATAGGCCTCGTTTTATGAGATCCCGGAGTCAAACTCGGGCCACTCCATATTTCCCCTCCACTTTTGTGTTTGTTTGAGTATGTGTTGGCCACTAGGACAATAGCAATAAAAAACAGAAGTTTCATGCAGTTGCATTCTACCACAAAATCCATTGTTCAGTATATAACAGAAAACAGCTTTATAATTGATGCCTTCCGACTCACTCCCTGAGCAATGCAGGGAGTAGAACAGAGCTCTCTACGGATCATCTAATAGATGTACTCCTAACTAATAGGCCTTTTGGCTTGTTTCTTGGGCCAATTTTGGATAGCCCTTGTAACTGCATTATTCAGACATTGTACCCACTGGATCACCATCCTATATCTCATTTCACTTGTATCTCACATTTAGAGAACCTTGCTTGCTATATGTTTCATTTCTAGTTTTGGAGAGAATCTAAATCCCATGATTGGTAGCCCTAGATTGTGAAACAATAATTTCTTGTTGCTTGTTTTCTTAGTTTTTTTTTTTTTAAAGAGAGAAAAGAAAAGTGATTATTTTTCAAAAATTATTTGTTATGCTGTTTCCAAACATACTATAATGTACTCCTTAGTCCTTACACCTCTCCAAGATGCATACCATGTTTAGAGATGCATGTGATTGATTGTGCAATGATGTTTATTCAAATAGAATTGTACAGTCTGTTTGTACATTTATCAATTTTATAAACCATAGTGCTTAGTTTTGATCTACTGTTGTGATTATCAGTTATTAATACTAGTGACATCACATGATTTGCTAAAATTGGGGAAATTTTCATCCTTACACTCAATGCACGTCAAAATTTAAACCTGAACAAATTTTACACAGGCATCTTCTACTCTTCTGTTAATGAATATTGCCTGGGTTCAATACTGTAGCTAGTCTCAGCCTATTGCTAACATGGATTGGCTATTTGGCTTAAATCACCTTACTTTTGCCCTCAAGCTCTTTATTTTAATCTGAATTATTTAAAAACCATAGTGACTATTGACATGCTTTTCTTACTAGATTCGTCCTCTGTGGAGACATTACTTCCAAAATACTCAAGGGCTTATTTTCGTGGTTGATAGCAATGACCGAGATCGTGTTGTGGAAGCTAGGGATGAGCTGCACAGGATGTTAAACGAGGTAGTAAATATATCCTCAATGAATGAATATGAGAAATTAACTCATGAAAAAGACAGAGTCTTATTTCTTATAGCTTGATTTTCTGATCTATATGGTTATAATATTCTCAGGATGAGTTGAGAGAGGCCGTGCTTCTAGTTTTTGCTAACAAACAAGATCTTCCAAATGCTATGAATGCTGCTGAAATAACTGATAAGCTTGGACTTCATTCACTTCGTCAGCGTCACTGGTAATCTGAATTCTGTAAACTGTTGTTTGCTTGTCACCTTAATCTCCTCCCTCCCTGATTTTACACTATCCATTGACAATATGATCTATTCTTGCAGGTATATCCAGAGCACATGTGCTACCTCTGGTGAAGGACTTTATGAAGGACTTGACTGGCTCTCAAACAACATCGCAAACAAGGTTAATACAGAAAATTGTTTTCATGAACTCCACAATTTTAATTTCAAGTTGACAGATTTCAGATGTATACTTCAACTAATTTCATTGTTATTCTTGTTTCAGGCATAGATATTGTTAGTCATGGCCTGCATGAAGTTCAGATGAGTTTAGAGATTATGATTTCAGATGTTCCGATGTTTACCCTGTTTAGAATTTTACCCGCACTTGCATGTATTGTTTTATTTGTCTTTGAAAAAGAACAAACTTACCTAGGTTTAATATACATTTGCCAATTTTTCCATGTATAACCTAATGTCTTTGTTTCACTCATTGATCTGCGTGGTCAATTAAATCACTGAAAACTTTTACCCACACGATATATAAGCTATAAATCAAACAATTGGATTTTCAGTAGAACAATCTCAATATGGTTTGTTAGATGCAAAATCCAGTTATGATGATTACATTTGCTGCTTTTGTTCTTCATATTTTCAGAATGAAATCGTGGAGTAATGTACTCCATGTTTAGTGGCTACTGTTACTATTGAAAAATTAAACGTCTGCCAATACCCTTTTGTGTGAATGGAAAAGTAAGCTGTTCATTTGCTTATATTGTATCTAGAGAGGCAAAATTAGGATTTTCATTCCTCTGTTATTCACCCATAGGATTTATCAAATGTCTTCAACAAATGACCTATTTTGTATATCTGTAAAATGTTTAATTAATTGAATGTACCTGGATTATGTAAGATTTCTAAACAAAAAATGTTTGAGGTTAAGCATCTGTACTTGTCAATAATTTTTAACTGAGTGTTGATTTTTTTTAATTGATCGCTTAAAATATATTGCTTCAATATAATTTTTTTTCTTCAATTTGTTAGTCTAACCATTTTTTGGCCATCTGTTAGACCAGATTTCGTTTTTAATAATAAATATTTTGAAAAATCATTTAAAGTTTTACGATAATCGAGCCTTGTATATGCAGGTTGTCTGGCTCAAAACATGACAAGATGATTTTTGGTGCAGCTAATACTTTCATTTCAGAGGGTTACTCTTCCCACCTTAGTGGTGAAGAGACACTATAAAAACGTAAAATTGTCCCTCAAAATTTCGAAACTATATTTTAGTATTCATTTAATTTCACACCCCATCTATTCATGACTAAATTACATCCTCATATTGTCATAAATTAATCCGGAGGAGATGCATCTCTTTAATAAAATACATAAATATATTTTTGTAATCCTCTTATGAACTAGACTCGTGTAATAAGTATAATAATGTAATAGACCATTTATACTATCATAGTATATTATCATAATAAATCTCTTATCAATTAAACCAAACACTTATGTAACAAGATTAAAATTGATAATACCATCAAAATGACAAATTTAAAATCATAATACTATCCATAATACAAATTATCAAATATTGTTGGGTATATCTAACCCCACACGTTTCTTCTTCGCATTCTATACTACAATGTCGTATGTGCTTCAAATATAATGACATCTATAGAGACCCTCACATAGCCTTCTGGAAAGTCTCATGTCTCTATTCCCCCCACACAATGGCCTTTATTTGTTGTCATGCATATAACACATCTACGACATGATCTAACCTAACATGCTCCTCCTCTAATATATCTTGATGAGTTATCCTAGGTGGATCTATGCGAGCATCCAATGTCTTGTAAGAATGTGACACTCTAAAATGCCATTAGATATAGCTGAATGCAATACTCCATTGGTGATGAGCTGCTACAATTTATGCTTCTTATGGTATTATGTGACTATTAAAATCATCATATATCACATATATATCTCTATGGACCATAGTGGGAGGAGCAAACACAGATGGGTCACTTGGAACAAGATGTAGATACCTGAACGGGCGCATGACTCGCTCAGGCATATGTGGATACATCATGCGTGATTCACAAGCCAATCATATAGAGTACAAGGCCATGTCATCATAGGACCGCGTCTGACGGTGGTCGTCATACAATGTGTAGCTTATATTGTAACACCTCATTTCTACCCGACTTTATAATTAAATCAGAGTTATAAAAATATTCACCAAACATGGGATATCACATTTTCAACTGTAAAATCAAATAACATAAACTTCATTAATATGAATGTTCCAAAAACTACGCAGCGGATTCATCAAGTTACAACTTTAAAATAACATCACTGAATTTCAACATCAACTACTTCAACATGGTTTTTCAAAATAAAACAACTGAAACAAGTTCATCAACTAAAACAAAATGCAACAAAAGAAAAAACATGCATTCATCCCCCCGAAGTGCTACATATCAGAGCGACAAACACCAACTCAAAGCTATTACGTACTCAACTTTGGATTCCTTGCACGTTACCAACATAGAGGTAACATTCAAACAAAAGGGGTGAGATGTTGAATAATATAAACAGAATACGATAATCAAATACGTTAGATAAGATTCATACAATCACACCTCTTCACAACACAACCAACCAGCATCAACAACAATCAACAATGACTTATCAAAATATGACTCAATGCAACTCGACAATGTATATGCACGTGGTACCATTTGGAGTAAGACTCCCAACTTATAATACTTCCAGATTATCGAGGCATCAAGACATATGTCTTCAACTTTCAACGTGGTGCCAATCCAGGCCAACTTAGAATGCAATATGCGACTCATGTAATGGCATATGACAACAACAACATAAAAAAACATGCAACAACTTCAACTTTAACAACACAAACGACATTGGTAAAAAGACCTACAAATCAAATATCGTCCAAAAATTGGGACAAATTAACTTAAACAACTTCGACTTACAATTCAACATATTCAACATAAATATCAACTTAATATTCCAACAAAGCTACTCAACAAGACTTAGTAAATTAATTATAGTTTTAACCTCAAATCAACATTCACCAACTTCTATTAATCCTACAACAACTCTCAGATCAAGGGAAAAATAATTGGATGCGAAACGGTACGAGAATCGCCCAAAAATCACTCTTTTGCACACACACACAACCCATATGCGTAAAGGCTCTTACTTACACGTATCAATTTGCTTCCTAAGCTCCCCATTATGCATAAATACTGCCATTACGCGTAATGCCTGCAACTCCCACGCGTCACCTACGCAAATGGCCAGAAGGCCTGCCAAATTCTCCTCCATTACGCGTAACGCCTGCGTAACATGCATATGTTACACATAATGCCTAGTATTGCTACGCGTGATACTAGATCTGTTATGCAAATCCAAATCTTCACACCAAAACAACTTCTGCTACGAGTTCTTCCAATTATGCACTTCAATTCAAGCCTAATTGGATTTCTACATCAATTTTAGACCTATAATCTATTTCATCATGTATCAACTAATATTACTACATCAATTTACAATCCTATAAGTCGTATTTTCTGTCTAAATTCTCCTGCATCAAAACCAGTCCAACAACAACTAACAAAGCAGCAACATCAACAACATATATGACAACAACAACAACTCATATCAGATTTTATCACAACATTAATACGTCACGAATTCGACATCAAAACATACACAAACATCATACAATCATACAAATCCTGTCCTACATACACATTATCCTAATCCAGGTTATAATATTTGAACTCCACCCTTACCTTGGATTGAAGGTAGCTCGAATCTACTGGCAAAATCTCTACGAAAATTCCAACCATAGCTCTTCTTGATCTTCCTCTAAGACTTGTTCTCCACCAAAATTTTGATTATTCTCCTCTAATTGTTTTATTAACTTAATAATATTATAATTCTACTAATTAATCTTATTGGGCCTAAAACAACACCCTCATTATTACTATTGTTATTACCACACTAAGCCCAACTACAATATTAATATTATCCTAATGTTATTATAATTAATTTGACTTAATTTAATCCAACTAACTCAACTACAACTTAAGTTCAACTGAATTATCAACTTAATCAACCAAATCAACCTAGCAACTCGACTTAATCAACTAAAACAACTTAACAACATATATCAACATAATTCAATAAATCAACACATAAGCGGGAAAATACCCACCAATATTTAATTAAACATTTAATTAAATACGGGCGTTACAACTCTCCCCCACTTAGAACATTTTCGTCCTCGAAAATCTTACCTGATTCAAACAACTCAGGATATGAGTCTCTCATCTTGTTCTCCAACTCCCATGTCATGCTTTCTCCAGCAAATCCCAACCAAACAAAATTCACCAAAGTAATCTCTTTGCCTCTTGAGGGCTTCATCTCACGATTCTCAATACGCATCAACGTAGTTTCTACAGTGAGATTATTCCGTACTTGCCCATCATCCATACTAACCATATGAGACGGATCTGAAATGTACTTCTGGAGTTGTGACACATGAAAAACATCGCACAAATTCGAAAGGTTCGACAGTAATGCCACTCGATAAGCAACTTTCCTAACTCTATCCAAAATATGATACAAACCGATAAAACAAGGAGTTAGCTTCTTAGACTTCAAAGCTCTCCCAAAATATTTTTCTTTGCTTTGTATTTTATAAATATGACATGTGTGTCGTGCCTCTCTCTTATTCTCATCATGTAACTTTTTTTCTCATATCACTCCCTTGTATGTAAAACGAGTTTTCTTATGTAATGTATTATTATGAAGAAAGATAATACTACAAAACAAAGAAGGACAACCTTGGAGATCTTGCTTGGAGAAGTGAAGATCGTTATTAGGTTAAGCATAAGTTCTCTCATTGGTTTGGGAGAACAATTGCGCTAGGGGCCATAACCGTTTCATTTATATGTATGTTGATATATATTATATGTATGTTGATGCATGTGTGAGAAATGATTTATATGATAAATAAGTCGGTGAGATCAAACTAATTAAATTTACCTCAAAACTAATATTAAGTTTTTGCTTTCCAAGTTTTAGAACTCATCAAGACTAGTATCGAATAATGTAGGTTTCGCCTAACACAAGATGCATGTTCTATATTAGAAAGGTGCGATGGGATAAATGTAATATCTAATTTCTAAAATAATGGGTCAAACTTAACTGAATAAAATATAATAAGATTATATATGTTTAGAAGCAAGAGTTGTGAATGATCCATATGATGGATTGGAATAAGGAGTTATTCACCCAACTGAAATATTTGAGAATTGTATTGGATACAATTGGAAAGAGTTCTAAATAGCCGAGTTTTGTATAATCAGCCTAACGTTGACTTAAAACAAAGTGAATATGGATCTCAATCCACTAGAAAATCTTCCAACGGGATTTTCTGAATCAAATGATGAAGGTCATTTGTTTTGAGTAAAATAGTGGGAGCATATTTAATTCAAGACCTAATTGAATATGTTGTTTTAATGATACTTATATCTTTACATTCTATTTTGTAGATTAACATGAGAACAAATACATCTAATAACATTTTACGATCAATCCCTGATAAGGAAAAGTTGTCTGGGACAAATTTTCTCGATTGGCACCGAAATCTGAGGATTGTCCTCAAACATGACAAAACGTTGTATGTCTTAGAGACACCTATTCCTGATGAGGAGCCTCCTAGTTATGCTCATAAGGCTGAAAGAGGTGCTTATAAAAATCATGTCGATGATGCTAATGAAACTTCTTGCCTCATGCTTCCTACCATGAATTTTGAATTGCAAAAGCAACATGAAAACATGGCAGTGTTTGATATGATCAAACATCTGAAGATGCTCTATCACGAGCAAGAAATCCATGAGAGGTTTAAAGTTTCAAAAGCCCTTTTCCAAGCCAAGCTATCTGAGGGAAGCCCAGTAGGTCCCCATGTACTCAAGATGATTGGGTATGTGGAGAATCTTAAAAGATTGAGTTTTCCCCTAAAAAAGGAGCTTCCAACTGATTTGATCCTGCAATTGTTGCCGAAGAGTTTCAGACAATTTTTCCTTAATTTCAACATGAATGATATGGAAAAATATCTTCCTGAATTTCTAATCATATTAAGAACTGCTAAGCAAAATCTGAAGTCAAAAGGGAAATCCATTATGATGGTTAGTAATGGAAAGAAACAAAACAAAAGTTCCACCAAGCAGGGTGGTAAATGGAAAGGCAGTGAAGTTGGCAAACCCAAACATATTGCACCTGCTTTGAAACCTAATGAAGGCATAGCTAAGGACGACACTTGCTTCTATTGCGGTAAGAGCAGACACTGGAAGAGAAATTGTCCAAAGTACCTGAAAGGTAAGAAGAATGAAGTGGAGACTTCAACTTCAGGTATTTTTGTTATAGAAATAAATTTATCTATTTCAACATCATGGGTATTAGATACTGAATGTGGTTCTTACATTTGTACCAATGTACATGGACTAAAAAGGAGTAGATATTTGTCAAAAGGTGAAGTTGACCTACGAGTCATCAATGGAGCAAATGTTGCTGCTTTAGCCGTAGGAACTTATGTTTTAACTTTACCTAGTGGTTTAATAATTCAGTTAGGGAACTATTATTATATACCTGCAATTAGCAGGAATATTATTTTCGTTTCTTGTTTGGATAAGTTTGGTTTTTCATTTATAATAAAGAACAATTATTGCTTTATTTATTTAAATGATATATCTTATGTTACTGCACAAATGAACAATGAATTGTATATCCTTGTTGAAATGCCAATTTATAACATTAATACTAAAATGATGAAATCTAATGAGTTAAATCCAAGTTACCTTTGGCATTATCGCTTAGGCCATATAAATGAGATGCGCATCTCCAAACTCCTTAAAGTTGGACTCTTGGATTCTTTTGATTACAAATCATATGATACATGGAAATCTTGTTTAATTGGAAAGATGACAAATACCCCATTCACGGGAAAAGGTGAAATGGCAAATGATCTTTTGGCCCTCGTACATAATGATGTATGTGGACCACTGAACATACCAGCCAAAGGAGGTTTTCAATACTTCATCACATTTACTGATGATTTCAGTAGATATGGTTATGTGTATTTAATGAATCACAAATTTGAATCCTTTGAAAAGTTCAAGGAGTTCAAGAATGAAGTACAAAACATATTAGGTAAGAATATTAAAACTCTTCGATCAGAATGAGGCGGTGAATATTTAAGCCTAGAGTTTGATGACCATTTAAAAGAGTGTGGGATTCTATCCCAACTCACCCCTCCTAGAACAACATAAAGTAATGGTGTATCTGAGAGAAGAAATAAAACCTTGTTAGACATGGTCCAATCCATGATGAGTCACACTGATCTTCCAAACTCCTTTTGGGGATATGCATTACTGACAGCAGCTTACACACTTAACCATGTTTCATCCAAAAAGGTAGAAAAGACACCATATGAGATATGGAGTGGTAAGAAACCACATATGTCTTACATGAAGATTTGGGGTTGTGAAGTTTATATGAAAAAAGACAAATTTCAACTAAGCTTGAGCCCAAATCTGACAAATGCTTATTTGTGGGGTATCCTAAAGAAACAAGAGGATATTACTTTTACAGTCCTTCTGAGGGCAAAGTGTTTGTCGCTCGAACTGGAGTTTTCTTGGAAAAGACTTTATTTCCAAAGGAATCGGTGGGAGGAAAGTAGAGCTTGGAGAAATTCAAGAATCACAAAGCATTGATACACCTATGGAGGAATTAGAGCAAGAATCACAAACATTTGTGGAAGATCAACCTGTTCAAGTAGAACAAGACCAACGTAGGACGAGCATGATATGTCACCAACCAGAGATATATGGATATCTCATAACTGATCAAGGTGATGTACTACTCATGGATCACGATGATTTTATGACCTACCAAGAGGCCATAAGTGGTCCCGAGTCAGAGAAGTGGCTCGAAGCCATGAAATCTGAAATGGATTCCATGTACACAAACCAGGTTTAAACCTTGGTATAGCCTCATGTAGGAGTTAATCCTATAGGATACAAGTGGGTATTCAAAAAGAAGATTGACATGGATCGTAAGGTGCATACCTATAAGGCAAGAGTGGTTGCTAAAGGTTATAAACAAATTCACGGGGTAGACTATTATGAAACCTTTTCACTAGTTACAATGCTTAAATCTGTTTGAATTTTACTTGCTATCGCTGCTTATCATGATTATGAAATATGGAAGATGGATGTCATGACTTCTTTCCTTAATAGGAATATTCTTAAGGATGTGTACATGACACAACCAAAGAGATTTGACATACCTGAAGAAGCCCAAAAGATATGCAAATTACAGCAATCAATCTATGGATTGAAGCAAGATTCTAGAAGCTAGAATATTCTTTTTGATGAAACTGTAAAACAATATGGATTCATAAAGAATTAAAATGAGACATGTGTCTACAAGAAGGTTAATGAGAGCATGATCGTTTTCCTGGTATTATATGTAGATGATATATTACTCAATGGAAACGATATCCCTACCTCACAAAAAGTAAAACTTGTCTAGGGAAATGCTTTTCTATAAAGGACCTTGGTGAAGTAACCTATATATTAGGAATCAGGATCTATAGAGATAGATCACAAAACTTGCTTGACCAAAGTCAGAGTACATACATAGACAAGGTGTTGAGACACTTTAATATGCATGATTCCAAGAAAGGATTCATACCTATACAACATGACATGTGCCTATAAAACACACAATACCCTTCAACAAAGGAAGAAAGGGATCGCATGAATAAGATTCCATATGCATCTGCAATAAGATCTATCATGTATGCCATGTTATACACTCGACCAAATGTCTCGTATGCTTTAAGTGCGACGAGTAGGTACCAATCTGATCCTCGTGATGCTCATTGGGTAGCTGTCAAGAATATCTTTAAGTGCTTGAGAATGACTAAGGATACATTATTGATGAGGTCATAAAGAGCTTGCGGTAATTGGTTATACCGATGCTAGCTTCCAGACAAATAAGGATGACTTTAGATCGCAATCTTGCTATATGTTCTACCTGAATGGTGGCGATGTGAGCTGGAAATGTTCAAATCAAGAAACAGTTGTTGATTCCACAATCGAGGTCGAGTATATTTTTGCCTCAAATGTTACAAAGGAAGTTGTTTGGATCAAGAAGTTCATTAGTGAACTTGGCATAATCCCTAGCATTTTGGTTCCCATTTATCTTTATTATGATAACAATAGTGTCATTGCACAAGCTAAGGAGCCTAGATCTCAACAACAATCCACACACATACTTAGGCGTTATCATCCCGTTCGAGAGATAATATATCATGGAGATGTGAAGATATGCGGAGTACCTACACTGGATAATATTGCTGACCCACTAACAAAACCTCTTATGCAACTGAAGCATGATGGTCATACTAGATCTATGGGTATTAGGGGTATGCCTGATTGGCTCTAATGCTAGTGGGAGATTGTTGGTGTAAGCCCTAGAGGCCGATAGTTTGGTACTTGTATCAAATTATTTATTAATAATAAAAGGCATTTCTTTATTATGTTTTTTTTTCAAAATGATAAAGTCCCTAGAATATCTAGTTCGTTTAATGAAATATTAAGTGTGACTTAATCATGAGATTCCATTAAACATAAGGATATTGTTCTTAAAGCATCCATAGTCAAACTTTAGTGTGAAATGGGATAGCCTTAAAGCATTAAGACTATTATGTAGATAGACTGATGATCACAGCTCATGGATCATGGATAAGGAGTTATCAAGTCTTGACATATGTATGAATATTAGGAGTAATATTTATACTAGATTGACCCACTATGAGAATATTGCATATAATGTTATGCTAAGGGTCATAAGTTACTCTCGTGGTGATAATGGTGTATACCACCCTTCGACCTGAAACTACTATGGACCTTAAATGTATAGTTAAGTACTTTATTGTTGAGCAAACATTGTTTGTAGTTGGATGATCATAAAGACAGTTGATGGGTACTTCACAAAGAATGTTGAGGGACATGAGTAACCTAGATGGAATTTGTCCATCCTGCATAATAGGATAAATGTATAAGGGTTCAATATTGAACTAGACAAGGATGACACGATATATGCCTTGTGTTCAATATAGACATAAGGGCAAAAGGGTAATTGTACACACAAGTACTATCACAAAATATTTTGTCAGATCACATGACAATTTTGTGACATGGGTAGTAGTGATGTGTTGCTAGATACCGCTCATTGTTTATTATGTTAAATACATGATTTAATATAATTGCCAACGTCGTGAAATCCTACAGAGTTACACACATAAGAGCAATTATAGAAGAGGTAGAATACATAAGATACATCGTAAGGTACGATGCACTTAAATGGAATACAGGATATGGTAAGGTACCATGTGCTTAATTGACATATGTTTATTATTAATTTTATAATAGTTATAAAATATAATAATAATAATAATAAAATTATATTTATTATAATAATAGTTATTATAATAATATAATAATAATATTATTGAGTTAGGTTTTTTAGCTTGAAGCTCACACAAGTAGTTCTATAAATAGAACCCTTTTGCAGAAGCTCAAATGTTGTTGTTGTTGAAACCCTGGTCGTATTCTAACTTTCTCTCCCTCACTCAAAACCTTCAATCATAATCAGCTAGCATTGTGACTGAAGGAAGTTGTTCGTGTGGACTGAGTAGAGGCGTTGTTAACCGTACAACTGATCAGTGCATTTTGGTGCACATTCCTACATGATTGCACTTAGGAATTTCTTTAGTTTTATTTGTTTATTTTTATATTTTAATTTGTTTTTCTAATTTACTTTATTTTTGGCTTAATCTAATTTCCGTACTTAATTTTCAGCTTTAACAGCTTTTGCGGAAATGATCATAACCGGAGTTCCAGGAATCTGATTGAGGCGTTCTACCAGTTGATGGAAAGCTAAGAGAGAGAGCTACAATTTTCGTATTGGAGTCAAAGTCAGATTCGGAGTCTTATTTTCCAGAATTTCGTTTGAAGCTGCTTCATTAATTTTATTCAGTTTCGGGTCATTTAGAATTGGGTCTGGGTTATGTATTTGACCCAGTTGGGTTGTAAACGGGTTTTTAGGTTTTCTATTTAACCTAGCAGCCGTAGCTGCTCTTAAACACACTATTCACAATTTTATTTTATTCCTTATGCTTGAAAGAATGATGGAGAACTGATCACCCTTGAGCCAATCTACTGTATTCAGGTTTCAACACTTGAGATTATTATAATGTTAATTTTAGTTTAATTCCTTTCAATTATATTTTGTGTTCTTGCATGCTTAATTCAATTGCATGAAATATATTGATTCAATTTGGTTGATTGTATGATCCTAACATAGACACGACATGTTTGCTTAATTTGTTTTGTGTCTGATCAATCATGTTTGCTTAATTCATGAGATTTTATCACATTTGCTTAATTCGGACAATAGGATCGTACATCTTACAATTCTCACCGCGCTTGTCATTGAGGTTGTATCCGAATAGGAATGAATAATCCGTTTAGGGCATTATAATATAATAATCAATGATAGTAGGAACTGAATCGGTAGATTGACTTATTCCATAATCACGTATTTTAATCACTTAATTGTTCTGTTTTTTTATCAACCTTAAAACAAACCCCCCCTAATTCGGAATTCGGTTACCTTTGATTAAAAACAATACAAGAATCCTTGTGAAACGATTCGAGTCATTGTCGTTATACTACATTTTCAAAAATTATTCGTTTTTGATCCGTGCGCGACACGCGGATCAGCTCGTGATCATCCATCGTTTTGGATTCGGTGGTTTCATCGCCACAAGAGGTAACCTTTCTATCACAAACCATGACCTGTTGTAAGGATCTCTAAAGGGAAATTTTTATTTTCCGCTGCGTTTAGATCGCTAATTTTCCTTCAGATGTCATCAACCTCATTGTAGACATCCAATCACCTTATAACATCATCCTTGGGAGACCCTCCATCAACGCACTAGGGGCAGTCATTTCCACCTTGTACTTAGTCTTGAAGTATTTGTTGCCTGGAGGGCGATTTGACACAATCTGAGGAGACTGACATATCGCTCAAAAGTGTTACCAAAGCAGTCTGGTGTCATACCCCAAATTTGTCCTACCTGTATACACTTTTTTTATTTTCGTATAACTTTTATTCAGAAAAATAAAAAAATATGTCATTTCTTTCCAAGTTCAGGGTTTGTACAAGGTTGAGTTAAGTTTTCGTCCAAGCTTATCAGGTCTAATGTGTGTAGTGTTGTTTCAGAATTCAGTGTGTGTTGGAAAAATTGGTGGCAATTCATCCATATTTCGATTTCATCCATAATTTCCATATCATTGTTTTATTATTATTTTAACCAATTTTTTCATTATTAAAAAAAAAATCAATACTTTATTTAAATGTCATTATTCAAGTCCATTAGTCATTTGTTTTTAAGACCATTACAAATTCATTAAACTCAAAGTCCAAATTCTATTATTAGGCCCATTTACTATTATAAAAAATTACAAAAAATAATCCAAAGTTCATTTGTTTCTTTGCATCATATTTACAACAAAAATATATCATTATATTGTTATTACTCTTATTTTTTGTATTTTTATTATTACTACTATTATTTTTACTCTATTTAGTTTTTTTTAATTCCATTTTTCATATTATTATTACCATTATTATTATTTTCATATTATTATAGTTTTTTTATTATTATTATTAATTTGTTTTTCCCAATTTCTACTAAATCCATCCCACCAAATAAAATTCAGTCAGGCCCCACTCTTCAATTCTCAAAACAAATATCTCTAACATTATCATCAACACACATACCATTCACCTGGACCCCACCACTATTTTTTTACAATTTCACCATGCTCACAATAAACACAGTATCACAACAAAATTGTATCGCTACACATGTTATTCCACTACACAGCCATATCACTAACACCCACCTTCTTGCACGCAAAGATTCCTCCAAACACATATTTTTCACAACAATAATAACAAACTCACAGCTCACCAAATATCTCAATCATTCTCCATTTTACCCTTAAAAAATTATGTTATGTAATAGGTCTCATTCTTCTCTCCAAAAAAGCTTGGAAAGCAAAGAAATTGCTGCAAAAAAAAACTTAGAGAAATCCAAGCTTCAACCTTAAAACCTCACCTTCCTCAACCCTGCATAATAAAAAAACATAGACCAAACTCATCTCTTTAATCCCACAAACAGGTTCCCATAAACAATATTCCTTCCATTAACCTTCAAATTTTTGCACCCTTTCATAAACATCAACACTACCTGACCTTCATCTTCCTACTGAATTTAACCTCCATAAAACATCATGCAAACCTTTCGGAAACAAAACTCTGAATCTCCCATAAAAATCCATACATAATAAACAAAGTCACAACAAACAACCCTTCGCACCACCACCCTTCAGAAGCTTTGAAACCGAAAACACAAATCATCCCCTTCCACTGTCGCAACCCTCCAAACCGAAAAAAGCCTAAAAAAACATAAACAAATGAGATGAGAAGTGTTTGAAACCGAACATATATCCAACATAAAACTTACAAAAGAAACAGATTGAGACCGAAACACGAAACAAATTGTGAGAAACAAATCTCAAAAAACTGATTGAACCCGCGAGATCCTTTGAAAAAATATGCCACCGTGAGAGTGAGATGCGAACCACCACGCCATGAACGAACCGAGAGAGAGCTTTCGTGAATCAAATCTGAGAGAGAGATGGCTTCCACGAATCAAATATGAGAGTGAGTGAGACAAATCGCAGTGAGGTGTTTTCATCGGTTTCTTTGGTTTTACCGTGTTTTCAAATGAGGTATGGAAAATGAAGATACTGAGCTTTATTATGTGTTGGAAAACAAACTGATTTTACCTTGTTTTGACTTAGGTATTTTTGTTTTGTTTTAAAAAAAAACTTATTTATTTCTTCTTTCTTTTGCAAATGGTCGTGGGCCCATGTTTTCACTAAATACACACGCAGTGTAGCACACAAACCATTTCATTATTTATGTTTTTTATTTATTTTGTGTTTTTATATTGGACTCAACAACCCAAGTATGTTATTTCTGCTAACACCCTGTTGATCACCGACGCAACCCCCTCTTTATTTTTGTTTTTACTTTTATTCTCTTTTTTTTTATTTCTTGATGTCAGTAGTAATTATTTTATTTTTTAATTCTTGATAACCTTTTTTTTTATTGATGATCCTTTTGCTTATGAAAATGCCCTAAAATAAATTAGTGAGTCTTTTGATTTATTTTTAGGGCCGATGATATAACAAACAATCAAATATGTTCGATTTCATCAAATCGGTCAATTTTGATCAATATAAGGTCTATTTTTAGTTTAGTTATTTATTTATTGTTTTTATTTTCGATTTATTTTATATTTTGTCAAAGTAATTTAGTTTATTTCATTTTATCGTTTATTTCATTTTTATGGTCGATGAACATCTCAATAATCTTGAGATTCGTTGCAAGCCAACTTGAAATCTCGATTAATGACGAGACCATTTTATTTTACTTAGTCTGTTTTATTTAATTTTTGCATTTCAATACGTAAATCAACGCTCGAATCCTTATAAAATGATTCTAACATTGAATCGGTTCTAAGGTAGTTAAAGAGATATATTTCGACGCTTTCGATTTAATTTCAAGCTTTAACGGTCCAGAATAGTTTAAGACACTTCACACACACTTCCTCTTGGGCAAATACAATGAACCCTTTTATTTCGTGCAATCCCGTGTAACTTATTTTGTACCCCTCTCCCATTCCTTTGTACGCACTTTTATTTTTCCGCTTTATTTATCGTTTTGATCGCTAGGAGCACCCTTAGGAACTAGTTTAGATCTCACTTTATTTTGCGAACCCTTGGTCCAATGCCAAGTGGTTTCACTCGAACACTTGCACTTTATTTTTTGGTTATGGTTTAGTTTTCTAGGAGAACTCCTAGGGACTAGGAATCAGATCCACCTAACCTTGCAAGCCGAGCGCATTGTGCCTCGCTAACAAACAAACAAATAAACCTCCATTTGCATTCACCCTTGTCGAGCGCATTGTGCCTCACAATCGACCTTCAAATAACCAAGTCGTCTCTTTAGACTCAAACCCTTGATCCAACGTCAAACGATCATAGGTAATAAAACACATTAATAATATAAGGAGAATAGTACGCCATGAGCCTTAAGCAGTAGAAGGGAGGATAATGTGAATCCTACTACTCACTCTGATTATTTCGGCACCGGACATTTGGACAGATTGATTGGGATAATCACCGTTACCCATAGTCTATAGTGCAATTCAACTCCTAAATCCTTTTTTCAAAGAAATGTAATAAAATCAACAATCAACCAACGGTAGTAGGCCGAACTACGAGGCTTTAACTTTCTCATTGTATGAGGGAGTACGTAGGCACGCGGATCTTAATCCTTGTCGAACACCTAGGATCAATCAAACTTATGATATAAACTATTTTCCCTTAGCAAGTAACTCATTAAGAATAAACATCCTTTCGCGCATGACAACTTAGATGGTTCATGTTGAGTACAATAGATGTAAGGGGTTCTAATACCTTCCCCTTGCGTAATCAACTTCCGAACCCATGCAATGGTTGCAATGAACTTTGTCTTTATCCTATCTTTAGACGGGTTTTATCTATATCTTCCCTTTACCCTTTTGGGAATAAATGAGAATTAGATAGAGACTCTCATGTCTGCCCAGCGCGGTCTTTTATCGTGAGGTCATATTTTTCGGAGTGCGACAGCTGGCGACCCTACTAGGAACTGGTTCACCCATATGCAAGTCAAGCCTAGTCTAGGTTATTTCACACTTGTTTGGATGTTTACCTTTATTTCTTACTTGTTCATTTTTATTGCTTTCTTTATTATTTTCCATATTATATATCTTGTGGCTCTTTGGTACTATGATATTGAATCGATACGTTGTTTGCAAAAGAAACTTGAGAGAAAGGATTTATACCTAGGGGTGGCAAACGGGCATGCCCTCCCCGTTTAGACCCGCCCCGCAAAAGCCCGCAAAAAATGGGGCGGGGCGGGGCGGTCAAAGGTAGTGTTGCGGGCTCATTTTCTAGGCCTGCCCCATTTAATGATGGACATGCGGGCATGCCCGTTATTCATTTTAAAAGAAAAAATAAATAAAATTCACTCATGATATAATTAAAAAAACTCATAAATCCTAATACTACCAATAAAAATAAAATACTATTATTATCCTACATTCAATAATTAAATTTAACAAACCTTAAATATTACAAATTCAACATAAGTTCAACGACACAAATTCATCAAAAATTAAAGTTTTACACCACAAATTCAACACCACAATTTCAACAAAAGATAGAAAATAAGTTTAATCTAACATCAAAGTCTCCAAATTCTCTTCAACCAAAAAGATTCACTATGGATTTTATGATCATGGGCCATAAATTGATATTATGTGTTTTAAACTCATACTCGCGGGCTACCCGCACCCGCACCGCGCCCACCCCGTTTTTTTGCGGTGCGGGACGGGCATACTTACATACGCGGGCTCAATATTTAGGCTCGGCCCACAAAAAATGACGGGTAAAACGGGCTTTTCCCGCGGGGCGGGCCCCGTTTTGCCGCCCCTATCTATACCCGAGCTTGTGAGTACAAAATATTCAGAGAGTTTGTGTAGTATGGGCTTCCGAGAGAAATGCTCTCGTGGACGGTCGATACGAAGACCTCGCTTGGAGTAGATTCTAGTGCGAATGCTAAAGACCGTCATATCTATGGAGCGAACGATCAGTGTTTTCATTAGGATCGTCGACTCTAAGGACCTTAGAACCTTTAACTATTTGGCCCAAACAAAGGGTTAATGGTCGCGTAGTATGGGACACTGAGGGGTTACTCTCGCATAGTTTGATACGAAGATCTCACTCAAAATAGACTTTCTCGATGGATTTGACTGACTGTCGAACGACCAACATTTCCAGCAAACAGTTGAGACAAGTCCGTATCTTTGAGAATTTTGTTTGAAACCTTGTGTCGATGATCACGTAGTATGGGGGACGAGAGGTTTTCTCTCACGTAGTTCGATACGAAGATCTCACCAAAAATAGATTCATATGAGGGAGTTAATCAACTATCATATTTATGGCATGTCTGATGAACAACCATATGAATTGACAACTTTGAGGTTCCTTTAAACTCTAGATCTAACCCGGTGAGATCATTGTGAGGATAATAATCCTTATCCTCCATTCTTACCTCAGACTCATGAAATCCCGTGATCAAAGATTTCGGCCAGATTCTGGATTAACTCAAGACTCGGATCCCGTGATCCTGGATTCTGACATTGCATCCATATGCATATAATTTCATTTTGCATTTGCATCAACTATGCATCTTGCATCCCATCCCAAAAACAAAAAAAAAATTATCAAGTTAATTCCTCGACACTCCCACGCTGCTCAAGTCAACGTCAGACGAGTAATGGATCAGATTCAATAAAAAACATATCGCCACAAGTGGCCTATCAATGAATTATTTTGAAGAGGTTGTTGAAGACCAAGCTGAATAGTCTCCCACTCTGAAGAAGCCAGTACAATCAAGAGAAGTTTGTTCCTCATATGAAGGCCATAATATGCCATTTATCATTTTGCTTCCTTGTATTTTGTATTGTTTGTCTAAGTATGTTATGTTTATGTTAATGTTATGTTTATGCATGTTTTGAATTAGTCTATTCGCATTCGCTCATCATTTATCATTTATCACAAAATCACAAAAATATTTCTCCACTTCACTTTAGCAAAGATTGGAGGGAGGATGATGAAAATTGAATACTCATAACTGTTGCGGTATGCTTTTGGATAAGACCTTGTCAATGATGTACATGCATTTTTCAAATCTCCAAACATTGGAGAGATAAGGAATTAATCCCTAGTCAACCACTTCGAGCCTAGAAGTAGGAGTTTCTTTCGAATACAAACCCTTACGCTTAACCCGGGACATGATAGTTGTTCAATTGACCTGACTACACCTTCAGATCACAAGATGAGACATCCTTTTAGAGGACCATTAACAAATGACTTGGCAGTCACAACATTCAACAAATTCAAAAAGGAAAATCGCTAAGTTGAGCACCCATAGGGAGACTTAGGCGAGAAAAAGAAGAAGAAGAAGAAGAAGAAGAAGAAGAAAAATCAAAGAATAAACTACTAAGTCGAGCACCCATAGGGAGACTTAGGCGAGAAGAAAAAAAGAGAAAAAAAACCCACTAAGTTGAGCACCCAAAGGGAGACTTAGTCAACAAAAAAGAAGAAAAAAACAAAAGAGGAGCTCAAATCCTCAACAAAAACAAAAGCAAAACAAAGATCATGTGACCATCATCAAGAATCAAAGGGTCACCGACATCCAATGAAAAACAAAAATAAGAGGACTTCCACTTCCAAGTGAACCTTGAAGCTTCATCTTCACC